>OX402557.1:5000000-6250000 GCA_948098915.1 Lampropteryx suffumata | reverse complement strand
ATTTTAGAATTTTCCCTGAAGCTAGGTCCTGAATATCCTGAATATCCTGAAGCTAGGTCCTTTCTGGTCTAGTTTGACCCTACTGGTACTTTTATAGTATATGTCTTTGAATATGTTGATATAGACATTCGAGATATTTTGCTGCTACAAAGCATTCCATATGCTGACATGTGAAATGGAATCGAAGGCCTTAGCATAGTTGATAAATGCCAGGTAGAGTGGTCTTCTGTACTCTACATATTTCTCTATGACTTGTTCTACGACTATCGAATATGATCGATAGTGCAAAATCCTGTTATAAATCCCGCTTGTTCGATGGGCTGGCAGTTTTCAATAGCTGGGCTGAGTCGTTCTTCTATACATGCTGCGAAAATCTTATATACAGATGATAGTAGGCTAAGAGGGCGGTAGTTGTCAATATCCTTAGGGTCTCCTTCTTTGTACAGCAGAACAATATCCGATGCCGTCCAGCTCTCTGGGACTCTTTGATCGAGAAGTATTTTATTAACAAGATCTGTTAGAGGTGCAGTTAAGGCTATTTTGGCGGATTTTATAATTTCATTAGATATATTATCAGGACCTGGGCTTTTGAAGTCCTTGAGTTTATCAATTTTCTTAATAATTTCGCTCTCATTAAATGTATTTATTTCTCCTGTCGGTCCTGTATTTTTTTTGGTTCATATATTTTCGTGGTTGCATCGCTATATAAGTTTTTATAGAAGTCTGTTGCGGCACTGACTATTTCAGTTCTTGTTTGTGACTTAGTAGAAGCTGGGGCTAATGAGCATTTTTTCAGGAATGGTATCCAAGATTTATTTGCGTTCAGTTGCCTGTATGCTCTCTTTGCGCTGCTAGTTGTAGTTAAGTGTTTTTGTAAAATATCCAGTCGGTATTTTTTATAGTCTTTTTTACTTTTTTGTGTGTTATTTTATACAGTTTATTGAGTTCTCGTTTGTCATCGCGGGTCAGGCCCTTCTTTTTCTGTAAGTAAAAGCGTTTGGATATTAGTTCCTTTGTTTCTGAGCTTAAAATGGCTTCTTGTTTTTTTATGTCTGGTTTTATATTTTTCAGACTCTTCTTTATATGGTTTTCTATTCTGTTGTAGTAGGTATTTATATCTTCATGATCTATTAGACGTAGATTACATTTTTTAATGCTCTCTGTAAATCGATTTATTTCATTTTGTGATTTTATTGTACTAGTTGTTTTGGCATATTTTGCTCTACTTTTTTGTATCTTCATTCTTAAAGTACCTCTTTTTAGTCTATGATCGCTGGGATATTTCATGGTAGTTTTCTTGTCGGAGGATATCCAAGTCCATTGTTGTTTTTTTGAGCTTTTTTGAAAGTTGTGTTTAGAATAGTGAGTTTATTTTGGAGTGCGAAATCTATTAATTGCTGACCTCTACAATTTCTCTTTCTACTAGTGGACTTTCTGTCTTAATTCCTTTGCCGATTTTAGTGTTGAAGTCTCCCATTATAAAAACACGTTTTTCTGCGATGTTATATGCGTAATTCAGTTCTTTGTAAAAATTATCAATTTCTTCTATTTTGGATTCAAGTGTTGGGGCATAGATTTGTATTAGTGTAATTGCTGAGGCGTCAAATTTCGAATTAAGTAGACATACCCTGTCTGAAATTCCAGTAAAGCTTTCTATGCTTGATTTGTATTTCTTTTTGATTAGGAAACCAACTCCAAGTTGGCCTGGCGTTTCTGCTATGTGGCAGAATATATGATCTGCATCTTCAGTTATTAATGTTCCTGTTCTGCGGATCTCTGCGATTCCAATGATTTCTTATTTTATACGATGTATTGCTTCTTTGAAATCTATCATACGTTCGTTTGATAGTAGTGATCTTGCGTTGTAGGTGCATATGTAGAGTGTTTGCTCTGAAGGGTTATAGTCGCTTATCCCCGCGGTGACAAGCCGTGTTGGATATGTTTAAAGAGGGGCCTGTGCTCGTTGCTATTGGGTACTTTGCTTGGTCGTTTTTATTTGGCTTGTCTCACCTGAATCACGTGCTTTAAGACACTGGTGAGTCTCTTCTTAGTGCGAAGAATGAAATTATATTAGGTTTACATATCTTGTGATTCCGGAAGCCAAAGGCGTGGTTTTTGGGTCTGTTGTCTTCGGGCGTTAATGACAGGATACACTTTTGATTTTGATTTTTTTGGGACGCTTGTTTGGCTTGAATATTATTTTTCTCAATAATTACTATTTTGTCATACATTATATAACTTTAATACCTTCATATTTTGTCACTGCTTCTTGAAGTTTTTTTCTTATTTCTTCTACTTTTGGCGGGAATTCTTCTTTGAGATAATAATTTGTGTCTTGCAAGCTTTTTCTGTTTTGTAAAGGAGTATTTTTTTTCCCAATGATGACAGTGTGACAGATATTGGCCTGGGATTTGGTCCTTTTTTGCCTATCCTTTTTATGAACTCCATTTCTGATGTTTTGCATAATATTTTCATGTCTTTGTTGAAGATGTTGATTACCGCTTCTTCCAGGTGTTGGTATTTTCTTTCGGTCTCTTCCACACCAAATAAAACTACGTTTTTGCGTTTGCTTTGACGTTGTAACTGGTCAAGACGACGGTCTTGTTCCTGTACTTGAGAGTTTAACTTATTGACCAGTTTGCAGAATTTTCCAACAATGTGTTTGTTTATGTTCGTAGTTATGTTGGTTTCCATTTGATTTATATTTTCCTTTTGCTCTTTTAACTCTTTTTGTATAGATAACAGTATAGCGGCAACGTCTTCCATGTTGATATATGTTTACGTAGGTACTGAAAAAGACCCCTGGCGGAGTGCTTATAATGAGGTTTAGTTATAGTCCAAAGGTTCCCGAGTGAATTGTACCTTCCAACCGTTTTGTTTCTTAACGCAAGATGTCGTGTTCTGTACGTGGAAAGTGTATGCAGTTTGCAGACGATATTTGTAGTTCCGTAACTTTTTGCTAGACTTTTTGGCGACAGAGTAGGTATTTGATTTTGTTTCGATGCTGCTATTCCCAGTAGGTAAATGCAGTTCCGCTGTTTAATACTAGATGAATTTGTATTGATTTTGACTTGTAGTGTTGGCCTTCCAATTTTGAGGTTATTTTTTTTTTCAAAATAGGTTTACTCACTATTTATTTCAGTGTTTGGGTATTGGTGGTGGAAAGTCTTCGTATATTTTCAGTTGTTATTAGGAACCTACGTATGTGTATGTGTGTTCTACAATGTGTATTTTTGCTGTGGTTCATAAGCGTTCACAGGTTGGTTGTTGGGCTGTTATTTTCACTTTTATTGTGCAAAAGCCAGTTTGTTTAATAACACTTCACGTAGTTTTTGTATTACTTGCTGTTATAACGGGTTACACTTTATTTCGGCTGTAGAATACTGTTTATTATATTTATATTTACGGAGCTTTACGAATCAGCAGTTATTGGCATAACGGTGGCGTCCTGGCGCTCACAGGAAAATTAGCTAACAAAAAAACAATATTATTCCTACCTACATTAACAAAGTAAGTATGTTCTGGTGTAGTGTTAAGTTAGTAGGTAATTATTGTCCGATTGAAAATAATATAATATTTATTTCTCTCAAAAAAGGTGTAAAACAGTCTATGCTACGATAAGGACATATCCTATTACCTTTTTCATGAGAAACTAGTGCCTGAGATAGGTTTATTAATAAAACCTGTAGTTCAGGTCACTAGAACCCTGATCAACGCATTACATTAAAAAAATTTGAAATTCGGAAAATGTTTGGGATTTGAATACTCTCACACTAGGATTCTGTATCGTGACTACCTCTTGCCTCTTCCGTAAAATTGTACATAATAAAGTTTAAAACTAAGTATATACTAGATACCTAGTAGTTTCTTATGTCCCACGGTGGCCACGACGAATGTAACGAGCCCTCTAACAACTCAGTATTGTATCAAAAAGTGTGTTATTATGACACAATCGCAAGAGTTTAAGCCCGTTTATGGGACAAATGGTATAACGTACATCAATATTAAATGTTTGCAGTGCAAGAAGAATTGTGGACTTGGTAAGGACACTTTTACATTTACAAACATATCTTACTATAGGTTTGATTGCACGAGGATGTCAATTTTGACGTCAGTAAAAAATAAACGTGAGTGTAGTGTATGTAACACGCGGTGGAAACGAAGTTCCTATCATATCAGTATCATATTATTATTGATAAACTTATTATATTATTAATTAAAAAATACAAATTTATAAATTACCAGCGTCTGAGAGCAATTAAATGAAACGCAGAAATAACTAATGCATTGAAGGAAGTAGAAAATTCGTACCTATTTAATATATTTTTTCGTGTTTTGAAAATAAACATTTGTTTGTTCACCATTTAATTAATTTATCATTCGTTCATCTTATTAATTCACCCTATAGACAACCGTATACACTAAAGAACGGGTCGTGAACGGAAAAATCTTTCGCCTAGCCAAGTCCGTACCGTGCGATAAGGAACTTTGTTCCAAAAACAATAAATTTAAGGAATTTGAAGTATGAAGTTATGGTATATAAATAATCCTGGACATTTTAAACAGCACCCTCTAGACATTTTGATTATTACGGGTATAACAGTATATTATGCATAGAATAACACGTATACCTACTTACATGAGAAAGTTTAGATAATTGGAGTACGTCGTAATAAATGAACGATGCTTGGTACATATGCAGATTATGTCCTGGATCGAGATTAAGTTACTTTTTATCCCGGAAAACGACTTTTCTTTATTATTTCTGAGATAGATCCACATTGAGCTTGGCTTCCGTGGTATCAGGATAAAAAACAGTCATTTGTCAATAATCTACGATCCTCATTGATTCAGCAATTACAGATTAATTAAGTTTATCATATCACATTTAGTGTAATGTAAAAAAATCTTCATCACCCAAATTTTACCGTTGCAATTATCAATAGGTAATGAAATAAATACGTGTGAAATAGTTGAGCTATCTAAGGACCGTATAAAATTATCTATATATGGATATAATATGGATCAGTTAAGCTATCTGCTTAACTGATCCATATTATTGCCAAGGAATACATAAATAAATTAATAAATATTAGTGGACAATGCACACAACATCATCCAACTCCAAGCTATACCTAGTTTGTATTATGGTGACCAGCTGACTGATGAAATACATATAAATTTTAAAGTAATATTTATGTATAAAACTCAGGATATGGAATCGAACCCCCAACCTACAGCTATATAAAAACAGGAACAAAAAACAATCTGAAAAATCACTTGTATATTATTATTAAGTATTAATATATTATTTAAATATAAGATATTATCCTTAACTTTCTACTACTATTACACACAGATGTATCAGTCCAAAAACTGTCACCGTGTGGATCAACATCAACGGAAAAACCCACTGCTCAAACTCCTCCGGTGTGGGGCAACACGAGCCCGACACGACCAACAGTCACCCAAACTCCTTCAAGCGATATGCAAACGTGTGTCAACAGTTGTTCTACGTTCCAGGGCTATACGCCTGTATGTGGCACGGACGGTCTAACATATGCTAACATACAGAGGTTGCACTGTGCTAATCAATGTGGAATAAGTGAGTTTTTATAGCTATAAAACCCGTGTATATCCCTGTATGTGGCATAATTAGTGAAATATATGCCAACTTACAGTTACATAGAGCTTGCAGTGTGCTAAGTGGTATGGGACAAGTATGTTTATAAGTAATGATACATATATATTATATAGTATATATGTCCCTACAAGTAAACCAGTGAATAAACTGCTATTGGATTTTTTATATTGTAAAATAATAAAATAAAAATAAAAAAGCCTTTATTTCCTCGGTTAAACAAATTTTACAGAGTTAAACAGATTTAATTCTATTTGGTTTCTAGTCTTATTTAAGTTTGTAATTACATACTATGTTTTTTTTATTTTTTTAATTAGGTTTGTTTGCTGAGGACCCTTCTTTGGGTAAAGGCCTCTCTCAGAGCTTGGCATGTTTTTCTGTTTTGTGCCGTGTCTCTCCAATTTTTACCCGCAACCACGGTTATTTCATCCGCCAATCTTTCCTGGGGTCTGCCTCTAGCACGTGCCGCTGGGTGCTGCTGGGACCTTGCCATTCTCCATCTCTGGTCCTCGATTCGCACTAAATGTCCAGCCAACTTCCACTTTTGTGTTTGTGCGTGTTTTAGGACGTCTATGGTCCCTGTTTTTTTGCGTATTTCCGTACTCTTTACCTTGTCCTTTAATTCCATGTTTAGAATGTTTCTCTCCATTGCTCTTTGACATTTATAAATTGTTGCTCTGTTGATGTTATTGCATATCCATGTTTGAGAACCATATGTGATGCATGGCAGTATTATACAGGTATCTAAAACATTCTTTTTTATGCGGATTGGCAGTGTTGATTTCAGAATTTCCCCCAACTGCTGCTATTCTGCTTTGGATATGGTCATTGTGTCTTGATTTTTTAAATGATACAAGTTTACCTAAGTACACGTACTCTTCGACGTACTGTAGAGGTGTTTTCTCAGCCAATATTGTCGTGCGATTGCTGTTTGTTATCAATTTAGTTTTTGAGGTATTTAGTTCTAGGTCTATGAGCTGGCTGGCGGTACGGAGCTCATTTACCATTCACTCTATCTGTTTCGCTGACTCGGAAAACAGAACGATATCGTCCGCAAACCTGAGATGACTAAGGATTCTGTTGTTGATCATAATACCTTTTTGGGTCCAGTTTAGTCCATGAATTATATATTCAAGAACTGCGATGAACATTTTTGGAGGCAAAGGTTTACCCTGCTTGACACCTATGCGTATCCTGAAGCTAGGTCCTTTCTGGTCTAGTTTGACTCTACTGGTACTTTTATAGTATATGTCTTTGAATATGTTGATATAGACATTCGAGATATTTTGCTGCTCCAAAGCATTCCATATGCTGACATGTGAAATGGAATCGAAGTTGATAAATGCCAGGTGGAGTGGTCTTCTGTACTCTACATATTTCTCTATGACTTGTTCTACGGCTATCGAATATGATCGATAGTGCAAAATCCTGTTCTAAATCCCGCTTGTTCGATGGGCTGGCAGTTTTCAATAGCTGGGCTGAGTCGTTCTTCTATACATGCTGCGAAAATCTTATATACAGATGATAGTAGGCTTTTAGGGCGGTAGTTGTCAATGTCCTTAGGGTCTCCTTTTTTGTACAGCAGAACAATATCCGAAGCCGACCAGCTCTCTGGGACTCTTTGATCGAGAAATATTTTATTAAAAAGATCTGTTAGAGCTGCAGTTAAGGCTAATTTGGCGGATTTTATAATTTCATTAGATATATTATCAGGACCTGGGCTTTTAAAGTCCTTGAGTTTATCAATTTTCTTAATAATTTCGCTCTCTTTAAATGTATTTATTTCTCCTGTCGGTTGTATTTTTTTTTGGTTCATATATTTTCGTAGAGGTCGTGGTTGCATCGCTATATAAGTTTTTATAGAAGTCTGTTGCGGCACTGACTATTTCAGTTCTTGTTTGTGACTTAGTAGAAGCTGGGGCTAATGAGCATTTTTTCAGGCATGGTATCCAAGATTTATTTGCGTTCAGTTGCCTGTATGCTCTCTTTGCGCTGCTAGTTGTAGTTAAGTGTTTTTGTTAAATATCCAGTCGGTATTTTTTATAGTCTTTTTATACTTTTTTGTGTGTTATTTTATACAGTTTTTTGAGTTACGTTTGTCATCGCGGGTCCAGGCCCTTGTTTTTCTGTAAGTAAAAGCGTTTGGATATTAGTTCCTTTGTTTCTGAGCTTAAAATGGCTTCTTGTTTTTTTATGTCTGGTTTTATATATTTCAGACTCTTCTTTATATGGTTTTCTATTCTGTTATAGTAGGTATTTATATCTTCATGATCTATTAGACGTAGATCACCTTTTTCTAATGCTCTCTGTAAATCGATTTATTTCATTTTGTGTTTTTATTGTACTAGTTGTGTTGGCATATTTTGCTTTACTTTTTTGTATCTTCATTCTTAAAGTACCTCTAACTAGTCTATGATCGCTGGGATATTTCAAGTTGCTTATGACTTCCATGTTTGTGAATTGCTTGGGAACGTTGGATAGGATAAAATCTATTTCATTTGTAGTTTTCTCGTCGGGGGATATCCAAGTCCATTGTTGTTTTTTTGAGCTTTTTTGAAAATTGTGTTTAGAATAGTGAGTTTATTTTGGAGTGCGAAATCTATTAATTGCTGACCTCTACAATTTCTCTTTCTACTAATGGACTTTCTGTCTGAACTCCTTTGCCAATTTTAGCGTTGAAGTCTCCCATTATAAAAACACGTTTTTCTGCGATTTTATATGCGTAATTCAGTTCATTGTAAAAATTATCAATTTCTTCTATTTTGGATTCAAGTGTTGGGGCATAGATTTGTATTAGTGTAATTGCTGAGGTGTCAAATTTCAAATTAAGTAGACATACCCCGTCTGAAATTCCAGAAAAGCTTTCTATGTTTGATTTGTATTTCTTTTTGATTAGGAAACCAACTCCAAGTTGGCCTGGCGTTTCTCCTATGTGGCAGAATATATGATCTGCATCTTCAGTTATTAATGTTCCTGTTCTGCGGATCTCTGCGATTCCAATGATTTCGTATTTTATACGATGTATTGCTTCTTTGAAATCTATCATACGTTCGTTTGATAGTAGTGATCTTGCGTTGTAGGTGCATATGTAGAGTGTTTGCTCTGAAGGGTTATAGTCGCTTATCCCCGCGGTGACAAGCCGTGTTGGATATGTTTAAAGAGGGGCTTGTGCTCGTTGCTATTGGGTACTTTGCTTGATCGTTTTTATTTGGCTTGTCTCACCTGAATCACGTGCTTTTAGACACTGTTGAGAGTCTTTTCTTGGTGCGAAGAATGAATTTATATTAGGTTTATATTTCTTGTGATTCCGGAAGCCAGTGGCGTGGTTTTTAAGTCTGTTGACTTCGGGCGTTAATGACAGGATACGCTTTTGATTTTGATTTTTTTGGGACGCTTGTTTGGCTTAAATATTATTTTTCTCAATAACTACTATTTTGTCATACATTATATAACTTTAAAACCTTAATATTTTGCCACTGCTTCTTGAAGTTTTTTTCTTATTTCTTCTACTTTTGGCGGGAATTCTTCTTTGAGATAATAATTTGTGTCTTGCAAGCTTTTTCTGTTTTGTAAAGGAGTAATTTTTTTTCCCAATGTTGACAGTGTGACAGATATTGGCCTGGAATTTGGTCCTTTTTTGCCTATTCTTTTAATGAACTTCATTTCTGATGTTTTGCATTATATTTTCATGTCTTTGTTGAAGATGTTGAGTACCGCTTTTTCCAGATGTTGGTATTTTCTTTCGGTCTCTTCCACACCAAATAAAACTACGTTTTTGCGTTTGCTTTGACGTTCTAACTGGTCAAGACGACAGTCTTGTTCCTGTACTTGAGAGTTTAACTTATTGTCCAGTTTGCAGAATTTTACATCAATGTGTTTGTTTATGTTCGTAGTTATGTTGGTTTCCATTTGATTTATATTTTCTTTTTGCTCTTTTAACTCTTTTGGTATAGATAACAGTATAGCGGCAACGTCTTCCATGTTGATATATGTTTACGAAGGTACTGAAAAAGACCCCTGGCGGCGTGCTTATAATGAGGTTTAGTTAAAATCCAAAGGTTCCCGAGTGAATTGTACCTTCCAACCGTTTTGTTTCATAACGCAAGATGTCGTGTTCTGTACGTGGAAAGTGTATGCAGGTTGCAGACGATATTTGTAGTTCCGTAACATTTTGCTAGACTTTTTGGCGACAGAGTAGGTAATTGATTTTGTTTCGATGCTGCTATTCCCAGTAGGTCAATGTAGTTCCGCTGTTCAATACTAGATGAATTTGTATTGATTTTCACTTGTAGTGTTTGCCTTCCAATTTTGAGGTTTTTTTTTTTTTCAAAATAGATTTACTCACTATTTATTTCAGTGTTTGGGTATTGGTGGTGGAAAGTCCTCGTATATTTTCAGTTGTTATTGGGAACCTACGTATGTGTATGTGTGTTCTACAATATGAATTTTTCTGTGGTTCATGAGCGTTCAAAGTTTGGTTGTTGAGCTGTTATTTTCACCTTTATTGTGCAAAAGCCAGTTTGTTTGATAACACTTCACGTAGTTTTTGTATTACTTGCTGTTATAACGGGTTACACTTTATTTCGGCTGTAGAATACTGTTTATCAAATTTATATTTACGGAGCTTTACGAATCAGCAGTTATTGGCATAACGGTGGCGTCCTGGCGCTCACAGGAAAATTAGCTAACAAAAATAACATAATTCCTACCTAAATTAACAAAGTAAGTATGTTCTGGTGTAGTGTTAAGTTAGTAGGTAATTATTGTCCGATTGAAAATAATATAATATTTATTTCTCTCAAAAAAGGTGTAAAACAGTCTATGCTACGATAAGGACATATCCTATTACCTGTTTCATGAGAAACTAGTGCCTGAGATAGGTTTGTTAATAAAACCTGTAGTACTGGTCACTAGAACCCTGATCCACGCATTACATTAAAAAAATTGGAAATTTGGAAAATGTTTGGGATTTGAATACTCTCACACTAGGATTCTGTGTCGTGACTACCTCTTGCCTCTTCCGTAAAATTGTACAAAATAAAGTTTAAACTAAGTATATACTAGATACCTAGTAGTTTCTTATGTCCCACGGTGGCCACGACGAATGTAACGAGCCCTCTAACAACTCAGTATTGTATAAAAAAGTGTGTTATTATGACACAATCGCAAGAGTTTAAGCCCGTTTATGGACAAATGGTATAACGTACATCAATATTAAAAGTTTGCAGTGCAAGAAGAATTGTGGACTCGGTAAGGACACTTTTACAAATACAAACATATCTTACTATAGGTTTGATTGCACGAGGATGTAAATTTTGACGTCAGTAAAAAAAATACGTGAGTGTAGTGTAACACGCGGTGGAAACGAAGTTCCTATCATATCAGTATCATATTATTATTGATAAACTTATTATATTATTAATTAAAAAATACAAATTTATAAATTACCAGCGTCTGAGAGCAATTAAATGAAACGCAGAAATAACTAATGCATTGAAGGAAGTAGAAAATTCGAACCTATTTAATATATGTTTTCGTGTTTTGAAAATAAACATTTGTTTGTTCACCATTTAATTAATTTATCATTCGTTCATCTTATTAATTCACCCTATAGACAACCGTATACACTAAAGAACGGGTCGTGAACGGAAAAATCTTTCGCCTAGCCAAGTCCGTACCGTGCGATAAGGAACTTTGTTCCAAAAACAATAAATTTAAGGAATTTGAAGTATGAAGTTATGGTATATAAATAATCCTGGACATTTTAAACAGCACCCTCTGGACATTTTGATTATTACGGGTGTTACAGTATATTATGCATAGAATAACACGTATACCTACTTACATGAGAAAGTTTAGATAATTGGAGTACATCACGTCGTAATAAATGAACGATGCTTGGTACATTTGCAAATTATGTCCTGGATCGAGATATAAGTTACTTATTATCCCGGAAAACGACTTTCCTTTATTATTTCTGAAATAGATCCACATTGAGCTTCCGTGGTATCAGGATAAAAAACAGTCATTTATCAATAATCTACGATCCTCATTGATTCAGCAATTACGGATTAATTAAGTTTATCATATCACATTTAGTGTAATGTAAAAAAATCTTCATCACCCAAATTTTACCGTTGCAATTATCAATAGGTAATGAAATAAATACGTGTGAAATAATACACGTGAAATAGTTGAGCTATCTAAGAACCGTTTAAAATTATGTATAGATAGCTTAACTGATCCATATTATTGCCAAGGAATACATAAATAAATTATTAAATATTGGTGGACAATGCACACAACATCATCCAACTCCAAGCTATACCTAGTTTGTATTATGGTGACCAGCTGACTGATGAAATACATATAAATTTTAAAGTAATATTTATTTATAAAACTCAGGAGAAGGAATCGAACCCCCAACCTACAGCTATATAAAAACAGGAACAAAAAACAATCTGAAAAATCACTTGTATATTATTATTAAGTATTAATATATTATTTAAATATAAGATATTATCCTTAACTTTCTACCACTATTACGCACAGATGTATCAGTCCAAAAACTGTCACCGTGTGGACCAACATCAACGGAAAAACCCACTGCTCAAACTCCTCCGGTGTGGGGCAATACGAGCCTGACACGACCAACAGTCACCCAAACTCCTTCAAGCGATATGCAAACGTGTGTCAACAGTTGTTCCACGTTCCAGGGCTATACGCCTGTATGTGGCACGGACGGTCTCACATATGCTAACATACAGAGGTTGCACTGTGCTAATCAATGTGGAATAAGTGAGTTTTTATAGCTATAAAACCCGTGTATATCCCTGTATGTGGCATAATTAGTGAAATATATGCCAACTTACAGTTACATAGAGCTTGCAGTGTGCTAAGTGGTATGGGACAAGTATGTTTATAAGTAATGATACATATATATTATATAGTATATATGTCCCTACAAGTAAACCAGTGAATAAACTGCTATTGGATTTTTTATATTGTAAAATAATAAAATAAAAATAAAAATGCCTTTATTTCCTCGGTTAAACAAATTTTACAGAGTTAAACAGATTTAGTTTTATTTGGTGTCTAGTCTTATTTAAGTTTGTAATTACATACTATGTTTTTTTATTTTTTTTATTAGGTTTGTTTGCTGAGGACCCTTCTTTGGGTAAAGGCCTCCCTCAGAGGCATGTGTTACTGTTTTGTGCCGTGTCTCTCCAATTTTTACCCGCAACCACGGTTATTTCATCCGCCCATCTTTCCTGGGGTCTACCTCTAGCACGTGCCGCTGGGTGCCGCTGGGACCTTGTCATTCTGTTGTGATTTTAGTCCATCTCTGGTCCTCGATTCGCACTAAATGTCCAGCCAACTTCCACTTTTGTGTTTGTGCGTGTTTTAGGACGTCTATGGTCCCTGTTTTTTGCGTATTTCCGTACTCCTTACCTTGTCCTTTAATTTCATGCTTAGAATGTTTCTCTCCATTGCTCTTTGACATTTATAAATTGTTGCTCTGTTGATGTTATTGTATATCCATGTTTGGGAACCATATGTGATGCATGGCAGTATTATACAGGTATCTAAAACATTCTTTTTTAAGCAGATTGGCAGTGTCGATTTCAGAATTTCCCCCAACTGCTGCTATTCTGCTTTGGATATTGTCATTGTGTCTTGATTTTTTAAATGATACAAGTTAACCTAAGTACACGTACTCTTCGACGTACTGTAGAGGTGCGGAGGTTTTGGAAGGAAGAGGTTTTCTCAGCCAATATTGTCGTGCGATTGCTGTTTGTTATCAATTTAGTTTTTGAGGTATTTAGTTCTAGGTCTTTGAGCTGGCTGGCGGTACGCAGCTCATTTACCATTCACTCTATCTGTTTCGCTGACTCAGAAAACAGAACGATATCGTCCGCAAACTTGAGATGACTGGATTCTGTTTGATCATAATACCTTTTTGGGTCCAGTTTAGTCCATGAATTATATATTCAAGAACTGAGACAAAGGGTCACCCTGCTTGACACCTCTGCGTATCCTGAAGCTAGGTCCTTTCTGGTCTAGTTTGACTCTACTGGTACTTTTATAGTATATGTCTTTGAATATGTTGATATAGACATTCGAGATATTTTGCTGCTCCAAAGCATTCCATATGCTGACATGTGAAATGGAATCGAAGTTGATAAATGCCAGGTGGAGTGGTCTTCTGTACTCTACATATTTCTCTATGACTTGTTCTACGGCTATCGAATATGATCGATAGTGCAAAATCCTGTTCTAAATCCCGCTTGTTCGATGGGCTGGCAGTTTTCAATAGCTGGGCTGAGTCGTTCTTCTATACATGCTGCGAAAATCTTATATACAGATGATAGTAGGCTTTTAGGGCGGTAGTTGTCAATGTCCTTAGGGTCTCCTTTTTTGTACAGCAGAACAATATCCGAAGCCGACCAGCTCTCTGGGACTCTTTGATCGAGAAATATTTTATTAAAAAGATCTGTTAGAGCTGCAGTTAAGGCTAATTTGGCGGATTTTATAATTTCATTAGATATATTATCAGGACCTGGGCTTTTAAAGTCCTTGAGTTTATCAATTTTCTTAATAATTTCGCTCTCTTTAAATGTATTTATTTCTCCTGTCGGTTGTATTTTTTTTTGGTTCATATATTTTCGTAGAGGTCGTGGTTGCATCGCTATATAAGTTTTTATAGAAGTCTGTTGCGGCACTGACTATTTCAGTTCTTGTTTGTGACTTAGTAGAAGCTGGGGCTAATGAGCATTTTTTCAGGCATGGTATCCAAGATTTATTTGCGTTCAGTTGCTTGTATGCTCTCTTTGCGCTGCTAGTTGTAGTTAAGTGTTTTTGTAAAATATCCAGTCGGTATTTTTTATAGTCTTTTTATACTTTTTTGTGTGTTATTTTATACAGTTTTTTGAGTTACGTTTGTCATCGCGGGTCCAGGCCCTTGTTTTTCTGTAAGTAAAAGCGTTTGGATATTAGTTCCTTTGTTTCTGAGCTTAAAATGGCTTCTTGTTTTTTTATGTCTGGTTTTATATATTTCAGACTCTTCTTTATATGGTTTTCTATTCTGTTATAGTAGGTATTTATATCTTCATGATCTATTAGACGTAGATCACCTTTTTCTAATGCTCTCTGTAAATCGATTTATTTCATTTTGTGTTTTTATTGTACTAGTTGTGATGGCATATTTTGCTCTACTTTTTTGTATCTTCATTCTTAAAGTACCTCTAACTAGTCTATGATCGCTGGGATATTTCAAATTGCTTATGACTTCCATGTTTGTGAATTGCTTGGGAACGTTGGATAGGATAAAATCTATTTCATTTGTAGTTTTCTTGTCGGGGGATATCCAAGTCCATTGTTGTTTTTTTGAGCATTTTTGAAAATTGTGTTTAGAATAGTGAGTTTATTTTGGAGTGCGAAATCTATTAATTGCTGACCTCTACAATTTCTCTTTCTACAAATGGACTTTCTGTCTGAATTCCTTTGCCGATTTTAGCGTTGAAGTCTCCCATTATAAAAACACGTTTTTCTGCGATTTTATATGCGTAATTCAGTACTTTGTAAAAATTATCAATTTCTTCTATTTTGGATTCAAGTGTTGGGGCATAGATTTGTATTAGTGTAATTGCTGAGGTGTCAAATTTCAAATTAAGTAGACATACCCCGTCTGAAATTCCAGAAAAGCTTTCTATGTTTGATTTGTATTTCTTTTTGATTAGGAAACCAACTCCAAGTTGGCCTGGCGTTTCTCCTATGTGGCAGAATATATGATCTGCATCTTCAGTTATTAATGTTCCTGTTCTGCGGATCTCTGCGATTCCAATGATTTCGTATTTTATACGATGTATTGCTTCTTTGAAATCTATCATACGTTCGTTTGATAGTAGTGATCTTGCGTTGTAGGTGCATATGTAGAGTGTTTGCTCTGAAGGGTTATAGTCGCTTATCCCCGCGGTGACAAGCCGTGTTGGATATGTTTAAAGAGGGGCTTGTGCTCGTTGCTATTGGGTACTTTGCTTGATCGTTTTTATTTGGCTTGTCTCACCTGAATCACGTGCTTTTAGACACTGTTGAGAGTCTTTTCTTGGTGCGAAGAATGAATTTATATTAGGTTTATATTTCTTGTGATTCCGGAAGCCAGTGGCGTGGTTTTTAAGTCTGTTGACTTCGGGCGTTAATGACAGGATACGCTTTTGATTTTGATTTTTTTGGGACGCTTGTTTGGCTTAAATATTATTTTTCTCAATAACTACTATTTTGTCATACATTATATAACTTTAAAACCTTAATATTTTGCCACTGCTTCTTGAAGTTTTTTTCTTATTTCTTCTACTTTTGGCGGGAATTCTTCTTTGAGATAATAATTTGTGTCTTGCAAGCTTTTTCTGTTTTGTAAAGGAGTAATTTTTTTTCCCAATGTTGACAGTGTGACAGATATTGGCCTGGAATTTGGTCCTTTTTTGCCTATTCTTTTAATGAACTTCATTTCTGATGTTTTGCATTATATTTTCATGTCTTTGTTGAAGATGTTGAGTACCGCTTTTTCCAGATGTTGGTATTTTCTTTCGGTCTCTTCCACACCAAATAAAACTACGTTTTTGCGTTTGCTTTGACGTTCTAACTGGTCAAGACGACAGTCTTGTTCCTGTACTTGAGAGTTTAACTTATTGTCCAGTTTGCAGAATTTTACATCAATGTGTTTGTTTATGTTCGTAGTTATGTTGGTTTCCATTTGATTTATATTTTCTTTTTGCTCTTTTAACTCTTTTGGTATAGATAACAGTATAGCGGCAACGTCTTCCATGTTGATATATGTTTACGAAGGTACTGAAAAAGACCCCTGGCGGCGTGCTTATAATGAGGTTTAGTTAAAATCCAAAGGTTCCCGAGTGAATTGTACCTTCCAACCGTTTTGTTTCATAACGCAAGATGTCGTGTTCTGTACGTGGAAAGTGTATGCAGGTTGCAGACGATATTTGTAGTTCCGTAACATTTTGCTAGACTTTTTGGCGACAGAGTAGGTAATTGATTTTGTTTCGATGCTGCTATTCCCAGTAGGTCAATGTAGTTCCGCTGTTCAATACTAGATGAATTTGTATTGATTTTCACTTGTAGTGTTTGCCTTCCAATTTTGAGGTTTTTTTTTTTTTCAAAATAGATTTACTCACTATTTATTTCAGTGTTTGGGTATTGGTGGTGGAAAGTCCTCGTATATTTTCAGTTGTTATTGGGAACCTACGTATGTGTATGTGTGTTCTACAATATGAATTTTTCTGTGGTTCATGAGCGTTCAAAGTTTGGTTGTTGAGCTGTTATTTTCACCTTTATTGTGCAAAAGCCAGTTTGTTTGATAACACTTCACGTAGTTTTTGTATTACTTGCTGTTATAACGGGTTACACTTTATTTCGGCTGTAGAATACTGTTTATCAAATTTATATTTACGGAGCTTTACGAATCAGCAGTTATTGGCATAACGGTGGCGTCCTGGCGCTCACAGGAAAATTAGCTAACAAAAATAACATAATTCCTACCTAAATTAACAAAGTAAGTATGTTCTGGTGTAGTGTTAAGTTAGTAGGTAATTATTGTCCGATTGAAAATAATATAATATTTATTTCTCTCAAAAAAGGTGTAAAACAGTCTATGCTACGATAAGGACATATCCTATTACCTGTTTCATGAGAAACTAGTGCCTGAGATAGGTTTGTTAATAAAACCTGTAGTACTGGTCACTAGAACCCTGATCCACGCATTACATTAAAAAAATTGGAAATTTGGAAAATGTTTGGGATTTGAATACTCTCACACTAGGATTCTGTGTCGTGACTACCTCTTGCCTCTTCCGTAAAATTGTACAAAATAAAGTTTAAACTAAGTATATACTAGATACCTAGTAGTTTCCTATGTCCCACGGTGGCCACGACGAATGTAACGAGCCCTCTAACAACTCAGTATTGTATAAAAAAGTGTGTTATTATGACACAATCGCAAGAGTTTAAGCCCGTTTATGGACAAATGGTATAACGTACATCAATATTAAAAGTTTGCAGTGCAAGAAGAATTGTGGACTCGGTAAGGACACTTTTACAAATACAAACATATCTTACTATAGGTTTGATTGCACGAGGATGTAAATTTTGACGTCAGTAAAAAAAATACGTGAGTGTAGTGTAACACGCGGTGGAAACGAAGTTCCTATCATATCAGTATCATATTATTATTGATAAACTTATTATATTATTAATTAAAAAATACAAATTTATAAATTACCAGCGTCTGAGAGCAATTAAATGAAACGCAGAAATAACTAATGCATTGAAGGAAGTAGAAAATTCGAACCTATTTAATATATGTTTTCGTGTTTTGAAAATAAACATTTGTTTGTTCACCATTTAATTAATTTATCATTCGTTCATCTTATTAATTCACCCTATAGACAACCGTATACACTAAAGAACGGGTCGTGAACGGAAAAATCTTTCGCCTAGCCAAGTCCGTACCGTGCGATAAGGAACTTTGTTCCAAAAACAATAAATTTAAGGAATTTGAAGTATGAAGTTATGGTATATAAATAATCCTGGACATTTTAAACAGCACCCTCTGGACATTTTGATTATTACGGGTGTTACAGTATATTATGCATAGAATAACACGTATACCTACTTACATGAGAAAGTTTAGATAATTGGAGTACATCACGTCGTAATAAATGAACGATGCTTGGTACATTTGCAAATTATGTCCTGGATCGAGATATAAGTTACTTATTATCCCGGAAAACGACTTTCCTTTATTATTTCTGAAATAGATCCACATTGAGCTTCCGTGGTATCAGGATAAAAAACAGTCATTTATCAATAATCTACGATCCTCATTGATTCAGCAATTACGGATTAATTAAGTTTATCATATCACATTTAGTGTAATGTAAAAAAATCTTCATCACCCAAATTTTACCGTTGCAATTATCAATAGGTAATGAAATAAATACGTGTGAAATAATACACGTGAAATAGTTGAGCTATCTAAGAACCGTTTAAAATTATGTATAGATAGCTTAACTGATCCATATTATTGCCAAGGAATACATAAATAAATTATTAAATATTGGTGGACAATGCACACAACATCATCCAACTCCAAGCTATACCTAGTTTGTATTATGGTGACCAGCTGACTGATGAAATACATATAAATTTTAAAGTAATATTTATTTATAAAACTCAGGAGAAGGAATCGAACCCCCAACCTACAGCTATATAAAAACAGGAACAAAAAACAATCTGAAAAATCACTTGTATATTATTATTAAGTATTAATATATTATTTAAATATAAGATATTATCCTTAACTTTCTACCACTATTACGCACAGATGTATCAGTCCAAAAACTGTCACCGTGTGGACCAACATCAACGGAAAAACCCACTGCTCAAACTCCTCCGGTGTGGGGCAATACGAGCCTGACACGACCAACAGTCACCCAAACTCCTTCAAGCGATATGCAAACGTGTGTCAACAGTTGTTCCACGTTCCAGGGCTATACGCCTGTATGTGGCACGGACGGTCTCACATATGCTAACATACAGAGGTTGCACTGTGCTAATCAATGTGGAATAAGTGAGTTTTTATAGCTATAAAACCCGTGTATATCCCTGTATGTGGCATAATTAGTGAAATATATGCCAACTTACAGTTACATAGAGCTTGCAGTGTGCTAAGTGGTATGGGACAAGTATGTTTATAAGTAATGATACATATATATTATATAGTATATATGTCCCTACAAGTAAACCAGTGAATAAACTGCTATTGGATTTTTTATATTGTAAAATAATAAAATAAAAATAAAAATGCCTTTATTTCCTCGGTTAAACAAATTTTACAGAGTTAAACAGATTTAGTTTTATTTGGTGTCTAGTCTTATTTAAGTTTGTAATTACATACTATGTTTTTTTATTTTTTTTATTAGGTTTGTTTGCTGAGGACCCTTCTTTGGGTAAAGGCCTCCCTCAGAGGCATGTGTTACTGTTTTGTGCCGTGTCTCTCCAATTTTTACCCGCAACCACGGTTATTTCATCCGCCCATCTTTCCTGGGGTCTACCTCTAGCACGTGCCGCTGGGTGCCGCTGGGACCTTGTCATTCTGTTGTGATTTTAGTCCATCTCTGGTCCTCGATTCGCACTAAATGTCCAGCCAACTTCCACTTTTGTGTTTGTGCGTGTTTTAGGACGTCTATGGTCCCTGTTTTTTGCGTATTTCCGTACTCCTTACCTTGTCCTTTAATTTCATGCTTAGAATGTTTCTCTCCATTGCTCTTTGACATTTATAAATTGTTGCTCTGTTGATGTTATTGTATATCCATGTTTGGGAACCATATGTGATGCATGGCAGTATTATACAGGTATCTAAAACATTCTTTTTTAAGCAGATTGGCAGTGTCGATTTCAGAATTTCCCCCAACTGCTGCTATTCTGCTTTGGATATTGTCATTGTGTCTTGATTTTTTAAATGATACAAGTTAACCTAAGTACACGTACTCTTCGACGTACTGTAGAGGTGCGGAGGTTTTGGAAGGAAGAGGTTTTCTCAGCCAATATTGTCGTGCGATTGCTGTTTGTTATCAATTTAGTTTTTGAGGTATTTAGTTCTAGGTCTTTGAGCTGGCTGGCGGTACGCAGCTCATTTACCATTCACTCTATCTGTTTCGCTGACTCAGAAAACAGAACGATATCGTCCGCAAACTTGAGATGACTGGATTCTGTTTGATCATAATACCTTTTTGGGTCCAGTTTAGTCCATGAATTATATATTCAAGAACTGAGACAAAGGGTCACCCTGCTTGACACCTCTGCGTATCCTGAAGCTAGGTCCTTTCTGGTCTAGTTTGACTCTACTGGTACTTTTATAGTATATGTCTTTGAATATGTTGATATAGACATTCGAGATATTTTGCTGCTCCAAAGCATTCCATATGCTGACATGTGAAATGGAATCGAAGTTGATAAATGCCAGGTGGAGTGGTCTTCTGTACTCTACATATTTCTCTATGACTTGTTCTACGGCTATCGAATATGATCGATAGTGCAAAATCCTGTTCTAAATCCCGCTTGTTCGATGGGCTGGCAGTTTTCAATAGCTGGGCTGAGTCGTTCTTCTATACATGCTGCGAAAATCTTATATACAGATGATAGTAGGCTTTTAGGGCGGTAGTTGTCAATGTCCTTAGGGTCTCCTTTTTTGTACAGCAGAACAATATCCGAAGCCGACCAGCTCTCTGGGACTCTTTGATCGAGAAATATTTTATTAAAAAGATCTGTTAGAGCTGCAGTTAAGGCTAATTTGGCGGATTTTATAATTTCATTAGATATATTATCAGGACCTGGGCTTTTAAAGTCCTTGAGTTTATCAATTTTCTTAATAATTTCGCTCTCTTTAAATGTATTTATTTCTCCTGTCGGTTGTATTTTTTTTTTGGTTCATATATTTTCGTAGAGGTCGTGGTTGCATCGCTATATAAGTTTTTATAGAAGTCTGTTGCGGCACTGACTATTTCAGTTCTTGTTTGTGACTTAGTAGAAGCTGGGGCTAATGAGCATTTTTTCAGGCATGGTATCCAAGATTAATTTGCGTTCAGTTGCTTGTATGCTCTCTTTGCGCTGCTAGTTGTAGTTAAGTGTTTTTGTAAAATATCCAGTCGGTATTTTTTATAGTCTTTTTATACTTTTTTGTGTGTTATTTTATACAGTTTTTTGAGTTACGTTTGTCATCGCGGGTCCAGGCCCTTGTTTTTCTGTAAGTAAAAGCGTTTGGATATTAGTTCCTTTGTTTCTGAGCTTAAAATGGCTTCTTGTTTTTTTATGTCTGGTTTTATATATTTCAGACTCTTCTTTATATGGTTTTCTATTCTGTTATAGTAGGTATTTATATCTTCATGATCTATTAGACGTAGATCACCTTTTTCTAATGCTCTCTGTAAATCGATTTATTTCATTTTGTGTTTTTATTGTACTAGTTGTGATGGCATATTTTGCTCTACTTTTTTGTATCTTCATTCTTAAAGTACCTCTAACTAGTCTATGATCGCTGGGATATTTCAAATTGCTTATGACTTCCATGTTTGTGAATTGCTTGGGAACGTTGGATAGGATAAAATCTATTTCATTTGTAGTTTTCTTGTCGGGGGATATCCAAGTCCATTGTTGTTTTTTTGAGCATTTTTGAAAATTGTGTTTAGAATAGTGAGTTTATTTTGGAGTGCGAAATCTATTAATTGCTGACCTCTACAATTTCTCTTTCTACAAATGGACTTTCTGTCTGAATTCCTTTGCCGATTTTAGCGTTGAAGTCTCCCATTATAAAAACACGTTTTTCTGCGATTTTATATGCGTAATTCAGTACTTTGTAAAAATTATCAATTTCTTCTATTTTGGATTCAAGTGTTGGGGCATAGATTTGTATTAGTGTAATTGCTGAGGTGTCAAATTTCAAATTAAGTAGACATACCCTGTCTGAAATTCCAGAAAAGCTTTTTATGTTTGATTTGTATTTCTTTTTGATTAGGAAACCAACTCCAAGTTGGCCTGGCGTTTCTCCTATGTGGCAGAATATATGATCTGCATCTTCAGTTATTAATGTTCCTGTTCTGCGGATCTCTGCGATTCCAATTATTTCGTATTTTATACGATGTATTGCTTCTTTGAAATCTATCATACGTTCGTTTGATAGTAGTGATCTTGCGTTGTAGGTGCATATGTAGAGTGTTTGCTCTGAAGGGTTATGGTCGCTTATCCCCGCGGTGACAAGCCGTGTTGGATATGTTTAAAGAGGAGCCTGTGCTCGTTGCTATTGGGTACTTTGCTTGGTCGTTTTTATTTGGCTTGTCTCACCTGAATCACGTGCTTTTAGACACTGTTGAGAGTCTCTTCTTGGTGCGAAGAATGAATTTATATTAGGTTTATATTTCTTGTGATTCCAGAAGCCAAAGGCGTGGTTTTTGGGTCTGTTGTCTTCGGGCGTTAATGACAGGATACACTTTTGATTTTGATTTTTTTGGGACGCTTGTTTGGCTTGAATATTATTTTTCTCAATAACTACTATTTTGTCATACTTCATATAACTTTAATACCTTCATATTTTGCCACTGCTTCTTGAAGTTTTTTTCTTATTTCTTCTACTTTTGGCGGGAATTCTTCTTTGAGATAATAATTTGTGTCTTGCAAGCTTTTTCTGTTTTGTAAAGGAGTAATTTTTTTTCCCAATGTTGACAGTGTGACAGATATTAGCCTGGGATTTGGTCCTTTTTTGCCTATTCTTTTTATGAACTCCATTACTGATGTTTTGCATAATATTTTCATGTCTTCGTTGAAGATGTTGAGTACCGCTTTTTCCAGATGTTGGTATTTTTTTTCGGTCTCTTCCACACCAAATAAAACTACGTTTTTGGGTTTGCTTTGACGTTCTAACTGGTCAAGACGACGGTCTTGTTCCTGTACTTGAGAGTTTAACTTATTGTCCAGTTTGCAGAATTTTCCATCAATGTGTTTGTTTATGTTCGTAGATATGTTGGTTTCCATTTGATTTATACTTTCCTTTTGCTCTTTTAACTCTTTTTGTATAGATAACAGTATAGCGGCAACGTCTTCCATGTTGATATATGTTTAAGTAGGTACTGAAAAAGACCCCTGGCGGAGTGCTTATAATGAGGTTTAGTTCTAGTCCAAAGGTTCCCGAGTGAATTGTACCTTCCAACCGTTTTGTTTCTTAACGCAAGATGTCGTGTTCTGTACGTGGAAAGTGTATGCAGTTTGCAGACGATATTTGTAGTTCCGTAACTTTTTGCTAGACTTTTTGGCGACAGAGTAGGTAATTGATTTTGTTTCGATGCTGCTATTCCCAGTAGGTAAATGTAGTTCCGCTGTTCAATACTAGATGAAATTGTATTGATTTTGACTTGTAGTGTTGGCCTTCCAATTTTGAGGTTATTATTTTTTTTCAAAATAGGTTTACTTACTATTTATATCAGTGTTTGGGTATTGGTGGTGGAAAGTCTTCGTATATTTTCAGTTGTTATTGCTACTTATTGCTGAACCTACGTATGTGTATGTGTGTTCAATGTGTATTTTTGCTATGGTTCATAAGCGTTCACAGGTTGGTTGTTGGGTTGTTATTTTCACTTTTATTGTGCAAAAGCCAGTTTGTTTGATAACACTTCACGTAGTTTTTGTATTACTTGCTGTTATAACGGGTTACACTTTATTTTGGCTGTAGAATACTGTTTATCAAATGAATATTTACGGAGCTTTACGAATCAGCAGTTATTGGCATAACGGAGGCATCCTGGCGCCCACAGGAAAATTAGCTAACAAAAATAACATAATTCCTACCTACATTAACAAAGTAAGTATGTTCTGGTGTAGTGTTAAGTTAGTAGGTAATTATTGTCCGATTGAAAATAATATAATATTTATTTCTCTCAAAAAAGGTGTAAAACAGTATATGCTACGATAAGGACATATCCTATTACCTGTTTCATGAGAAACTAGTGCCTGAGATAGGTTTGTTAATAAAACCTGTAGAACTGGTCACTAGAACCCTGATCCACGCATTACATTAAAAAAATTTGAAATTTGGAAAATGTTTGGGATTTGAATACTCTCACACTAGGATTCTGTGTCGTGACTACCTCTTGCCTCTTCCGTAAAATTGTACAAAATAAAGTTTAAACTAAGTATATACTAGATACCTAGTAGTTTCTTATGTCCCACGGTGGCCACGTCGAATGTAACGAGCCCTCTAACAACTCAGTATTGTATAAAAAAGTGTGTTATTATGACACAATCGCAAGAGTTTAAGCCCGTTTATGGACAAATGGTATAACGTACATCAAAGTTTGCAGTGCAAGAAGAATTGTGGACTTGGTAAGGACACTTTTACAAATACAAACATATCTTACTATAGGTTTGATTGCACGAGGATGTAAATTTTGACGTCAGTAAAAAAAATACGTGAGTGTAGTGTAACACGCGGTGGAAACGAAGTTCCTATCATATCAGTATCATATTATTATTGATAAACTTATTATATTATTGAATAAAAAATGCAAATTTATAAATTACCTGCGTCTGAGAGCAATTAAATGAAACGCAGAAATAACTAATGCATTGAAGGAAGTAGGAAAATTCGTACCTATTTAATATATTTTTTCGTATTTTGAAAATAAACATTTGTTTGTTCACCATTTAATTAATTTATCATTCGTTTATCTTATTAATTCACCCTATGGACAACCGTATACACTAAAGAACGGGTCGTAACGGAAAAATCTTTCGCCTAGCCAAGTCCATACCGTGCGCTAAGGAACTTTGTTCCAAAAACAATAAATTGAAGGAATTTGAAGTATGAAGTTATGGTATACAAATAATCCTGGACATTTTAAACAGCACCCTCTAGACATTTTGATAATTACGGGTGTTACAGAATATTATGCATAGAATAACACGTATACCTACTTTCATGAGAAAGTTTAGATAATTGGAGTACATCACGTCGTAATAAATGAACGATGCTTGGTACATATGCAGATTATGTCCTGGATCGAGATTAAGTTACTTTTTATCCCGGAAAACGACTTTCCTTTATTATTTCTGAGATAGATCCACATTGAGCTTGGCTTCCGTGGTATCAGGATAAAAAACAGTCATTTGTCAATAATCTACGATCCTCATTGATTCAGCAATTACAGATTAATTAAGTTTATCATATCACATTTAGTGTAATGTAAAAAAATCTTCATCACCCAAATTTTACCGCTGCAATTATCAATAGGTAATGAAATAAATACGTGTGAAATAATACATGTGAAATAGTTGAGCTATCTAAGGACCGTTTAAAATTAGCTATAGATAGCTTAACTGATCCATATTATTGCCAAGGAATACATAAATAAATTAATAAATATTGGTGGACAATGCACACAACATCATCCAACTCCAAGCTATACCTAGTTTGTATTATGGTGACCAGCTGACTGATGAAATACATATAAATTTTAAAGTAATATTTATGTATAAAACTCAGGAGAAGGAATCGAACCCCCAACCTACAGCTATATAAAAACGGGAACAAAAAACAATCTGAAAAATCACTTGTATATTATTATTAAGTATTAATATATTATTTAAATATAAGATATTATCCTTAACTTTCTACTACTATTACACACAGATGTATCAGTCCAAAAACTGTCACCGTGTGGATCAACATCAACGGAAAAACCCACTGCTCAAACTCCTCCGGTGTGGGGCAACACGAGCCCGCCACGACCAACAGTCACCCAAACTCCTTCAAGCGATATGCAAACGTGTGTCAACAGTTGTTCCACGTTCCAGGGCTATACGCCTGTATGTGGCACGGACGGTCTCACATATGCTAACATACAGAGGTTGCACTGTGCTAATCAATGTGGAATAAGTAAGTTTTTATAGCTATAAAACCCGTGTATATCCCTGTATGTGGCATAATTAGTGAAATATATGCCAACTTACAGTTACATAGAGCTTGCAGTGTGCTAAGTGGTATGGGACAAGTATGTTTATAAGTAATGATACATATATATTATATAGTATATATGTCCCTACAAGTAAACCAGTGAATAAACTGCTATTGGATTTTTTATAATGTAAAATAATAAAATAAAAATAAAAAAGCATTTATTTCCTCGGTTAAACAAATTTTACAGAGTTAAACAGATTTAGTACTATTTGGTTTCTAGTATTATTTAAGTTTGTAATTACATACTATGTTATTTTTATTTTTTTAATTAGGTTTGTTTGCTGCGGACCCTTCTTTGGGTAAAGGCCTCCCTCAGAGTTTGGCATGTTTTACTGTTTTGTGCCGTGTCTCTCCAATTTTTACCCGCAACCACGGTTATTTCATCCGCCCATCTTTCCTGGGGTCTGCCTCTAGCACGTGCCGCTGGGTGCCGCTGGGACCTTGCCATTCTCCATCTCTGGTCCTCGATTCGCACTAAATGTCCAGCCAACTTCCACTTTTGTGTTTGTGCGTGTTTTAGGACGTCTATGGTCCCTGTTTTTTTGCGTATTTCCGTACTCTTTACCTTGTCCTTTAATTTCATGTTTAGAATGTTTCTCTCCATTGCTCTTTGACATTTATAAATTGTTGCTCTGTTGATGTTATTGCATATCCATGTTTGAGAACCATATGTGATGCATGGCAGTATTATACAGGTATCTAAAACATTCTTTTTTATGCGGATTGGCAGTGTTGATTTCAGAATTTCCCCCAACTGCTGCTATTCTGCTTTTGATATGGTCATTTTGTCTTGATTTTTTAAATGATACAAGTTTACCTAAGTACACGTACTCTTCGACGTACTGTAGAGGTGTTTTCTCAGCCACTATTGTCGTGCGATTGCTGTTTGTTATCAATTTAGTTTTTGAGGTATTTAGTTCTAGGTCTATGAGCTGGCTGGCGGTACGGAGCTCATTTACCATTCACTCTATCTGTTTCGCTGACTCGGAAAACAGAACGATATCGTCCGCAAACCTGAGATGACTAAGGATTCTGTTGTTGATCATAATACCTTTTTGGGTCCAGTTTAGTCCATGAATTATATATTCAAGAACTGCGATGAACATTTTTGGAGGCAAAGGGTTACCCTGCTTGACATATATGCGTATCCTGAAGCTAGGTCCTTTCTGGTCTAGTTTGACTCTACTGGTACTTTTATAGTATATGTCTTTGAATATGTTGATATAGACATTCGAGATATTTTGCTGCTACAAAGCATTCCATATGCTGAAATGTGAAATGGAATCGAAGGCCTTAGCATAGTTGATAAATGCCAGGTAGAGTGGTCTTCTGTACTCTACATATTTCTCTATTACTTGTTCTACGACTATCGAATATGATCGATAGTGCAAAATCCTGTTATAAATCCCGCTTGTTCGATGGGCTGGCAGTTTTCAATAGCTGGGCTGAGTCGTTCTTTTATACATGCTGCGAAAATCTTATATACAGATGATAGTAGGCTTAAAGGGCGGTAGTTGTCAATGTCCTTAGGGTCTCCTTCTTTGTACAGCAGAACAATATCCGATGCCGTCCAGCTCTCTGGGACTCTTTGATCGAGAAGTATTTTATTAACAAGATCTGTTAGAGGTGCAGTTAAGGCTAATTTGGCGGATTTTATAATTTCATTAGATATATTATCAGGACCTGGGCTTTTGAAGTCCTTGAGTTTATCAATTTTCTTAATAATTTCGCTCTCTTTAAATGTATTTATTTCTCCTGTCGGTCCTGTATTTTTTTTGGTTCATATATTTTCGTAGAGGTCGTGGTTGCATCGCTATATAAGTTTTTATAGAAGTCTGTTGCGGCACTGACTATTTCAGTTCTTGTTTGTGACTTAGTAGAAGCTGGGGCTAATGAGCATTTTTTCAGGAATGGTATCCAAGATTTATTTGCGTTCAGTTGCCTGTATGCTCTCTTTGCGCTGCTAGTTGTAGTTAAGTGTTTTTGTAAAATATCCAGTCGGTATTTTTTATAGTCTTTTTTTACTTTTTTGTGTGTTATTTTATACAGTTTATTGAGTTCTCGTTTGTCATCGCGGGTCAGGCCCTTCTTTTTCTGTAAGTAAAAGCGTTTGGATATTAGTTCCTTTGTTTCTGAGCTTAAAATGGCTTCTTGTTTTTTTATGTCTGGTTTTATATTTTTCAGACTCTTCTTTATATGGTTTTCTATTCTGTTGTAGTAGGTATTTATATCTTCATGATCTATTAGACGTAGATTACATTTTTTAATGCTCTCTGTAAATCGATTTATTTCATTTTGTGATTTTATTGTACTAGTTGTTTTGGCATATTTTGCTCTACTTTTTTGTATCTTCATTCTTAAAGTACCTCTTTTTAGTCTATGATCGCTGGGATATTTCATGGTAGTTTTCTTGTCGGGGGATATCCAAGTCCATTGTTGTTTTTTTGAGCTTTTTTGAAAATTGTGTTTAGAATAGTGAGTTTATTTTGGAGTGCGAAATCTATTAATTGCTGACCTCTACAATTTCTCTTTCTACTAATGGACTTTCTGTCTGAATTCCTTTGCCGATTTTAGTGTTGAAGTCTCCCATTATAAAAACACGTTTTTCTGCGATGTTATATGCGTAATTCAGTTCTTTGTAAAAATTATCAATTTCTTCTATTTTGGATTCAAGTGTTGCGGCATAGATTTGTATTAGTGTAATTGCTGAGGTGTCAAATTTCAAATTAAGTAGACATACCCTGTCTGAAATTCCAGTAAAGCTTTCTATGTTTGATTTGTATTTCTTTTTGATTAGGAAACCAACTCCAAGTTGGCCTGGCGTTTCTCCTATGTGGCAGAATATATGATCTGCATCTTCAGTTATTAATGTTCCTGTTCTGCGGATCTCTGCGATTCCAATTATTTCGTATTTTATACGATGTATTGCTTCTTTGAAATCTATCATACGTTCGTTTGATAGTAGTGATCTTGCGTTGTAGGTGCATATGTAGAGTGTTTGCTCTGAAGGGTTATGGTCGCTTATCCCCGCGGTGACAAGCCGTGTTGGATATGTTTAAAGAGGAGCCTGTGCTCGTTGCTATTGGGTACTTTGCTTGGTCGTTTTTATTTGGCTTGTCTCACCTGAATCACGTGCTTTTAGACACTGTTGAGAGTCTCTTCTTGGTGCGAAGAATGAATTTATATTAGGTTTATATTTCTTGTGATTCCAGAAGCCAAAGGCGTGGTTTTTGGGTCTGTTGTCTTCGGGCGTTAATGACAGGATACACTTTTGATTTTGATTTTTTTGGGACGCTTGTTTGGCTTGAATATTATTTTTCTCAATAACTACTATTTTGTCATACTTCATATAACTTTAATACCTTCATATTTTGCCACTGCTTCTTGAAGTTTTTTTCTTATTTCTTCTACTTTTGGCGGGAATTCTTCTTTGAGATAATAATTTGTGTCTTGCAAGCTTTTTCTGTTTTGTAAAGGAGTAATTTTTTTTCCCAATGTTGACAGTGTGACAGATATTAGCCTGGGATTTGGTCCTTTTTTGCCTATTCTTTTTATGAACTCCATTACTGATGTTTTGCATAATATTTTCATGTCTTCGTTGAAGATGTTGAGTACCGCTTTTTCCAGATGTTGGTATTTTTTTTCGGTCTCTTCCACACCAAATAAAACTACGTTTTTGGGTTTGCTTTGACGTTCTAACTGGTCAAGACGACGGTCTTGTTCCTGTACTTGAGAGTTTAACTTATTGTCCAGTTTGCAGAATTTTCCATCAATGTGTTTGTTTATGTTCGTAGTTATGTTGGTTTCCATTTGATTTATATTTTCCTTTTGCTCTTTTAACTCTTTTTGTATAGATAACAGTATAGCGGCAACGTCTTCCATGTTGATATATGTTTACGTAGGTACTGAAAAAGACCCCTGGCGGAGTGCTTATAATGAGGTTTAGTTCTAGTCCAAAGGTTCCCGAGTGAATTGTACCTTCCAACCGTTTTGTTTCTTAACGCAAGATGTCGTGTTCTGTACGTGGAAAGTGTATGCAGTTTGCAGACGATATTTGTAGTTCCGTAACTTTTTGCTAGACTTTTTGGCGACAGAGTAGGTAATTGATTTTGTTTCGATGCTGCTATTCCCAGTGGGTAAATGTAGTTCCGCTGTTCAATACTAGATGAACTTGTATTGATTTTGACTTGTAGTGTTGGCCTTCCAATTTTGAGGTTATTTTTCTTTCAAAATAGGTTTACTCACTATTTATTTTAGTGTTTGGGTAATGGTGGTAAAAGTCTTCGTATATTTTCAGTTGTTATTGGGAACCTACGTATGTGTATGTGTGTTCTACAATGTGTATTTTTGCTGTGGTTCATATGCGTTCACAGGTTGGTTGTTTGGCTGTTATTTTATTGTGCAAAAACCAGTTTGTTTGATAACACTTAACGTAGTTTTTGTATTACTTGCTGTTATGACGGGTTACACTTTATTTCGGCTGTAGAATACTGTTTATCAAATGAATATTTACGGAGCTTTACGAATCAGCAGTTATTGGCGCCAGGATGCCACCGTCATGGTGGCATCCTGGCGCCCACAGGAAAATTAGCTAACAAAAATAACATAATTCCTACCTTCATTAACAAAGTAAGTATGTTCTGGTGTAGTTTTAAGTTAGTAGGTAATTATTGTCCGATTGAAAATAGTATAATATTTATTTCTCTCAAAAAAGGTGTAAAACAGTCTATGCTACTATAAGGACATATCCTATTACCTTTTTCATGAGAAACTAGTGCCTGAGATAGGTTTATTAATAAAACCTGTAGTACAGGTCACTAGAACCCTGATCCACGCATTACATTAAAAAAATTGGAAATTTGGAAAATTGGATTTGATTTGGATTTGGATTTGAATACTCTCACACTAGGATTCTGTATCGTGACTACCTCTTGCCTCTTCCGTAAAATTGTACATAATAAAGTTTAAAACTAAGTATATACTAGATACCTAGTAGTTTCTTATGTCCCACGGTGGCCACGACGAATGTAACGAGCCCTCTAACAACTCAGTATTGTATCAAAAAGTGTGTTATTATGACACAATCGCAAGAGTTTAAGCCCGTTTATGGGACAAATGGTATAACGTACATCAATATTAAATGTTTGCAGTGCAAGAAGAATTGTGGACTTAGTAAGGACACTTTTACAATTACAAACATATCTTATGGCATACATATCACATATCTATAGGTTTGATTGCACGAGGATGTCAATTTTGACGTCAGTAAAAAATAAACGTGAGTGTAGTGTAACACGCGGTGGAAACGAAGTTCCTATCATATCAGTATCATATTATTATTGATAAACTTATTATATTATTAATAAAAAAATACAAATTTATAAATTACCAGCGTCTGAGAGCAATTAATTGAAACGCAGAAATAACTAATGCATTGAAGGAAGTAGAAAATTCGTACCTATTTAATATATTTTTTCGTGTTTTGAAAATAAACATTTGTTTGTTCACCATTTAATTAATTTATCAATCGTTCATCTTATTAATTCACCCTATAGACAACCGTATACACTAAAGAACGGGTCGTGAACGGAAAAATCTTTCGCCTAGCCAAGTCCGTACCGTGCGATAAGGAACTTTGTTCCAAAAACAATAAATTTAAGGAATTTGAAGTATGAAGTTATGGTAAATAAATAATCCTGGACATTTTAAACAGCACCCTCTAGACATTTTGATTATTACGGGTGTTACAGTATATTATGCATAGAATAACACGTATACCTACTTACATGAGAAAGTTTAGATAATTGGAGTACATCACGTCGTAATAAATGAACGATGCTTGGTACATATGCAGATTATGTCCTGGATCGAGATTAAGTTACTTTTTATCCCGGAAAACGACTTTCCTTTATTATTTCTGAGATAGATCCACATTGAGCTTGGCTTCCGTGGTATCAGGATAAAAAACAGTCATTTGTCAATAATCTACGATCCTCATTGATTCAGCAATTACAGATTAATTAAGTTTATCATATCACATTTAGTGTAATGTAAAAAAATCTTCATCACCCAAATTTTACCGCTGCAATTATCAATAGGTAATGAAATAAATACGTGTGAAATAATACATGTGAAATAGTTGAGCTATCTATGGACCGTATAAAATTATCTATAGATAGCTTAACTGATCCATATTATTGCCAAGGAATACATAAATAAATTAATAAATATTAGTGGACAATGCACACAACATCATCCAACTCCAAGCTATACCTAGTTTGTATTATGGTGACCAGCTGACTGATGAAATACATATAAATTTTGAAGTAATATTTATGTATAAAACTCAGGAGAAGGAATCGAACCCCCAACCTACAGCTATATAAAAACAGGAACAAAAAACAATCTGAAAAATCACTTTTATATTATTATTAAGTATTAATATATTATTTAAATATAAGATATTATCCTTAACTTTCTACTACTATTACACACAGATGTATCAGTCCAAAAACTGTCACCGTGTGGACCAACATCAACGGAAAAACCCACTGCTCAAACTCCTCCGGTGTGGGGCAACACGAGCCCGACACGACCAACAGTCACCCAAACTCCTTCAAGCGATATGCAAACGTGTGTCAACAGTTGTTCCACGTTCCAGGGCTATACGCCTGTATGTGGCACGGACGGTCTCACATATGCTAACATACAGAGGTTGCACTGTGCTAATCAATGTGGAATAAGTAAGTTTTTATAGCTATAAAACCCGTGTATATCCCTGTATGTGGCATAACTAGTGAAATATATGCCAACTTACAGTTACATAGAGCTTGCAGTGTGCTAAGTGGTATGAGACAAGTATGTTTATAAGTAATGATACATATATATTATATAGTATATATGTCCCTACAAGTAAACCAGTGAATAAACTGCTATTGGATTTTTTATATTGTAAAATAATAAAATAAAAATAAAAAAGCCTTTATTTCCTCGGTTAAACAAATTTTACAGAGTTAAACAGATTTAGTTCTATTTGGTTTCTAGTCTTATTTAAGTTTGTAATTACATATTATGTTTTTTTTTTTTTTTTTATTAGGTTTGTTTGCTGAGGACCCTTCTTTGGGTAAAGGCCTCCCTCAGAGCTTGGCATGTTTTACTGTTTTGTGCCGTGTCTCTCCAATTTTTACCCGCAACCACGGTTATTTCATCCGCCAATCTTTCCTGGGGTCTGCCTCTAGCACGTGCCGCTGGGTGCTGCTGGGACCTTGCCATTCTCCATCTCTGGTCCTCGATTCGCACTAAATGTCCAGCCAACTTCCACTTTTGTGTTAGTGCGTGTTTTAGGACGTCTATGGTCCCTGTTTTTTTGCGTATTTCCGTACTCTTTAATTTGTCCTTTAATTTCATGTTTAGAATGTTTCTCTCCATTGCTCTTTGACATTTATAAATTGTTGCTCTGTCGATGTTATTGCATATCCATGTTTGAGAACCATATGTGATGCATGGCAGTATTATACAGGTATCTAAAACATTCTTTTTTATGCGGATTGGCAGTGTTGATTTCAGAATTTCCCCCAACTGCTGCTATTCTGCTTTGGATATGGTCATTGTGTCTTGATTTTTTAAATAATACAAGTTTACCTAAGTACACGTACTCTTCGACGTACTGTAGAGGTGTTTTCTCAGCCAATATTGTCGTGCGATTGCTGTTTGTTATCAATTTAGTTTTTGAGGTATTTAGTTCTAGGTCTATGGGCTGGCTGGCGGTACGGAGCTCATTTACCATTCACTCTATCTGTTTCGCTGACTCGGAAAACAGAACGATATCGTCCGCAAACCTGAGATGACTAAGGATTCTGTTGTTGATCATAATACCTTTTTGGGTCCAGTTTAGTCCATGAATTATATATTCAAGAACTGCGATGAACATTTTTGGAGGCAAAGGGTTACCCTGCTTGACACCTATGCGTATCCTGAAGCTAGGTCCTTTCTGGTCTAGTTTGACTCTACTGGTACTTTTATAGTATATGTCTTTGATTATGTTGATATAGACATTCGAGATATTTTGCTGCTACAAAGCATTCCATATGCTGACATGTAAAATGGAATCGAAGTTGATAAATGCCAGGTGGAGTGGTCTTCTGTACTCTACATATTTCTCTATGACTTGTTCTACGGCTATCCTGTTCTGTATCCTGTTCTAAATCCCGCTTGTTCGATGGGCTGGCAGTTTTCAATAGCTGGGCTGAGTCGTTCTTCTATACATGCTGCGAAAATATTATATACAGATGATAGTAGGCTTTTAGGGCGGTAGTTGTCAATGTACTTAGGGTCTCCTTTTTTGTACAGCAGAACAATATCCGAAGCCGACCAGCTCTCTGGGACTCTTTGATCGAGAAATATTTTATTAAAAAGATCTGTTAGAGCTGCAGTTAAGGCTAATTTGGCGGATTTTATAATTTCATTAAATATATTATCAGGACCTGGGCTTTTGAAGTCCTTGAGTTTATCAATTTTCTTAATAATTTCGCTCTCTTTAAAAGTATTTATTTCTCCTGTCGGTTGTATTTTTTTTTGGTTCATATCTTTTCGTAGAGGTTCGTGGTTGCATCGCTATATAAGTTTTTATAGAAGTCTGTTGCGGCACTGACTATTTCAGTTCTTGTTTGTGACTTAGTAGAAGCTGGGGCTAATGAGCATTTTTTCAGGCATGGTATCCAAGATTTATTTGCGTTCAGTTGCCTGTATGCTCTCTTTGCGCTGCTAGTTGTAGTTAAGTGTTTTTGTAATATATCCAGTCGGTATTTTTTATAGTCTTTTTTTACTTTTTTGTGTGTTATTTTATACAGTTTTTTGAGTTCTCGTTTGTCATCGCGGGTCAGGCCCTTCTTTTTCTGTAAGTAAAAGCGTTTGGATATTAGTTCCTTTGTTTCTGAGCTTAAAATGGCTTCTTGTTTTTTTATGTCTGGTTTTATATATTTCAGACTCTTCTTTATATGGTTTTCTATTCTGTTATAGTAGGTATTTATATCTTCATGATCTATTAGACGTAGATCACATTTTTTTATGCTCTCTGTAAATCGATTTATATCATTTCGTGATTTTATTGTACTAGTTGTGTTGGCATATTTTGCTCTACTTTTTTGTATCTTCATTCTTAAAGTACCTCTAACTAGTCTATGATCGCTGGGATATTTCAAGTTGCTTATGACTTCCATGTTTGTGAATTGCTTGGGAACGTTGGATAGGATAAAATCTATTTCATTTGTAGTTTTCTTGTCGATGATTATCCAAGTCTATTGTTGTTTTTTTGAGCATTTTTGAAAATTGTGTTTAGAATAGTGAGTTTATTTTGGAGTGCGAAATCTATTAATTGCTGACCTCTACAATTTCTCTTTCTACTAATGGACTTTCTGTCTGAATTCCTTTGCCGATTTTAGCGTTGAAGTCTCCCATTATAAAAACACACAAACAATTGCTTCTTTGAAATCTATCATACGTTCGTTTGATAGTAGTGATCTTGCGTTGTAGGTGCATATGTAGAGTGTTTGCTCTGCAGGGTTATAGTCGCTTATCCCCGCGGTGACAAGCCGTGTTGGATATGTTTAAAGAGGGGCCTGTGCTCGTTGCTATTGGGTACTTTGCTTGGTCGTTTTTATTTGGCTTGTCTCACCTGAATCACGTGCTTTTAGACACTGTTGAGAGTCTCTTCTTGGTGCGAAGAATGAATTTATATTAGGTTTATATTTCTTGTGATTCCGGAAGCCAGTGGCGTGGTTTTTGGGTCTGTTGTCTTCGGGCGTTAATGACAGGATACGCTTTTGATTTTGATTTTTTTGGGACGCTTGTTTGGCTTGAATATTATTTTTCTCAATAACAACTATTTTGTCATACTTTATATAACTTTAATACCTTCATATTTTGCCACTGCTTCTTGAAGTTTTTTTCTTATTTCTTCTACTTTTGGCGGGAATTCTTCTTTGAGATAATAATTTGTGTCTTGCAAGCTGTTTCTGTTTTGTAAAGGAGTAATTTTTTTTCCCAATGTTGACAGTGTGACAGATATTGGCCTGGTATTTGGTCCTTTTTTGCCTATTCTTTTTATGAACTCCATTTTTGATGTTTTGCATAATATTTTCATCTCTTTGTTGAAGATGTTGAGTACCGCTTTTTCCAGGTGTTAGTATTTTCTTTCGGTCTCTTACACACCAAATAAAACTACGTTTTTGGGTTTGCTTTGACGTTCTAACTGGTCAAGACGACAGTCTTGTTCCTGTACTTGAGAGTTTAACTTATTGTCCAGTTTGCAGAATTTTCCATCAATGTGTTTGTTTATGTTCGTAGATATGTGGGTTTCCATTTGATTTATATTTTCCTTTTGCTCTTTTAACTCTTTTTGTATAGATAACAGTATAGCGGCAACGTCTTCCATGTTGATATATGTTTACGTAGGTACTGAAAAAGACCCCTGGCGGAGTGCTTATAATGAGGTTTAGTTCTATTCCAAAGGTTCCCGAGTGAATTGTAGCTTCCAACCGTTTTGTTTCTTAACGCAAGATGTCGTGTTCTGTACGTGGAAAGTGTATGCAGTTTGCAGACGATATTTGTAGTTCCGTAACGAGCCCTCTAACAACTCAGTATTGTATCAAAAAGTGTGTTATTATGACACAATCGCAAGAGTTTAAGCCCGTTTATGGGACAAATGGTATAACGTACATCAATATTAAATGTTTGCAGTGCAAGAAGAATTGTGGACTTGGTAAGGACACTTTACAAATACAAACATATCTTACTATAGGTTTAATTGCACGAGGATGTCAATTTTGACGTCAGTAAAAAAAAAAGTGAGTGAGTGTAGTGTAACGCGGTGGAAACGAAGTTCCTATCATATCAGTATCATATTATTATTGATAAACTTATTATATTATTAATTAAAAAATACAAATTTATAAATTACCTGCGTCTGAGAGCAATTAAATGAAACGCAGAAATAACTAATGCATTGAAGGAGGTAGAAAATTCGTACATATATAATATATTTTTTCGTGTTTTGAAAATAAACATTTGTTTGTTCACGTTTTAATTAATTTATCATTCGTTCATCTTATTAATTCACCCTATAGACAACCGTATACACTAAAGAACAGGTCGTAACGGAAAAATCTTTCGCCTAGCCAAGTCCGTACCGTGCGATAAGGAACTTTGTTCCAAAAACAATAAATTTAAGGAATTTGAAGTATGAAGTTATGGTATATAAATAATCCTGGACATTTTAAACAGCACCCTCTAGACATTTTGATTATTACGGGTGTTACAGTATATTATGCATAGAATAACACGTATACCTACTTACATGAGAAAGTTTAGATAATTGGAGTACATCACGTCGTAATAAATGAACGATGCTTGGTACATATGCAGATTATGTCCTGGATCGAGATTAAGTTACTTTTTATCCCGGAAAACGACTTTCCTTTATTATTTCTGAGATAGATCCACATTGAGCTTGGCTTCCGTGGTATCAGGATAAAAAACAGTCATTTGTCAATAATCTACTATCCTCATTGATTCGGCAATTACAGATTAATTAAGTTTATCATATCACATTTAGTGTAATGTAAAAAAATCTTCATCACCCAAATTTTACCGCTGCAATTATCAATAGGTAATGAAATAAATACGTGTGAAATAATACATGTGAAATAGTTGAGCTATCTAAGGACCGTTTAAAATTATCTATAGATAGCTTAACTGATCCATATTATTGCCAAGGAATACATAAATAAATTAATAAATATTGGTGGACAATGCACACAACATCATCCAACTCCAAGCTATACCTAGTTTGTATTATGGTGACCAGCTGACTGATGAAATACATATAAATTTTGAAGTAATATTTATGTATAAAACTCAGGAGAAGGAATCGAACCCCCAACCTACAGCTATATAAAAACAGGAACAAAAAACAATCTGAAAAATCACTTGTATATTATTATTAAGTATTAATATATTATTTAAATATAAGATATTATCCTTAACTTTCTACCACTATTACACACAGATGTATCAGTCCAAAAACTGTCACCGTGTGGACGAACATCAGCGGAAAAACCCACTGCTCAAACTCCTCCGGTGTGGGGCAACACGAGCCCGACACGACCAACAGTCACCCAAACTCCTTCAAGCGATATGCAAACGTGTGTCAACAGTTGTTCCACGTTCCAGGGCTATACGCCTGTATGTGGCACGGACGGTCTCACATATGCTAACATACAGAGGTTGCACTGTGCTAATCAATGTGGAATAAGTAAGTTTTTATAGCTATAAAACCCGTGTATATCCCTGTATGTGGCATAATAAGTGAAATATATGCCAACTTACAGTTACATAGAGCTTGCAGTGTGCCAAGTGGTGTGAGACAAGTTTGTTTATATGTATTGATACATATATATATTATATAGTATATATGTCCCTACAAGGAAAACAGTAAATAAACTGCTGTTGGATTTTTTATATAATAAAATTACTATCACAAGAAAAATAGCAAACTAACATAATTCTTACCCACATTAACAAAGTAAGTATGTTCTGGTGTAGTGTTAAGTTAGTAGGTAATTATTGTTCGATTGAAAATAATAAAATGTTTACTTCTCCCAAAAAAGGTGTAAAACAGTCTATGCTTCGATAAGGACATGTCCTATTACCTGTTTCATAAGAAACTGGTGCCTGAGATAGGTTTTTTAATAAAACCTGTAGTACAGGTCACTAGAGCCCTGATCCACGCATTGCTTTAAAAAAATTGGAAATTTGGAAAATGTTAGAGACTTGTGAACTCTCACACTAGGATTTTGTGTCGTGACTAGCCTCTTCCGTAAAATTGTATAAAATAAAGTTTAAAAACAATACGGAAAAGAAAAAATAAGTAATAATAAATAAAGATGAAACCAAAGTCACTTATGTCTGTGTTGAACAGCTATGTGTGGGTACTTGCGTTGAATACGAAGTGCGTTTAGCATGAGTGTATAAATGAAAAGAATTAATGAAAGTGTGCGTGCATACATTGGGTCTTCTACTTAAACTACACTACACTAATGTTATTGCGTAAACTACTTCCAATAACATTATGCTTTGTGCCGCGCTAATAATTTAACCACGTGATTTTTGGTAGCGGTGTCAAATGAACGATTTTGATTTGTTCGAACCAAAGGCAACGTTTCAGTGTTCATACATTACCCATTTAGTCACAACTTATTCATTAAAATTCCGCTAAGATTACTGAATAAAACGAGTAAGAAATATTAAATTAGTAGAGCTATGTTACTTCAAGAAATGACAAACGAAGAATCCCAAAATTTGCTTTATGTCACATGCCATAAACGGAGAAGAAGAAGACATGTATTTCAAAATTTCTAATTATTATTTTGTCTTCTAGACGTTCAACTCAGAAGAAACAGTCCGTGCTCTCCCATTGCTTGGACTATTCCTGACAACGGCAAGACGGACACCGAGTTAATCGCATCCTGCATAAGGAATTGTCCGGTTACGTCAGAATACAACCCTGTGTGCGGCACTGATAATGTGACATACGCGAACCCTGGCCGATTGGAGTGTGCAAAAAACTGTGGTGTTGGTATGTTTAATCTATACCTTACTATATTTTTATCATAACCTAGTAATGTGTAGTAGTTCTCATAAAAATATGTAGAGCATTGTTTGGGGACTGCCGATTAAAGTAAAAACTAAGTAAGTAATCCGAAAATAATAATCTAATAGCTCGACGAAACAATTCATAAGTTACTTAGTTTTCACTTCTATCAGCAGTTCTATTGCTGTTGCGACTGTCGCGATTCTGCCTCAACCATGTTCGCCCAGGCAAGTACTGACACCTTCGAGGGCATCTGACGAAAAAAGTCAGCCTCACTGCTAATCAGAACCCTAGGGAGCTGCAACAGCATCCTAACCGCGATAGCTAAAAAATGTAATTGTTCTGTTATGTATAAATTGGTCCAAAGAACAAAATTTTGTTCTCCCAAAAATGTTTGGGGAAGAATTTCGCATTTATTGTTTTAGTTGTCAGTAAAAAGTACTATTATGTTTATGGTGGAATAAAATTTTCATTTATGCGCTATCTATCGTACACAATTATTGCAATTATTTTACATGAAAAGTTTACGCTTCAGAATTATAACAATTATTTTACATAAAAAAGTCTACACTTCAGAAAATTCTTATTTATCCATAGCTCATAGGAAACGTGTGGCGACGATGACGCGAGTTTCACGCTTTTTGTTCACCCAAAAAGTGCTCAACGCGCCTAAAGAAGTTTTCACTTCAAAAATTTCACTTGCGATTACAAATTACATGGCCGTAACGAGCCCTCCAACAACTCAGTATTGTATTAAAATGTGTGTTATTATGACACAAGAGTTTAAGCCCATTTGTGGGACAAATGGTATAACGTACATTAATATGAAAGTTTGCAATGCAAGAAAAATAGTGGACTTGGTAAGGAAAATTTTACAAATACAATCATATCTTACTATAGGTTTGATTGCACGGGGGTGTCAATTTTGACGTCAGTAAAAAAAAATGCGTGAGTGTAGTGTAACACGCGGTGGGAACGAAATTCCTATCATATCAGTATATTATATTAAATGATTGATTAAAAAATACAAATGAATGAATTAATAGCGTCTGAGAGCAATTACATGAATCGCAGAAATAACTAATGCATTGAAGGAAGTAGGAAAATTCGTACCTATTTAATATAAATATATTTTTTCGTGTTTTGAAAAAAAAAATTTTTTTGTTCACCAATTAATTAATTTATCATTCGTTCATCTTATTAATTCACCCTATGGACAACCGTTTACACTAAAGAACGGGTCGTAACGGAAAAATCTTTCGCCTAGCCAAGTCCGTACCGTGCGATAAGGAACTTTGTTCCAAAAAACAATAAATTTAAGGAATTTGATGTATGAAGTTATAGTATATAAATAATCCTGGACATTTTAAACAGCACCCTTTATCCACTTGAGCGTCCGGGTAAAAAAATCGACCGAAAACATTGTTGCGTAGACAGTCCGGGTATTTATTTCGACCCATCGGACCTCTATGTCTTTTGTGTGAAGTTCTGTTGTTCTGTTGATGTTGACTAGATGACTCTTTAATAAAAATTGGCGTAAAGTAGAATCCAAGAAAACTACGGTTTTCTTGCAACAAACATGATTTAAAATAAAATTAAAAACAAAAAAGTTTTGCGTGAGTTTGCGTTTCGTGAAGTGAGTGCGTGCGGGTGTTGTTTAGATGGATTAATTAGTCTTATATATATTAATGTTATATATCAAAGTAATCCTCAAAATTATTGCTATTGAAATATTTACAAATATTCTAGACCCATCGACTGATGGCAAAAAAATCGACATTAAACAAAATGCCGAGTTTATTGAAATCTAACCTACATTGTAAAGTTTAAATTTATATTTTCAGTATTTAGATTCATAGTTGAAATTTATTTTTACACGTAATTTTAATTTGTATAGTTTTACCTATTCATATGTATTTTTTATTTTAGTCTAGCTGTAGTAGTTATCTAGTTATCATGCTCGAAGTTGAAAATGAACCAAGCGCTCGGCGCCGCAGAATAACGATCGCGCGGGCGGACGTTCCAGAGGGAGACAGCTGCCGCGCTCGGACGTTCAAGTGGCTAGACATTTTGATAATTACGAGTGTTACTGTATATTATGCATAGAATAACACATATAGCTACTTACATGAGAAAGTTTAGATAATTGGACTACATCACGTCGTAATAGATGAACGATGTTTGGTACATAATGCAGATTATGTCCTGGATCGAGATATAACTTACATTTTATCCCGGAAAACGACTTTCCTTTATCATTTCTGTAATACATTCACATTGAGCTTGGCTTCCGTGGTATCAGGATAAAAAACAGTCATTTATCAATAATCTACGATCCTCATTGATTCAGCAATTACAGATTAATTAAGTTTATCATATCACATTTAGTGTAATGTAAAAAAATCTTCATCACCCAAATTTTACCGTTGCAATTATGAATAGGTAATGAAATAAATACGTGTGAAATAATACATGTGAAATAGTTGAGCTATCTAAGGACCGTTTAAAATTATCTATAGATAGCTTAACTGATCCATATTATTGCCAAGGAATACATAAATAAATTAATAAATATTGGTGGACAATGCACACAACATCATCCAACTCCAAGCTATACCTAGTTTGTATTATGGTGACCAGCTGACTGATGAAATACATATAAATTTTAAAGTAATATTTATGTATAAAACTCAGGAGAAGGAATCGAACCCCCAACGTACAGCTATATAAAAACAGGAACAAAAACAATCTGAAAAATCACTTGTATATTATTATTAAGTATTTATATATTATTTAAATATAAGATCCTTAACTTTCTACTACTATTATACACAGATGTATCAGTCCAAAAACTGTCACCGTGTGGACCAACATCAACGGAAAAACCCACTGCTCAAACTCCTCCGGTGTGGGGCAACACGAGCCCGACACGACCAACAGTCACCCAAACTCCTTCAAGCGATATGCAAACGTGTGTCAACAGTTGTTCCACGTTCCAGGGCTATACGCCTGTATGTGGCACGGACGGTCTCACATATGCTAACATACAGAGGTTGCACTGTGCTAATCAATGTGGAATAAGTAAGTTTTTATAGCTATAAAATCCGTGTATATCCCTGTATGTGGCATAATTAGTGAAATATATGCCAACTTACAGTTACATAGAGTTTGCAGTGTGCCAAGTGGTGTGGGACAAGTTTGTTTATATGTATTGATACATACATATTATATAGTATATATATCCTTACAAGGAAAACAGGGAATTAACTGCTGTATGATTTTTTATGAAATAACTTTACTATCACAGAAAAAAAACTAACAAACTAACATAAGTAGTTAGTAGGTAATTATTGTCAGCTTGAAAATAATATAATGTTTATTTCTCTCAAAAAAAATGTAAAACAGTCTATTGTAAGGACATGTTCTATTACCTGTTTTATGAGAAACTGGTGCCTGAGATAGGTTTTGGAATAAAACCTGTAGTACAGGTCACTAGAGCCCTGATCCACGCATTACATTAGAAAAATTGGAAATTTTGAAAATGTTAGGGGCTTGTGAAACACTAAGATTCTGTTTCGTGACTAGCCTCTTCTGTAAAATTGTACTAAACAAAGTTTAAAAGCAATAAGGTAAAGAAAAAATAAGTAATAATAAATAAAGAAGAAACCAAAGTAATTTATGTCTGTGTTGAACAGCTATGTCCCACACATAGCTGTACTTGCGTTGAATACGAAGTGTAACCTACTATTATTCAGAGCTACTGTTTTGTTCTGGTGTTTATAAGATAGGTGAGGTTGTGACATCATTTTTCATTTAAATACATGGCAAAAATCTGGTTGAAAAGATACCTGAAATTGAAATGAACCAGTGTCAAATCGGTTTTCTGTCATTCCTAACTCCTTGTGCCTACAATAAATATTAGTACTCACTAGCTATGACATATTATTTTTAGACACAGCGCCATCTAGTCCCAAACTAGGCATAGCTTTTACTTTGGGAACCAGATGATTGATTTAATACTTGAATACTCGTAAACACATACTTATGATACTTAGTAACACCCAATCACAGACCAAACATCCATGTAGGCATATCACACAAATGTTGCCCTTGAACCCCACACTAACTCCATACTAAGTTTACATTTTAAACTTTCAGATGTATCGCTAAAGGATTTGTCCGCTTGCTTCACCACACCACCGATCTATGGGAATAAGGATAGCACAACAGAAAAGAGCGACACCGGCTTCACAATACCGGCTGACATACTAGCCAGCGTCTTCCCCCCGGTCAACGTAGCAACGCAGCCAACAACGAGCGATTCGGACGAGTCCTACGAAATAGACATAAAATTTGGCGGGGCATAGAACTAAAGGATTAAGCATTTAATAAGACTACCATAGAATAAATAAATTTAGCGAAATCTGCTTATATAATGGTACTTACTTAGCTTAAGTATTCGAAACCCCACAAGCGTATGATAAACCACATATTGAGTAGGTCTCACCAAAAATAGTTTGACACGTTTTGTTAGGACAGTAATTTTGATAGAGTTACGAATCAGGATGTAGCTGGTATACAAATCGTGAACATAAGATGTCATCGTGAAATTGGTTAAATAACATAATAATCATTTATAATATTTATATTTTTACAGTTCTATTTCCTAAGCTCCCTAGTTCTACTGGTTCGAGTGGTTGTCTACCGCCATCGATATTTATTTATTCTTCATCACATGATTAGCATGTGATGAAGATGAATATATGAATATATTATGGTCTCATTATTCTATAGTCAATAAATAAATATCGATGGCGGTAGACAACCACTCGAACCAGTAGATATACACTATATAAAATAGGCGGATAGAATCGAATAGACGGTTATATACATAAAACCGTGCACACAATATATGAGTATGAGTAGGTAATATAAGGAACACGCTATATATTTTTATAAATACAAAGGCCTTTAAACTATAGATATTTACTGAATTGTCGTTGAACCTAAAAACTTCTTAGACTTGTGCCAAGTGCACGAAAGGAGCTTCAGAGGCCCACTTTAATCCTTTTATTACACATGTTAAAAAATATTTACCACAAAGAATTGCTGTTATGTACAAAAAGTTGAAGTTTTTTTTTTTGTAAGTATGCCTATTTCTTATTTTTACACACCCATACTATCGATGCATCACAGCCAACGCTATGGCAATTTATCGATGCCATTCTTGAAGAAGTCCACTGGACGGCAGGAAATGAACTCTTCAAAGGGATTATATACTGCCTCTCGTGTATAGAATTTTTTTTCCAAGAATATGTCCAAAGGAAAATGTAGAAGTCTGTTGGCTCTGGTGAGTACGGTGGATAAAGGGGAGCATCCAACCGTAGCTCCTGTGGCTTGTTATCTGAACGTCTGTTGTGCAGTGTGGTGTCGTGGGTTGTCGTGTAGGAGCGAAGACGAGATATTGATCAAAGGTTTCTGGAGATTTGCGAGCTCCTCCATCTTTGTATTCAGTAATGCTCGTGCCGTTTGGTAAGGAGCTGTGATTAATCGCTTACGATGTAAAAAGGAATCCACTTTTCGTCGCAAGTGAAAATGCGGTTCAATATCCCTTTTGTTTCTGTGACTATTGAGCAACGCAAGGCATGTCTAAAGGCAATGGTCCAGGATCCATGGTCCATTTTTGCTTTTGATTACTATCAAGCTAATTTTCCGTGAGTAGCTTTATTTTGATGAGACGCCCAACAATTTTCTGTACGAAACTCTCGACTGTGGCAGCTAACAGAGGTAGCAAGGATAAAATATGTCGATTTGATGATTCTCAAATATTTATTACTAACTGATTTTTTTTTGTCAAATCTCAAGAACCATCTAAATTATTCGTAAAAATATTTGTCCTACAAAATCTATGGTTTGGTCAAAGAGTCCCCTCCTTCCAACATGTATCGATAACGAGGTCATCATAAATGATTACCATAAATGAGGACAGGGATAACGTACCACGCAATTTGTAGGACAATTAACTAAGTAAAAAAAATAATCAGCTGGTTAGTAATCATTTATGATGACCTCGTTATCGATACATGTTGGAAGGAGGGCAAACCATAGATTTTGTGGAACAAATATTTTTTCGAATAATTTAGATAATTAATAATAATAATATAATAATAATAAATATTTATTCAAAATTCCAATAGTACAACAAAATAACAAAACAAAATCTTAATTAGACAAAGGTAAATGCTTAACACGAGCCTGAACTAGGTAATCCCTTGTTTCAGGCGATAAGAGCTAAAATATTATCTAAAATAACCACTTACTTATTTATTATAAAATTGAAAACAAATTAAATGCATAGTTATATAATATAAACAAGGTAGACATAAGTTATAGTGAAAAATCAGAAAAAAATAACCATCTCTAAAAACTAAATTAATTACAATTAAAAATTATTTACACACAATTAACAAGTTCTCTGTATCAACGTAAGACATACTTTGAAGGGAATCTTTAAGGATTGTCTTACAATTACTGTAATTGAGAGCATAAATATTGACCAACGCATTCAGTCTATTATAGAGAAGCGGACCAAGGAACATATAAAATTTAGATGTAAAAGCATGTTTAGAGCCTGTTTGTTGAGGGCAAACTATATCCTTCGGTCTTTTGTTAGTAAGTGCAGTGCTATATGGAAGGGCTGTGTGCTGCTTTAGTACTATGCTCATTATAAATAACTGACGAACTGTTAGTACGCTACAAGATAGAGAAGGCTAGTAGGTAAAATGAAAGGGTGGGAAGTGGCCACTTTGAGTATGGCTCTTTGAGCTCTCTCAGTAGTTAGTAACAATGTTTTACCCGCTCCACCCCATGTGGTTATACAGTAAGTTAGAGTTGATTGACATAGAGCAAAGTAAACTTGTCTTATAATTTTTTGATCAATATAACTTAACTTTTTGAATACAAATACTAGCTTACGAATCCTATTATTTAAAGCATTAATATGGGGTTTGAAAGACAGTAACTCATCTATTATAATACCCAGATATTTTTCTTTATCTGTATTTTTAATCACAGAGCAAATACAGTGGTTATCAGTAGGGGTTTTACAGTAATGAGCATACAATTTTGGAATAATTTCAGTTGACCTTATTTTGCGCATCGAAAACTTAATATAATTTGTCTTATCTGTATTTAATGTTAGTAAGTTGTGCTGAAGCCATTTATTTACAACATTTAATCCAAGTTGCGCATGCATGTAGACTTCTTTTTCAGAATCAGCCGAAAAAAGAAGAGCAGTGTCGTCAGCGTAAGATATGATAGTGCCATGATCTAGTTTTAGATTACAGAGGTCATTTATATAAACCAAGAACAAAGTGGGTCCTAAGATACTTCCTTGTGGAACACCAAAAGACTTATTCTTCTGATCAGCACTGAGTACATCACCAATCCTTACGCATTGGGTTGGGTTCTTCTAGATAAGTTTTAAAAAGTTTTAGCTGAGTACCTCTGATACCTAAAGTTTCAAGCTTGTGCAATAGGATAGGAATAGAAACGGTGTGAAAGGCTTTGGCGAGGTCCAGGAAGATCCCTATAGTGTGACAACCTTTATCAAGTTCTTTCGCTACATAGTTGGTGAGGTGATGTACGGCGTCGGCAGCAGATAATTAATGTCTAAATCCGAATTGAGTCTTCGACAAAATCGATTTATCTTCTAAGTACTTGACCAACCTAATATTTATAATTTTTTCTAATATTTTGAATGCACAAGAAAGTAAAGAAATTGGTCTATAGTTTGTTACCTGTTCCTTACAGCCAGATTTATATACCGGTATAACAACAGCTTTTTTAAGGCATTTAGGAAAGAGTCCCGAGTTTATCCTTGCTACCTCTGTTAGCTACCACAATCGAGAGTTTCGTACAGGAAATTGTTGGGCATCAAAATGAAGCTACTCACGGAAAATTTGCTTGATAGTAATCAAAAGCAAAAATGGACCATGGATCCAGGGGGTCTACCGGCCATTCCAATACCAATCAATATTACTAAATTTCAATACAGTTCGAATTCCAATATGCACATAATTGGCACCGTGGAACAAAGTCAAGATTGAAATTTTACTATTTAAGAAACGTCAAAGGCACAACACTAGGTAGTAAGTCTCTCACTACTGCCCGCCAGGGGGACATTGTTTTTGCTAAATAAATACTTTATGGTGCGTAATTGTCTATGGAACTGTCAAATAAGTCGTTGGTTTTCAAACACATTTGGATTTATTTGTAAAACTATTACGAATTATATAAAAATAATTAAGGTAAGTAAGCTGCCAGCTTATATGCTGAGAAGTACGTTCAGTGTTTAAGTATTTAAACCTAGACTGATTATGTTGCGTTAATTTACAGCGAAGCATGAGTGCATCTCGGCCTTCATATCAACCCTGATCGGAGCCCTGGATCGGTTTTGAAAATTATATAAAGGTTTGTGATTACGAATTTCTGTTTTTATCTGAAAAATCACGTCCAGGGGGCAGATGTTCTTGTGAAGTCCCCGTGCAGCCCCTAATTTCCGAACTAGGTGAGCACGAGTTTCAACTCCCCATCTCTATTCAGCGGAGGCAGGCCCCTTTTGGTCAGCGAGAACTTCCTTCCTTCAAACCTAGTCTTCGGCCATGGGTGGTATATTTTTGTTAGCATCATCATCATTCATTACACAAACATGTTGCAGACGTGCTTGATAGCAAATATTGTGCAACACGCAGCAAGGATTAATCATTTTAGCAGCTGTGTCTTGATGATAATGAAGAGTTCAGTGGCACACAGGCATCGCCACTTAATTTTGAGCACACCTATTGTACGCTCTACAGTGTTTCGTGCACTGCAATGTACTTTCATGTAGTATACTTCAGGAGAGCCTGGATGAGCACCTACGATGGGGAGTCATTAGGTACCTACTCTTTTTGATATTAACACTTTCTAAACTCTTCGTCGGTCATGTTAAAGGTGGTTTGCTAAGAGCACGCTATTATTCTTGTATAACGTCTTTGTTGGATGTCATCTCTGTGATCATCCTCTAAATTATTAAACCAAAGGCCCAAACGTGCCATAATTATGCAAATAATTATTTGCATAATTAACAACCAAACCCCGCTCGCTCAGTCGCTATAAAGTTACATTTTGTAAATTGTGAACAAATGACAGCAAACTCGATTGCGATCCCAATATGTAATGTCAAATTCCGGTCTACGGTGCCATGAGATTGAAATTGGTCGATCTTAATTTTTTCATGGATTGCTAGTTAGTAAGTTTCCCACTACTCCTAGCCAGGATCGCATGTTTGGAGGGTAAAAACCTTTGAAATCGTCCGATTTTTACAATCAATAATTAATTAAATAATTCATTTAAACTAAACATAATTAAAACAGTTAGTTAAACCTCAAATTAATTTATTTTTTATCGTGGAAAAAGACGCATATTTTTTATGATTTTATGTCTCTCAACATCTCGATACGTCAAGTCAAATTGGCGTCAAGGGTACCGTGAGAACGAAATTAGATCGAGTTAGCCGATGTCAACTAGTGCGCGCAAATCGCGTTCGAGAGTGCCAAATTGCATGAAATCGGCTGAAAACCGAAATTAGGATTGGGTTCGTGACTCGCCGGTAAGCACCCTGGACTACAAGACATTCGTCGAGGAAAAATTATTGAAATTTTTAACTCATCCTGATTCTGCTGTTTCGTGGAAATAAATTTTTTTTCGTAAAATACTAGTATCTAGTTCGGCTTACTGTAGATATCCAGATATCCAGTACTGTTTTAGGTATCCAATTTACTTACTAAGTCCATAGCTAGTGATTTCTATAGATTCTAGGATATTGACATAGGTATACATTTATTAAGTACGTAAGTAAGTTCTTACTAGCTTTCGTCTGCAGCTTGGCACGCGTTGTACCTAAATTAAAAAGTAGCCTCTGCTATTCCAAATGGCTGATGTTTTGTGACAGTTTCTAAATCGAAGTGATCTTTTTTTTTTGCTTGTGGCATATCTATGAGTAACAGCTGTTTTGAATTGTTCAATTCTTTTATTTAGATTTTATTTGTTTTTCTATGTCAAAGCAAAGCTTCTTCAAAGCTCTTTAAAATTCATCGCATAAATACAATAAAACAAAAGTGTACAAAAAATAATATATTAACACTTTCCTTATACACTAATATTAACACACTTGATATTAGTGAAATTGATGTAAATTGGCCAGCAAATACTTGCGTGTTTTCGGTTAGGAAGTTTAAATTTCTTTTATTGTTTTATCGGGTTTGGAAGTGTTTGTTGCTCTTGTGTGTTAGTTTTATGTGCCGGCATACAATTTGTCATTATTAAATTACTGCTTAAGCACGTAAGTACAAATATTTTCAAACTCTAACCTCAACCAGTGTTTTCCTACTTTTCCTTGGAGAACTTGTGCTAAAAATACGCTCAAAATGATGACTAGAAGGGCGTTACAACTCCAGAAGGAGAATAATCTCCACCGGGCACTAAAAGAACTAAAGGCAGCCAAGGAACTGTGCACACAATTGACATTTGAAAGAGAGGATAATGAGAAAATAATTCTTATACACACTAATGTGAGTTGTCAGCATTGCATTCCCGATATACCTACTCATGTTTAGAAGAATGAGATAGGCTACAAATAAAAATAGCAGGGTTTGACCAGTGCGGCCCAGAGTATAAACTGGCCCTGGGGGTCTACCGGCCATTCCAATACCAATCTCAATCTCACTAAATTCCAATACAGTTTCAATTCCAATATGCGCAAAAGTGGCACCGTGGAACAAAGACGGAAACGTGATAGGCACAAGACTAGGTAGTAAGTCTATCACTACTGCCCGCCAGGGAGACATTGTTTTTGCGAAATTATAATAATAATACCGGACATTTCCCACAGCATCATCTGGCCCCAAAGTAAGCAGAGCTTATGTTATGGTTACCACATGACTGATATGCTTCATAAATTAATACGTAAATTAATTTATGGTGCGTAATTTTCTATGGAACTGCTAGATTAGTCGTTGTTTCAAGGTTTCAAATACATTTGGATTTATTTCTAAAAATATTACGAATTATATAAAATAATTAAGGTAAGTAAGCTGCCAGCTTATATGCTGAGAAGTAGGTTCAGTGTTTAAGTATTTAAACCTAGACTGATCGTGTTGCGTTAATTTACAGCGAAGCATGAGTGGATCTTGGAATGTATATCAACAGTTGTGATTTCAGTCCAAAAACCGAATTGCGGAGCCCCGGATTTGCAGGGATAGGTTTTGAAAATATTAAAAAGGTTTTAAATTATTTCTGTTTTTATCTAATGCTAGTGGTAAACCCCTACATATATTACAGTTTACTTATTTTTTCTAGCTTAAACACCATGGTCATTGTTGAGGAACCCTCCAATAAGTGAAATGATCATGGAGATCACCATTGAGGAATTCTCATTTGAGAACGCTTTGTGAAATGGTGCTCCCATTGAGGAGGTCCACCCGTAAAAAACAGCGTACTCGGTCTGAGAGGAGTATGATGGACCGGGACCTATATATGTTTGCTCCCATTAGAAGACAGAAGGGCAGGCAAAAGCTACCGCTGCAAGGGCTCTTTCGCACTGCGTCAGTTGTGGGTTTGACATCTGCTACAAAAGGAGTCCAAAGAGATAAAGATTTTAGCACAAAAGAATTGCAAATCCAATTCTCTAATGTTTGGTCGAATGCCTGTCAATATAATAGTATTTTTTTATATGTTAGTTGTTTGTTATTATATATCCTTACTTCCTTAACTATAGACTTACTCATATTATAAACGCGAAAGTTTGTATATATGTTTGTTGTTTTTTCACGCAAAAACTACTAAATGGATTTTAATGAAACTTTAAAATAATATAACTTATATATCAGAATAACACAGGCTATAACTTATAAATACATTTATTGTTTGAATTGTCCAAAATATAACGATAGGTGTCAAGTAACTAAAAAAAAATCTGCCATCTGCGAGCTTTTCTGGCGTGCGCTACAAAAACCGGTAGAATTACACGTATATAATGTATAATGGAAATGTTTATCTTAAATAATCCTAAAAAAAAACCCGCGACACCATTATATCTACCATTTATGTGTAAGCTATTATCGCCAAACTAGTGAACCATAAATACAATAAAAACTGATACATTATTTCTAATGCACATTTGGTAGTAACAAATTGATCCTTATATAAAAATGAATACTTTTATTGCTTCTGGTATTTAAAGTAGATAAACTTTGTCCATGGGTCTCTCAAAGAAACTCCGTCTGTCTGTCTCGGCTTACGCCTTCACGACTAAAACGAATAACCAATTTTGATGAATTTTGGTTTAAAGATGGATAGGACAATGGAGAAGAAAATAAGTTTGGTACTCGAAGTACTTATCCTGCGCAGACGAGGTCGTTGGCACCAGCTAGTAATATAATAATTATGGAAAATAAATAAAAACACCCAACATAGCTCTCTCCATATCACGTTGCGCGACTCTGAGCTTGTGTATGAGCAAATCGAAGGTGAGTGATGTGTTCATGTACCATGTACCATGTCTATGCCAGTACAAGAGCTTGAAAATATCCTCCAATGCAGAGGTGAACAGTTTCGGAGAAATAACATCTCCCTGTCTCACCCCTTTATGCAATGGGATTGGATTTGTGCTCTGGTCCTGGAGTCGGATAGACATGGTGGCGTTACTATACAGACATTTCAACACTTCGATATATCGATAGTCGATTTGGCACCGCTGGAGTGACCGCAACACTGCCCAGGTTTCGACAGAATCAAAGGCTTTCTCATAGTCCACAAACGCTAAACAAAGTGGCTGGTTATACTCTTCGGTCTTCTGTATAACCTGCCGGAGCGTATGGATGTGGTTTATGGTGTTAAAGCCTTTTCGGAACCCGGCTTGTTCAGGAGGCTGGAAGTCGTCAAACCTACGAGCAAGACGATTAGTAACTACTCGCGAAAACAGCTTATAGACTGCTTAAGTACCGGTGTTCCACCCGCTCTCAGAAGCTTTGTCGTTATTCCGTCTTCCCCCGGTGCCTTGTTGTTCTTAAGCTGCTTGGGAGCCGTTCGAATCTCATATAGGCTGACGTCCGGAATGTTTTCAGTGTAGTGTCGGGTTAGGCGGGCTCTTCGTGCCACATCGCTATTCGTGCTTGTAGTAGGACTTTGCGATGAGGTGTATAGTTGTCCATAGAACTTCTCGAGCTCTCGTAAAATTTCTGGCTTCGAGGAAACGACACTGCCACTATCCGTCTTCAGCTTCGTCAACAGACTTTGCCCAATAGACAGATCTCTCGCGAACACTTTGGAACCTTGGTTGCGCTCTATTGCGTATTAAAGAGACGCAAATCGCGTCGCATAGACTTAGAGATCTGTTTATTGAGCGAGCAGTATTTCGACATGTCCACTGAAGACTGCAGTTTCATTTCACTACGTTCTGTCATGAGTTTAAGAGTGTGCTCAGAGAGTTTTTGGGTTCTACCTTTGCGCTGGGTTTTACAGAACTTTGACCTAACGGCATGGACAATTTCTACCAGACCGTCATTTATTTCGTCCACAGATCCGCATTCGGCGAGGCGTTGGAAGCGATTTTGGAGTTCTAACTGAAAGCTCTCGGGGTTTTGGATTTGGGCAGGACTTGGGCAAAGAGTAGATTTCATCAGACGGGACCTTTCTAGCTTTACGTTAAGATTTAATAAGCCTCTAACCATTCGGTGATCACTGCCGGTTTTGACCCTGTTGATCACTGAAACTTAAATATTTGCTTTTTTGTAGTCATGATGAAATCTATCTCGCGTTTGTGTCCACCGGGGTGAAGCCACGTCCATTTCCTGGACGACCGCTTCTTGAAAAAGGAGTTCATCATAAAGAGTCCTTTTCCATGAAGTCGGCCGATTGGCCGACTTCATGGAAAAGGACTGCGCAGGGTTCAGTTTTCGGCTGAAGAAAGCGAGGGGCTGCCATTGGCCATCGTTTTGCTGCTGTAGTACTCCACCGATTGCAATGTCTGATGCGTCAGTGACTAGCGCTAGTTTGGAGTCCATGTCGGGATGTGCTAGTGCTGCCTGACACAAACTTTTCTTGCAGTCCTCGAATGCTTGCAGTGCTTCTTCAGTGATGTCCACAGGATGTAAACCTTTCACAGCTCCGGTGAGCAAGTCATGTAGAGGGGCCTGCGACTTAGCTGCGTCTTGAATGAACCGTCGATAAAAGTTAATCATACCAAGGAATCTTCTAAGTTCTCTAACTGTTTTTGGGGTGGGGAACTCCTTTATGGCTTGGATTTTGTTGTCCAATGGCTTAATGTCAGTAGAAGATACACTGCAGCCGAGGAAGGTTACTTCCTTTGCCCCGAAAACACACTTGGAAGTGTTAATGACCATACCATACTTTTTCAGCCGTGTAAATAGGAGACGTAAATGCTGAAAATGGGTCTCCTCATCGGAAGAGAAGATCAAAAAGTCATCTAAATAGGTGTAGCAGCAATCTAAGTCTCTCGTCATTTCATCTACGAATCTCTGAAAAGTTTGTCCAGCGTTGCGTAGGCCAAAAGTCATAAAGGGGAACTCGTACATTCCAAACGGTGTCGTGATGGATGTTTTTGGGATATCCTCGACATTGACCGGAATCTGGTCATAAGCTTTAACCAGGCCAATTGTTGAGAATATCTTGCATCCAGCGATGTTCTGCGAAAAGTCTTGAATGTGACGAATGGGATAGCGGTCAGGGATTGTTCGGGCGTTCAGCATCTGGTAATCACCACATGGTCACCATCCGTTATCTTTCTTAGGAGCCAAGTGAAGTGGGGACGACCATGGGCTATCTGATGGTCTCGCTGTCCCATTCTTCAACATGTCATCGAACTCTTGTCTCGCGATTTTCAGCTTGTCTGGAGCAAGTCTTCTTGGTGTACAGTAAACGGGCGGTCCTTCCGTGGTCCTAATGTGATGAACCGTATTATGACGAATGACCCGATGTGTACCTGGTGGACGAGTTATTTCTGTATAATGTCTAAGAACATCCAAGTACTTCGACTCGCCTGTTAAGGTCTTTACTGAAGATATGGCGTCCGATGAAGAAACTAGAGCTGCGATTGCTGACAGAGTAGTCTTGTTGTCGATGAGGCGTTTGTTTCGGCAGTCTACCATTAAATTGTAGAAAGAGAAGAAGTTGACTCCGATGATTGCCTTTGTGACGTCAGCCACTGTAAATCGCCAGGTAAAAGCGCGGCGAAGGCCTAGGTATAGCTCCATTTGCTGAAATCCATAAACGGCGATTGGTGTTCCATTCGCTGCGAATAGATCGAAATCTGTTCGTGGTCGTCTTTGCTTAAGAGCGGAGCGAGGAAAAACGCAGAGGTCGCTACCTGTGTCGACTAAAAACTGCATTTTTGAACGTTTGTCCGTTACGAATAAGCGACCGGCTGAACTTGGGCAATCATGAGTCGCTATTGATTACTGCCTCTGGCATTTCCCGAAGATCCTTGCCCATAATCACAAGGTTTCAGGCACCTCCATGCCTTGTCGCCGAATCTATGGTGAAAAATGCATGTGGGGAATATTTTGTAGTCGGACTGGGAACGTGTGTTGCTCTTGTCACGCTGGTTTCTTTCTCTCGAACGAGACTTCGAAGAATCTCTTGATGAGAGGGCTTGGACTTGGCGGCTGAGCGCAGTGACTTCATTTGTAAGCCTTTCTATCAAGGAACCTGGAATGGCGTCCGTGGAGGCTACTTGCGGTGTTGCTGGTACGAGATCGTACACTTTATCCGCTAAATCTGCGAGGGCTCTGAGTGAGGATTCTGATTGCGATGCTACGACGATCTGTATATTTCCCGGCAAACGGCTTGTCCAAACAGTCTTAATAAAATCATCCGGTATTGTCGGGCCAGCTAAATGTTGTAGGTGTCGAAGAAAAGTGGATGGCCTTCTGTCACCTAAGTCTTCGTGCGTAAGTAGCTGGTTTAATTCCTTCTCCCGTGATGCGGACAGTCTTCTGATAAGCTCGCTTTTCAGCTTTTTGTATTTGCCTTTTGCAGGAGGATTGACTAAAATATCCTTGACTTCTGCTGCATAACGATGTTCCAGCTGCGCGCTAACGAAATGGTATTTTGTATCGTCATCCCTAATCCCGGACAATGCGAAACATCCTTCAATTTGCGCGAACCATACAGCGGGCTCTTCTGCCCAAAAGGGTGGCCAGTATATAATAGCCAGTAAGAGAAACGTAATTGAATGTCAAAACCACTTAAAAATATGGACTTTGCAGCTAGAATATAATAGGACTAGGTATGAATCTGACATGCAGCAGCTTCAATGTGAACTTGCTAGCGTTGAGGAGTGCTTGAGATTCATAACTAACCGTTATGAGAAGTCTCAGGAGGCGATACGGGAGTACTCATTGACTGTGGATGAACTACTCAAAGTCTCAAACAATGATCAAGTCCGCTTTGATTCATTTGTGACTAACCCCACCTGTGATAGTCAGTGTTCTGAGAATCCTAGGCCAGTGTGTGTTCTATATCGTCATCCCAAGCGTGTTCGGACTCACTCAAAAATGAAAATTTAGAAAAAACTATAATGTTCTGTGATGAAATTGGAAAAAATATGGGCCAATTATTATTAAACACTAGCATGGGACATACAGTACTAAATAATTGCTTACCTAACTGTGACCTACATGACATAATGCAATTAATAACTGAGTATAATTTTAAGTACAACCCTAATTTATTAATTTGGCTTGGAAATAGGGGTAATGAAAACAAAGCTAAATTAATAAAATATTTTGAAACACTTTGTTCATTGCAAGTAAACAAAATTGTAATGTTTACATTTCCCTACAGCGACAGCTTGCCACGAGCAGAAAATGACCATAGATATAAATTAAATAAGGCTTTGCATACAATGGTGGCAATTCGGTTGGTTCATTTCTAAATTTAGGAATGTCTAAAATATATTTTAGTTAGTCATATCATTTGTTAACAACATTGTTAGTACAAAATATTTTTTGACAAAAGGTAGATACTACCTTCCTAATTATTACAAACGACAGGTAGTTGTTTCGCTATCTTATTATTTTAGTACAACAGCCAAAAACTTGGTTACACACAATGCTTCTATTGAGCATAATCTTGACATTCCAAATCAGACTCTGGAATTTTTTCCTAGCAATTTAAATTAGATAAAAAGACAATAGAGGATGTCTCTAGCACTGACAAATCAAATAATATATTATGTTATCAAAATAGTCAATCAAACAGAAACTGTAAAATAAATACTGTAAATAAGTTTAAGTTTACTAACTTGGTGCATCAACATTTTCAAGAACTTTGTAACAAAGAATTAGAATTAGACTTGTACATGAACTCAAACAATATTGACATAATCTGCTAAACAGAACAATGGCTCAAAAGTCATGAGCTCATGTTCAACTTCAAAAATCACCAAGTTGGTAGGTCTTTCTGCAGAGTAAATTTTATAAGAGGCGGATAATTAATATTAATAAATAAACAAATGCTTGAAAAATATTCATTAAGTACCAGAATAACTAGTTTATTTAATTCATTTGGTCTTGAACCTACATTTATGGAGCCAACTAGAATAACTGCTACTTCGGCCAAGAAGAAGAAAGAAGAAAGAAAGATAATATCTTTACCAATGTAAACATAATAAGCAAAAATATACCTAATTAGTAATATTCACTCTGACCATCTCGGTCAACTAGTTCAAATAGAAACTAAAGTGTTTAATAAAAATGTACAAAAAAAAATTACTTATATACCAGTTACCACTGATCGTTCAGAGAAGGTAAGATTGAACCTGGATACCAAGTTGCCTTTTTTTGTATAATGATGGTAATCCAAATGATTTATACAATACATTTTTCACTGAATTTAATAATGTATTCAATTCCATTTTCACATCCAAAACTATTGCGGTCTCTGGCAGTTCAACATTTTGTGAGTGGGCAACGGTAGGTATTCATAAGAGTAGGCGTACCTTGTATGAATTATACAGTGAAAAACGGTATAACTTATAGAAAAAGAATTTATAGAAAAACTAAAAAATTGCCTACTCAAAAATCTTTGAAAATGTCTTTGCTAAATCTCAGTATTTAAGTTCAAAAATTAAAAACAGTCAAGATAAAATAAAAGTGAGAAAAAAAAATCCAAAACTCATAATAGTGTAATCAATTTAAATATCAACAATAATATCATTAAGCATGATATAGATGTAGCAAAGGCATTTGAAACTTTTTGACTGATATTCCAGTCTCCACCACAAAGTATTTAAACTCTTATCATGTAATAGCAGAATCATTGGTAAAAGATAGTTTACCTGAATGTGTCACACAATTTTACTTTGAAAATGTGGACAAAAACGATATTATCAAGGCATTCAAACTGATTCATGTAAAAAATATTGCACCAGATCTAGCTTTCATATTTAATCAATGTATTGTGGAGTGAGTACAGTGTACAGAGTACAGTGGAGTTTTCCTGATTTAATTAAACATAGTAAGACCATACCTCTATTCAAGTCATTCCGATCCTAGTAACTATCGACCTATATGAGTGCTTCCTACATTTAGTAAAATATTTGAAAAACTTATACTAAACCAATTACAACGGCATTTGAATACCAATAATTTACTAGACAGTAAACAATTCGGATTTACAAAGGGACGCTCAACGACTGATGCCGGTGTTGAGTTAATATCACATATTTTTGATATCTGGAAGAAATCACGCGATGCCTTAGGTGTTTTTTGTGATCTATCGAAAGCTTTTGATTGCGTTCACCATGAAACTCTAATCAGCAAAACACATAATCCCTTAACACCATAGTGATGTAGCACTATGGTGTTAAGGGAGTTTCACTTAAGCTTCTCACATCCTACTTATGTGACCGAACAGAACGCGTAGATGTAAAAGTAAAACGTTCTCCAGGGTCAATGGTAAAAATGGGTGTACCACAAGGATCAATACCATTCTTGTTTTTAATTTATATAAATGATCTACCTAAACTTGTAAAGGATGATCACTGTTTTACTGTACTGGAGATTGTACAATTTGCTGATGACACGTCACTTTTATTTAAATTAAAACGACGACTTACTAATCTTGACGATGTAAACAATGCAATCTCTAAAGTTGTAACATGGTTTAATGTAAACAACTTATTACTTAACGAGAAAAAAATGAAATGCATTCGTTTTATACGGCCCAATGGTAAACAGGTGAAAGCTAATATAAAAATTAAAAAACAAAATATAGATCTCGTCGACACCACAGTGTTCTTAAGCATTACTTTAGATAATAAGCTGCAATGGGGCCCCACACATAGATTGTAGAAGAGACTCAGCTCTGCGGCATACGCTGTTAAAAAGATCCATCATTATACCGACGTAGATACCGCTAGATTCGTTTAGTTCAGCTACTTTCATAGCATTATGTCTTATGGCATTCTGTTGTGGGGTAGTGCTGCTAATATTAACACCATATTTGTGTTGCCGAAGAGGGCTGTTCGTGCAATTTATTATATGGGCCCCTGATAATCACCTAGAAATAAATTTAAAGAAATAAATATCTTGACAGTGCCTTGTCAGTATATTTACGAAAATGATATGTGTACAAAAATGTTCATTTATTTAAAAAAAAATGCAATAATCATACTATTAACACCATAAATAAAGATAAACTCGCTGTTCCCACTGTAAGGCTCGCTAAAGTTAATAAGTCTCTTATAGGGCAAAGTGTACGCTTCTATAACAACGTCCCAAGCGACGTGTTAGATTTGTCAAATTTAAAAACGTAATTAAACAGAAACTGTCTACTAAAGCATATTATAAAATATCTAATTATTTAGATGACAAAAAAGCTTGGGATGAATCTGCTCCAACTCTGCTCGGCATCCGTAACAAAATTGGTAAGGATCATACAAAAAAGAGTAAAGACCAGATGAGTTTCTTGCCGTATTTTCTTGAACTGGGGGTAGGAGGAACCGGCACCTAGATTCACTAGCATGAAAAAAGACGATTCAAAGTGGTCCTTGTGATTTTATTGAATAAGAACGTTTTTTGTTTGTTATAGTAGTTATGGTTAGGTACAAGAAAGATGAGATACAAAAAGTGCCTGTGGCTTGCCCTAACATTATCAATATAATTCAAATATGGGAGCCGTGGACTTAGTTGACAAGTTAATTGCTTTATACAAAACACCTTTCCGAGGACATCACTGGTACTTATCTCTCTTTTCACTAATGATCGACATCTGCATTAATAAAGCCTGGCTCATTTACAGGCGCGGCCTAAAGGGCTCAAAATCAATCGCCCTAGAACAGTTCCAGCTATTCAGAAAATACACGAAAGCCTGCTCAAATTTCGAAGATCTGCGTCTGTTTCAAATGGAAAAAGCAACTCAGCCCAAATAATTAGGACTACGTTCGCTGAAAGGCCTCCTGATGCCGTCCGTTACGATCGAGTTGGTCATATCCGCACTTATACAAAAGGAAGATGCACCAAAGAACAGAGCAGACTATTTTGCAAAAAAAACAAAGTGAGGCTTTGTTTAGCTGCATTCTATCAGAACGTAACTGCTTTACCACACTAAATAGTAAAACTTTAATATTTTGAGATATTTAAAAAAAATGTGATTTCAATTCATTAAATAATGTTTTTAAAAAATACTACTTGAAATATTATTTATATAGAATGAAATATTATTATTTGAAACATATTTTAAAAATTAAGAACAACTTGGCAATGTATCAATGTGGATACTAGTATTAAAACATAATTATAACAAAGTGATTTTTTACAGGGTTCACCTGTTCTATCTATTCTATGATTCCAATAAAATTCAAAAAATAATAATATTAAAAAAAAAATCTTTACATATATAGGGTTAATAATGCTGGAAGGGTGAGGCTTATTGATATTTTATTTTTAGTAAATACTTTTGTTATCAAGAACCTAATGTTTAGACAAACCTAATATAGAATTAAAAACACTGTTAAGCTATGATTGTTACAAGTTTAAAGAAATATATATCTATCTATCTAAGTTACTAAGGAGTGGTGGTCAAACGCTTAGTCTATATTACATTATAGAGAAGTAATGTTTGTAGGTTTGTTTATGATTTTGCAGTAGTAGATGTATTATCTTCGGAACTACTAAACCGATTTTAAACAAATATTCACCGTTGGATAGCTAAATCACCTCTGTAGCAGTGTGGGCAGATTTGGCTGAGACGCAGAAGGTTTGCGGGTTCGAATATGTATGTAATATATGAATATGAATAAATGAAATGTCCAGGATTATTTATTTGGAATGAGTACTACTATTAAACAATTTGTTGCGGAGCAGGCGTGTAGCTTGCTCGTTGATGTATTGATATCAATATCTGCGTTTGCCAAGGTGTTAAATAAGGCGCTTGCGCGAATAATAAAAGCATTTTGCCTATATTTTTTTTAGCTTTTGGAATATATAAGATTTCAGGTCTTCTAAAACTAGCAGTATTAGTACGCAGCCCCAACAGCTCCAGCAACTCACAGCAGTCTACCGTGCCGTTCATTACGGCACGGTATGGCATATCGGCGATATTCCTTCGTTCATAAAGTGAGAGAAAATGAAATTTACGACATCTAGCCATGTATTCTGAAAAAAAATACATTTACCCAATTTTTTAAATATTGAATGCTAGACAAGTCACGTGTACAGTGCGACTGTGGTGCTCCCTTCCAAACCATGTCTCGTCTACTTGATTACCCTACTTGCCCCTGCTCCTGCACAAGAGCTGACCTCAACACCGCCTCGGACGTCGCTATAGCGGCAGCAACATTTTGGCCGAGGCAAATTTGATTTTTTATAAGAGAAAATTGACACGAAAGAAGAAGATTAAAATATTGTACTGTGCTTAAGTGCGCAACATATGTACAGTACAATATTTTAATGGTTAAGATTTGTGAAGTACTCAGACATTGCTCAGACTGGATGCTTTAATTACGATATTATTTATGTAGCCGACGAATCAAAGTTTAATATCAAAAGTGACACCTAAATCGTGAATTGTATCGATCTGAATGAAAGGCGAGTTGTTTATTGTGTACTCGAATTTAATAGTAACTAACTTACGAGTAAAAGAGCAAACGTAACACTTGGAAATGTTCAAGTCCAATTTATTAAGAACACAATAACTTTCAAATCAATTTTATCGTCTCGTAGACGATATGCGTCATTTTAATTTGGTGTAGAATTATCATATCGTTAGCTTATCATAATATTTTACAGTAAAGATAATAAAAAGAGATATCGCAAATGAATATAAAAAAGAATAGCGGTATACGATAACAATTATTGAAAGAAAAGATGCATTTTATTATTGGACTTTTCCTGACTATTGAACAACCGCCAAACATAGCGGAACGCGCGTGACTTTTTATGGGTTGATTTTGGAGAATTTCTTCTATATTGAGACGGTTCCCACAGCAAATGATTTTAGTCTTTTGTACAGCCTAGCGTACGATAGAAAATGAAATTTCAGTTTCAATCCAACGTTCGTTCCAACCAAGCAAAAATTCGGCAGAGCAGAGTCTTGGTGTTTTTCGTTACAGTGCGGAGCGAGTCAATTGTTCCTGAAAATGCCTCGTGGAAAGGAATTTATTTTTAAAGCTGCATGTGTGGATGGTGTGCGCCAACTTTTTACTAACGCTTTTCATGGCTTTTCAATTTCGTGCGGGAGGGAGATGCATGCGGACGCATCGTGCATTAGGAATAGATTGGCAGAATAGAACTTAATATTTGATTAGTATTGGATTTCAAATTAATTACCTTTTATATCATACTTATTTTAGATAAATAACTATCATCATTATCATATCAGCCATTAAAAGTCCACTGCTGAACATAGGCCTTGCAATTGATTTCCAGGAAGAACTACTGAAACATCTGAGACAATCCCAGGTTAATTATTTTTCCTTGTCCTTATATAGCGCATTGATTAGGTAAACTAGATAAATGAGATGTAAATAAACTGAAATTGAAGTTGACCTGAGATTCTTAGCTAAGTAGGGCCCCAGAACACGTAGCTCGCAAAAACTAGCAATATGCCAGAAAGGCGAAATATATGTAAGTAAAATTTGAAATATTGGTTATGTAAAAATATGTCAAGCACATATTTTGTATCAATATTTTGTATCATATTTTAGCGTACAAAATATGTCCTTGACATATTTTCACCTCTGATAGAATATTTTCGCCTATTGGTGGGCGACAGGTGACAGGCAGTCGCTGCTGGCTTCCGTAGTAAGATATGCTGAGGGAGTTTCTGGTACCAGCTTCGCAAGAATTTGAAGGTCACGATTCTAGGACCTGGTTCTGTCATACTGCTAGAGTCTCCATAGGCTTGTTAAAAGAATTGTTCCCGGAACGGAGCCCCGATCTCACTCTAACTGATTATTTTCTCTGGGGCTACATACATTTTAAATTAAGAGTCCATGATAATAATAAAACCACATTGGAGCCCCAGAAAGAAAACTACCATCCGAGAAATCAACGCTACACCGAGAGACATGTGTCGGAGAGTTCTCGAGAATCTGCAACTACGACTTCAAGATTGCCGAAGAGCTAGTACCTACTTAGACTTAGACAACATTATTTTTAATTCATAATATTTTCCATTCGTTGTTTTTGCAAAGATTAATAAAATAATTAGAAGATTTGTAGTTATTTTTTGTTATGTTTAAACTGCACACACAGTTAAGGCCCATCCTGTACTATTTCACGACTTGAGACTGATTTCGCAGATATTTCTACAGCGTCACGTAATAACTCTATGAAGGACTAGTTTCTGCCCAAGCGTGCCAAGCCACTGATAGGCCACTATTATCTATACAGTTTCATCCAAATTCGCCCAGTTGTTACAGCGTGATTGAAATACAAACAAACATACAAAATCAACATCCAACAAAACATAAACATAAACATAAATGTTCAAACATAAACATTGGCATCTATAATATTAGTAGGACTTCAAGATATAGAGACTGATTGTTTATTTAAGAGACCTATACTTATTTGCAGTGTCTAGTTATAAAATACTCACCAACACCCCATAACCACCGTGTTCTAGAATGAAACACGGCTGTTTTTGGAAAAACTGAACTTAGTTTTCACATCAACTATTTAAAATTGCGTTCTGTGTTTTTGGCCCTCAAATGTTTTGGTGGCGTAAAATATGAATGAGCTATCTTGCTTTGAGTTGACAATACCACGGCTAACAGTGGCTTGTAGTAGTACGAGGTAAGAAAACTGGATATATATTTGCTTCGTCTAAAAGCTCGAAGGACAACACCGAGGCTGATGCAGAGTCTAGCAAGGTATTAACATCTCGCATCTATGCTAAATGCCACGAATAGGTGCCCTGGAAGACCGACCCGGATATTATAAGTGTTGATGGTTTATATTAAACTGCAGCTCAACATTTTTCTGCGTCTTCCCCCCGTTTTCTCTGTTGCTAAACAGCATACAAAAGATTTTCCAAGATGAGGCTACGGGTATTCTCGTTTTTCCTATGTTACCTAGACATAGTTACTTTAGAACCACGTCTAAATTTAGTATTATCGCATTTCAGACGCCAACACCCACTCCACCGGTCACTGCCTGGAAGCAGCTGGGCTTTTCGGTGCTCGTTGTCCCATCGCGGCACGCCTTTCGTAGTTCTGAACCTGATGCACAACTCACTGTCTAAAAGTACCTTACAATACAAGAGTACGGCGTTTATAAACTGTGATGGAAATTCTGTTAAGACAATATCCATTGGTCACATCATAAACTTTTTGACAGAGTTATTTGAAAAAGGTGTATCGTATTGTACAATTAACAACCACCGATCAACCCGATCCCTTTTTTTCTAAAATTATTTGACCTCAAATGACAGTGTCAAACGACTCCTCAAGGGAGTGTATAAATTGAGACCTTTCTTACACTCAAGGACTGCATCTGCAATTAATGTTAGGTCGTATTTCCGAATGAGTACAAAAAATCTGGAGAAATTTAGGTACCAAAAACCTCGTCTTGTTATCGTCGGATTTGTGTACAGCATCAAGTGCAGACTTTTGCTAAATAAACTAAGTACCTAATATTAAAACTAATACAAAGGGTATTGAAGTTAAGATGATAAGATAGGATCAGCCAGCATTACGATATTTCCGCAAAAATTTATCCGGCTACAAATTAATCACTCATATTATATCAATCGAACTTCACTTGAGAAGTACTTTGATCTTATACAATACACTACTTACATATAAGTAGATATCTAATCTTGCAATATGATACTGATATTGCAAGATCTCAGTTCGGGTTCAGGACATCGACCTCAATAATACATACATTAAAAAAATAACCAGCTGATATAGGCTTAGGTACAGTGAAGACATAATTTAAAGTGAAGTCGACTTCGTGGAATAGTAAACTTAATTCACCTGGGAACATTGAGTTTACTTATCATGTACTTTTTTCACCTGGCTTATTCAATGGTTTTCCAATAGGAATGATTTTAAATATATAATCCAGATCACAGCCAGCGTTCCCAAGACACTGGCTACATTGCCACGTTGAATGGCAATGCTAATACGCTGAGCCAGATACGAGCTAGCTCTTGGGACACGCAACTTTAAATTGAACAAAACAACATTATAAGAGGGAGAGAACGCTCGAATCGCGTCCAAGGTTGTTGTTTTGACAAAATTATCAACGCACCAACCGCGCCTAGACAGTAGATGTGAGTTGTCAACTATTTCATTATATCTGAATCAATGAGATGATTTTTGACCGTCTAGCGAAGCAAATATTGCGCTCTTATATTATTTATTTTTCTCGAGTTATTTCCGGTTTTATTCGTAATTTTGTTTCTATTGTTTCTGTTTAAATAGAGCTAGAGTTATTGACTCGGTGTGAATAATTGGAATAAAAGCTTTGTATTTCTTTGTGGTTCAAGCAAAAATAATCCGTTAATTATTTTATAAAAAAGATACCATTTTATATAAAGTAACAAATGACGAACGTCAAGATAAGGCTTTGTGACATTATACTATAAACAATTATAAACACTTGAAACTAAGGTCTAATTTTCGATGATTCTGCCGCATAGATCAGGTTGAATCTGAGCTATATAATGACGACAGGTGACCTCAACATCATCGCAGTTCACAATACACCAATGGGTCCATTGCGACTTTGTTGGCACTAACGACGCTTATCCGACCAAATGACCTTGAGCGTTTTGTTTCTAATCACTCCGTCGCTCCTATGCAATACATCGCGAACTATTGCAGTCCTGGTTCAATAACAATCTAATATTATATAATATGTTTTAATTGTGAGATACATTGTGTTTTCATGCGATGGCCAAGTCAATCTATAAAACAAAAAATATTTTTAATATTGATATAGTCACTATAAGATTTTGTTAGGATAGCTTATTACGTAATAACTTAAGACAGAATGTCCCTTAAGTAGGGACTAAATATATTAACCGACTTGGTATTACCTGGACCTCACAACTTTTTTAGGTTCTACGACATGCAGTTTAGGTTTCCTCACGTTTCTTTTGAGAGTAATGATGTAGCGCACGTACAATTTTCGATCAGAAAAAGCAATTGGTGCACGACTGGATTCGAATCCACGACTAGGATTGGAAGGCGGTCTAGTTACTACTAAACCGCCAGTGCTCTGTTAGAATCCCCAGTAAGAATTTTACCATAAGACTAATAGTATGTGAGCTAAAGCTTTAATTAACGGCGGACATATAGACAAACAGACAAACAGACAGACAGACAGACAGACGGGCTGACATGTCAAAACTATAAGCTTTGATTAGCGGCAGACAGATAGACAAACAGACATACAGACAGACAGACAGAAGGACTGACATGTCGAAACTATAAGGATACCTTGTTAGACTTCTGAGCCCTAAAAATTAAACAACGTGGCCACAATGAACTGTCAAAACCTACCCTACCTAGGTATGTATGCTCGACGTAAAGCGTAGAGAGGCGTAACTACATACGTTTGTGCGACGAATATATACGTACAATCGAGGAGTGTTTTACAACTTAAGAGTTACAAGTTACGAGTATTTTGACGATTTCTTAATTGACTTGAGCCAATTCGATAAATCGAGATGAGACGCTCAAAGTCAGCAGTACTTAGGTTTTTTTAAATACGAGATAATGCTCATAGCGATTCAAATAGTAATCTTATGTATTTTGTCTCATTAGGTATAAGAGATTAGAGACTATTCTATAAATCTGTGCCGACGAGGTTTATCACAGGTCCTTTCTACCTAGCTCAGGAGTCAGAGACTTCATAGGAAGTCTGTAAAATCTCTTATGTCAATAAACATCCATTATTATTATTATTGTATCTAGAATGCCTTCGTTCGGGATTAAGTATCTACTTAAACTTCTGTGAATTCCAGCGAAAAACCCCAGTTAGAACTTTGACTTGTTACGATAACAATATTATAGGTAGGTATATTATTTAATACATGTATTTATAATTTTTATCATTTACCTAACTACAGTAGGTACTCTACATACACAATATAAAGACCTCATTCGATAAATCTGGCAGTAACTACTAACTATTGGACGTGCTCGTTATTCTACCAGCTGGTCTGCTGGTTAAATTCATACTTTTCTACTAAATAAATTAAATTCGTTTGTTGCTTAATGATTGTTCATCATGGAGAAAATTATTTTGTTTGGTGAGTTACCTATACTAATTTATTTAGTTATTTTTGCGGATTATTAGTCTAACAATAGACGACTTAGAGCTCCGATGTCACATGTACTCTTCTGCCCCTTGTGCACCCTTACACCTGTCCAAGGGATGACCTAATAGAACCCACGGACGATGGAGTGAGGGTGGCAATATTTTACTCAAACTTAATTTAATTGTATCATTGACACGCTAGAAGAAAAACTAGTCTATCTATATCCAGCCCAAATGTAGTGTAATATATTTTAGATATAGGTAAGTCTACAATCATAGGTAGGTAGTTCATTTAAATATTAAATTTAGCACATCTCATGTAGTTCTGTACACTTTGGCCTTTGTGATAAACACAATCAAAGTCACTCAATGCTGAGGCTACCTTCTGGTTAAAACGTCATTTAATTTTTGTTTTCTTTTTACCGTGTAACAAGTTATTTCAAATCAGTGTGGTGAAAGGATCAAAGTGCGCCTCAGACGCTCCTTTCGTGCACTTGGGACATGTCTTGTCAACTCTTGTTGTTACCACTAGTAAACTGAAGTAGGTGGAGACAATTCTACAAAACTAGTATAAATTAGAGAAATAGAAAACCTCTGATGCATTAAAAAACATCTACGATGTTATTGAGACCCTTCAAGATAGTATTATATTGGTTTGGGACCTGACCAGTAGTCATTCTTTCCTTACTAACTTCGGAAGTCATCACTGTACGTTGTCGGCACCCGTTTGTCTATTTATTGTAAGACCATATGTAGGTACAAGAGGTGCTTAGTTTGGATTTAAATAATTACGTTATAAATAGAAAACTGACTTCATTGAATGAAACATGAGCCCATAAAAATACTAAGACTTAAATGCGGTGCAATATTAGATAATAAATAAACACTATTCAACTTTATCAAGTTTGTTTAGGTCACTCATTTATATAAACACTGCCAAATTTTAGCTTTTCTTAAATATATGCAGATGCGACTTTCTGGTATCTCTTTTAGCCTTCGGAGAACTTGACTCCATGCGTCTGGGTCAGACAACCCTGGCTGGTCTAGTGAAATGCAGATATTCGTATTACAAGTATGCTAGATTATTTAGCAACATGATCTTATCACAACCAACGGGTAAAGAGACTTTACACACATGCCATTTTCCATCAATCCAAGATAACTTTAGTCTTTGAAAGTCGTCTAGCACCTCTAGTACTCTCTCTCTCTCTCTCTCTCTCTCTCTCTCTCTCTCTCTCTCTCTCTCTCTAGTACCTTTTTTACAACATCCTTCGTTCTCTTCTTTTTCTTCTTCGTTAATGGCATGAATCATTATGATGACAATTTTGCCAATGTCAAGTGTTTAGATTGTTTAAAGTAAGACGTCGCAAAGTCGTATGATGTCGATCGTCGTTTGTTATTTTATAATAATTGGTGTCTCTTTATAAAATAGCTACTTAAATGGATTATTCTTGCTCTAATCACAAAGAAACAATAAACTTTCAATTATTCACACCCGAGTTAATAACTCTAGCTTTATTTAAATAAAACCACAAAAATAACAAATAAAACCCGAAATAACTAGGGAAAAATAAATAATATAACAGCGTAATTTTTACTCCGCAAAACGGCCAAAAATATACTCCTTCTTCCTATCTTTCTCTAAAAATACATCTGACTATACGCGCAAACATCAATTGACATGACAGTTGCCACAGCTCACGTCTGTATCTTCAGGTATGGTTTCATAATACACGGCATTTATATAAAAACTTTTAAATTCCAGTGATCCTAGCAGTCGCATCGACATCATCACACAGCTTCAACAAGCGTAGCAGTTCGAGCGATGGTTTGATTCACTCTCCGTGGTTTCATGCAAAGCCGGGTGGTGGTGGAGGAGGAGATGGTGGTGGTGGTGGTGGAGGTGGTGGCACTGGTGGTACTGGTGTGTTTACCCCTTTCAGCAATAAGGCTGCAATGGAAACCATTATTCGTTGGCATCCTTGGTACGAGTATGTCACAACTCTGATGGCGGTTAGGCGTACGGAACCGGATTATTATTATTCGTAAGCGATAATAATAATCCGTAAGCGTTATTCGTATGGAACCCACGAATAACATCCGTCTATACTTACACAAAATTAAAATTTAATTTTAATATTTTTATTCAATACAATAACAAGGATCACTTTGAGTCTCACATACTAGGTGAATTTAGGTGTCAATTCCTCCTAACCCAGCAGAACTGGCAAGAAATCGGTCTTATAACTAGCTTAACTCCAAAAATAAACTAATACAAGATTACAGAAGCTTATACATTTCAAATCTGTCAGTTAACTGCCTAAGGACAAAGCAACACGAGGCCATGCATTCTTATCAATAACTAGCTGACTCGACAGACGTTATCCTGTCTTAACTATGAATATTGAATTCGAATTGGTATACTTAATCTATAACTATCAAACGACTGACAGTTATGTCAAACGCCTTAAGGTTACATTTGAAAAGTTAAGTTTTCTAAATTTTCTAATTTTCCATGCAACTTTTTTAATTTTTTACATCCTCCTAATCCTCCCCTGAGAATAGCTAACACAAGAAAGAAAAAAGAATTTGCGAAATCGGTCTAGCCGTTCACGCGTGTTGCCGTGACCAAGGGAAATAGGGATTCGTTTGTGTGTATATATTATATAAATAGATATAGTCATATAGAAAAGGTAACAATACCTTATCATGACTAGATGGCAAAACGGATCTGTAGATGAAATTTGCTACACCAAGTGAAATTGTGTCTAGGGTAAGGACATAGGTTACTTTAATTGTGACAACGGCATTTGCATCAAGTGGTATCCAATAAATGTATTTCTTGCAGGGACAGACGAACTACAACTACATCTACAACTACAACTACAACGACTACTACAACGACCCCGATCCCAACAACAAGCACAACAACAACCGAAAGAGCTACCACAACTACTGAAAGACCTACCACAACTTCTGAAAGAGTAACCATGACTATTGATTCCTGTATAGCTGCCTGCCTGAGTACCTCTGAGCACAACCCCGTCTGTGGTACAGACAATATTACTTACCCTAATATAGGGAAATTGACATGTGCGCAAACTTGCGGCGTTGGTTAGTATTACCAAATATGTGTGGAGTGGATTTTCCACCTATATTTATTTAGTCACTAGATGGCGCCACCGAAAAAAATAGAACGCGCTATCGTTGCGTTTTGGAATTTCTATTATATATTTATCTCGCGATACTTAACCTGATCAACAGATTTATAACAATTGTAGGATACATGGTTTAATGGCAACTAAGCAAACTGTGCAGGCTATTACCTCACCGTGTATTGTCGTCTATTTTCAATGTCATAGGTTTTGTATGAGTAATTTCAGACATTGGCAACATAAATACAATAGTTTGTGGCTCCTTGTATTTGTAATATTAATTGACTGAGAAAAAAAAAATGTTGGCAATATTTGTATTTGTTTATATTGGCTACAATTTTACAAAACAAAGTGAAGGAAAGAAATACTTTCGATTCATTCGTCTTCTTCGTTAATGACATGCCATTAACGAAGATAATAATGAAAATTTTGCCAATGTCAAGTGTTTATATCATTTATAGTATGATGTCGATTCTTCGTCTGTCATTTTATGGAGCAACATGGCTCTGCTAATTTAATATTTGATGTTTTATTTAGTAATCTTGGCGGAATTTTAATGAATAAATTGTGGCTGCGGGGCGAGTATGGATAATTGGATTGCATGTGTATTGTGGTGCATTGTGATTTGAACGACGAGGAGTCCCAAAAAAATTCTAGACGCCATTCCGCGTGTCGTCTAGAATTGACAACTGACCATCGACTAAGACTTATAACAAACAAACTGACTATAAATTATAAACACTTGACATTGGCAGAATTTACATTAGTATGTCACAGGCCATTTACGAAGAAAAGTAGAAGTAGTATGATGTCACAAAGTCGTATCTTGTCGTCCATCATTTGTTACATAAAATGGTGTCATTTCGTATAAAATAATTGTACGGATTATTTTTGCTCGAATCACAAACACAAAGCTTTTATTCCAATTATTCACACCCGAGCAAATAACTCTAGCTCTATTACTAACCGGAATTAACTCGAAAAACTGAATAATATACAAGCGCAATGTTTTATCGCCAAAAATAAAATCGACGGTATTGGTTAAAGACACTTCTAAGCGATTATCAAATGTCAAATTGATTTATTGTTTTATTCAGTAATCTTAGCGGAATTTTAATGAATCAATTGTGACTTCATAGCACGAGTGTGGATAATTCAATTATAAGTGTATTATGGTGCGATGTGATTTGAACGACGAAGAATCCTGAGAAAGTTCTAGTCGGCCATCCCGCGATGACGCTTAGAATATACAAATGACGATTTGACTATTCGACTTTATTATCAAACAATCACTTGACAATCAAAATTGTCATCATTATGACACATGCCATTAACGTCGAAGAGGAAGACATGTATTTCAAAATTTCTAATTATTATTTTTGTCTTTAAGACGTTCAACTCAAAAGAAACAGTCCGTGCTCTCCTATTCCTCGGACTATTCCTGACAACGGCAAGACAGACGCCGAGTTAATCGCATCCTGCATATGCAATTGTCCGGTTACGTCAGAATACAACCCTGTGTGCGGCACTGATAATGTGACATACGCGAACCCTGGCCGATTGGAGTGTGCGAAAAACTGCGGTGTTGGTATGTTTAATCTATACCATACAATATTTTTATCATAAACTAGTAATATAAAGTTATTCACATAAAAAAAAACTGCGATTACATGGACGTGACGTAAATAGATGTTGATGGGAACATATATTCAATTTAAAATTTAAGTACTTATCTGACTTACTATGACGACCTCTGTGGCGCAGTGGGCCAAAGCATGGTGAGACGCAGACGTAGACGCAGGGTTCAATTCCGGCCGCGTGACAAATGTTTTTGCAAATATTTGTCTCGGTTCTGAGTGTTTCAATGTATAAAACATAAATAAATAATGACGGACATTTCACACACCATCATCTGGCCCCAAAGTAAGCAGAGCTTGTGTTATGGGTACCACGTGACTGATGTACTTCTTATATATGTACGTTACTTTATTTTTTGTAAATACATACATAATTATACGTACACCCAGATCAGAGACAGATTATACAAACATTTGTCCCGCGACGGGAAACGAACCCGCAACTTTCACAAAATGTTTGTATAATTTGTCTCTGATCTGGGTGTACGTTTCTCAGTTTTGTATTTGTATTTGTATATTTTTTTTTATGTATTACGTCTGTGTAATATGTGTCCCAATATGTAAAAAAATATATACAAATACAAATACAAAACTTTCTTTATTCAATAAAATCACAAGGACCACTTCGAATCATCTTCTTACATGCTAGTGAATCTAGGTGCCGGTTCCTCCTTCCCCTAGTTCAAGAAGAATCCGTTAAGAAAATCGTCTGGTTTTAACACTTTTTTGTATGATCCTTGCCAATTTTGTTACGGATGCCGAGTCGAGTTGGAGCAGATTCATCCCAAGATTTTTTGTCATCTAAATAATCTGATATTGTATAATATTATTTGATTTTAATATTGTTTGATAACGTTTTTAAACTTGCCAATCTACAAATCTAACACGTCGCTTGGGACCTTCTTATAGAAGCGTACACTTTGCCCTATAAAAGACTCATTAACTTTAGCGAGCCTAACGGTCCCACCGTTAGGTTAACCACAGCGAGTTTATCTTTATATTTTATTTATAGTGTTAATACTATGACTATCGCATTTTTTTTTTAATAATTGAAAATTTTTGTGCATATACATAAAATTTTCGTATATATACTGACAAGGCACTGTCATGATATTAATTTCTTTAAATATTATTTCTAAGTGATTATCTGGGGCCCATGTTATATATTGCACTAACAGCCCTCTTCTGCAACACAAATATGGTGTTAATATCATCAGCACTCCCCCACAACAGAATGGCATAAGACATAATGCTATGAAAGTAACTGAAGTAAACGAGTCTAGCAGTATCTACGTCGGTAAAATGACGGACGTCAATTTATTTATGTGTGGGCTGCACATAAATAAATTGTCGAAGAGACTCAGCTCTGCGGCATACGCTGTTAAAAAGATCCATTGCAGATTATTATTTAAAGTAATGCCTAAGAATACGTATGTATGTAAGTAGTGTATCAGTCATGTGGTACCCATAACACAAGCTCTGCTCACTTTTCGGCTAGATGATGCTGTATGAAATATCCGTTATTATTATTATTATTATTATCTTTCCGCTAGAGCAAGTTTCGTGGTATGGTGATGGTAAATATAAGTATGTAGATATGTCGCAACATTCAAATTTAACCATTTGGTTTCTCAACAGTGGTACAACTCAGTAGGAGGTCCTCTTGCCCTCTACTTCCTAGTCAGAATAAACCAGATCTTAGTGGTAGCACGGCGATACCTGACAAGAATGGGACCGGCAATGGAAATGGTAATGGAAGTGGCAATAAAACCCCAACGCTGACAGATATATTAACGTGCATGCAACTTTGCCCGATTACACCGGAAGTCAACCCAGTTTGTGGAACTGACGGAGTTACTTACGGTAATCCGGGAAGGCTGCTGTGCATCCAGCATTGTGGAGTTGGTAAGAGATTTTTTTTTTAATTAGAACTAGGATAATGATCATTTGATGAGATACATAACGACATACAAAATCTAAAGCTGTTTTTTTTTTGTTATTTTTAATTTTTTTACGTGACAACGTCTAATAAATCGATGAACGCCGGCTGCACAAACGAAAAAGGATGACGATGGCTGACGATGACGAAGGATGTCCCGTCACGGTCATTGTAACGTTACGCTCATTGAAACGTTACGATGGGAACGTTGTCACGTTAAACTATCGTCCGTAAACTGACTTTACAGACAACCGATTTTTAATAATATTTTTACCTATCTATTATTAATTTCATATATTTATTATATATATTTTTACTTTTATTATACTGTACCATATAAGTATATATTTTTTTTATATAATTTTTATTATTGTTTTTATTCATCCATTAAAACTTTTTTTGAAATTAATTGATTAAATATACAACTGCCTCTTTATGCTCTGGCTTTATTAATAAACACCTACTGCTGTTTATATATTTTTAATCATAATTTTGTGTATGGCATGGCATTTGTCATGGCAAATATGGCTTTCTTTTATTTAGACTCTACTTTGAACTTTTCTATCATCAAGATTAAGATCAAAATTGTATTGTTTCAGATGTACAAGTGCTAAAGTATGCTCCATGTCTGGGTAAACTGACCCTAGATCCTTATACTTTCCTGATACCTAGCAGTTTCTTATGCCCCACGGTGGCCACGAAGAATGATACGAGCCCTCCAACAACTCAGGATTGTATCTTTAAGTGTGTTATGACAGAATCGCAGGAGTTTAAGCCCGTTTGTGGGACAAATGGCTTAACGTACACCAATATTGAAAGTTTGCAGTGCAAGAAGAATTGTGGAGTTGGTAAGGACACTTCCAACTACAATCATATCACCGAAATTTAAATTACTTAATCTTAAGCAAGTCATGCCTATATTAACGTCATAAAAATCTAAAAATTTGAAAACAATCAATGGCAACATGTACCTATTAAATAGAGATATCGCTACACCATACTCGCGATATGCAGCAATTTAGGTAAACTAGTTGGTCCAGATTTGCCCATGCCAGTTGCTGACGACCTCTCTGGCGCAGTGGGCCAAGGTCCGGCTGAGACGCAGAAGGTTGCGAGGTCGATTCCCGCCGCGAGACATTATGTTTATATGATCTGCAAGTATTTGACTCGGGTCTTGATGTTTCTATTATGTATGTATTTTTCAAAAAAGCGTTCCTTAATATAATACATGAGAAAGATCGGATATTTGGACTCAATTACGTCGAAATAGCAGAACCAATATTGATGTTTGGTACAAAAGCATAATATATACTGGGTTAAGAAATAGGATGTTTTTTATCCAGAAAAAATACTTTTCTTTGCCATTTTCAAAACTGATTAACCATTTTATCAGATCATTTGATAAATCAATGTAGATCCACATTGATTTCGCATTGATCAATTTAGATTTATGATCCACTATGATTTATGATTTAGCCATTAAAGAGTGATTGAGTCTATCATATCACATTTAGTGGAACATAAATCTTCATAAACCAAATTTCACTGATAGATAATATAAGTGGCAAATCATCTATCATTTATACATACTATCATTAAGATTATAACACAAACTCTGCTTACTTTGGGGCCAGATGATGCTGGGTGAAATGTCCGGCATTATTATTATTATTATGTAGGTACATAATAGTCTAGCAAAAGTTCGAAGACCATGTAGGAACCCAATATTTACCGTAGTTGGCATCTTTGTGGTCTTAAAATGTTTGGTTATGAATTCTCAGTTCTGAATAAACATAAGTAATTAAAATCAAATGATATCTTTAACTTACTGTTCCTATTACTATTGCTTACAGATGTGTCAGTCGAGAAACTCTCTCCATGTGGACCATCATCAAAGGATAAACCCACTCAAAATCCCCCGCTGGGGGGCAACACGAACCCGACACAACCAACAGTCACCCAAACATCTTCAATCGACACTCAAACTCTTCAAATGTGTATCAACAAATGTTCCACGTCAGGAGTCTACACTCCTGTATGTGGCACGGACGGAAAAACATATGCCAATATACAGAGACTGCAGTGTACTAAGCAATGTGGGATAAGTAAGTTTATAAACATTAAAAGCTCGTTTTATGGGTTATAGCTAAGTCGTTCAGATAAGATAGATAGATAGATAGATAGATAAAAGCTTTATTTGACATAATATTACACAGACACACAATAAAGTACAAGAATGAAATACTAAACTTAACTACTAAAACTAAAAAAACTGTTAAAAAAAATTGTTACATTAACACACTAACACACAGTAGCTAAGAAACAAGGTAGGTGCGAGGAGGTATGTGTGGTGTGTCAAAAAGGAACTGTCTCAGCTTGTTACTCTGCGCTATTAAGCAACGCTGGCTTACAGGCCTTTGACTCCACGAACAGAGAAAGAGCAACACAACTGTAATTAAAAAGAAATAAATTATACACATAAAACAATCATAATATATAATAATATATAGTACCAAAATAATTAATAAATGAATAAAAGTAATAAATTAGTACAAGAATAAGTCGTAAAATGAGATTCGTGAGACCGTTCTAGAAAACCATGTGTATACTACGCACACTGGATCTTTATACCTCGGAAGCTGGCTGCAAATAGCTGCGCTGAAGTAATTTTTTGGACATTTAGGCGGCAAGGGAAGGGTGCGGAGAGGGGCAAGAACGTTGTATAACTGCTTCGCTCTTTCACTTACGTTTGTCGTATCTTCTTATCTTGCTTACTCTCGCAGTGCACTCGTTAACAACTCGCAAATTAGAATTTCAAGCCTTGTCAAAGATTTTGTTGTAATTTTAAGCGTTTAAGCATTTTAAGCGTTTTTGTTATTATTTTTATAGTTGTTATCTGTTTTCTGTTATTATTGAGTTTCACGATTATTGACCTACATTATTAATAAGTATTTATAAAATGAGAAGTATTTATATAATAAGTAATTATTGAGTAGTCTATATAAAAAGTAGGTATCATGGTCCTAGCCCAGGCTCTAGGTACACATTTGAGAAACTATCCTTTGTGATCTGATCGGCTTCAAACACCTGTAGCCAACATTTATCTGCACAACAGTACATGCGCAAGACTACTTTGCCTAACTTCAGAGGGAAAAAGATCCAGTGTGAGTATTGTACTTTTCTGTAGAATACTCTCTTCTATAACAAAGTCATGTACGTCATTCGTGGATGGATAACCGCAGTGGTATTTCATCTAAGTCCTTCCGTGCTTTAAAGGACACATTGAGCTGTCGGTGCCAGTTTTTCAAGAGGCAAGCCATGACGGATGCCTCCGGGTAACCTATTAACTCCCTCAGCAGAGTCGGCTACTGACTCATACAAGGGTAGCCATGTACGAGTATATGGACATAATAAATAACGTGTAGTACATAATGTTATACATAACGTAGTACACAATGTTATACAAAACGAATCACTACATAAAGGAATCACTATCGTGACGTAGTTATGTTGTGCTTTTGTTTAGTTGTAAGGTTGTGACGTTAATATGGATAAAAAAAACTGTGCTTTGTCGCTTCCAACTCCTAGCACCATAAATATTGGTACTACTTAGTTATGACAGATACTTTCCAATAGTATAATAATAATGTATGTATTCATACGTGAAGCAAAAACTTTGTACCCCTTTTTACAAAAATTGCGCGGACGGAGGAGTATGAAATTTCGCACACTTATAGTTTATATAGAGGCGGAGTGCAGAATGCAATTTTTTAATAAGATTTTTTTTTATAATTAATTAAATTAATTATGGTCGAGTTTCGATCAGCAGGCGACCACTAGTTTATATAAATATACAAAATTTCGTTTACATGACCTTACAGTTATTTTGATTTAAAAATCAAACTACTGAACTGATTTTGATGACATTTATATGGTACCAATCGGAAAGTATACATAGCCTAGCACATACATTTTTTTTTTTTTCAAATTGGTTTATAAATTATTAAATTGTGAGATAACAGACACTAAGAAAAGACAACTGAATTGAGAACCTCCTCCTTTTTTAAAAAAACAAATGAAGCTTGATAAACAATGAACACAGTAGCATCTAGCCTTAAAGATACACTAGTCAGCGGCATAAACTCGTCAGTGGGCGCAGATAAAATGTATGCTATTTCACTTAGCACAGTGCGAGACAAGGATAGACGTGCACGAAATATAGTGATAAGCAGTAAGGAGATGGTGTTATAATGATTTCTAATCATATGATCAGATTCGACTACGATATGTGCATAAAACGACCGCGTAAAAATCATGAACAGACTTTTAGCTGAAGGGTTCTCATGAAAAAGCTACTGAATGTATCTTTTCGAAGTTATTTGAGCTCTTGAATAAATAAACTATGCTTGTGTTGGAATCATTTTGGAGTTTTCGTACTCCGTATGCTATTTATTTACACCCAAAGTTGTGCTAAAATCAATGTTGAAATGTGGTTTTTTTTTGTGGGTTTGTATTTTTCAAACCTGAACCTTTTTTCAATCAAATCAAATTGATCAAATAACATCTGACGGTGGAATGATCACTCTTCGCCGTTTGTATGGAAAGATAATCGACTAGTTCACTCTTAAACTAAGCATAGCTTGTACATGGGAGCCAGATAACTGATAGATGACTTATATACTGTAAATACATAGGTACCTAAGATACTTTAAAGACACAGAAAAATCTGACAGACAGATCAGACATCCTACAGAATAAACACAGTACTAATTATACTGTTTCAATTTTCAGATGTAACGCTAAAGAGTTTGTCGCCTTGCTTGGATGGGGCAGGAAATAACGCAGCAACCACGACCGACTCCGACGAGTCCAACGAATCCGACTAATCATACCAATCAATTATGTTTTAATGGTCATATTATAATAATGATGGTGCTTGAATTTAGTAAATTAGATCATTTAATTTACCGATATTCTTAATTTAAGCTAAGGTGATTTGCCGAATTAACATTTTTTGTGTACGTACTCCTGGTACTTTTTCAATTATTTAATTCAAGTAAGTAGATCAATTAAAAATAAGTTATAAATTTATTATTATTATTATAACTAATATTATTTTATTTTATTCACAAATCGAATAGTCTAGTCAAGTCAAAGTCAAAAAATACTTTATTCAATACAATCACAAGGATCACTTTGAAACGTCTTACATACTAGGTAAATTTAGGTGCCAATTTCTCTTAACCCAAGTCCGAGAAGAATAGGCAAGAAACTCCTCCTGGTCCTAGCACTTTTTTGCATGATCCATCTTATAACTTAACCTTAACTACGAAAAACTAATACAATAGAGTTTATACATTTCAAATGTGTCGGTTAACTATCTAAGAGCAGAACGACATGAAGCCATGCATTCTTATCAATAATATAGTCATTTGTAATGAAAAGACTAGGTACCTACTCTTTATGTATGTAAGTATGCTTTAAATATCTAAATAATAGGTAGTTTAGTTGCATTTTCAGGTAGATTATTATAGAAGTGCACCGTGTTCCTCATAAAGGACTTATTTATTTTTTCTAGTCGAAACTTAGGGATGTATAATTTGCTTCTATTCCTAGTATTGATTCGATGAAGGTCCCTTTTTTACTGAAACCCTATTCATATGAGTGTAAAACTAATTTTCATTTATATATTGTGAAGCTATTTTGGGAAAATTCAATTCTTTGAATATTTCTCTCAAAGACTCTCGTGGTTTCATTTTATAAATGGCACGTATTGCCCTTTTTTGAATTACTTTTTTTTCATTATCAGCTACCTTTCCCCCAGAGGATATAACATATGACATAACACTATAGAAGTAGCTGAAATAAACTAGTCTAGCTGTAGCTTCATCAGTAAGCCACCGTATCAGACGAATTGCATATGCAGCGGAACTAAGCCTACCAGCAAGTGTTTTAAATTGAGGCACCCACTGTAGTTTTGCATCAATAATAAGACCTAGAAAGATCGTGGAATGTACAAGATTGATTGCCTCTCCATTAATTTAAATGTTGGACGGGTTATGAATAACAATTGGCAAAGTAAATTTGACACATTTCGTTTTTTTAGCATTCAGTAAAAGATTATTTATGTTTTTTTTTTATCATCGATAAACCTACGTTTGACCACGATCTCGCCTGATGTTAGCGACGATGTGGCTGACGATGGGACACGCAGGTCTAGAAGACACCTATTTACTCGAGACTTGAAGAGACCTAGATTGTAGTGTTCAGGAAAGACAAACAAAGCATTCCAATACTTGGCTGTACGCATTATAAATGTGGAAGCAAAGCGCTTCGTGTAATCACAAATTAAATTCTTTATTCATGAACAATTTTTCGATCGTATTTGAATGTTCACTCTAAAAATATTGAATATGGATATTTACCTAGTTTAGCACACAATAAAAAAATATATATAAAGAAGTAACACAATAAAACTACCTAGCTACCTATATTCATTTACAAACAACAACCTATCAAAACATGGTAAACAACAATATAAAAATAATACAATAGTAACATAGGTACTCGAATTTAGGTTTTTTTATGTGAAACATCTATAGGCTAGGGGTAAACCTAATTGTTGGCGTGGCGATACAGGCGGTGGCGACGCATCGCCGCAAGACTCGCTATTTATATTCCATCATATAGGAACAACAAAGTTCAATTCATCTCGCATATCCTCTTAAACGTTTTGAGATAAATACCTAAACATAGCCAAACACTTCTTACATATAGCACTGTCACTGGCTGTGCCGTAGCGATGCATTTCGTAAGCGCCCGTTTTAACACGCGCTGATCGCGCTCATGTAGCTTTTCATCAGCGCACGTGTCGCTTCCGCTCAGATTCAGCAGCCGCTTTATTAAGCTACCTAACCTTCTGACACTTGTTTATGTTTTATTTTATCTACTAAATTCATCTGTGGCGTAATGTAGGTAGGAAGGTAAGTATTTTTTGAACAATTGCATTTCAAGAGTAGGTACATAGGTAGGTATTAACCTAGCAATCATCATTAAAGCATGTTGGGTACTTGTATGTAGGTATTACGTACCTACTATTTGGGAATCATTTATTTTATTATGCATGGGTTCTAGGCAAACTTAACAGCTAGGCCCACATAGGTAGGAAGATCAAAGTAGGTAGGCTTCTCGTCGGTACCTACCTAACCTTCCGACAGTTGTTTTATTTTAATACCTAGCCCATCGTACAAATTCGTAATGTTGTATTTTTTCATCATGCCATATTTAGTTCCTGTCTTAATCTGTACTTTTATGCCTATTACTTGTACAAAATAATCTGCCATGTGAAACATCGAAATTATCGTCCGTCACGTGACGGTTCACATTTTTTTTAATATACCTAGGTTTGACCACGATCTCGCTTGTTGTTCAGCGACGATGTAGCCGACGATGAGGTATGCAGGTCTAGAAGACACCGTTTTACTCTTGACTTGAATAGACCCAGATTGTAGTTTTCAGGAAAGACAGACGACAGCAAAGCATTCCAATCCACGGCTGTACGCATTGTAAATGTGAAAGCAAAGCGCTAGACGGACAATGTATGGATGGTACTGAGCGGTACGTCTGCTTGTCCTGTTCCTGTTGAGAAAAGTAAATTGTGGAATTAGATCATGCAATTCCTGAGCACATTCTCCGAAATGTATTCTATAAAAGATCGAAAGGCAAGCTACTTTTCGGTGGTGCTCGAGACTCTGGAACTTAGTCTCGGCGTTTAGCTGCTTATTCGTCATCCTCAATGCTCTACCCTTGATCGAGTCCGAAGCAGCCAGCTGGTGTTTAGCTGAACCATTCCATGGATGGCAAAAAGCATGTGATATGTTTTCTGTACGAATACAAACTGTCGTCGTACCGTCTTCTTTTTGAAGTTAATACGTCCACCTACGGTACAGCAGTATTTCAAGAGATACTTAAAAAAGTGATAGGAAAATTTACACAACTAGAAGGCTACTGGATCAGACAAAATTCACAACTACTGGTACAAGAAACTCAAATATTTACATCCAATATTACTGAACCATATTAACTCGTTCATCATGGCACCCAAATCTATGCCTCATTACGTTACGTTACGCGCAACATACATACCTACCTAAAGACAAAACTGATTTTTAAAATCCAGCGAAATATTGACTAATTACCTGTACGCAATATATTTACAAAATAATCACACCTTTTTTTTTTTTTTTTTTTTTTTATTATTCAATGCACTTAAACTATACAGATAATTCAGTAGGTATTGTACCTTTAAACCTGATAAGGTTTGTCTAGGCACTCACATTCGTCGTAAATATTAAATAACAATAGTAATTATTGTAGCAGAAACTAGTACACTATTATTTAGGTACCTATACAGTAATAAACGGCAGTCACAGGGACATACCGTCTTCACAATATGAATCGATCAATTTGAACACACACAATGCAAGCGTTAATGTATAATGAATGAGTGCGACAACAGCGTAGCGATTTGCATATGTGTGCGAGTATCCTGTTACTGCTGATCTAATAGAACACAAGTCAAACCAGTGAGATCCTGTATCTCACTGGTGATTCAATTTCTCATGTTTATAATTCATGTTTTATGTTTATATTATTCAGAGTTGATAAAAAGTAGGTATGTAAGTATAATTACAATTTGTTTAAATAGTATTTTTTGTATATGTCTTTATAATTTTTGCTATTTACTTTGTTTAGAATACTATGTGGAATGGTATTTACTATTGTGGGGATGAGAAAGTTAGTAGTGCGTCTCCCGTAAAAGTTTTTCATTTTAGGTATACATAATTTCTGTTGTGTTATTTGTCTTGTTAATATTTTATGTTCTACTGGTTTACGTAATTCATGATTATGGTATTGTTCAGTCAGTAAGGTCAATTCTACTTTCTCATGCACCGGTATTATTTTACAGTATTTAAATTCTTCTAGATGTTGTACCTGTATCACTGAACTCCTTAAACACACTCAGAAAACAATAGTTTGTAAGCCGAACAACAGAAAGATTGTCGTAGATATAGTCGAGGCTGTAAGGAACTCTTTGTTGATGTGGTCGTGTCAAAATAGGCTTTCTTAAGGAAACGACGATTTGCAAAAAAACACAGTTCAGTAACCGCAGGTACAGTAGCCAAAGAGCTGGCAACGTTATCCTTTGTCTCGAGGTAAGCACCAGCTCTTTGACCATTGGTCTTGTCCACCAATATCAAATAACCTTAGGTCCCGCCCTAGACCATGATATTGGGACCACCACACCTGTCGCGTTCGTGAATGCAAGGATCAGAAAATCTTGCTCCGCTTCTTTTCCACATTCGCAAAAAACTTTAGCTTATACTCATCTGTGAAAAGCACCTTACGCCAGTACGATATTAGTCTGTACGGTAGCACTCTAGAGGAATTAAATCACTTGGCACCACAATAATTTTCAACAATAATTAGACATACATATGCACTTCAGAATCTCAGACCGAGGTAAATATAAAGGCGCCTCGCCGCTATCAACCAAAGTGTAAACACCATTTTATGTATGTGCGCATTTCGAAGGGTTGCCATTTGTTAAATGGTTCTTTATAATTGGGTAAATTTGTACAAACCACGCTTGTTTTCGATGTTAGCCATTGTTGATTATTTCGGCTGTTTCTTATAGCAATGATATTTTATTTTTGTATCACTGTTACTGCTTGGGAATCAAAAATTTTTGAAATGTTATTCTATATCATAATAATATAACATAATATCATTGACTAGGGAAATTTCAAATTATATTCTGGCAACCATCGCGCTTTTATGACAAGTGTCCTCAATAAGGTTTTGTGTTTCACATAACCTAAAACTTACTATCTTTATTTAGTTAAAAGGTGTTATTTAAAGAACTTACAAGTGAAAGTGCGTGGCACTTTTTTTAGTTTTCATCGAACTTTTCAACGCACAGGAAGGCAGTGTTTTTTTGCTACGATATTTACTGTATGGCGATGTGACGTGTACTTAGAGCAAGGCGCACGGTTTGGGTGTATGAGTGTGCGTGCGTTTGTGTATTTACATAAAGAAGCACAGTTTTATGGCTTCACTATGGTCGATAGCGGCAAGACGTCTATATATTTACTCGGTCTGAGTTCGGAATCGACAAGTCTAGTGTAAAATACTATTCTGTGCGGCGGGGAAAACAATAGCAAAACCCACTCCCAATGGTGAACAAATCGATTCCTTAAACAAAACATTTTGAATACTCAACGCTAGAAACACCACAAAAGGTATCAACACTTTTGCCATCCCTATTCTCACTATTCGTTTGAAAGAAAGAAACAAAAGTTTATTTTGTGTCTTACGATATCATATAAGTACTTATGAACTAACAAGTAAGTTAATTGACAGTAAAACTGGTCGTCACTCAGCATGTGTTGTAATATAAATAACGCTTAGAATGCTTTTATAACGCTGGTCTTCCGTGACGCCGCGCCGTGTTGGTATACGCATCAGCACTGTGGTGGCTCACTGTCTTCGTGTACTTACATAATTGCAATTTATGTCAATTTACAATAAGAGCAGTAAGAACTAAAATAAATATGTAAAGTTAACTAAGACACAATATTGAAATTCAAATTAAACGTAAATACAACAAAAAATAAAACAAAACTATTTAAGGATAACAAAAGAAAATATTTACAATACCTATGTAGTGTGTGTTGGGGTGATGTGCCTTTCTGATTGTTGCAATCAAAACACTTCAGACATTTTAACACCTCCGTTTATTCAACACTAACAAATCTAGTTTAAATGTAAAGCACAATAAGCATAGGTAAGGATAGTAGGTATGCCTCGGAAACTGTAGCTGGTTGCGGAGCGAAGTACCGTGCGTCCCTCGCGAGGCCTGTGACAGAATGGTGCGGTGAAAGATGGTTATGTCAAGGTGCGCGCGCAGTCGAGTTCCTTTGTCTTCAACCGTTGAGTCGCGTTCGTTCTGTACGACACGATTGGTATAAGCGCGACTATTCTTCGGGTGGAGTACATCGCCAAAGCAAAAGTATTATTTTGTAGTAATAATAAATTACGTATACGTATATAAATATATTATAAGTATTGTGGCAACGCCACAGGACTCCCCCCCAGAGACCACCCTAGGATGGGCGATAATAATCTGGGAATCTCACATTTCTCCTTGACCGTGTTGTTTTTATGTTTGCATCTTTGCTTTCAGGACCAGGAGCGGTATCTGATTTTTCATTTTCCAGCTGACGAGTATCCGGACTAGTTTCTGAGTTAAGTACGTATGCTGGTTTTAGTCTCTCTATTGAGACTGTCTGTTCCTTTCCTCTCATTCGCAGTTTGAATACTTTGGCGTCTCGTTGCAGTACTTCATATGGTCCCGTGTAAGCCGGCTGAAGAGATCCTCTCACGGTGTCATCACGGACGTAAACATGAGTTGCAGAAGGTAAGTCTTTGAAGACAAAAATCTTACGCTTGCTGTGTCTCGCTGCTGGTTGAGGACGGATATTGTTCATGATGGAACGAAGTCGTGCTGTAAATGCAGTAAAGTCACTGGTTGTATGCAGAGTAGTGCATGGCTGAAAAAATTCTCCGGGTAGTCTGAGTGATTCGCCATATAGGAGTTCAGCAGGTGAGGCCTGTATGTCTTCTTTGAAGGCACTTCTCATTCCTAGGAGTACTAAAGGTAAACTCTCGGTCCAGTTTGAGCTTTCATGGCACATTATTGCGGTCTTGAGCTGTCTGTGCATCCGTTCGACCATGCCATTGCTTGCTGGGTGATACGCCGTAGTTCTGTTGCGTTTAAATCCAGCGAGCTCTGAAAGCTGTTTCATTAATGAAGACTCGAACTGCTTCCCGCGATCCGTTACGATTTCTGAAGGGCAACCGTAACGCGATATCCAGTTGGAAACGAAGGCTTTGGCGACTGTTTCAGCTGTTATGTCTTGCAAAGGTATTGCTTCTGGCCAACGCGTGAACCGGTCGACAGCAGTGAGACAATAGCGATGTCCATCTGAAGGGGGTAAATGTCCGACGAGATCTATATGCACGTAGCTGAGTCTGGCGCTTGGTAGTTTGAAGGTGCCCACAGGTGATGATACATGCCGTGTGATCTTCGTACGCTGACAAGCGTGGCAGAGCTTTGTCCATTCGCGACAATCTTTGTTTATGCCAGGCCACACGTACCGCTGTGCTACTAGTTTTGCAGAGGCGTTAGCACCAGGGTGGCTGAGTGAATGGAGGCTGTCGAAGACTTGCCTTCTGAGCTCTTTAGGTACATATGGTCGTGGGGTTGGCGTGGTTTCGTCGCAGTAAAGTTCCAGTCTTGTCCCTGGTACAGTTACTTTGACGAGTTTCAGCGATGTTCCTCCCTCTAGAAGTTGTTTTAGTTCTGGATCAGTTCTTTGCGACTCGGCTAGAGTATTTAATTCAATGGGTTGGACTATTTCCTCGATTCTGTAGAGAGTATCGGCTACAACGTTGTCCTTCCCCGATATGTGTTGGATATCTGTGGTGAATTGCGCTATGTAGTCAAAATGGCGAAACTGACGTGGTGAACATTTTTCTTTGTGTCCGTGGAACGCAAAGCAAATCGGCTTGTGATCTGTAAATACAGTGAAGTGTCTTGCTTCCACAAAGTGTCGGAAATGTTTAATTGAGTCATAAATTGCGAGCAATTCCCTATCATAAGGAGAATACTTCTTCTGTGCAGGGTTCAGTTTTCGGCTGAAGAAAGCAAGGGGCTGCCATTGGCCATCGTTTTGTTGCTGTAGTACTCCACCGATTGCAATGTCTGATGCGTCAGTGGCTAGCGCTAGTTTGGAGTCCATGTCGGGATGTGCTAAGAGTGCTGCCTGACACAAACTTTTCTTGCAGTCCTCGAATGCTTGCAGTGCTTCTCCAGTGATCTCCACAGGATGCGAACCTTTCACAGATCCGGTGAGCAAGTCATGCAGAGGGGCCTGCGACTTAGCTGCGTCTTGAATGAACCGTCGATAAAAGTTAATCATACCGAGGAATCTTCTAAGTTCTTTAACTGTTTTTGGGGTGGGGAACTCCTTTATGGCTTGGATCTTGTTGTCCAATGGCTTAATGCCTGTAGAAGATACACTGCAGCCGAGGAAGGTTACTTCCTTTGCCCCGAAAACACACTTGGAAGTGTTAACGACCATACCATACTCTTTCAGCCGTGTAAATAGGAGACGTAAATGCTGAAAATGGGTCTCCTCATCGGAAGAGAAGATCAAAAAGTCATCTAAATAAGTGTAGCAGAAATCTAAGTCTCTCGTCATTTCATCTACGAATCTCTGAAAAGTTTGTCCAGCGTTGCGGAGGCCAAAAGTCATAAAGGGGAACTCGTACATTCCAAACGGTGTAGTGATGGATGTCTTTGGGATATCCTCGACATTGACCGGAATCTGATTATAAGCTTTAACCAGGTCAATTGTTGAGAATATCTTGCATCCAGCGATGTTCTGCGAAAAGTCTTGAATGTGACGAATGGGATAGCGGTCAGGGATGGTTCGGGCGTTCAGCATCCGGTAATCACCACATGGTCGCCATCCGTTATCTTTCTTAGGAGCCAAGTGAAGTGGGGACGACCATGGACTATCTGATGGTCTCGCTGTCCCATTCTTCAACATGTCGTCGAACTCTTGTCTCGCGATTTTCAGTTTGTCTGGAGCAAGTCTTCTTGGTGTACAGTAAACGGGCGGTCCTTCCGTGGTCCTAATGTGATGAACCGTATAACGAATGACCCGATGTGTACCTGGTGGACGAGTTATTTCTGGATAATCTCTAAGAACATCCAAGTACTTCGACTCGCCTGTTAAGGTCTTTACTGAAGATATGGCATCCGATGAAGAGACTGGAGCTGCGCTTGCTGACAGAGTAGTCTTGTTGTCGATGAGGCGTTTGTTTCGGCAGTCTACCATTAAATTGTAGAAAGATAAGAAGTCGACTCCGATGATTGCCTTTGTGACGTCAGCTACTGTAAATCGCCAGGTAAAAGCGCGGCGAAGGCCTAGGTATAGCTCCATTTGCTGAAATCCATAAACGGCGATTGGTGTTCCGTTCGCTGCGAATAGATCGAAATCTGTTCGTGGTCGTCTTTGCTTAAGAGCGGAGCGAGGAAAAACGCAGAGGTCGCTACCTGTGTCGACTAAAAACTGCATTTTTGAACGTTTGTCCGTTACGAATAAGCGACCGGCTGAACTTGGGCAATCATGAGTCGCTATTGATGACTGCCTCTGGCATTTCCCAAAGATCCTTGCCTATAATCACAAGGTTTCAGGCACCTCCGTGCCTTGTCGCCGAATCTATGGTGGAAAATGCATGTGGGGAATTTTTTGTAGTTGGACTGGGAACGTGTGTTGCTCTTGTCACGCTGGTTTCTTTCTCTTGAATGAGACCTCGAAGAATCTTTTGATGAGAGGGCTTGGACTTGGCGGCTGAGCGCAGCGACTTCGTTTGTAAGCTTTTCTATCAAGGAACCTGGAATGGCGTCCGTGGAGGCCACATGCGGTGTTGCTGGTACGAGATCGTACACTTTATCCGCTAAATCTGCGAGCGCTCTGAGCGTGGATTCTGGTTGCGATGCTACGACGATCTGTATATTTCCCGGCAAACGGCTTGTCCAAACAGTCTTAATAAAATCATCCGGTATTGTCGGGCCAGCTAAATGTTGCAGGTGTCGGAGAAAAGCGGATGGCCTTCTGTCACCTAACTCTTCGTGCGTAAGTAGCTGGTTTAATTCCTTCTCCCGTGATGCGGACAGTCTTCTTATAAGCTCGCTTTTCAGCATTTCGTATTTGCCTTTTGCAGGAGGATTGACTAAAATATCCTTGACTTCTGCTGCATAACGATGTTCCAGCTGCGCGCTAACGTAATGGTATTTTGTATCGTCATCCCTAATCCCGGACAATGCAAAACTTCCTTCAATTTGCGCGAACCATACAGCGGGCTCTTCTGCCCAAAAGGGTGGAAGTCGTACACCGACACGAAAAATATCGGATTGTGTAAAAGTCTTTTCATGCGAATGTGAACCGCCATCTTGGGGAATACCCGATGCGTTGTCACTCGTAGACATTTTTGAAAATGTTTTTTCACTAGCTTACGGTTTTTATGCTCCTCCGTTCTGCGCTGTGTCCAATATTTCGGGGTCACCACTGTAGTGTGTGTTGGGGTGATGTGCCTTTCTGATTGTTGCAATCAAAACACTTCAGACATTTTAACACCTCCGTTTATTCAACACTAACAAATCTAGTTTAAATGTAAAGCACAATAAGCATAGGTAAGGATAGTAGTTATGCCTCGGAAACTGTAGCTGGTTGCGGAGCGAAGTACCGTGCGTCCCTCGCGAGGCCTGTGACAGAATGGTGCGGTGAAAGATGGTTATGTCAAGGTGCGCGCGCAGTCGAGTTCCTTTGTCTTCAACCGTTGAGTCGCGTTCGTTCTGTACGAGACGATTGGTATAAGCGCGACTATTCTTCGGATGGAGTACATCGCCAAAGCAAAAGTATTAGTTTGTAGTAATAATAAATTACGTATACGTATATAAATATATTATAAGTATTGTGGCAACGCCACACCTACAAAAGTCTAACGACTCAGCACTTAAATCAAAGTGAAGTCTAAGAACAATTACCTATATGCAATTTTTTTTGGGATATTAACAGGTGTTTTTTTAACGATCTTTTAAATGATTTTTTGATAGGCGGGGTCAGTCTGTTCCAGCATTCGTGGCAGCATATTTAAAATTTGGAATAATTAATTCGTCTTAAGTTAAGTTTGCAAAAACTTTTGCGCACAAAATTATGGTATGTGTTTAGAACCCCCATGCAGGGGGCCGCAGGCCGCAAAACGACTTATTGAGAACACGTTTTGATATGACTGTAATTTCGATAGAGTTACGATTACGAAACAGGATGTAGCTTGTATACAAATTGAATATAATCATTAGATAACCTAATTATAATTTCAAATCTTATAATTTTATATTTCTATTGCCTATTCTCTCTAGTTCTATTAGTTCGAGTGGTTGTCTATCATAAAAAGTAATTTTAGTGGAAACAAATGTGTAAAATTTTTGTTTTTGTGTAGTTCTCTAGATCCGCCGTCGATTTGCAAAAATATATTTTAACAGTGGTCCTGTTTCTTTAGTTTCGCCGGACTAAATCTCGTAAAACACGGACTATCTTATCTTGTTTTAAGTCTGAACTTGAGTAACATTTTTAACCCCCTCACTATTTGAAGGTACAATTTACCCTCTAAAGGAGATACATTAGCACCAATTCGTCAGCGGACGCTGCTAAAGTGCGTGCTATTTTACCTAGCATAGTGTGAGAAAAGTATAGACTTGCACGAAGGATAAGCAGTAAAGAGATCATATGATTATGATTTCTAAACATATGATTAGATCAGACTATGATTTTTATATAAAACAACGGCGTAAAATAACGAACAGAATTTTGACTCCAGGGTTGACGTGTAAAAACTATTGAATGTTATTCAAAATAAAGTTATATGAGCTCTTAAACAGATAAACTATGTTTTCATCGGAATGTTTTTGGTGTGTGCGTACTCCGTATGTTAATAATTTTTTGGGGCTTGTATCTATTAAACCCATATTTTTTTATGATTTGGATCCGATACAAACATAGATTATGACGAGACGAATTGATATCACTCTTAGTTTTTCGTATACATCATCAGGCGGTGGAGTTATCATCCTTCGACGTTTGTTTGAAAAAACAATCGACAAGCTTAGTACTCATAAATAACACTTTTTAAATATTCTAAACTAAAATGATGTGTGATTGACGTTGTTTTGCTCATTTCATCATGTAAAAAGGTGTTGATGAAAACTGCGGAAAATCCAATTCAATAGTGGAACAAAATGAATTAAAACTGTTACTCTAATTTGGACGTAAGTATAATCAAAACAAGATCGTTTCAATTTACAAAATTTGTCTTAATCCGGAAAAATAGAATCAGGGTCAGTGTTAGGAATTAGGAGTCCAAACAGTAGTGAGAGGGAGTTGTCTGGTGGACTACTTACTCTCATAAGTTATAAGTTAAAGCAGCGTTAAGATTCGTTGTTATCTAGAGATATGTAGAGATAGTTCGTGTGTTCAAGTTAGGGCAATCACACACTAACTTGAACACACGAACTCACTATTCGTTTGTATCATCACAATCTGTTCTGTTTAGTGACTGATGCTCATCAGATATTTTCATACATTATCTGTCATTTCAATAAACGATTACAATAACCGCTGGTTAATTTGTTTATGAATCTTTTAAATAATTAATTAAAAATTATTGATTACAATCGTTATCAATTTGATTGTCTTATGTACATACAATACAGACGGTACTCTATACATAATATAAAGACCTCGGTCGATAAATTTAGCTAACTACAAACTATTTGGACCCTATTCTATTTGGCTCATGTTGATTGATACATTTTTAATTGTAGGTACTAAACATTTGTACTAAATTAAATTAGTTTAAATTGAACAGTGAAAAGGTACCTCATCTATTTGTACTAGACTTCGTGAATGTTCAACATGAAAAGCATGATATTGTATGGTGAGTTTTTATAGCTGCATTCTTGTATTTAAATTTATTTTAGCGAAGGTAGTATTAATTATTACTAGTCTATCTATACCCAGCCCACATCTAGTATATTTTTAGTAATAGATATTAGATGGATACTTAGTTAATTTAGTTTTAATAATAATTCTGTACGTTTAGGCCTTTGTTATATATACACACAGGCAAAATTGGGGAACAAGAACAAACAAACAAATAATATATAAAAATTATACATTTTGATTGTGTTCCAATGGTGCCGGCGTGGGTTACCCACTGCTAGGTCTAGTCTAAGCTTTCTGGTTGCAGCGCCTTGTTTCCAAACGCCATTTAAAAGTAGGTACTCCGATTTAATTGCCTATCGCATTGCCTATCGCCTATCGCATCTAAAAAGCTGATTGAAACACCTTGATCGATGATGTCTCACCTCAATTGAGGAATTTTCAAAAACTCATAATAAGCCCTCACATATTTCCAAGGGGTTTCGTATTTCCCCTTGTCATCACTAGGCATTGGTATTACCATCGCTTGGGGCAACGAAGGGATTTAGCATATATTTTTCAACTCTCTTTGTGACCGCCAGTAGGTCAGTAGGCAAGTGGGGACATGAGGATTTAAAAATAAATGATTAATAATCTGGTGTGGCTGGTGGTCTTTTCAGACCAAATATCTCTTATGGCCGATTTATCAAATAGCAATAATAAAATATTCAAACCGGTAAATGTAAATGTCTGTATATTATAAAAATTAATGTGTCTTTCTATATAATATATTTACTTTACCTACTTTACTATATTCTTGGAGGAAATATGAATTATACCACAATGTCCAGACACGAATATAAATTGCTTTTATTCAGTAATATTACATTCGTCACGTTGGCTAACCAACAGGCACGGCACACGACTGAATGTACCTACGCCCCGAGGGGCGCGGGAAGGACAGAGTCTTAAAAGTTACAATCCGTATCAGATTACATTATTGTGTCCCTACATAGTCAACAAAAACGAAAAAACTCTCGTACTTAGGTAGCGCAAAGTATTGTTGTATGATATGACCCTTGGACCAGTTTTGCTGGGTTCTTCGCTATTTATTATTATTATTAATTATATGTTGGTATGGAAGTATTTATAAGGGTTATAATAGATGGCACTGATGTTTTGTTTTACAGCGGTGTTCACATCACTATTTCTAGTTGTGAACGGACGGATAGAAGATTATCAATGGAGATATACAACTCCTGAACCCCTGGACGATAATAAATGGAGATATGTTGCGCACAATCATCCGAATACAAACGAAGCAAAGTTTATCGAATCCAATACACCAAAAATAAGGTACGTTATTATAGTAACAACAAGAAGATACTTAGGTAATTATAGCAGCAAGAACGTACGTAGATTATACAGATAAAAACACAATTTGTACACATGATGAATCTAGAATACAGTGTCGGTGCCTTCATCGACAAAATAAGACATGAGTAAAAACCATGTTTCTCAGAATATACTTACAGTACAACTCATATTTTTTTTAAAGAACGTACGTTATTATAGTAACAAAACGGTAATATAGCTTCTAGAAGAAGGCAAAACTTACAAGTCACATACCTTCTTGAGTTTAGGCATTAGTGTACATCAAATGAAAGCATGCACCTAAACATTAATATGTACATTATGTGGGCTGATGTGACTTTCAAGTGTCTTGCAGTCTTCGGAGACCTTGACTCGTCTTTCGCCTGGGTCAAACTGCTTCAGGTTCGGTCGTCCAATAACACTCAAAAGAGTTTAATATTTCATTAGAACTTGAATGGATAATGATCACTAATCGATCACAACAAAACAATAGAGACATAGCATTTGCACACAGGTAATTTTCCATTAATGTAAAATAATCCAGTTCACACACAAGCCTTTCCCGCCATTCTGCAGTTCCTTCTCTTTCTTCTTCTACCTCCTCTCTTCATAGGTTGCCATTTAACCGAATGTGCATACCACCAAATACATGACAGCTGACGTTGACGTTGACATAATATGCGGGTTAAATCGTTGTCTCTAAATACCACGTGAACACCCCTATATTATACTTCTTCTTCTTTGTTAATGGTGTGTGACATAATAATGTCAATTTTACCACTTTCGAGTGTTTATATTTGTTTATAGTAGTTTTTTTTGTTTATAAAGTCTTGGTCGATGGTCAATTGTTAATTCTAAACGCCATCGCTATCTAGAATTTTCTTGGGATTCCTCGTCGTTCAAATTACATTGCACCATAATACACATATAATTCAATTGTCCATACTTGTCCTATGTAGTCACAATTTATTCATTAAAAATCCGCTAAGGTTACCGAATAGAACATGCAATAAAACAAGTAATAGTTATTTGTTATACAAGAGTGCAAAGTTGCTTTTTAACCGCGTGCTCAATTTTGATGACCGAGCAAGCGAAGGACTTGAAATTGAATCAGACGTGATTAAGCGCTCGTGATTAAAAAAAATTGGATCCTGGGCGTTAGCAAGGGAATCAAAAGAGCACGAGGTAAAAAATCTTTGCACTCGAAAGTTGCGTGTTGCGAGTGCAACACGTAACTTTCGAGTGAGTGTGAGTGAGTTTCATCCCACCTCAACGAGGAAATAACTAAATGCAAAAAATAACATTTGCACATTTTTAACAGTTACAGCCAATTCTGTTGACGTCAAATAAACTTCTTCGTCGCTAGAATCATTATATTATCATATTTTTAACCTATGGTTTTAACAATATGACGTGAAAAGAAAATGGCGCGCGCAAAGCAAATTAAATAAAAAGTTCACCAAGAAGGTTCCGAGTCTGAGTTTTTAACAAATTAAAAAGATTGTATGATAAATTCGGCACAATGGAGGTAGAAGTAAATAGATTTAATGATAATTTTCACTCAAAACGGGATATTTACCATGATATATGAGTTTTTCTGCTTCTCGATATTTCGGCACAGTTGCATGCGCCATGATCACGAGATAAACTCATTTATCTCGTAGAGTTTATCTCGTGATCATGGCGCATGCAACTGTGCCGAAATATCGAGAAGCAGAAAAACTCATATATCATGGTAAATATCCCGTTTTGAGTGAAAATTATGTGCAAAACCATGATAGTTTTAAAAGTTAGATTTAATGATTATTTGAATTCACAAACTTAGTGCACATGATATTCTAAATTCAATTTCCTTTATCCTATAGCGGATAAAAACGGCTTTTGCGCTTAGATATCGAAGAGCAAAAATACTTTTCGGGAAGATGGGGGGATGAAAATAACATGTATAATCGGAAGATACTTTTATTTCATGCTAGTTAGTGATGCTGCTACTAATACTTGACTTGAAAATCTTATTGAAGTCATCCGCGTGGCGTACGCGAAACGCAGGCTTCTTGTCCCCTTCTCTGAATTTTTCCATCTCTCGTCCATGCAAACCTCCATGAATGCAGTTTACATAGCGTGCGAGCTTGACCAAAAAGCAGTCTAGTATTAGTCAGTCTCTCATTGAGGTAGATAGGCCGCGATGTCCCCGCCACCATGACGTCACCCGTCGAAATATTTCGACGGGCCCGCGCACAGCGGATTACTTGCTCATGAACCGCACGCCTAGTCACACGAAGCACGATCAGCCGCGGACGCTGCTTGCCATCATGGTCCACGCGCATGGGACCTACTCGCCGGACGTCCACTATATCACGTTCATCCACTGTTAGACCGATCTTACTCATAATCACCCCCGTGATATGCATGACGCTTTCGCCTCCATGCTTGGTAACTCCATTGATCTCAATATCATTTTGCAAACTGAGTTGTTCTCTGTTATTGAGCTCCTGTTTCAGATCTCGCATCTGTTGTTTGAGGTTCTGCGTTTCCTTAACGGTGGCTTCCAGCGCCTGGAGTCTACATTCTTGACTATCTAGGCGCTCTGACAAGTTGTCCATCTGACTGGTACAGCCTTGGTACATACCACTTAGGTCCTTTAATTCGTCGCGAATTTCCTCACGAAAGCAGCCAAAATCCTTGCGAAAGCCATTCATCTCGTTTCGGAGAGCTCTTATTTTGATCAAGTACTGAGACTTGCTTGCTACAGCCAGCATCAGTTTGCTGAGGTGATAATTCAACCGCATGCTTCACTACCTCTTTGACAGGCGTGTTCGTATTATCTCTACGCGGGATGCCGACGACACAGGCCGGGCAAAGCCAGTTATTGAGGGCATGGTTTGACGAAAGATTGACACACTGTTTATGGTAGACAGCCTTGCACTTAGTACAGGCAGCGCCACCTGTCAGGAATTTGCCGCAGCCACTGCATTTATTACTCATAGTTAGTTCCTGCATAGAACCACAGCCTGCCCGTTAAATGCAATCGATTGAAACCTTGCGATCTTAATTTAGCAATGTGCAAAAAGATGGCGTCACTCTCTTTTAAAGGCCGCTTCCAAACAGAGTCACTAAATGGCTCTGCATGCAGTTACACAAGACCAAATCAATCAATTTTATATCAAATAGATCGGTGGTCATAGATTGATGCTCAATAGCTTACGTTTCTTAAGTTGAGTGTAATATTTTTATTAGGTACTGTAATTTTGGTGTTAGTGACTTGTGTACTGTTTTTCGAAAAACTATATGTTGTACCGATTCATCAGATTCCCTCAGCGTAAATGCTGGCGAGAGAGGGCGATGGTTAGGTGTTTCTTAACGGCTCATTTTTGATGAAGAAGGGCCAGTCCAAGACCAATCTGACTGAGGCTCTTTCAGTGTAATGGCTCCTACGATGCCTTTACATATTTTGGATTTATTTTGGATGGAATCCTCTATGTATCCCTCTACAACCGCATTGGACTTCCAGACTCCATGGCGCTTAAGGGACAGGAGATCAGATCCTGAATCGGCCAAATGTGTGGCTGAAGTTCATCGGAAACAATGACCCGTGTACAACAGGGGTTCTGGAGGTTCAAGAAATGTTGCTATTTCTCGCGGGATACTGCCAATTTTATTAGCACATGGGCTGTCTGATTCACTTTCCGTTTCGATATTGTAGAAAAAATAAATTGATTGGAGTATTAGGCGGGCTTGATATTTCTCAACAATTGTTACGTATTCCTTGAGAATGACGAAGTTGCAGTCCCTTTTTGTCTTTGTATTAGGTAAATTAATTAATAGTTAATCATCTGAATGTTTTTCAATGTTTTTGACATTAAGTTGTGTTAGTTCATTAGTTCGACATGCTCCGTTTATACCAATAATAAGAACAACCTGTAACGTAAAGAGTATTATAGTAGATAAATTAATAAAATTTATATGAATGCATAACTATGCCTATCAACATCTACTAAGTACGTATTAATATACTTAAGTAGATACTGAATGTGCAACTGACACACTTTTGCCGCCAAACATACGGAATCAGGTGCTTCGTTAAGAAACTTTTCAATTTCAGATTCTGTGAAAACCTTAGATTTTTTTCGTTGATGACCAAATGGAGCTCTTTTTAAAAATGCCACTAATTTAGAAAGGTGTCGATACGTATGTCTTTTTAATTTTTTTTGTGGTTTTTAGCATTGAATACGTAATCCATAGAGTGCTTGATTTCTTGGTCTCAATAAAATATGCCAGCAAAACTTTTGCTGAGAAAGTTTTGGCTCCTTGTTTCAAATACTTATCTCGTGATTGTTGAGGGAGAAAGCTCATTTGCGCATTTTCAACAGTTTCACTCAATTCTGTTGGCGTCAAATAAACATCCTCGTCGCTAGAATCACTCATTTTAGGTTTTTCACTTGTTTTCAAGTTGCTTGTTTTTAAACTAAGATTTTAACAACATGACGTGAAAAGAAAATGGCGCGCGCAAAGCAAATTAATGACGGTGATGTCCTATTTTTTATATCCCAAACTAAGCAAAACATGGAAAAGAACCGATTTCTGTTAGAATACTTGTAAATAATAATGCCGGACATTTCACACAGCATCCTCTCGCCCCAAAGTAAGCAGAGCTTAGGTACCATGACTGATATACGGCTAAAATATTTTTTTTAAATACATAAATACATGGTAACACCCAGAGCCGAGACAAATATCTGCAGATACGTGAGTGAAGCCCGTGTCTATCAAAATGTATAGTACAACTCACGAAAGTTTTGATAGTGAAATATAAACATTTGTCCAGCGGCGGCATTATATAAAACAAACATCAACGTTAATCACACAAATATTTACCCTGGAGTGGAAATTAATATTGTTATGAACATACAAAAAAGCGTTAGAACCAGAGAAGTTTTTGACGGATTCTTCTTGAACTATCTACTGAAATTTGAGAAATTATTTATTACATATTCTAGGACATCTTCTAAGCAGGTATTCAATGTATGACAGATCACTCTTTCAGTAAGAAGGAATCTTGAATTATGTGCGGTTTATAAAGAAGATTTTTTTAAGACGGACCGCGTGCCTTCGTGACTGTCCTGTGACTTCAGAGTACAACCCTGTGTGCGGCAGTGACAACATTACTTACTACAACCCTAGCCGATTAGAATGTGCGCAGCGCTGCGGTATCGGTATGCATTCATTTTACTATTTTCTTATATTAACTTATCACTACTACTTAGTTCCTAAAACCTGATTATGTTTTGTTCCCTTTAGATCATATTCCGTAACAGTTGATCGGAGGGTTCTTCTTCTTCGTTAATGGCATGTGTCATAATGATGTCAATTTTACCAGTGTCAAGTGATTGTTTGATAATAAAGTCTTAGTCGAAAAGTCGATTGTCATTTGTAAATTCTAAAAGTCATCGCGGAATGGCCGTCTATAAATTTATTATTTTAAAGTAAATACATATTTTTAATTGTAAACATCTAAAAACCTTGTTAGGTTTGACAAAGATGCTTAAAAAGAAATACATTCCTCAATAAAATTAAGGTTAATATAAAGATGCAAGGGTACGATGAGGTTTAATAAACTTAACTATAACTTAACTTTAATAGTAATCTTAATAATAAAGATAAATAAAATTAATATTGGTAAAGTGGGTAGGTACACAAAAAGAAGTTTTCCATAACACTGGGCTGCCTTTACATACCTACATACAGTTTAATGCACACTCCTATCTCCGATGTCGTATACAGGTTGATTTTAGTTTTTATGAGTAAAGTACTTTGTTTAGTGATTGACGGTAAGCTAATAGTGTTTACCTATGCAGGTATTTGCATCAAATAGTTTCATAATTAAATTTTAGATATTAGTTTTGGTAATTTTGTCATGTATATCTTTTGGAATTTTATTTTTTAATCTAGGTAATATGTAGTTGGTAGTTCTTTCTCCATAGAAGTTTTTAGCTGATATTGTACAAAGTTTTTTATCGTTAACACGTCTAGCATTTAACTTATGTGAAACAACCTGATTGAACATGAAGTAATTTTCCATAAGAAGTTGTATTTTAACTTTGTCGTGAACTGGTGTAGTTTGCTTAGATAATCCTTCGTAGTCATTTTTATGTAGTTCTCGTATTTTCTTAGGTACTATTGTTTTCAATAATCTTATTTGCAAGTTTCGGATTTTATCAAGATATGTGCTAAACGTACGGCCGTAGCTGGACAAACCATACATTATAATACTTTCTGCTGAAGATTTATATAGGTTTAAGAGTATTGGATAAGGGATTTTAAATTTAGCTATATAAAATTGAGCTAGTATAGCCCTAAGTTTATTGCAAACGTAATTAATATGGTTACTCCAGTTAAATCTATTATCAATAATTACGCCAAGGTAAGTATGATAGGTTACCTGTTCGATAGGTTCACAATCGCACATACTGTTCTTTCTATGTAGACATTTGTGATTGTGAGCTATTATTTTAATGTTATTATTATTTCTTCTTCTGTTCTGAGAGGAGAACACATGTATTAATTAAGTTTTCTGCGAATTTAAAACTAGGCCAGCATCGTGAGACCACTCTACGATGCGGGTAAAATCATGTTGTAGTTTACACTCAGCAACTGCAATATCCTTATCTTCTGCTATAAGACATGTGTCATCTGCACATTGATACACACTACAGTACTTAATGATATTATTAACATCGTTTACGTATGTTAAATAATGTAGAGGACCGAGAACTGAGCCTTGAGCTGTACCTTCTGTAACAAGGATACTGTCACTTATATCTCCGCCTACTTTTACACAGAATGATCTGTTTTCAAGATAGTTAGTGCACCATTTAAGTAATGGGCCTCGAATTCCATTATACTCAAGCTTATCAATTAATGTATCGTGTCTCAATGTGTCAAATGCTTTACTATAATCAATAAATATCATTAACACGTGCTTGCCAGTATTGAGACTAGTATTGACGTGATCTGTAAAGTTGGAAAGTAATTGCGTTGTACTTTTGTTTGGTTGAAAACCATATTATGTTTCTGATATTATTTGATGTTTGTTATAAAATTTATGTATTTGGTTGCAAACATATTTTTCAAAATGTTTATCTACAATTGGTAATATAGTAATGGGACGGTAATTGTTATATTCAGTCTTAGATCCTTTTTTGAAAATGGGACGTACGATTCCAGTTTTCAGATCATTAGGATATATGCCTTGTTTTAAGCTAGTGACTAGTAGCTAGTAGCTAGTATTAGAAGAGGTGACGTCAAATCAAATCTCGCAAACAACTGATGGAACTGATGGAAGAGAACAAAAAGAGATTTGCTTTCACAATGACATTTGTTTCATTTTCCGAGATTAGCCCCACTACTTTTGGTAAGATTTTTAATAGGATAGGTTGAAAGGAGCTCCTAGCACTTGATTCGTTACCAAAACCATGGGAAACCCTATGCAAAATATATCCAAAAATATCTGTTTCAGATGTGAAATTAAGCCGAAATACTTCATGTGCAGTACCTATTGATAATTAAACTACAATTTCAACGATAACAAAAAATACTACAAGTGTATCACAGGAAAATAGTAAAAGAAATATGACAATACATTCGATTACACAAGGTACACAAGAGTTTGAAGATACTACAGTAATTCTACAATATGAATGTATATACAAAAACAAGATGATTCATGTAGTAGGTATATCATTCATGTGGTACCTACCCATAACACAAGCTTATAACACATATAATAAATAAATAATGCCGGATATTTCACACACTATCATCAATCCCTAAAGTACGCAGAGCTTGTGTTATGACCACATGACCGTTATACTAACTATACTATAAACTCACTATTTTTTTTGCAAATCATACATAGAAACACCCAGATCCGAGACAAATACTTTTAGATCATTCAAACATTTGTCACACGGCGGGAATCAAACCCGCAACCATCCGTGTCTCAGATGGGACTTGGCCTCACAGAAGTCGTCACTGAAATTTTGTACAGCAAGAATTCTTGCTGAGATAAGTATATCGCAATATATGATCCCTGTTTCAGGTGTTAAGGTGTCAAAGATTACACCTCGTCCATCCAGCAGTTTCGATAAATATCCCAGGTTTACTCACCAATCACGTTCTGGGAATCTCTGGTTGCAAAAGGGTTACAGATCCACTGGTAATGCAGACAACATACAGGCAAATATATTAAATATTCAGTTGGGCGGACAAATGCCTTTTCGCATTCCAAATACTCTTTAAATAATGTAACATACCTTTAAGAATAGTATTATTGCTATTGTACTTGAATATTACTTTAGTTATGGTTAGGTCTCGTTAGATCAATTAAATATCTAGACGCCGCTATCTATATATCACATCGCCATTCAGTAAACATTGTATAAAAAACACAAAGCTTTCCTCTGCGGTGAAAACTTGTAAAAATTACGGCAAACGTAACAAAAAGTGCCACGGAATCTATTTTATTCATTTGTAAGTACTAGAAATTACATTTTTTTATTAGAATTAGTAAGTTTTTAGGTATTTTTAGGTAATACAAAACCTCAGCACGAAACGTAGAATATATTTAGAAATTTTTCTATTAAATTATATTATGTAATATTATTCTAATATAAAATACATTTTGAATAGTTAAAATTATAAAAGTTTTATTTTGTACATGTACCTCTTAGTTTGTATTATCTCTGCTGTGGGACTTGTCTGACTTGCCGATCGTGGCTGTTGGCAATATGCCATTGCCAAGTTCACCCACTGCGTCTGTTTCCATTTAGAATGTCATTTCGATTTTGTTTTGTTGTAGGAGTTAAATTCATTTGCTTGTTTTAGGTCTTACATGCCCCACCTACCACGTTTAAGATGGGGAATAAAGAAGAGTCAATATTCGTTACTACTAAAACACTATGAATTCTTATCGTAAAAGTAAAAAAAAATCCACAAGTTGTTATGTTGTGGACAACATTTATTTATGAATCAACTGCGACAATATCATACTCATTCATATAAATTTATCCAATTATAGGGAAATATTTAACAAATGGCAATCCTTCACATGAACACATACAATGGTGGCTTCACTTTGGTTGTTAGCGGCGAGGCGTCTTTATATTTATTCAGTCTGAGGGTTAGGTATTTACTAGTATGTACTTATTAATAAATAAATACGACGCTTATATTGGTTTAGACTAATATTATATTTTGTACAATGTAGTATCTTTATTTTCTACTTAGCTTGTAAACGCTCTTTATGTACATATTTTATTATTTTACTTAAATGAGGATATGTAACGTATTATACGGCTCAACATAAACAAGCTGCGTCTTTAACCATATTTATGGTATTCCACTTTACTTTCGTATCCTTGATTTCATACGGAGTTTCCGAGCAGTTTAATCTGACCACCATCACAAATTTCTACCTCATTTTACGCTGTTTATTTATATTCATAACTTTTCATTGTAAAATCTTTGTTTATATTTTATCATGGCCGACAATCATTGAACTTTAAATCCTGGCCGATTTATAGTCTATAGAGAACGATAGTACTAACATAGTTAACAGTTCCTCTCCCCCTTCTTTCATACTTCTTTCCTGCCCGATCAAGGCGTGTTTGTTTCCTATTTTGCTATCGACATCAAATCATTCCAAACAAACCAACCAAACTAACAAGCAACAGCTGTTGTAGTTTCAAAGCTAAATGACGTTGATTTTTAAATTCTGGAAGTAATTTATATTTATCCTCTCAATTCCTGAACCTGTTATTTAATCTCGCAGTAATGTACAAGTGCTGTGTAGTGAGCTGTGCTAGTAAACGAAAGGACGTCAGTTTTTTTATGCTTCCGAAAAGAGAGATTGAACTCTTGGACTGGACTTCGATTGGATTAAAAGACTTCTAGACCTGAAGTTTTCAAGATCTTCGCAAGCAATATGATTGTGTGTCGAAAGCATTTTTAAAAGAGATTTCTCGCTTCAACTCGAGAGCACATGCATATCCAACGTAATCTGCTGTTACCGAAATGTCTGTCTATTGGTGTTCTTCTGCTATAATCACCAGTAAGTACTTATTGTACCTACTTATCTTACCAAAATCATTAAATAATAATTATAATAATTATAATAATGATAATGTAAGCAGAGCTTGTGTTATAGGAACCAAGTGACTGTTAAACTACATAATCGACTGGCCTGTCAGCTCAGTTGGTAGTAGCCTTCTGTGCTCTAAGTTGAGGGTTTGATTCCCTCCCAAGATAAACAATTGTGTGAAAAGCATAGGTGTTTGTTCTGTATCTGGGTGCTATAAAGTATAATAAATGTATGTATTTAAAAATATACTCGTATAAGTATTCTATCAGTCATCTTGTCACCATAAATAGATGATGTTGTGTGCATTGTCCAGCAATATTTTTTATTTATACCTTTATTTGTAAATACATGCATATTATACATAGAAACACCAATAGAAACAATATAGAATGTTAAACACTCAACGTTATTGCATTTGGTTATGTGTGCTTAAATTTCTATTTTTTTTTCCAGATAGTACTGTGATCATCATGTGATTACACACCATGAAACTACAACATTTGCCTCACACCTACTCCAAAGCAGATTACACCTAATTCAAATGTCAACATCAACATACCAGCTGTTCTCGGCTTGTACAGTCTGATAAGTGATGATGGTAAGAAGCCTGATGACTCTTGTCCCTTAAGAGATGGGTGGGCCATTGATATGAGATGCTACTTGTGTAGACACCCTTGCCGCATCCCATTACAGTCTGGGATTTCTCTTAGAGCTGGTGAGGACAGCTGCATGTGGGGAGGTGCTGAGAACCTGATAAGATGCAAATATGCCTTTCTTTCTTGAATTCAAGGCCGCTTCTGTGAAATTATCAAATTTTCTGGACCAGTTTGGCTATCTATAGATTGTTTTACGCAATTTAGATAGCTCAACTGTTTGACTTGTATTTTGTATTATTCTGTATATTTCTGTAAATAAATGTCTAATTGTATAATCAATGTGTTTATTATGATTATCAGGGTCTTTGTAGATCAATAAAATATATTAAAAATAGTAAGCAATTGTATGCAAGCCAGCAAAAAAATATACTCGGTAGAATGAATACCCTGCTGATGCTAAAAGGTTCATTCAAAATAAAAAAAATATCTGTCATATGGGATAAGATGAACAGGTATTGGACAGGATTTCGTCTATGGGAGTGCCCCGTCTGATGCGTTAGCATCCTATAGTTTGTGATATTTTATTTAATCAAAATTGAAAGGTGAAGGAAGCTGTCAATATGTTTCATAAATTCTCAAATTAGCGAGAGGTCTGCTAATATTACAATGGAAACTTTCACAACACTGTCTGGCTGAAACTTGAAATTGAGTGTGGACGAAGACTGAAATATGTGAGTCAGATCCAGTTTTCGAAACAAAAATAATGATAAAATAATATCGACGAGTGGACAGAAAAATAAGGAGTCAGGTCCAATTCTCAGCAAAGAAGCACTACGAACCCATATCAATTAATGGACAAATGGTGATGAGGATCTAATAGTGATGAAAAGAGAACGTCCCCATCCATCCGAAATATATCAGGGACGGAAATAAACTTATACATGAAACTACGTGTGGAACTTGTTGAAGAAGATTGTATTGAGTAGACTACAACCTTCTTTTATATTATTCAATAATGTTTAATGTCTATTGTAAAAAATAGAGTGACAGTGTGTCAATGCGAGTAAAGTGTAAAAGAAAGAATATACAAGATTGTTTTGGAAAAACCGTTCATTAATATATCCTCTTACTTGCATAAGGAAAGTAGTTCCGCGTAGTGCTGACCACCACAGCAGAAACTACATCAGGTTATGTGTCCATCGTGGAAAACGCTATGGGAAAATTTCAAATTGGTCTGTTAGAAGGTAAGTAAATCGAATTGGGATACATGGAAGTATAAAGTGACCTGCTTACTACGCACTGTGACAACAGCGCTAGATGTAGTCGAGGGCACCTTTCGTCGACCTGAACCACCAGGCCCCAAAGCTGGTGATGCTGAGATGGGCGCGTACAATACGAATCAAGAGCGTTTTGTAAAAGCCGACGCAACCGCCCTTCTTATACTAACGACTAATATGCAGGAAGAGACATTAAGAAAAGTAATGCGGTACATCAGAGCACGTGACGCATGGCTTGAATTACATCGATTTTTTGATGGCACTGATGAAGACAAAGCTTACAACCTTTGTATGAGATTTTTTGGTTACAAAAAGGATGCGGTTGATGACATAGCCACCCATATGTCTAAATTAAAAAATATTTGGACACAGCTTAACATAGAACTCAAGAAGGACAACAACAAGGAGTTACCCGAACTTCTGTTGATTTGTAAAATTCTAGACACGCTGGATGACACCTTCTTCGCGTTCAGAAGCAGCTGGCTACTACAACCAAAGACCGACAGAACCATCGAAAGCTTAACCAGCCATCTATGCGCGTTCGAGCGAGCTACATGTAACAAAGTACAAGAGCAAGAAGCACTCATCGCGAATTCAAGTAACTCACATGCTAATGAAAGGAGTGTAAAGAAGGACAAGAAGTTGAGATGCAACTACTGTCACGGCATCGGACATCGCGTAAGAAACTGTCAGAAGTGGATTAACGATGGCAAGCCTTCCAAGGACAGTAACCGGCAGTCAACACCTACTCCTAATGCCGTTAACATGATACTGATGTCTATTGAGGACACAGAAGTTTTTTCAATCGATCGCGACACTGTCAGTTATTGTCAGTTGCAATAATATGTTTTGTTTAAAGATGACTTTACAGGCTATCGTATGGTAATCTTCCTGAGACACAAGTCAGAGGTCAAAGATAAACTCGCCTTGATGCAAGCTCAGACGAAAGCAGCAGGGCATACCGTAAAATGTCTACTAAGCGATAACGGCGGTGAGTTTGATAATGCGTCCGTTAGACGGATATTAGATTCTCACGGAATACAACAGAGACTTGTAGCCCCGTATACGCCTGAACATAATGGTGTCAGTGAACGGGAAAACAGAACACTGGTTGAGACAGCACGCACAATGATGTATCTATGCGCATGAGACGATGCCGCAACAATTGTGGGCTGAGCTAATCAATACCGCCGCTTACATATTAAACATAACAGGTCCTACAAATAAAGTTTTTTAAACTTACGCGATCAGAACACATTATTATAAATACTTACGGGTATTTATCGCGTTTATTTACCAAAGTTCGTAGGGAGATTTGTCGTATTTTGTAGGACCTATTATTATAAATACTTACGGGTATCACGGGATGACTCATCCCGTGACCACGACAGAGTGTAAACCTGTCGAAACGTCGGGAAAAATAGGTAAATAAACGCGATAAATACCCGTAAGTATTTATAATAATAGGTCCTACAAAATACGACAAATCTCCCTACGAACTTTGGTATGGAAAGAAATCCATAATTAAACATCTGCGAATAATAGGGAGCACTGCTTACGTCCACATACCAAAGCAAAAACGGAAAAAGCTAGACAAAAAAGCAATCAAAGGCCGACTTATTGGATACGATGAAGATTGCTACCGCGTCTGGATTACCGACGGAAAGAAAAATACACTGGTCGCACCAGTGTATTTTTACGAGACGTAATTTTCGACCAAAATGCCCTTCTTAACAATGACGTTGATCCACCAGGTACTGATAAAAGTAAATCCAATACGAGGGAGTACATTGTTCAGTTACCGATAGACAACATCACAGAAAGCGACAAACCGGCTTCGAATCTGGAAATATGTCAAGGTCCTTTGAGAATTGAACCATCAGTTATTGACGATCTTGAACGTAGCCTTGAAGGAGTAATTCTGGAACAAGTCCAGGAAGACCACGTTCATGAATCAGAGTCCGTCACACAGCAAGATTATGGTGATCTTGAAGAAGAGGACAAATTCACGACGCTGAATCACCACGCTATAAACTTCGTAATCGCAGTCAGATAAAGAGACCTGAACGGTTTGATGATTACGTCTGCGTGACTGAATCGTTTCCCACTAATTTTTCGGATGCGATGAAAAGAACCGATCACGTAGAATGGCAAAGAGCGATGAACAATGAAATGAAGTCATTAAAAGAGCTCAATGTATGGACACCGTGTGCATTACCGAAAGGCAGGAAGGCGCTACCTTGCAAATGGGTCCTTCGTATTAAGAGGAATCCAGATGGCACCATCGACAAGTATAAAGCTCGACTTGTCGTTAAGGGCTATAAGCAAAAGAAGGGACAGGACTATGACCGGACGTTCAGTCCTGTGGCACGCCTTGCCACAATTAGAGCTCTTCTAAGTGTAAGTGCACAAGAGAACTTACATCTTGTACAATTCGATGTTTGTACAGCGTTCCTCAACGGTTAAGTTTCTTAAAGAAGAAATTTATGTCCAGCAACCAGATGGATATTCCGATGGGACGTTAAACGTATGGAAGCTTCATCGGAATCTATACGGTTTAAAGCAAGCTCCAAGATATTGGAATTCTTGTTTCGAAGAAGTGCTATTAGACATGAATTTCAAGCAGTGTGAGACGGACAGCTGTCTATACACTAAGGTCATCAATGAAAAGAAGATACTGATCACATTGTATGTAGATGATGGATTAGTAGCTGCTACAGATGAGGATTTAGCCAATTCTTTTCTGAAAGATTTAGGAAACAGACTACGGATTACCACAAAACCTGCGTCTCATTAGCTGGGTCTACAAATAGTTAGAGAAGAAAATGGCTCAATTAAAATAAGTCAACAAGCTTATGCAAAAAAGATTTTAGAGCGTTTCGGAATGTCCGAATCGAATCCCGTAACCACACCGATTGAAAAGCAACCTCAATCAGGGAAAGTAGAACCTGATAAAGGAGAATGTTTTCCATATGGAGAAGCAGTTGGAGCATTAGCATACCTCATGGTCGGAACACGTCCGGACATAGCCGCCGGGGAGCATGCCGTGGGAGTTGTTTGACGAAAATTAGAATCTCCCACTAGAGATGATTGGCTTAGAGTGAAGAGGATTATGCGTTACATTAAAGGTACCCGCTCCTACGCTATCAAATATAAAGCACAGCATTTACCTGGCGATAATGTGTTCTGATCGCGTAAGTTTAAAAAACTTTATTTGTAGGACCTGTTATGTTTAATATGTAAGCGGCGGTATTGATTAGCTCAGCCCACAATTGTTGCGGCATCGTCTCATGCGCATAGATACATCATTGTGCGTGCTGTCTCAACCAGTGTTCTGTTTTCCCGTTCACTGACACCATTATGTTCAGGCGTATACGGGGCTACAAGTCTCTGTTGTATTCCGTGAGAATCTAATATCCGTCTAACGGACGCATTATCAAACTCACCGCCGTTATCGCTTAGTAGACATTTTACGGTATGCCCTGCTGCTTTCGTCTGAGCTTGCATCAAGGCGAGTTTATCTTTGACCTCTGACTTGTGTCTCAGGAAGATTACCATACGATAGCCTGTAAAGTCATCTTTAAACAAAACATATTATTGCAACTGACAATAACTGACAGTGTCGCGATCGATTGAAAAAACTTCTGTGTCCTCAATAGACATCAGTATCATGTTAGCGGCATTAGGAGTAGGTGTTGACTGCCGGTTACTGTCCTTGGAAGGCTTGCCATCGTTAATCCACTTCTGACAGTTTCTTACGCGATGTCCGATGCCGTGACAGTAGTTGCATCTCAACTTCTTGTCCTTCTTTACACTCCTTTCATTAGCATGTGAGTTACTTGAATTCGCGATGAGTGCTTCTTGCTCTTGTACTTTGTTACATGTAGCTCGCTCGAACGCGCATAGATGGCTGGTTAAGCTTTCGATGGTTCTGTCGGTCTTTGGTTGTAGTAGCCAGCTGCTTCTGAACGCGAAGAAGGTGTCATCCAGCGTGTCTAGAATTTTACAAATCAACAGAAGTTCGGGTAACTCCTTGTTGTTGTCCTTCTTGAGTTCTATGTTAAGCTGTGTCCAAATATTTTTTAATTTAGACATATGGGTGGCTATGTCATCAACCGCATCCTTTTTGTAACCAAAAAATCTCATACAAAGGTTGTAAGCTTTGTCTTCATCAGTGCCATCAAAAAATCGATGTAATTCAAGCCATGCGTCACGTGCTCTGATGTACCGCATTACTTTTCTTAATGTCTCTTCCTGCATATTAGTCGTTAGTATAAGAAGGGCGGTTGCGTCGGCTTTTACAAAACGCTCTTGATTCGTATTGTACGCGCCCATCTCAGCATCACCAGCTTTGGGGCCTGGTGGTTCAGGTCGACGAAAGGTGCCCTCGACTACATCTAGCGCTGTTGTCACAGTGCGTAGTAAGCAGGTCACTTTATACTTCCATGTATCCCAATTCGATTTACTTACCTTCTAACAGACCAATTTGAAATTTTCCCATAGCGTTTTCCATGATGGACACATAACCTGATGTAGTTTCTGCTGTGGTGGTCAGCACTACGCGGAACTACTTTCCTTATGCAAGTAAGAGGATATATTAATGAACGGTTTTTCCAAAACAATCTTGTATATTCTTTCTTTTACACTTTAAGTAAGTACCTACTTAGCATTATAAAAGCATTATAAAACCCCGTGCATTAAATTGGTAGCAATTATTGTTTGGAGTAACTCCAGAAAGTTAATAATACTGACTTGTGTATATTCTTTCACAAATTTGATACCGGTTTTTGTTATTGAGCAACATGAAGAACACAATTTTGTTTGGTGAGTTTTTTTCAACTTTTTTTGATTTGGTTTGGGTATATGGTATAATTTTAATAGCTAAAACAGGTATATACAACTTACCGACTAACTAGGTACGCATTTTTTATTGTTTGGTAATCATAATCTATAGCATATATTACTAAAATGAAGATTTGATAATACTAATATTTCTATTTATTAAACAGGCTTTTACTGAGGTTAAGTATTAACATACTAAGCCCTTAATAAAGTTATGAAAATGACTAAATATATTTTGTAGCTGTGTTTGCAATACTATTGCAAATGGTATACGGAAGTTGGAATTCGAGGGCAACCACCTCCGCGCCATTGCAATGGAGTACAGAGGAATGGCTCGTTCCACTCAGTTCCACCCTTTCCCCCTTTACTGAGTTAACCCCTTCTACCACCCCCACCACTTCCACCGTCACTGCTACCGCCCGTGCCACCAATGCTATATCTGTAGCCACCACAGCATACGCACCTGTCACCAAGCCAAGCCTACATGATATTATGGTTTGCATGCAGCGCTGCCCTTTGTTTTTGGAGAACATCCCCGTATGTGGTACAGATGGCATCATCTACCCGCATCCAGGAACACTGCTTTGCCACCAGTTATGTGGTGTTGGTGAGTATTTCATAACTAGAAACTGCAAATAAGTATATGATTTTATAATTACGTTTTAAAAACTACAAAGAAACCGACTTCATTGAATGAAATTTGAGCCTATAATACATTTTTTATGGAAAGTAGATGTATTTTGTACATATATAATATGGTTAGGCCAAATAAACGCACCGCTTCAATGAGACAGCGAGGTATGAAAACACATGAGAACATCATCGATGTATACAATTTTTAGATTTTCGTTGATTTTTCAACTCGACCGATTTTGATAAAATTTAGCAATGGAATGGGAATGGGACCACCTGTGAAGTATCCTTTTCAAACAAAACAAGAATTTTTCAAATCGGTTCAGCCGTTTTCGAGTAATCGGTCAACATGATTCCGACGAATTTAGAACCTCCTCCTTTTTGATAAAGTCGGCTAAAAATCAATCACTATCCTTTATCAAGTTGTCTTATATCACAAATGTGAAAGTTTAGGATTTTTTTGGATGTTTCTAAATTTTTATGTCAAAGTCAAAAGATATTTTATTCAATACAATCACAAGGATCACTTTGAATCGTCTTACATACTAGGTGAATTAAGGTGCCGATTCCTCCTAACTCGGCTTGGGTTAGAGAAGAACTGGCAGAAACTCGTCCTAGTCCTAGCGCTTTTTTGCTTTATCCATTTTATAACTACCTAATCTACAAAAAACGAATAAAAGAGAGTTTAAACATTGCAAATTGAGGCCATGCATTCTTATCAATAATATAGTCATTTATGTTCGATTCCCGCCGCGAGACAAATGTTTATATGATCTGCAAGTATTTGTCTAGGGTCAACATTGCAAATTGACCTAACATTGCATTTAACATTGCATATTATACATAGAAACGCCCAGGCGTTTCTATGTATAATATGTATGTATTTACACAAAAAGTATGTAAGTAGTATATCAGTCATGTGGTACCCATAACACCAGCTCTGCTTACTTTGGGGCCAGATGATGCTGTGTGGAATGTCCGGTATTATTATTATTATTATTTGTATATTATAATACGCTTTGTTCTCCTAGATTCCCCTAAAGATTACCCCGTATGTAAGCTTTAAAAGCTTAGTTGTATTTTCTGGAAGCTTATCTATTATAGAAGCGCACCATATTCCCCATAAAGAACTTATTTACTTATTCTAGTCGAAACCAAGAGATGTATAATATGTTTCTGTTCCTAGTATGGATTCTATGACGATCATTATTTTCTCTGAAATTCATCTCTATTTTTATGTGTATAACACATTTTCATATATACAAATATTATGAAGCTATTGTGAAAATATTATTTTTCTTTAAATATTTCTCTCAAAGATTCTCTCGGTTTCATTTTATAAATGGCACGTATTGCCCTCTTTTTAATTATATAATTACAAATATTTATTCAATATCAGCTGCTTTCTCCCAGAGATGCCATATGACATGGAACACTATGGAACACTATGGAAGTAGCTGAAATAAACTATATAGTTATAATCTAGTTGTAGCTTTATAAGGAAGCCACCGTATCGCACGAACTGCATATGCTGCGGAACTAAGCCTACCAGCAAGTGTTTCAATTTGTGGTCCCCACTGTAGTTTTGAATCAATATTATGACCAAGGAAGATCGTGGAATCTACAAGATTAATTGCCTCTCCATTAATTTCAATATTGATCGGGTTATGAATAACATTTGGCAAAGTGAATTTGATACATTTCGTTTTCTTAGCATTAAGTAAACGGTTATTTACAGTGAACCAGTTAAGAACAGTTTGTTTGTTTGTCGTTCAATCAACAACTTAGCAGATTTGGATGAAACTTTGTATAGAAAATAGTCAGTGACCTGTTTGGCTTCGCACGTTTGGGGAGAAGCAAGTCTTTCGTAAAAGTTACAGGGGTTATTACGTAAAACTATCTTACTACGGAAGCCAGCAGAGCTGCTTATTACTCACAAGTCGCCTACCTAGGCGAAAACTTACCTACACTAAACATATAGTAGTAGCGAATATATAAGCGTACAAAATATGTGTTTAACATAAATAAATACGCCTATATTGTTAGTTAATGCAAGCTACGTTATCTGGGTGCCGCACTTAGCTAAGACTGTCAGTTTCAGTTTATATACACCTCATTTATCTAGTTTACCTTAGTCAATGTTATAAAAGAACAAGGAAAAATAAATAACCTGCTATTTTTGTTTCAGATGTTTCAGTAGCAAAGTTTTGTGCGAATCATCCCAAGTTTATTCAACAATCACCGTCTATGTTTGACACGTTCTCGGCCCAAAACTACTGGTATAGACCCAGCCAGACTGCCGCAGTCAATCCAGAATTAGGATATTCTCGCACACTTAACGATGCTGGTGAAACAAGTCCTAATGCAAACTACAAACCTGCAATATTTAATCTTCAGTACGGTCAAAATATGCCTGAACATGCCTGAACATGAAGTGCATGAACAGCAGTATGATTCAAGAAACTTCAGGAGCGTAAACTCAGCCGCTAGCAACCTACAATGATTCTTTGATATTAGTTTCAAAATAACATTTTAAATACTTATTAAAAAATTAAGGGCCGTCAAGTCATGGTCATCGCTTTACTTGTCAGTCAGATCTTCATTTTACAAAATTAAAACGACTATTTGAAGCAAAAAACAATACAGGTCTACAATCGCGTTGTTACTAACCTACATAATTAAAGTTATGAATAAAAATATTGTTTACATACATTATTAATTATAAAAAGTATTGTATGTTGGTAAATACTTAAAATACCTATCTAAGTCGGGAGTGTAGGATTTTTATATTTAATTATTATGTACCTATGTAATACTCAATGTTTGATTTTATACTTATCATTTTACTTTAAAAACGTGCTTAATAAATCTTTAAAACATATACCTTTTTACTTTTATATTAATTATTACAACTATATACCTACCCCTACAACGAAAGCACTCGCTAATACTAGCTTGCGTTAACGGCCCACCAACAAAACGGATACAGATTGTTTCAAAACCAACTCTTGATTACGACATTCTTTATCGAGAACTTAAGAATGTTATCTTATCTTAAAAATGATATCTTCAACTTTATTCGTAACTCATTCCAAAATGCAAACAAGTCTGCCATAAGCACTGCATATTATAAATGCAAAGGTTACAGCCGACCTCCACGGATCCATGGAGCCATGCATAGATAAAAATATCAATAGATTTTGCGAAAAACGAGATACATAGTTTATTTACTACTTACTTGGAAAATCTTAACGCACCTAAGTTAAAACTAGAATACAATAAAATAAGAAATAAAACACATTAATTACTAGAAACTAGAAGAAACGCTTATTACATTAAACAAATCATTACAATTTTGAAATACAAAAAAGTTTACCAAATTAATAATAACATCTTGGGAAGAGCGACTTTCTTTTTCTATAGTTTTTATCGTTGCTGCGATATTAAAAGCATTCAACGCTCAAGAATTCACTACCATGATATTGTTGAAAACATTGCAACACGGTTTTACAGCGCAGTGAAAAATATAATTCCTAACTGTAGTATGAAGCTAACTAATCAGTACTTATATAGTAAACCGATAGATTCTAGAATTATTTTCCAATAAGCTATAAGCAAAGATGTGAATAGGTACATAAAATTATTAAAACACTGAATTCAAACCAAGCCTCTGGTCTTGATAATAAAGAGGTATCCGATATTAAAATGGTAATAGAATGAGTTTCCACGGCTATTGCAAACCTTGTTAACTGTTAAGTGTTACATCGGGTTACGATGTCACTCGTATACCTACTCGTATAAAAAGAACTTCACTGACTACCGTCCAATCACGCTGCTCTCGTCCATAGATAAAGTTGTAGTGAGTATACGTACGCAAACACATACCTACATAAATTTTATAGGAAACATGACTTTATATACCACAACCAATTTAGCTCCTAATTAGGAAAAAGTACAACAGGTCTTCTTACAAAATTTACAGATGTTGTTAACGGGCATCTTAACAAAAAAGCCGGCCAAGTGCGAGTCGGACTAGCGCACCGAGGGTTCCATACAAACCTGTAGGTATATAAGTAAAAGTTCACCCATCACGACGATCGAGTCATAGTTATGGTATTTTTATTGCAAAATGAAATCCATAAAATGACAATATTTATTAAAAATATTTTGATTATATGATGTAGGTAACTAAAAATTTACGGTTTTCGAAAATTTTCCTTTATCTGTGCTTCGTACCAAATTTCAAGATTCTGAGTTCACGGGAAGTACCCTGTAGGTTTTGATTCCCTTGCGAGTGTCGAAAATTTGCGAAAATGTGCGGCATAAACGGCTGTATCTTTTGATTGCGTTGGTTTAGAAGTTTTATTTTTTTCACCGCTTTAAGGGACAGTAGACCTGAGTATTAATAGGCGAAACTGAAGGGGAAAAGCGACTGAGAGTCTCTACTCCAGCCAAAATTCCCGACATAAATAGGAATGTAAAACCAATGGTACAGGTTCGCAGTAGCACCTGCAAAAAAACTGATAGCAAGACCAATATCCCATCTAGCCGACGTGTTTTGATTCTCGCGGATGAAAATGGCAGGCGTATTGGCGAAAAGATGCAGAAACTTCTAGGGGACCGTTATCTAGTTTTCTCTTTCATAAAATCTTATGCAAGTACCAAACATGTAATAGAGTTATGTAAAAGCAACTATTGTAAGGACTACACAAAGGAGGATTTTGTTATTTTATTGACCGGTACTAACGACTCCAATCTTTTGGAAATGCAATCCTCTCTATACTGTTGCATTAGTGAACTAGCACACACAAACGTCCTGCTTGGCACAGTGCATAAAAATATGTTTTTAAATGAATCTAATGTAAACAAAGCATTTCGCCTGATATGCTCTAATTTTAAAAATGCGACTGTGCTAGAATTGAATACTTTTTTTGGCGGAGAATACAGAATAAATAATATGTACATATATGACAAAGGGACTGTGTGTAGGTACATTCATAAGGACGTTTTACAAATATGTTACAAGTACGAAAAAAGTCATAATCTTAGAAAAATAACGCAAACACTATTTCAGGAGCGTTTTTACAACCTAAAGACTCATGTAGAAACAACCACTTTTCAAGTTGATAAACCAGAGGAAATTGAAATGTTTTTTCGAGCCTAACACGGAAGTATGTAATGATAATTATTATGAAACTAGATGTGTATCAAATTTAAATATCTTTTACCAAAATTTATGTGGAATATCAAACAAAAAAGATGACTTAGAAATTTATATACATGGCATGAATTTTAATATAAATTACATATGCGTGACAGAACATTTTCTTAACAAACATAATATTAATGTATTTAATTTGGACAATTATAATTTGGCATCCTTTAACTGTAGAGTCAACAAAAAAAGGGGAGGAACACTAATTTTATCACACATTAAAAATAACACCGAAGAGTTAAACATATGTAAGAAGTTGTAAAAGCAAGATAGCTTTGAAATAAGTGGGGTTAGAGATACTAAGCTACACCTAAATATCTGTTGTCTGTACAGAGTGCCCGATCAAAAAAATTTCAGCGATTTTATAACTAGACTAGAGTCTTTATTAGAACACTTCTTCGACAAAAGGTGTATTATTCTTGGAGATTTTAACATAGACCTACGAAAGGAAAGTATATATAAAAATGAATTTGAAACCTTACTCAATTGCTTCAATTTCAGCTTTTTAGTAAATTCACCAACTTTTTTTCGGAATAAACATGAATCATGCATTGACAACATTCTTACAAATCTGGCGAAAGAAAAAGTCACGAGGTTGAATGTTGACCAAAATGGTCTTGGGGATGGACATGCAGGTCTACACTGTGGTCTCAATGTGGAAGGTATAGACGCTAGTGACAATCAGAGTTCTTTTAAGACACAACAAAGGTCTTTCTCGGAGTCCCAGAAAAAAGTATTTAGGCAGAGTTTACAGGAGGACCTATCGAGCAGTATGAACTTTTTGACAAACTTTCAAAACCTTTTTGATAGGTATTTTACAAAAAAGGAAGTAAAGGTAAACAAAAACAAACAAATTAAATCAGGATGGATATCTAAAGGTATAAGAACAGCGAGCAAAATGAAGAGGCTTCTAAACACAATGAATAAGAGAGACAGCCACGAATCTTTGCTAACATATCGAAATAATTATATAAAACTATATAAGAAGGTCATCAAAGAATAAAAAAAGAATGCAGTTAGAAAAGAGATAAATCTAGCAAAAAATAACACAAAGCAAATATGGAACATAATCATAATCAACCTAATCAAGCATAGAAATAAATGTAAGACTAAAACGTATGGGAATTATGTACTTAAATATGATGGTAAAATTAAAGACGACTCAATAGATATAGCACAAGTCTTTGCAGAACAATATGACTACAGCTGTGAAGACTCTGACATAAATGACAAAAAGATACAAGCTATAAAGTTAATGACCGACTCCTGCGAACGAATTAAAGATGACATGGTTTTTGAAGACACAAATGGTAGTGAAATTAAAATTATTGTAAAGAGAATGGAGGTTAAACACTCATATGGCTATGATGAAATACCCATCATACTAATTAAAGAAAATATTGACATCCTTGCAGAACCAATGGCCCACTATTTCAATGAATGTATTTGTCTAGGATACTTTCCTGATCAACTTAAAATTGCAAAAGTTTTGCCTATCTATAAAAAAGGGAAAAAAACAGATCCAAAAAATTTTAGGCCTATTTCGCTATTGCCTATTTTTTCAAAAATCTTTGAAAAATAATTAAACACAGGCTAGTGACCCATTTGAGAGTCAATAAAATCCTCAATGAACGACAATTTGGCTAACATACTGGGGTGGGAACAGTTGACGCGGTTGATTTACTAATTAATGAAGTACTAGTCAATCTAGATAGTAAAATGAAAGTAGCTGGCTTATTCCTGGACCTGTCATCCGCTTTTGATACGGTAGACCATGAAATTTTAACTACGAAGCTTGAATTCTGTGGTATAAGAGGAAAAGCACTAAATCTAATGAAGTCTTATCTTATTAATAGAAAACAGTTTGTTGAAATTAGAAATATTGTTAATGGCCAAGAAATTGTGACTAAATCTAAGGTAATGGACGTAAAACGCGGAGTTCCACAAGGATCTATTCTAGGTCCAATATTCTTTATTATTTTTCTTAATGACCTTATTAACTTTATGAATAAAGCAGTTCCTGAAATAAGTGTAGTAGTTTATGCAGATGATACAAACGCTATAATATCAGCGAAAAATTTAGTAGAACTGACATATAAAATAAATATTGCTATGAATGCGTTTAATAAATGGTTTCTAGTTAACAATTTACAACTTAATATGACTAAAACGAATGGTATTCTATTTAGAACAACTGCAAATAAGAATGAAGCTATTGACATGGCCTTGACGAACTACGGAGATAAGATTAACTTTGTGAGCTATGTCAAATTCCTCGGAGTGCACATTGACCAATTCCTAAATTGGAAAACCGAACTAGAAGCCATCGAAAACACAATTAGCTCTGCGTGTTATGCGCTGCGAAGTCTGAGGGATGAAATAAGCCTACAGCAATTAAAAACGGTTTACTATGCTTTAGTAGAGTCCAAACAGTACAGTACAGTACAGTATACCTTTTTGGGGTAATAGCTACTTGTATAACATAAATAGGGCTTTCGTCATACAAAAACGAGCCATTCGTACTATTGTGCGCATCCCTCCATGGGAATCATGTAAAGAATATTTTAGAAAGCAAGAAATTCTCACCCTGCCCAGCTTATACATATTAGTTGTCCTGGTGGACATTGTACGAAACCCACTTAAATACGAAACAGCAGAGAAGAGAACAAAAAGATTCATGACACGAAGAAAAGACCTAGAGCTCGAGGTATATCCGAGGCTGAATGTGGCAAAGCATGGCAGTAGGTATCAAGCAGTAAAATTGTTTAATGTTCTTCCTACTGAAATGAAAGCAATTGACAATCCAAATATTTTCAAGAATAATTTAAGAAAACTTTTGCTGAAGGGGTGTTTTTACACAATTGACGAGTTTATCGCAAGAAAGTAATTATGATGTAAGTAGCAAAGAAGAATTTGATTAAGTACCCATATGTAATTGCATGCTATTAATTTAATTTTATTATATTATGTACGATATATTCACACACGATGTAAAAATTGTTTTTGAATAAATAAACTAAACTAAACTATTTGATATAAATTTTAGCTTGATACCTCGTTCCTGAGAAAAAGGGTCTTGACAGATAGACAGACGGACGGACGGACGGCAAAGTGATCCTATAAGGCATCCGTTTCTTTCTTTCGAGGTACGGAACCCTAAAAAGTTCCAGCCCTATTTATAGATTTTTAATGATAAATAAATGAACAGGTATCATTAAGATTATAATGATAAATAATTTTTTTAAAAAGAAGTAGTAACTACCTTACTATGTACTAATAATAATTAAATATACTTTATGGAGTTTATAGAAATAATCATCTAAGTATGAAGTATAATTAACGCAGTAGATAGCAGAGACATCGTAACCTGATGGTCTTTATGGTACGATGCGTGTGGTAGGTAGGGAGGTAGGTATATATATAGGGGGCGATGTAATTTCTAAGCAAAACCGTTAAAAATATCAGTATGATTATGAATGTAGAAGTTTCTTCGTTGGCAGTGGAACGAGTAGCCGGTTCGGTTAGGTTAACCTATTCTTGTTATCATAAATATAAACACCTATTTAAATCATCATTTGCGGTAATCGACGTCATTTTCTAATAGATTTTCCTGTTTATTGTTCAATTATTAAACAAGAACATTCACTTGCATCTTCCATTCGTGTTGGATATTTCGCGAAGGTCGTGCAATATTTATATTCCGAAAATGTTAATATTTTTAGGCACAATACTCGTCGTGTTACTACTTCAAGATCAAACATCTATCGCTTACAGTAAGTTATTTAGCATTATTTACTGAAACTCAGGAATAATACATAACCACTGGTTCTATTTTTAGGTGGGTTTCATTAAGCACACCTAAATACAATCAACAAAAACAATAACTATATTGTATTAACTTCCTTTACCTTACCTATATATATGTAGTTGATAATCTATACACCTTGCCTACCTAATAAACAAATAAAGGATTGTTTTTGAAACTAATTAATAAGTCATGAAGTTGCAGCTATATTTAAATTTATGGAATAGGTACTATTGAAATGTTTATAGGTAAGTATAGTAACTTACCAATATTCAAACAGGATAAAAAAGGATTTTAATCCATTGTGTAGCGAACCTAAATCTAGACTACCAACTATGGCGTTAAGCGCTGTTGGCGGCAAAATGGCGGCATAAGATGTATTTTCAGAAAATCAACTATTTTGAACAAACTACTGCTTCTATCAACAATCCAGGAACAGCTGAAGAATCCTATAGATTTTTTTCTTTAGATTATTGTAGTTGCATCCATTCTTCTATAATTATTATAATTATGTTTAATTCATTAATAATATTAATTAATTAATAAATCTCGCTGACGATGCCCTCCGAAAATGAACTTGTATTTTAGGTTTTTTTTATTGCTATTAAGTGTATATCTGTTTGTTAATTGAAGATATAATAGTTACAAAAGATATACATATAGTAATGTATTTTAAAAATGTTGCCTCCTACTTCCTCGTTTCAAATTGTTTTTAAAGACATTGTTAGTTCTATAATTGAACTAAGAAATAATTGTCTAAAATATTTATTAACAACTAACAATTTTTATCAACTCCTAAAGTTGAAGTCGTTTTAATTAGCAGTTGACACAAATAAGTGGAAAATAAGCTAATTAAAACATTACCCGTTAAACTTTTTACAGAATTCCTTATTTATATGTTTTCTGATAAAAAAAAAATCGCGATTTGAACGCCATGAACACGTGTCAAGATTATTTGATCATGGAGTCGCCTTAAGCTACGATTATAAGAATTTTGAGAGGCCCAAAAAGGCTTGACCTAGTAGTAACTAATAAGCTCTTCATGTCTAAACCATAATCTTTTGTATGCTTCATGTCCCCCGAGGCCGACCGGACCTACCAGCTTAGAATTAGAATCTCTTCTAAGTTACTTAAGAATCTTTCAGCGCCTTTCAAAAGACCCTGCCTGGATCTATCTCCTGAATGTTTGAAGAGGTGTCTGCAGCTCGCTGTGCCGAGCTTTATTGACGGGATCCCTGAGTATGGTGTGGAGACTGGGGATCCTTATCAGATCGATAGACTGAATCTTAAGTTGCCAGGAGGCATCGTTATCGAGTTCACTCAAGGCGAGGCAAGGGGGCTTAAGAAATGCAGCGTAGACTTTGCTAGGTAAGTTACCTACAAATAATTTCTAAAGATCAGCAGAACTAGTAACAATAAATTATTGCAATAAGAAATACTTACCTACTCAAAACAAGATAAGATGAGACTGCCTTTTGTAGTCGTCGGTCACTGTCCTTAATAGGGTGTGTGCGTCTACCCTCAAAGGATGTGTAGGGTAGGTTGGTGTAACGTTGCGCGGGCGATAAGTTTGCGCCACAGACAACTCAACCTAGTTGTCTGTGGTTTGCGCATACGTCATTACTCAACACTGGTGTGAAACATCCAGACAACTTTAGCCGTGTTTTGAATGCTATCTGTGCCGGTATGCGCTGCCGAAAAGTTATTGAGAATACTGTAAAAACGGCGAGTCCAAGTTAGTTCAAAGTTTTTATAGGCTTTTGATCTAATATTTTGACATTTTGCAATTATGATTGACAAAAACCCTCAAGGTATTACAATGTTTTGCTGTTAGTTTTACTTGTGTTTGCTATCCATATAACGATTTATAAGAACGTATTTCAATAACTTTGCAAGAGATGGCAGTACTGTTGCGGTATTTACGCAAGGGGTCAAATGTGTATGTTTGCGCATTACGGGGATGAATAGTGTTGCGCGCGCAATCTTACACGCCACTGTGTATTTATCGTCAAAACGACATTATCACCTCTCTGCAGCCATAAAATGCAACCCCTTGATCAGGGTTTCCACAGTGCTCTTAAGAAGTGAATGTGAAAATTTTTAATAATTCCTCGGAAATGGGTTCAAGGAAGAGGAATAAATACGTTCCAGATTACTTCAATCTTCGCACCTGCATCTTACAAAGCTGCAACTGTTGCTTGTGGAACGGAAAGTTTCAGATCAACTGGAATATGGCCCTGGAATCCAGATGTTTTCATGGATGCTGATTTTGTGGCCTGCACTGTCACTGATCAGAACAACCCAGAAAATAGTACCGATAAATAGAAAATTGAACGAGATGACGTTCCGGCAGAGACCGCAGAGGATACATCAGCAGAAGCTGTGTATATTAAGTATATTAAGATAAGTATTCTGCTCCGTTTTACTAAAAGAAACCATTGATTGCATTTCAGAAGCCCCAGAAATCTCTTCTGTGGTGTCTGTTACAGCTTCAGCTTCAGCTACAGCTCTCTTCTGTGGTGTCTCATATATCTAATCCAGTCTCTTCATTGAAAGCTGTGGCTGGCTGTTTCGGATTACATCAGCCATCGTCACCTTTACAAAGTTCTGGGATTAAAATTAACGTAAGCGTCCATTTGAGTCATTTGCTCATGCAAATATTATTCCAATCCCGAGATCTGAATTCAAGAGGGCTACAAATTGGATGTATGAACAAGTTGACATCATTAGTAGTTCACCCAACAAGAATCAGATAGAACGAGGAAAAGAAGGCTAATCCATAAGAAAATCCTAAACAAGCCATTTAAAAAACCATTAACTTCAACTAAAAAGGAATTATGGCAGTGTGGAGGCTGCACTGAAGTAAGTATTTAGGAAGCCTATCGATGAAAACTGGACGGTGTGGTGGCACGAAAAATACACAGACTACCTTAGTTTCGGAATATTCAAATGCGATTAGTGCAAGTAATTTACCGTTCAGATCACTGCGCAATTTTATCGCCCTTTGTGCGCAATTTAACACACCGGTGTGTATAAGATTGCGCAAATCCCGAATTGTGGTTTATTTTAAATAACCAACAAGTTGTTATATTTGCACAAATTACTAGCTTTAAAACTTGTAGCCAGATTACTAATGTATTAGTAAAAATAAAGAGACATGTAATTATACCATCTGTTTTTTTTATAACTGATTTCAAATTGCGCAAACTTACACCAACCTACCCTACTACAAAATAAGATCTCCAAAATCAACCCAAAAAAGAGCAAAGCCACTATGTTGGGCAGCTTTTCGATAGCCCGGTAAAGTCCAGTAATAAAACCACCTTTTCTTACAAACTTTTATAAAATTTGGTAAACAAAAGTTATCGTATTACCTGATACTTATTATTAATATTAACAACATACATATTTATATATACTGAGCGCATCTTATTTTTGGAAATGATGGTTCGTCTTTTATTCTTTCAGATTCGAAGTAGACACATTGGAAGCACAGTATCATTGCAACTTGACTATAAAAGGGAAATATAAATCGAAGGGCCGAATGCTCATGTTTCCGATCGATGGTGATGGCGAATCAACAATAAGATGCAGTAAGTTCCTACATAAAAAAATGAAACTGAAATGAAATAAATTTATTTTGACACACACACAAATACAAGTAACATAATTACACAGATAACAGAGCAACCAAACTAATAAACTAACTAATACTAAACTTTTTTTTACCATATTGAGTACGTACAAGTACGTGTACCCACCCTGTTCCAAACCTAGTCTGCGTTTGTCAAAAAGCACAGTCTCAGCTAGATGTTATTTCAAACAGTGCGAAATAGCACTGGTTTTCAGACTGCGCCGATATTTAAGTACTACTGGAATCGTACCTACTATATTTCCATACAGTTGTAAATGACGTCCAGATATGGGAAGTCTGCGAGCGTATAATTTGGTGCTCGTGTGATTAGTAGTCCAAGTAACCGGTTGATAAATTATGAAAAATTGTCTTAACTTTGACATTTTCTGATGAGACTAGCAACCATTGGTTGACTTGACTACGGGTCCAACAACCCAGCATTACCCCACAATGATACACAAATAAATTTTACAAACTTTTCCTGTCGGTTACACAGCGTGGAATACGGGAGTTGTCAGTTATATAAACTGTTTTATAGATAATGTTTTATAGATTCAAAATGTTTTATAGATAACCTAAGGATTCACAGCTTCCTCAAGCTAGGGTCTAAGGTTGAGAGTGACGGCGACAAATACTTGGTGATCAAGAATGCCAACGTCACACACAGCTACGACGGAAGGGTTAGTTACAGCATGACGAACCTGTTCAAGCAGAACCCGGAAATCAGTAAGTTCTAAAAGAAATGATAATACCGAAACCCTTTCACATATGTGGATGAAAAAACCCAAGTTCCGTCACGGTTTGGTTGAGGGTTCTGATATTGCGAGAATGTTTTAATATTAGATTTTTGAAAGAATGAGTTTTGTAAGTTATTGTATTTTTAAACGACTTTATCAAAAAGGAGGAAGGAGGTTCTCAATTCGTCGGAATCTTTTTTTTATTTATGTTCACCGATTACTATAAATCGGCTGAACCGATTTGAAAAATTCTTTTTTTTTGAAAGGGTATACTTTACAGATATCCCATATAAATTTTATCAAAATCGGTCGAGCTGTAAAATCAACGAAAATCTAAAAGTTGTATAAGTACATCGATGATGTTTTCATGTACTTCGATACCTCGCTGTCTCATTGGAGCGATGCGTTTATTTGGCCTACCCATATTATATATATACAAAATACATCTACTTTCCACTAAAAATGTATTATAGGCTCAAATTTCATTCAATGAAGTCGGTTTCGTTTTAGTTTTTAAAACGTAATAAGTAGTCAAGTGAGTAGTAAAACAAAATATGTCAGCTTATATATCTATAGATGATTAAGACTGAGTTTTGAGTTTTGACGATCTCTGTGAGGCACTGGGCTAAACTCCGGCTGAACGCAGATAGTTGCGAGTTCGATTCCTGCCGCGGGACAATTTTTTGTATGATCTGCAAGTATTCGTCTCGAGTCTGGGTGTTTTTATGTATAATATTATGTTATACGTATATTTACAAAAAAAGTATATAAGTAGTATATCAGTCATATGGTACCCATAACACAAGCTCTGCGTAATTTGGGGCCAGATGATGCTGTGTGAAATGTCCGGGATTATTTATTATTTATTCTTTGTATTGTTTTTTTAAGTGAAGTAGTAAAAAAAATCAGGTGGTATATATCTAAAAATGATTGTGACCGATGTATTATGTATTTAGCTATCAATTTTAGATAAGCTTCACTTAGTTTGGGAGTAGATGGAGTTGTGTGAAACTTCAACCGATATTTATTTATTACACGTAATGTTTAGCACCCGTATTAATTGAAATAAATAAATAAATGACTAGGTACTTATATTATTGATAAGAGTGCATGACTTCATGTTGCTTTATCCTCGGACAAACTCTCTTGTATTAGTGTTTCGTAGTTAAGGTAGGGATCATGCAAAAACGTGCTAGGACCTGGACGAGTTTCTTGCTAGTTCTTTTCGGGCTTGGGCTAGCAGATATTGGCACCTAAATTCATCTACATACTAAGACGTTTCAAAGTGATCTTTGTGATTGTATTGAATAAAATATCTTTTGACTTTGACATTGACTATACTGCTAATAGACTGTATAATTTCAGATAAAGCAATGCTGGACTTTATGAACAATAACTGGCGAATGATCGCGGACGAGTTCGGAGATCCTATGGTAGACTACGGAGTTACCTGTATCATGAAGAACCTTAGAAGACTGCTGAAGATAATTCCACTGAACAAATTTATAATCGACCCAATTGATTTATGATGAAACATTGATAAATAATTAAAACCAGTACCTAACTTCAATCATTTTATTCACAACTCACAACACACAAAGCTTCAATCAATCATGATAATAAGTATAATTTATGTACTACTGGTTAGACTGTCGATGCAAGGGAAGATCCCTTACATCGACAGTCTAATCAGTTGGAACAAAATTTGAGGGTCCAAACTCTTACCGGTCTAGACCGGTCTAACAACATGGTAAATTGTTGTATTACAGTCATCGGACTGTAATATCAGACAACCTACCTATAACAATATACTACTTAGGTATAACAATGCGGAATTGAACTGATTCAAAAGCTGTGCAAGAGAAATAAACGGATTCAATTAATAAAATGAGATATCTGAATAATAACAATCAAATAGGTTGTAGCGACACTTATAAATTTCAACATGAGGGTAATATCCACAGAAAACATGTCATATACCAAAACGCGTAAAGGCCATGCTTCGATGAGTTCCATAAACGCCTTGGCTTGTACCCGCATCGTCTTCGGCAAGTCGTAGTCCATGATGATCTGATTTACGAGGATCTTAGTGCTGTTTCTGGTCGATTGCAGTTTCTCACATACGAAACACATGCCCGCAACGAAAAGAATAGTCGTGGAACACCAGACAGAAATGCTAAGTAATGGTCCTGAGTTGTTTTCAGACGATTTGTAATAGTATAGAGACGTCCAGATCATGATGACTATGAAGAAGAATGTTGACACCAAGCTCATGAAGATCTGGAAGTTATAAACTCTGTTGATCAGGGAACAAACGGTGCCAAGTTTGTCATATATAATGGCCAAGTCGCGGATTTTCATGTTGCTATCAGACGGACGCCCGATCAGGTTGATATCACTTAAAGCTGTGATGTCACAAAGTGTGTACACACCGTTCTTTGTACTAGTTTTATCGTCTAGAAACTTAGTTAGGTATTCATTGATTAAAACAAGTCGGCATTTCACCATTCCGATAAACACACAGAATGTAAATGTTTCCAGTTGTTGTATCAAGTACATGGTGATAACTATGACCTCAGCTTTGTATACCTGTTGTGTGATTATGTCGGTTATAATGATGACAGACTGCATTAAACATAGAGCTATCAGACATTTTATGTACTTGATTCGATCCTTCCTGTAAAAGTCATGAGCTCTGATAAGTTTTCCATCAAGTTCTGCGATAGTTGTTATGATTTCCATGTTGGATTTGCCGAAGAGGTACGAAGTGGTTATCATCGTACTCGTATAGTGGAAGAGGATGACGAAAGAAGGAACCTCGTCCATCATGTCGACGAGATCGTCTTGTCCGGTTAATGCAGCAGGTATTCTTAGCGCGAATGCGAAAGCTGTCAGGTATATGGTTAGCAATACGGCGCTGTATAATTTCATAGCCCAGGTAGGGTGACGCAATTGTCCATTCTTCATACAAAACCGAAATATACCGGCGCAGTTTTCAAGTAAAATTATAGGTCGTAGAGCGTAATAATTTTCCTGAATTTTATTTTTCTTTGACGCATCTTTAGCAATGGATACATTTTTATTTTCTGACATTTTAATATCGAAAGACTACGCTCACATCCGTTAAGCACAAACTAAATTAATACACAGCTTGATGCTATTCTAATTTGAATTACATACCGTAATAAACAAGAGTGGTTTAATTTTGTTAAGTAGGCAAACTACTTTTAATAATAATAACTGTTTGAAATCAATTACTCGCCGACTACTCAAAGTTATAGGTAGGAAGGTACTATCTACCTAGGTATAATTAATATATTAAGAGGCCAGCGGAGGACGAATTGGCCCTACAAACGTAATACCAAAACGATTTGTAACTCAAGCATATTTCCACTATATTGTTGTATTATTTGTATTTAAATAGTATTTATCTAGGTTCCTGGATAGTTTTTAATTCGAATTACTTATCAAAAATGAAATAAGAGCCAATCGCATTTACAAATTTTTTTTGCTAAAATTGACAAGTTGTCTTCCTATTTGTTTCGTATTAAGAACCACAATATCTTACATGTTGTCTGTCAAGGACCATAGCTTTTATTGTCTATTTACAGAATAACATTACCATGTGAAGAATACTAAATGTTTTCAGTCATAATTTTTGGTATTAAGGAACACAACCAAATTCATACCACTTTTGAACGGCTAATATTGCTATCGCGCACGCACGGGGCGGGGCCGGGGGATGGGGACAATTCGGTTGTGTGATAGCTCGGACAGCTACGCACGCACACACTAATGCAACGTGTATTTACACGGTACGTGTGTTCTATTGACTTGTGCCACTGACTTGGATTGAGATTTGCCTTGTTGTTTGAAAACAATAACCTATTTTTTTACATACTACTACGATTTTGCCTGTGATTACGGAAATATTTCACTTGACCTCTGTGGCGCAGTGGGCCTCGGTCCGGCTGGGACGCAAAAGGTTGCGGGTTCGATTCCCGCCGCGGGACAAATGTTTGTATGAGCTGCAAGTATTTACAAAAAAAGTCATCATCATCATCATCGTTTTCATCATCACTATAACCATCACCACCATCATCACGATTGTCATCATCATCATCATCATGTGTGCAATCACACGTGGTAGAAGTGATCTGAGTCACAAAGTTGCCAAAAAAACGTTATCAAACATTATATTCTCAAGCGTGGATATATTTTTTGAAGTGAAAACTTCTTTAGTATAATGATTTGAAAGTCAATGAAACGAAAAAGCGACAGTAAAAAGAGACACATAAATTCATAAGATTTAACGTGGGAGAAATTGAGATAGGAAGCATTATACAGGGTTTCTTATAATTGTGGTACAAACATTTTAGAAGGTTTGAATTACACACATGTTTTTTTTTGTAAATACAAATACATGTAATACATAAAAACACCCAGACCCTAGACAAATAATTACAGATCATAGAAACATTTGTCCTGAAGCGAGAATTGAAACCGCAACCTTCTACGTCTCACACGGCCCTTGGCCCACTGCGCCACAAAGGTCGTCCCCTCGGTCGAAACTTAATTTTGCATGCATAAATGTAGGAAGATTAAAATACCTATGTATATGTTACCTACTTTTATCTCAGAAAAAGCGTGAAACCGCAGACAGAAGCTTGTATTTCATTTACCTACCGCCTTCGAATTGCCAATGACATCAATGAGAGATATATACCTCCCTACCTACACCTACTCACACACGTCAGCTTGTAAGCTACGGTTATATTTAGGTATTGTAGTACCGCGTCCCGCGCCTCCCGCACGCCCCGCGCGCGCTTACATCATTTAAACAGAGATAAAGATATTCGGAGCGATTTTTGCACGCGCCTCGAATTGAAGTTGCGAGCGAGCTTCACCGGCTTCTTAATGAAGTAAAAAATGCATAAAAAATTAAGTACCTAGATAGAAACTTACCTACAAACATTGTTCAATCGAGGAGTAGGTAAGTAATAATTACGTTTTAAAAACTAAAAAGAAAACCGACTTAATTGAGTGAAATTTGAGCCTATAATACATTTTAGTGGAAAGTAGATGTATTTTGTTTAAACATATATAATATGGGTAGGCCAAATAAACGCACCGCTCCAATGAGACAGCGAGGCATCGAAGTACACGAAAACATCATCGATGTATACCTACAATTTATAGATTTTGATTTTGATTTTGATTTTTCAGCTCGACCGATTTTGATAAAATTTTAATGGGACCACCTGTGAAGTATACCCTTCATACCCATTTTTAACCGACTTCATCAAAAAGCAGGAGGTTCTCAATTTATCGGAATCTATTTTTTTTATGTATGTTCACCGATTACTCGAAAACGACTGAGCCGATTTGAAAAGAAAATGTATTTGTGTGATGTGGAAAGTAGATGTATATTTACATATTATATAATATGGGTAGGCCAAATAAACGCACCGCTCCAATGAGACAGCGAGGTATCGAAGTAACACGAAATTCAAATTATTTTATTTAATTTGATTTTTGATTTGATTTGATTATCTAATTTATCTAATTTGATTGTCTTTGATTTTTCAGCTCGACCAATTTTGATAACATTTAAATGGGACCACCAGTGAAGTATATCATTTCAAAAAAAAAAATACAAATCGGTTCAGACGTTTTCGAGTGATCGGTGAACATACATAAAAAAAAAGATTCCGATGAATTGAGAACCTCCTTCTTTTTGAACGAAGTCGGTTAAAAATAACCAATAATTTGACGTTTCTAAAAACGGATCTGCGCCATCTAGTAATTTGTGACTGAAACTGATAGAAAGGACGAAAAAATAATAACATTACTCTGCGAATTCAAAAGAACTATAATGATTATTATGCAACTATATTTAATTGGTCTGAGATTATTTGTTACAAAAGAATAATCTGAGTAGAATGTAGAATGTAAAATGTGGAATTACTGCTTCTGCTACTGAACAATAGAGGACGCTACTTATAAATCACAATACAGTTTTAATCTTATATTCACAGATGGCAGTAGTTACACACACAGATCATATTATATCATTATGATTTGTGTGTGTAACTACTGCCATCTGTGAATTTAAGATTAAAACTTAGTAGATAGACTTGAAAACCTTAAATTTTTTTCTATGTTTGGTAAAACATTTTGGTAGGTTTATTAGCTGTATCTAATGACAATAATTACATTAATGATCTGTGTGTGTAACTACTGCCATCTGTGAATATAAGATTAAAACTTATTTGGTCAGTATGCTTTACATCTGCTACTCGCCAATAGATACAGCTAATGAACCTACCATAATGGTTTACTAAACAGAAAAAAAATTAAGGTTTTCAAGTCTATCTACTAAGTATTTTTTAAACTCAGAATTCATATTATAAAAATAATAATATCTTTATTTCCGACAATTAGATGTTTATACATTAATTACTTACACAAATAATTCCAGTCAATTCCTAATTTTAGAAATGAAACATCAGAATATGTCTTAAAAACAAACTACAAACAAATGTATGCAATAACTATCGTCATCCCGTGACCACGACAGAGTGTAAACCTGTCGAAACGTCGGGAAAAATAGGTAAATAAACGCGATAAATACCCGTAAGTATTTATAATAATATGCAATAACTACAAATAACAAATTACAAAAACAAAAAAGAACAACCCGCATCACACTGTTTCATATACTAAACTAGCTGGAGCCCCCGCGACTTCACCTGCGTGTTTGTACGAGAAACCATCGAGTTAATATGATTGTATTATTCATATCAAGTTTCAGGCAAATGGCGCCACCCGTTAAAAAGTTCCAATACAAACTATGACACCCAATTTAACCCCTTTGTAAGGGTTATTTTAAAAAATCCTGGAACACGTGTCCATTTATTTTGCATTTTAATTATTCAAATCAAGTTTCAAGCAAATCGCACCACGCGTTAAAAAGCTTCATACATTAGTTTTCACCCCTTTTCCCTTAAACTCAATATCAAGAAATCCCGCCTTAGTGAGTGGTTTTGCTATAACAGGATGCTACCTTCCAAGTATCAGCTTTCTAGCTTCAGTGGTTTCGGCACGGCGATGATGAATCAGTCAGTCAGTCATTCAAGTTAAGCTCTTTCATAGGTATAGATTATAATGAAACAGTTTTGACCCAATGTTAAAGTAAGATTATCATACTTATCTGCTATTACGTACATTCTGAATGCTGTTGTGACCACGTCTCACTCTGCTCATTATTCATGCTATCCTCTTCCGGATAACCGCTGCGAAACCATCGGTTCTTGCATTCGCCACCATTCTAGAGGCATTGCAGTAGGTTACGGGGCATTGAGGCATTGCAGTTATTTATTGAAGTGAAAACTTCTTTTAGCGCGGTACGCATATTTTTAGATGAGATAAAACCTCTGGACTCGCGACACCGTTACCGAGACGCAGCCGGCTGCCGAGCTCGCCCCATTTGATTATAAACCTTAATTCACATGTTTACAGTCTACTTTTGTATGGAGAAGTTTACTGAGTTATGTTTTTTGATATATTATCTACATTCTGAATATAAATTTTGCATCATCTGTGTTCGTTCAGTATTTGATTGGCAGTCGCCATAATTACTGATTTTGAAGTGACTTAGGTATTACTAAACTCTAACGCGCCAAAACAAGTTTTCACTTCTGTCGGCACTCCCGGAGTGCAACCGGATATTTTTTTATTTTAGGCATCACTTGCAGTACACATAACAAACATAGGAATCTAGGATATAATATACCTATGCAACAATTACAGGCATGCACAGTATTTGCCATCAAATTTAATGCTAATTATACAGGCAACAGCTTAAATTTAAATCAGATATACATATTGAACTAAAAGAACTAAATAAGTAGTTAAGAAACAAAAGCTGATTATAATATAAATGACTATATTATTGATAAGAATGCATGGCTTCATGTCGCTCTGCCCTCAGACAGCAAAATAGAGCTAGGACCAGGACGAGTTTCTCGGGCTTGGGTTAGGAAGAATTGGCACCTAAAATTCCTAGTATGTTCTTATATACTAGGTGAATTTAGGTGCAATTCTTCCTAACTTTAACACTATTTTTTTTTCGGCGGTAGTAACTCGCTAAAGCAACATCATTGTTTGTTTGCTCCGTAGTTTTAATTTGAAAAAGTGGAAAAAAGTGACGTGATTCTGTTGCGAGTTTATGCAATTTGTGACCAGTGAAAACACCTTTCTGGTAACTGTTACTTTTTTCTAATTGACCCAGTGATTCCAAAGTTATAAGCAAAAACATTTTAAAATATTTTGTCAACCGTCCGGTAACTGACCTAAAACAACTCGCGCTCAGCGCTCTTGCACCGACCCCGCGCAGGTGGTCACCAACCACCCGCCCGCGCTGCACTGACCGCGCTGCCTACCTCCTGGAATCCTACGCCTACGACACGCGCCTACGACTTTTGTCATAGTTACACGATGAGTTGCTCTGCCTGTGATAGTGGCATACTACCTGATGAAGACTATCTCCAATGTGTGATCGAAGGTTGCAATAAGCGGTATCATCTGATGTGCATCAGTGGGAAAGACTCTACTATTGACGAGAAGAACACCTGGGTATGTCCTGAATGCTGCTACGCTGCCAAAAAAGGAGGAAACAACAGCTCCACTCCGGTGGGTTCTAGAGTGCGGGATTACAGCTCAAAAGTTACGAATAGAAAGAAAACACCTCTCCTAACCAACATGGATTCATCATCTAAATGCGACACGCCTTCCGATCTCTCTATAGAAATCAAAAGCAAAGGTGGAGACAACAGTCTGACCCCTGCCGGCGCCGCCTCTAAGAAGAATCGCGATACTAATGTTACCCAGCGAAAAAAAATCCCCATTCTTTCGGATGCAGAGCCAGTAAGTAGCGTAGAAAACGCATCATCGCAATTGTCAGCAGAGGTTCGCAGCTTAAGACAGGAGGTATCGATACTGATATCGATATCCGAAAATGGTTCAATCTGAAAACCAGCGCTATTTCCGTGCCCGGAAGTAGCACATGCTGAGATGGAACCTTTTCAGCCACACTTAAATGTTGTTTGGTTCGCGGGAAGGGCTATTTTTTATTATTATTATTATTTTTTATTCATAACTTTCATAGTTAGTTTTATTTCTGTTTGTTTTAATGTGTTTGTATCAATTCTCTCTTGTAGCTTAGTTTTAAACTGTTTTCCGCTCTTGTGTTCTTGTATGTTTTTTTTTGTGTGCTGAATAAATGTTTTTCTTTCTTTCTTTCTTTCTTTATACTGAGAGATCAGCTTGCTCTAGCTATATCGATACTTACCAACTACGACGCAAAACTAGAAGGCTATTCATCACGAGTGGAAGCGCTTCACGGCAAGTACGAGCAGGCAGCCGCAGTTCCGGTTCCGGTAGCAACAAACCCGCCCCAGCACCAGGAGGTACCCCGGGAGCCCTTGCCAGCAACAGCTTACAAACCGGCAATGAAATCGAAGTCGACGGTCTCGATGAAACCAAACACCGCAGCTCCAGTGGCGCCACCACGTCCAGGCAAGGACACTAATACCAAGGCGACGCGGCCCCGCGGAGGTGACATAGGTTCAAGTACTAGCGAATCATCGGGTCCAACTCATAGCCTGAACCAGGGACCAGAGGTCCTGCAGCAGTGGACAGAAGTCAAAGTCAAAGTCAAAAGATGATTTATTCAATACAATCACAAGGATCACTTTGAAACGTCATACATGCTAGGTGAATTTAGGTGCCAATTCATCCTAACCCAAGCTCGAGAAGAATTGGCAAGAAACTCGTCTTGGTCCTAGCGCTTTTTTATATGATCCATCTTATAACTACCTTAATTACGATTAATTATTAATTAATTAATTACCTTAATACAAGAGAGTTTATACATTTCAAGTGTGTCGGTTAACTGTCTGGCGGCAGAGCGACATGAGGCCATGCATTCTTATCAATAATATAGTCATCTATATTATAATAAGCTTTCTTCAAAATACTACCTTTAATGTATGCTTTAAATTTCTTAATAGGTAGTTTAGTAGCATTTTCAGGAAAATTATTATAGAAGCGCACCGTGTTCCCCATAAATGACTTATTAACTTTTTCTAGTCGAAACCTAGGGATGTATAATTTATGTTTATTCCTAGTGTTGATTTTATGAAGGTCACTATTTTGCTGAAGCCATCTCTATTTTTATGTGTATATAACAAATTTTCATATATATATTGTGAAGCTATTGTGAGAATATTAATTTCTTTGAATATTTCTCTCAAAGATTCTCGTGGTTTCATTTTATAAATGGCACGTATTGCCCTTTTTTGAATTACAAATATTTTACCAATATCAGCTTCTTTCCCTCAGAGAATGATGCCGTATGACATAACACTATGGAAGTAACTGAAATAAACTAGTCTAGCTGTAGCTTCATCAGTAAGCCACCGTATCGCATGAACTGCATATGCAGCGGAACTAAGCCTACCAGCAAGCGTTTCAATTTGTAAATTGTTTCCCCACTGTAGTTTTGCATCAATATTAAGACCTAGGAAGATCGTGGAATTTACAAGATTCATTGCCTCTCCATTTATTTCAATGTTGGACGGGCTATGAATAACATTTGGCAAAGTGAATTTGATACATTTAGTTTTTTTTGGAATTAAGCAAAAGATTATTTACAGTGAACCAGTTAAGAACTAACGCTAAGGAATCATTTACGTTATCGCAAATACTGGTTTTACCTCTATCAACTTTAAAAGTTAAAGACGCAAATAAAACTATATCACAAATCTTTTTTACAAAAAAAGGTAAATCGTTAACGTATACTAGGAATAAAAAAGGGCCTAGTATCGATCCCTGAGGTACCCCTATATCAATAATTGATCCCAAAGACCTCTCACCACCCACGTCTACTTTCTGGACTCTACTGGATAGATAAGACTGTATGAGGTCAATCGCCCGGTTTTTAATGCCATAATATTTTAACTTTGTGATTAGGGTTGCATGACTCACACAGTTAAAGGCCTTAGATAGATCGCAGAATACCCCAACTGCATTCTGTGACTTCTCCCAGGCCTCAAATATATGCTTTAAGAGCGCTATACCTGCATCAGCTGTTGATCGACCTTTAGTAAATCCGTATTGATTACTATGTAGCAGTCCGTTAACGTTAAAGTGGTATAATAACTCATTAAGAATTATTTTTTCAAAGATTTTACTTAAAGCAGGTAATATCGATATCGGTCTATAATTAGCGAGATCACTTTCACTTCCAGACTTAAACATAGGAATGAGTTTACTGTGTTTCATGAGATCGGGAAAAACTCCCTCGTCGATACATCTATTAAAAATATAAGCTAAACATGGTGCAATATCTAAGATAATGACACCCAGCACCTTTGTAGACATTCCCCAAAGATCTTCTGTATTTTTTATATTAATAAACTCGTACTTACCTGCGGGACTTGTGTCCCGGCGAGACCTGCTCAGTGAAGGAACTTTCGGCGAAGGGTGACTACAAGTCACACAAAATAGGAGTTCCTGTACCGTATGAGGAAATGTGCCTGTCAGCCGAAGTATGGCCGGTTAACGCCAAAATTAAGTCATGGATTGTGTATCCAGCTAGATATAATGCACGCAAACCAAACCAGCCCTTTCGTGACGGCGCCGGCGGCGCGCAGAACCTGCCCTAAACAAGTAAGTAATATTGAAATATATTACCAGAACGCTAGAGGGCTGAGAACTAAGTTAAATCGGTTCTTCACTAACATAGAATGTTCAGGCAGCGATCATTTTGTCATCACAGAGACGGGATGCAATGACTCAATAGACGATGCAGAAATAGTACCTCCGGGGTTCCAAGTACTGAGGAGCGACCGCACCCTGTAAAAATAGTGTAAGTACTTTTTATAAATAAATAAATAAACTTAAGACCTCAGCTAAGGGTCGCTTTAAAACGAACACGTTTCATTACATACAATCATCCTTGTGATTGTATTTAATAAAGTATCTTTTGACTTGACTTGACTTGACTTGAGTTAAATCCAAAATATGAATATTTATAGGTAGGTAGGTACTTATACAAAATATAGGTATAAAACCAAACTATTCTAAGCCAAAACTAGAAACTTAAAGAGATAAACATGATGAATACAATAGTGGAACTCCAAAATACTAGACAATATACTAATAGATAGATTCTAAGATGCAAGTTCATCCTGGTGAGAAACAAGGATATGCTTGATTAATTTATCTATTATAAAGATGTTATATATTGGACTCGTAGGGTGCTCATAGATTTCTGAATAAACTTAACCTATAGGCTGCTCGTATAAAAGCTTTGACAATAGGTTTTGAAAATCTTTGTTATAACAGGGACACCTTTGAGATCAGCAGTATGTGCCCAAGGTTGCCCAACAATAATTAGGTTAGTTCCGTAAAGGCCAATGGAACATTTTCAGGTGGCGTGTTGTTTTCTGTAAAAACAACAATATCATTTAAAAAAAGGAAGAAGTTCACAATTCGTCGTTATCTTTATTTTTTTTATGTATACATACATAACATACATAAACTAAATTAAAGATTTCGTAGACGCCTGAACCGATTAGGAAAATCCTCTTTTTGTTTCAAAGGTTGTACTTTTCAGGTTCCATTTAAATTCGAGCGAGTCGAGCGAATCGAGCGGTTTTAAAAAAATCTACAAAAATCTCAAAATTATATACATCGATGATATTTTCGTTTACTCCGAAACCTCGCTATCTCATTGGAGCAGTGCGTTTAGTTGGCCTGCCAATATCCCTACTAATATTATAAATGTCAAAGTAACTCTTGTCTGTCTGTCTGTTTGTTACGTTTTCACGCCTAACCCACTGAACCAATTTTGATGAATTTTGGTATAAAGATAGATGGGACCTTGGAGAAGCACATAGGCTACTTCTTAAATATGTACTTCGTGTGCGAAGCCGCGAGCAGAGCTAATTTCCAGTAAAACGCTTTCTGTGGCTACGCCTGCGTCACTGCACTTCTATCCACTATTCAGATAGTCAAGGCTGTTTCCATACCAAGTCAAGCCCTTTTCAGACATGGTCATTTTATTGTTGATTTGAGAGTTGTGATTTAGGTTTTCAATGAATGTGACTCTTCCGCCACTGACATAAATACATCCACAGTCTACAGTAGTACCTAGATCTGACTTCTGAAAGTTCCGTCTCTACCGGCGTTCATTGCATTACATTTCCAAGACCTATGCACGGACGTGACGATTTATTTCCGGTATTTAGTTCCCGCGCGTCTGCTGACATCGCGAATGAGTTTCCGGGGTCATGATCATGACTCACAAGCCTCGCTATTGGTGACATGAAAGGGACGGTATGAATTTTATCTTGCGAGTGCAAGGGAGATGACGAAGCTCGCTCTATTTTTCGGGTTTTCATGATCGTTATGTTGCATAATATAGGTACAGAATTTAAAAAACAACACATCCCGACACCAGTCGTCATCACGGGAGAGCTAGACAACAACCCTCCAGCTATTTAATAATATGCCTTCACATATGCACCTAATATGCGAAAACCCTATCAAGTGACGAACGATTAATTAATTAATTAATCGATTAATTCATCTGTAACTTGACTGACGCCACTTAAATCATCTTCAACAGATGTACAAAGGCCAATGATGATGACGAACGATTGATATAGGTATTTAAAATATAAATTAGAGAACATAAAATACGATGTAATAGTGCCTGCGGAAATTTGCCGCGAAGGATACGATACAATAGAAGACAATAAACACATACCAATTTTGTAGCTATGGCGAAACGTGTGCATTGCCCTAGCAAAATATTGACGAATTTCAGGGTTTTGAGTATGAAGATATTTAGAGCATTGTTTCGTGTAATTGTGCACGAATTTCATAATTGTGCGTCCACAGGAAAAAAAGTTATGGACAAAAAACAGATTTTGCTAGGGGAACGTTTGCAACGTTACTCCAGCAAGATTTTTTTGAAAAATGGACGAAGCTTAAAAATAATAAATGGATTGGAAGGCTTATAATTGTGTCGGCCGAATGTTCGGCCGAACATTCGTATATAAGAAACGTTGCGGTACTGTAATGCTAGAACATTTATACTATGGTAAACATGGCGATTTTTATTATAACGCTGACAATTTATGGAGGTCGTTGTTATGTACTAAGGCACCACTTTTCATTAGTCTTTTAAAATAGTCCGGGTTATATGTATTAGATTAAGGATTTTTGATATATTTATTTTATTTTATTTATTTTATTTATTTAATAAACTAGTCGCTTGTTATTGCTGAAAATTTCAGCACAGCGAGATGGCTCGACGCACAAATTTTTGGCCAATCTCTAACTTTGTCACATGTCTAGAGCTCGTGTAATCTGACATTAAAGTTTCGCGATAGTCACCAAAAACATGAATATCTCGAAAGCCCTTGCATGCACAAATTTGTTTTTTGTGCACAATCGTGCACAATTATAAGCCTTCCAATCAATTTATTATTTTTAAGCTACGTCCATTATTTCAAAAAAATCTTGCTGCAGTAACGTTGCAAACGTTCCCCTAGCAAAATCTGTTTTTTGTCCATAACTTTTTTCCAGTGGACGCACAATTTATGAAATTGTACAATTCGTGCACAATTACACTAAACATTGCTCTAATTATCTGCATACTCAAAACCCTGAAATTCGTCAACATTTTGCTAGGGCAATGCACACTGGCGAAACAACGTCACTTTGGAGTCGGTTTCCTGATAAACAAAGTATAAATCCAATTTCATGAGCTTTTGGGTTGTTTCGGATAGACTTTCGATGCTAAATTTAAAATTCGACCAAGCACGATCTCTCAAACAGGCACTAACTTCAGTCTCAACCGAAGAGGATATAGATAAACGGCAAATCATTTTAGGGGAATTTAATGCCAAGATGGGAATCTAAAAGAAAGAGGAAATATGTACTTAATAATTGGCCCCTTAGAATCTTTTGAAACGGGTATTGGTAACGACAGAGGACAAAGTTTAGTAGAATTTGCTATGGAAAATAAAATGCAAATTGTCAATACATTCATTTCATTCATTACATTATAATGAAAACCAAACAAAGATGGGCATGGTTGTAATCGGACAAAACAATTAAAAATGAAATAGACTTAATTTTAACCTCTGAAGCAAAACGATTTATTAGCATAGACATACTTAATTGAATCTACCCTTTGGATCATCACCTTGTATGGAGAACATTTCAAATAAAAACGCAAAAGAGGAAAGGAATAACATACAAACCCGATGCCGAGTGCGGAAGCTAGTAGCTATAGTACAAAAATAGATGTATGCATAAGTCTATGTCCTAGAATGGATAAAAATCATTAGCTGTGGACTTAGTAAGTAAACTGGATGAAAGTAACAGCTTTTATCGATAGGTACCTAAAATTCACCCCTAGTGCCTGCGGGTTCGCCGTGCGCCGATTTTGAGGAATGGAGCCAGTGCGGCGCAGGGTCGGCAGTGGACGCGTGACAGACGCCGGGCTGCCACGCGGCCGACCGCCGCTTCGGCCTGCGTCGGCCTCTACAGGGCCCATTCGGCATCAGCAGCGCTATGGGTCAGACTTCTGGCACCGAGTGCACGCCTGACGATGATGAAGAATCTCGCATCAGGAAAAACCATACAGAAGCTTCATTGGTGAGTTACCTAACGGAGAATCTCGTGCTTAGCAATCCATCCATACAATTCTTTTGCGCTTTATTTTTAACCGACTTTAGAATAGGAGGAGATTCGGTTCTATTTTTTTTTATAAGAACGATGTACCTACTTTATCGCATGTTATAGACATTTTCGCGGATCAGAAGATTTCGACGGACTCCAAATTCTAAATTTAAAAAAGAAACTATTACGATTGCTAGAAATTGTTGACTAATTTAACACATTTTGTTAATGATCACGGCAGCTGAGCCGTTGGCAAACCCGAATGTCAATACTAAGACCCGAGTTCGAACCGTAGGTACGTCCTGAAATTTTAACCAGAGTGACAAACATCAACCATATACATTACATGTTATTCAACTTTCTTCCTACCAGATGTCCGAAGACACCTCTCGTCGTTTTTAATTGCTGCTTTGCACTTTAGGAATTACTTTTTTTTACTATTACTTATTATTAGGTATACCTACGTATGTAGATGCATACATAAGTACTATGTACCTATGTTTCATATACTAGCTGACCCCCTTGCAACTTGGTTCACATGTTTAAGTTTTAAAGGAATTGTAGCTTAAATTTATTTCCTTGCTAATTTTATTGATAAATTTCAAACCTATCACTCCCACCACCCAATAAAAAATTCCATACAAACATTCACACCCCATTTTACTCCTTTATGAGAGTTATTTTGATCCTGAAATCCTGAAACACGTGTCAATTTATTTTGCATTTTAAGTAGGTACTTATCCAAACCAAGTTTCTAAGAAATCACACCACTCGTTAAAAAGTTCCCATACAAACTTTGACACCCCATTTTACCTCTTTTAGAAAAAACTTGAAACACGTCATTTATTTTGTATTTTATTTATTCTTATCAAGTTTCAAGCAATACGCACCAGCGTTAAAAAGTTTCATACATTAGTTATCATCCGTTTTCATCCTCTTAGAGATTGAATTTCAAAAAATCTCGCCTTAGGGGTGGTTTTGTTGTATCGGCTCGGCTCGGCGATGATGAATCAGTCAGTCAGTAAGGTTAAGCTCTTTTATAGGTAGGTATAGATATAGAGTACGTCAAGCAAATCTCAACACATATTAAAAAGTTTCTATACAAATTTTAACCTCTATATTCCCCCTTTTTAGGGGCTATTATGAAATACCCTAAAACCCGTGTCGCTCATTTGGAATTTAAAGTAACCATATCAAATGTTAAGCAAATCGCACGACGTGTTATAAAACATGAACCCTGTTAATTACGAAAAAGAGTTAACTTATATGGCAGCATGTAACTTGGACTTAGGTACTCCAGTAGTTATTACTCCAATCGTGTGCATATAGATAGACAGAAATTATGCTAGAATTGTGTTCTGCTAATATTTTCAAGTAGTACGGACTTTAACTTGTCATCAACATTTCCCTTAGTTCATCTGTTGAAGATGATTTAGGTGGCGTCAGTCAAGTTACATAGCAGTTATTTGTAAATAAAAACTTTCGTTCATGGATCCACTCCAGCAAGCTGAGGTGGGTGAAGTTTCCTCTCCACTGACGTCACTTTGCCTAGGATTCTGTTTGATAGCGCAGGCCTTCCCAGGTACCCACACTAACGGCTGGTACCGAGCCGAGTTCGTTTCAAGTTTTCCTTCTCTTCTGTTAGTCAGCAGGGGAACTAACCCCTAATAATTTGAAGACTATCGCAGTCGTCACTATCATCAGTTTCTAAGCAGCAAGCTCCCAGATGACTGCTGTTGCAGTTCCACGTAGAAATCCTTACTCGAAGTTTTAACTTGTACGTACAGTAATATTAAAGTACCTACTGTGAGCTGTTCCGCTTATGACATCCGCGCGTGCGTTGTAAAAAGAAAAACACAATTAAACTGAATTTAAAGCACTCTGGATAACCAAGCTAGGTATTTTAACAATAAATTCTTTTTTAGTATCAATTCCATCAATCCAGAGATTACCCCAACATCAAAATGTCAAAATCTCCACAATGTTTTGAATAAATTGTTCAACCCATATTTTATTTACTATACCTAATTACGTTTTAAAAACTAAAAAGAAACCGACTTCATTGAGTGAAATTTGAGCCTATAATAAATTTTTAGTGGAAAGTAGATGTATTTTGTATAATATACAAAATAATATATAATATGGGTAGGCCAAATAAACGCACCGCTCCAATGAGACAGCGAGGTATCGAAATATGTACATGAAAACATCATCGATGTATACAATTTTTAGATTTTCGTAGATTTTTCAGCTCGACCGATTTTGATAAAATATGATGATTTTGATAATAAAATTTATATGGGACCTGTGAAGTATACCCTTTCAAACAAAAAAATAATTTTCCAAATCGGTTCAGCCGTTTTCGAGTAGTCGGTGAACATACATAAAAAAAAACGTTTTGCACTCCGGGAGTGCCGACAGAAGTGAAAACTTATTTTGGCGCGTTACAGTTTAGTAATAAATCATTTCAAAATTAGTAACTAAGGCGACTGCCAATCAAATACTGAACGAACACAGATGATGCAATATTTTTTGGTCATAATGTAGATAATACCTATATCAAAGAACCTAACTCAGTAAACTTCTTCATACAAAAGTAGACTGTAAACATGTGAATTAAGGTTTATAATCAAATGGTGCGAGCGTGGCAGCCGGCTGCGTCTCGCCCCAGACGGTAACGGTGTCGCGAGTCCAGAGGTTTTACCTCATCTAAAAATATGCGTACCGCGCTAAAAGAAGTTTTCACTTCAAAAAAAAAAAGATTCCGACGAATTGAGAACCTCCTCCTTTTTGATAAAGTCGGTTAAAAATAAGTACCTACCCACTTGTATTCATAAAGTTTGGAGTTTATCGCATCACGCGTCAAAAATATTCTATACAATATTTGAAACCCTGTTGCACCCTTAAAACAAATTGTTTTAATCAAAGGTTGCACCGTCATTACATAGTATAAAACAAAGTCGCCTCTCGCTGTCTGTCTGTCCCGATGTATGCTTAGATCTTTAGAACTATGCAACTAGAGAACACGAACACGAAGGAAAACAAGGTTGAAATAAAAACAAAATAAGATCATTCGTATTTTAAGCAATTTTTACTAGTTTGGACAAATGACAAAATCACCATGAATCCATAACATAACCAAACCATACAGCTAATATGATATAATATTATGATGATATAATATTATGATGATATAATATTATGATGATATAATATGATAAACTCGAAAGTGGATCTGTCTGTCTGTCTATCTGTTTGTTTGTTAAGTACCTACCTTTTCATCGTCGAACAGATCTCGATAAAATTTCCTATACCTACCTAGATATAGGTAGGTTGTATCTTGAGGACGGACATAGGAACACTTATAATATAAGTACCCAATGCGTGCGAAGCCGCGGACAGAAACTAGTAGGACCTTACCTTAATGATGCGTTAGCATCCTATAGTTTGTGCCTTAATGGTTTATTTTGGCGCGCGCTGTCTGACAACGAACGAACGCAAGAACTTTCTATTTCATTCCATTCCTTGCTATACCGTGCGTGCTGAGTTTTAATTTGACAGTTGTTGGTCTGACGACGGCACAAGGAACGGTACTTGCTTGCCTGCCGTACGCGTGTGGGGAACGAACGAAACGTCATTTATTTGCTCAAACTGTCAAAAAGACAAATTTGTTTTTTTTGATAGTCGTTCGTCGAAGGAGTTACTTTTTTCAAAATAAATAAAATTGGCCTATAAAAAATTGCGTAGTTCATACATCATGTACTCAAACCTAATATTTCTACAATAAATAAACTGTCTGCAAAGACAATTTGACGAAGTCACTATGGGACTGTGCACAATTAATACAATTTTGTTGCTGTCCTAATAATTCCTTTGTTTTTGTAATATTTTGCTATTACCGGTGCGGTGAAACCCCATCCTCGCTTGTTTTCTGAACTTGCCGTGATTAATAAACGAAACCACAGTGCCAGCTGAGTAGTGTGACCATACAATCATTTTTTTGTGTTCGTGATTCGAACTACTTACTGTGTAAAATAATTTAACAATGTCGAAAGTGTCCCTGAACAATGTGCCATCCAATCCAAGAATTAACAGGCTGAGAACATTTTCAAGGGTAAGTTATCCATTAGAAATCTTAAGCCAAAGGCTTCCTTGTAACTGCTATAATTAGAACAGTTTTGGAGGTTAGGTATCTAATTTTATTTCAGTTTTCTTGTTCTGTGCTTGTTGATGTGCTCAGAATCAGATACTGAATTAATAAGTATTACAGGATTATATTATGTTGGTCCATGGTAGCTTGTTGTGTTAGGTTGTTTGTATGCTCAAGAAATACTGTGCATCATTTTAAAATTTTGTTCCTCATAAAACTTTTTTGTTATGTACCTACATAGGTATACTACTTGCATAGGTATCTATTCAAATTTAGTTAGTAAGTATGAGATGGCAAAACAGCTAAGAATGTCTAGTAGCACCAAGATTTATTAAGATAGAACCAATGCCATTGGTAGCCTGATGCCATCTAGGTATGCATCAATTTGTTTGCAATTATGAGTGTTTTTTTTCTTCTGGTAAAACCAGGAACAATTTTATCACATTTAGAAACAGATGTTATTATTCTCTTTCAATATACCTACTTTGTTAGGTACAAATTTATTTGGATATACTTTAATTTGAATAAGTAAGAAAGAACCAACTACTGTCTGAGAATTTACACATGTGTTTAAATTAATTATTGCACAATTCCCACTACCAATATTAAAAGATGACTATGTGTCTCCATGTATGTCCAGTTTCAATCTATTACCTTACCAAATTGCATCAAGATATTATGTTTGTTGTTTAGTCATGAAAATGTAAGTGACAGAAAGCTTTAGAGATACATTTTTGAATCTATAATATTAGTATATGTACATTGACAACATCTGTGAAGCAGCAAGCAAAGGTCCGCCTGAGATGCAGAACATTGCTGGTTTGATTCCTGGCACCAGACAAATGTTATAAATAATCTGCAAGTATTTGTCTTAATTCTGGGCATTCTTTAATGAATCAGACATATATGTATTAAGAAAAAAAAAACTTTTAAGTAGTATATCAGTCATGTGGTACCCATAACACAAGCTCTGCTTACTTTGGGGCTAGATGATGCTCTGTGAAATGTCTGACATTGGCCTCAAATCTGTTGGCACCAACCTAACTAATTTTAGCTAAAATTAGGTTTTGAACTGTCAAATTAACTTTTGGTATTCTGCTGCTACCAACTTATCCTAATTTAATTTTATCTAACTTAATTAAGCGTTCCTAATTTAGTTAGATGGTACCAACCGAATAGGTTTTACAAATGCTATGACTAACTAAGTAAATATATTTTAGACAATTCCTAATTTTAGAAAATAACCAACCAAATTGCCACCATTATTGAAATATAAAGATAATATGTGAACCTGGTCTAAGTCACTATGTATTAATAGTGATCTGGACCAGGTTCAACATCAACTGATTAATGAATGAAATTTATTTCTCTTTAAAAAATTTAGCAAAACCAGTGTTTGGATATATCTAAATAATATTTACTCAGTTATTGCCTAGTTTCCCTGTTAGTGCGCTGTGAAATATTAACCCAAACCATTCCAAGTCATTTACAGCCCTCGCCTATTTCTGAGGTATAAAACAGGCTTGATTAATACTTTAATTTGTAGTACATAGATTTTTTTGTCTTGTTATCCGCAATCATTTGGAGAGCTATAAGCAGATCAATAGATGGGTTATATTTAGCATTTTGGATCAGGGCTCATTTTTCTTCTAGTACGCTTTTGGTTTTCTATATCTGTTGTTTTAAGCACCTGAGTGTGTTGCTTCCTCTTTAATATATTTCCTCATCTACTGTGGGGACTTCTAGATACTTAAATATAAGTTTTTTTGTTTTGTTGTCTTGTATCTGCAATCAACTGGATGACTAGGTATATGCAGATGAATAGATGGGTTATGTTTGGCAATTTGAATCTGGGCTCATTCACCATTCTTCCTTAGCATATTTTCAGACTTCTCTGACTTCTCGCAGGCTTCTCGTCGGCCTCCTAGTACATCTTGGGTTTTCTATTTCTATTGTCTTAGGAGGCTGAGTTAGTTGTTTCCTCTTTAATATATTTCCTTGTCTACTGTGAGGACTTCTATATTCTACTCATAGATTTCCTCATACTGAGTCATACCATGTCGATAAAAAATTGCCTATAATGTCAATTCAGGTTTATATCTATATCTACAAGTTTTATCCAAATTGATTCAGCCATTATTGCTAATTCAGTAACAAACAAACATTCACACATTTATTATAATACTAGCCGATGCCCGCGGCTTCGCGCGCGTGGTACAGCCTAAAATGTTATGCTTCTAGTTCTGAAAATGACAATACTTTCATACAACCTTTTGTCCCCCATTTCAACCTTTTACAACACTTTTTTCCAATTAAAAAGTAGCATATGTCCTTTCTCATGCTTTAGACTATCTGTGGTGTACCAAATTTCATTTAAATCGGTTCAGTCGTTCTGGAGTCAAAGTGAGACAGACTGACAAACAGAGTTACTTTCGCATTTATAATATTACTTACTTAGTAAGGATTAATTTATAATGTGTAATAATTGAAAGTGTGCATGAATGTTTCTATGTTTTACTGAATTATGCAATAATGGCTGAATCAATTTGGATAAAACTTGTAGCCTAGTCATCTTATGATGCTTGCATAGGTCTCAAGTTGTAAGTTAAAGTATATGAAATGCTCAGATTACATTTGCTCAGATATTTGAAGGTTATTGAAAACTGTATTATAGGTATAATTCCTGTACGACTGTACCTTGACTTGTTTATTCTCTGATGAGGATGTGATGATATCATCAGTTCACTCATCCAGTCCTCAAACATAATCATGAATTAGATCCATGAGAGAGAGACTAATTAGACAGTCATCATCATTTATATAATACAGTAGGTAGGCCCAATTCAGCACATTCATTTTGTAAAAAAACTTTATGTGGAAATGGCTACACAAATACACCAAATGTGACTACAGAATTTAAACCTATTGGTAAAACTCACGTTGAAATTGGTCTACATCATAACAGAACATAGATAAGTATCAAAATCTACTAATAGGTAGGTATTACCTATAAAGTTGTTGAAAGATGTTTGAATATTTGTATGGTTATAGGTTTATTTGTTTTGGTGGCTTAATTATGCAATAACAACTGAATGGATTTAATTAAAACATGGTGTTGATGTAGGTAGTTTGTGACCTGGAATATTATACCTAAGTATTACTTTATAGATATTACTAGCGACCCGCCCCGGCTTCGCACGGGTGCAATGCTGATACTAATAATTATACTACAGAATGGTTATCCCTAAGAGATAGCCATATACCATCGTTGACTTTTTTGTAGACCTTTTGAGGGTGTACAATACTGTAGTACATTATTTTGATCTATCTCGTAGGGTGCAGCCAGCGTTTGCAATGTAAGCGCAAAAAAATGTGTTTATACGACACCACATAAGAAACCTCTAAAATTTTCAGTGTTTCTCTACTATATTAGGCATGTTTTATACATATAAACCTACCACTTGAATTACTCTATCTATTAAAAAAACAGCATCAAAATCCGTTGCATAGTTTTAAAGATCTAAGCATACAACGGGACAGACAGACAGCGGGAGGCGACTTTGTTTTATACTATGTAATGAAGGGACATACAAAACGACTTTTGTTAATCAGGGGTATTCAATCTACCCTATTAATATTACTGACTACTTACTGAGTCTACTGAGTGTTGCCAGCCAGTATTTCTTAAAAGTTACCTGAAATAGATCTAAAAGTAACCTTTTAGTCCGAAATGTAACCTTTCATATTTTTTACCGACTTCCAAGAAGAGAGGAGGTTCTCAATCCGGTTTTATATTTTATACATTTGTTACCTCATAGCTTCGTCCTAAGTACGGGGTGCTAGGATGTTCGTGTATATTCGGCCTTCGCATCGGGTCGTCCGTGTCAAATTGAGATCGCGAATCAAATCAATGAACAAACCTTGAAACAATGGCTGTAATGCTAATGTTTTCACGTTTTAAGTAGGTACCTAATCATCTAAGTACCTACCACAATAACAGGATGGTCACGTGTGTAGGACACATTGTTACTCATCTCAATTTATTTTGATTAATTATTATACAATTTGTTTATGGCTTGAAATTGAAATACAAAAACAAAAACATATCTTCTCGCAGCTTCACACGCACGTGGTAAGTACATAACATACCTAGGTACCTATGTAAAAAATCGCTTCCGCCCTTTCCCAAGATAGGTACAATAATCTCCTCAACAAACTTTGTCAAGATCCGTTCTGCCGTTTCGTGAAAACGTAACGAACAAATACCTAGTACCTAGGTACCTAAATAAATAAACAAAAACACAGACACGAACTTTATGATTAGTATGGATGGATGGATATACTGTGAAACACGAGCTATTCGTATTCAGGGATGGATTCAAACCTACCTGTACGTAATTTAATATGGAACCGATCAAGAAAATGATTGTTCTGGTCCCATTTTAATTTGAAGAAAAATGACCACCCTTAAATACCTACTAGAATACAGTTGAAAATATGGGAAAAAAAATGTATTGGACTTTTAATGAGTAATGTACCTATTTATGAGCAGTTATAAATTATAAATACATGTATAATATTACATTATTATTATATTACATGTGTATATAAATATATGTACTTACTTAAATACATTTAAAAAAAAGTTCGTATTCCGAAGAGTGTAAACAAAGAGATCCAATTTTTTGGTCTCACATTTTATGCAGTGAATTCTGTTTCCTTTTTAGGTATACATCGTAATTATTTTCGCCACAACTTTATGTTAGCATCATCGCATTATCTATCTGTATAGAATAATAATACAATATAATGAATAATAATAAAGAGATACAGGCCGACAAACAAAACACTGGGAAGACGACCTAAAAAGAGTAACCGGTCCAGAATGGACTAGAGTAATAAAAGACAGAGAAAGATGGAAGACGAAGACTTTACTTACTTAAAGACTGACTTTACTTTACTTTTTAGTGATTAACATTATTATGTTACTAACTAAAATGTTACACTGACGGATCGGTTGAAGAACAGCTTGTCATTCGACAAAGGCAAAGGTCTTCCAACGTCTTCCAAAGTAAAGTCTTCAATTTTTCTCTGTCTTTTGCTACTCTAGTAAACATTAATGAAGGCTTATATTATTATTAATAAAGAGATACCAGCGGGATGCGAATATCTGTTATTTTTGGTCAAAGGATCCGCCCATTATTTTTTTGTCAAGCTATCCGGGAAATTGGCACATTGAGCACGTTCATAAATATGAATGTGTCGATAATGTGGTGCAGAGCAGTCACACTTTTATCTATGGCTGACTGACTGGCCAGTCATTGTGTTCATTGTTCATCATTGTTTAAAGTCCAGTGTGCTCTCCTTAAGTAGGTAGGTGCCTACTACTACTTACTACAAAAAATATTTCAATTGTTAAGAGGCTTATTAGGTACATTACGACCGTGATTTTTTAAATGCCCATCTTTAGCGTTCTTATTTAGAGAAACTGGCCTCAATTCGGTTGGCACCAACCTAACTAATTTTAGCTAAAATTAGTATTAGAAGTTAGTGTCTAAAGAAACTTGGTATTCTGCTGTTACCAACCTATCCTTATTTAATTTTATCTAATTTGATTAAGCGTTCCTAATTTGGTTAGATGGCACCAACCGAATAGGTTTTACAATTGCTATGACTAACTAAAATATAGATATTTTAGACAATTCCTAATTTTAGAAATGAACCAACCGAATTGCCACCACTGAAACACTTCGACAATTTTGACTTACGTATGGAGGAGAATAATTATTAATATCGTTCATAGCAGCCTCGGGTTTCGCAATTTTTTCTTATCTATTTATTTATATAAAGCCAAAATTCTGAAACAAGTTTATAATAAAATGCGCGACGGCACTTTATTAAGCTAAAAAAAAAATGCCGTCGCGAGTTTAAAACGACCTTGGAATTTAGAAATACTTATGTATGGGATATCTACAAATAAAATGCAGTAAATTTCTCCTTACTATATTAATATTATTAAGTAAAATGTGTACCAGAAGGATAACTTATAAAACTTTAAATAAACGTTATTACAACAGCATAAAATGCTTATTTACCTGATACATTTTCAGATTACGTGACCTCGGCAGGTCCTAACAAACGTTGGGCGAAGGCCGAAGTCGCATAAAGTAGGTAAAGCTGAAACTTTGCACAGCTTTTCAAAGATTTATAAAGGTGAAGTTTGTTGTGCTTTCCATTTTTGTGCTTAAATAGGTCTGTTTCATACGAACTGTCGGCCGTAACTACCTACCTTACCTAGGTATATAGTGTAATCCGCGACTTTAGGCATCTATATACTCGTATCACTACAACTACAGGTTTTTAAGTTTCAAATTTCAGCTCGTAGTAGGTGTGCTTGAAATTATAGTTATTGTTGTACGACTTTGACAATGACCATCCCACTAAACAAGGTCGTATTGAAACCTTCGCAGAGAACGATAGTCAAGGTTTTTATTATAGTTCATACCGAATAAGCACAAAGGAAACTATACCTTATCGAAAACCACACAGGGATTACATAAAACAATTTATAATTCTCTAGGTTACCCATACAGGAATAGAAAAGCCAACGTTACATGATCAAAATTTAATCAATAGGGCACATGTGCGTGCCACTAGTTGGGTGTAAGATGTAATAATCTTATACATACTAATTTTATAAATTAGAAAGTATCTTACGGAAATATTTCGTATCGCTACTTTCTGTAGGTACTACGCGTACGAAGCTTCGGGCAGCAAATAATGTAAGTATTTAATGTTTGACAACATAGACCACTTGCAACATTGCGTTTAGATACCTCTTTGTTGAGAACCAGCTGTTCAATCTATATTGATAATAGAGAGCCTAGATACGTAGATTTCTTATGTTATTGGACATGCACTTTCAGACAATGAGCGTTTCGTTCACGGACATCCATACCTACTATCAACACCAAATATTACATATCATACACAAACATGGCCGTTTGCTACAAAATCGTCTTTGTTCTATGCTACAAATACAATTATTCGATTTATGCACTGTTGTCTGTTCTAGTTCGATTTTTCTGTTGAACAGGCTGTTTGCAGAGCACAAATCACGATTTTTATAATTATTATAAAGTTGTTAATCAATATCTTGCTACTTAAGGCGTCCAGCCTTAAGTAGCCAACCAGCCTTAACTGATATTTGATAAGTTAGGTTGATATGATGGAATAATTCAAAGTGTATTGCGAAAGCCGATGGATTTTTGTGAACGCCAAGAATGAGCAGCATTAGATGTTATGTAGAGCTAGCTAGGAGAAAAAAAAACGATTCATGGTAGGAGTCTACTCTTGTCTGAAGTCTCTTAGTCTGTTGTCCCATTCTTTTGTGGGTGTATTTTAGTTACTCATTTGTACAAATTAACCTATGTGTGACAGACAGGCCTATTTTCTTTCTGGTGTCCTTAGTCTCCTACAGTTTAGATTAGTTAGGGGATAACGTTTTTCCAGAGCTGAATCGAGTGTCAAACCCAAATATTGGCTTAAGATACTATATCCAACGCTAAACTGAGGATTGTGTAGGATTTAAATGGATTATAAATAAATTTAAAGTTGATACACTATCGTTATCAAGTAGGTATCATTGTATCATAGAATCAACCTGTCAACATAACATGCTCTTATTATTTTTTCTTCTGTACTCGGAAAGTTCACATAGGTACAATATAATATGAATTATTAATGTTGTTATCAAGTAGGTATCATTGTATCATAGAAGCAACCTGTCAACATAACATGCTCTTATTATTTTTCCTTCTGTACCCGGAAAAGTTCACGTAGGTACAATATAATATGAATTATTAATGTTGTATAGCTAGATACAGTACATGTTAAGTTACACTACATATACACATACACATGTTTTATTCACCTTTGTCTAATAAATCTATTGTTTCCTCAATATAGTAAAGTTGTGTAAATTGCATTGTAAATGAAGAAGGATTTATCACTATCTGTTATTATTAATCGCTTACCATCAACTATAAAAACGTTATTTTTTTGTTGTAATTGGGTTGATTTATCTAATGTACTTACTACTTTTCTTAACTAAGCAAGCATGATTCCCTGTTTATGTGATGTAATGATGATAGATGCAGTAAGTTATACATAAAATTGAAGTTTTCTTACGACCCATCTACGACCCATTTTTTTAAAATAGCTTTGATAAAGCCATATGAAAGTTTTTAAATGCCATAAAGGTATATATGAGTATCGTACACATTGATGCCACAAAAGATTTACTAACTTTAGCTAGCCTAACTGTGGGAACAACGTGTTTATCATTATTCCTAGTAATATTATGATTATCACTATTATTTTGAAATGTATCTCATGATGCGCGAGTTTATCACACCCACATTGTACGAAAACGCCCTCAAATTGAGTAGTTACGTCATGTCGATAAAGATCTCGTAAAACCCAAGTAGGTAGGTATACAGCGCATATTAACATCAGTTACTGTAATGAAATGAACTCCCTAAAAGCCAGCCTGAGGGTAACCTTGAAATCACGTGTTGCTAAGCACTCTAAGCAGCACTGATAGGTTTTAACTACATCTAGTAAGTACTCAGATTATCTATTGTGTACTTTAGTAGATACGATACAAGCAGATTGCGAATTCCTATTTTAATCTTTACCTGTGGCATAATTTCGAAATCATTATAAATTGGTAGGTAAGTACTTAATCGACGATATAAATAAACGATGTATACGATTGCCGTCCATCATGCTCTTTAATGCATTATGAAAATATGACAACACCGCAAACATATTGAACTAATTCAGGAAATAGGAAGCAATTGAGATGAGGCCGACGAATAACGAAAACACAGAGAAGGACCGAGTTAATATAGTTAGGCAGAGGCTAAGAGAAGAATGTTCGTCGCAGATCTAGGAAATATTTTTGCATACATATGTCCTAGTGTAGTTACATGAATAGTAAGAGGGCGAGAAAATTATTATATTGTTATTATTAAGAGCCCGTGACGTCCCACTGCAGGGCAAAGGCCTCCCTTCCTTTTCTCTAATCGTCCCTGTCTAAAGCCACTGTTGGCCAATTCTTAAGATGGGCGTCTAACTCGTCCCTCCATCTTCGCCGCGGTCTGCCGCGAGGTCGTTTTCCATTTATTTACTCTGTGGTGGCTTTAGCCCAGAACGCATCCGACATGCGGCAAACGTGGCCTGCCCAGTCCCACTTCAATTTCCCTACTTGCTGTCCGACATCCGCGATTTGAGTTTTGGAACGCTGTGTACTATTTCGGACGTGGTCTGTTAGCTTGACTCCTAGAATACTGCGCTCCATGGCTCGCTGGTAAACCACGAGTTTGGACTTTTGTGCGATAGTCAAAGACCAGGTCTGTGCACCGTAGGTGAGGATTGGGAGAATACAGACGTCCATGAGCTTCCGTTTTAGTGTTAGAGGAAGTGTACCTTTCATTAGGTGTTTCATTGACCAGTACCCTTTCCAGGCGTTCTCGATAAATTCGACTTCGAGATCTTGTCGTCCCTGAAAGGATACTAATTGGCCTAGGTACAAATATTCATAGACGTATTCCATCTCTTCTCCCCCAACACACAGCTTGTGCTGTGAACTATTAGTCATAATAAGGCGAGCAAAACAACCAATATATTTAACAAAGTACCAAGCACCAATTGCACACGGTTCTTTATGAACGAGTAAGTAAATAATACTTTATACTAAACATACAATTTCCAGACACATCTGCATAATCTATTCTTGAAGTTATCGGATATTTTTATGTAAAGCCAGGTAATATAGTTGCAGAGATATGAGCTTATCTCCCTCTTATTAATCCTCGATTTCCGTCTTATACGAAATTATAATTATAGATTAGAGGTCAAATTGAAACGTTCTATCATCATACATAGCATAACACATCTAGCAGGCACTCTACAAACTCTATGGGCTGACTCGGAATTTCAATCGGTCATTTCCCATGCACGTGAACATGTTGGTTTTATCATGAGCATAGTCACGCATTTCAATCAATTCATCATCATTGTTGCCTTGAAATTCCATTCATTACTATTTTATGTTTATGTACCTACTACATAAACTACTTATCCTATTTTTTCATGAACCATTGCGGCTAGCCGCACACGGGTGTCAAGTATGTTCAATGACATAGCGGCCGACTGCATGTTGGATATTGTTCAATACGAATGTCGCGATTAAAATGTCGTTCATATTAGACGAATTCTCAGCTTCCTGTTTCAAATGAGTATGAAAGTGTGACGTTAATAACACCTAAACATTACCTTATCATAATTTTATCTAAGTAATTCAGTTGCTTGGTTTCAGACAGATTTGTAAAGTAAAAAAAATTGAAAGATATTTATTGATTATGACACTGTTTTATCGAATCACCTACTGAATGCCTTACGTTATCATTGTTAGTCGGTTTTGCAGCTGGAGTGGCAGTTCTTGATCGAGTGTTTTATATATATTTTATTAATTAATCGAGCAATAATGGTGAGTCATTTGAAAATTCATTTTTTAAAGTGATTTGAGACTTTCCCTTTCTGAAACACAAGTTCAGTTCAGCATTAAATTCAAAAAGATGCCATTAACAAAAGTAGCTGTCAAACCGGAACTGTGTCGATATCATCAGTTCTATCAGAATTAGTTTTTAAACTTCAGGCGTAGTGCCTAAAGTAATCTTGTGATGTAATTATGTAAAATGTTCAGTGACTGCCGGGTATGTTGAGAGATATGATAAAGTCCTCAAGAATCAGGAATCCAGTCACACACACGAAAACACATTACGAGTATGTCGGTGACCTAATTGTCTGTTCTTGCGTCATAGTTATCGTCTTTCAATTGACTGAACAGATTGTCATTTTTCAACATCGCACTCAGTTCCAGTTTCAGGGCAAGGTGAAGGAAGTGTTTAGAGGCGCCAAGCGTGCGACACTAATCAATTAATAGCAATATACGAGTCACGTGCACGACCAGCTCACGTTTATATGCTGTGTTGTGTGTTATTGTGTTCCGATCGAGTGGGTTCTGTCTTTAAATTATTCTGGTCATCTTGGTGCAGGGTCTTTTACACCCGTATTGTAATTTTCTTTTTTACTCTTAGTACTTCGTATTGTCTTGTATTTTTCAGCGTAGAACAGTGTAGTTGGTATAGATACTTATCGTATCACTAGTTATTTAGAACCAGTGTGGTGAAAGGATTAAAGTGCACCTCAGAGGGTCTTTTCGTGCATTTGGCACATGCCTTTTTTCTACGTTGTTCTACGACATACCGGTTTCCTTCACAGTTTAGTGTGCTAAAGTTCGTCGATGTTTTTGTTTATCATTTTAGCTGCTTCGATTTCACTATCAGAATTTACATTAATGCTATAAACATAAGATAGTTTACGTTGCTTCACTCACGATTATTGCACTAGTATTTTGTTCGAGTATACTCCAACCAATTTGTAATCTACGGAATATTATCATTCAGTTCACGGATTAGTATTAAGCGTGTCTAATACTCATAGGTTCATATAGATATGTGTAGGCGTTAGAAAATGTGGTCTCAAAGACCATACTGTACAGCTGAATAATGCTTATACACTGATTCTTAATGCATTTGGCTAAATAAAAATGTTTCTGTTTCTTCTTTGTGAGTAACGGTTTGTTGAACCCGTCAGTCAGTGTTTGTTGCTAATTTTGAATTTTAGTAGTATTTTATTTTTATATTGAGTTTGATGATTTATATTTTTGAATTAACCTTTCTTTAAATTCAATGTACTTAAGCTATTGTAGTGCTGGGATGTCATCACAATAATATCTACATTTTTGTAATACTTTTGGTGGGTTGGACTCTTAGTCAACTATCAGTTAGGTATGTTTACGGTATGTCAAACTATAGTTAACATGGGCCATAAACATAATTGAAAATGCGGAATTTAATACTGTATCGAATCAATTAGCACTTTATAAACGCGGAATGAATTGTCACATGAATTCTAATTGTTGTATGTTAGAATTGTTGCAATGTTCAGGTTCTAGGTAATACTATCAAACATTTCAAGGTTCACTTCCTCATTACAGACAGTATGAGAAGTACTATATGCTTCTATTTTCCCTGCCCTCGCATAGGAATGAAGTCAGAATGAAGTAAAGGTTATTAATAAATTATAGGTAATTATACCAAAGTACCTAATTATTTAATGCTGTTAAGTGATTCTTTGTATGAATGGTATTTTTCATTTTGTTTACCGATCTATTTGTCTAATGATGGTCATTGAATGACCCATTGTCAATGACTAAAAACCTATTAAGAGTGTTTAATTTTGATGGATCATTTGTTCTAGAAAATTCAGCAAGGTTTAACATGATCTAATTTTAACTAAGCTAACAAAATAAATCTTAAATGCCGGAGAAGCTGGTGTAAAGGTAAACATACTGGTAGCAAGGTCGGGCACTCAGCAAATAATACTAACGAACGCTTTGTTTCGTATGATAATATCAGCCGAGATTAGCACAAGTTCGTCAATTTTATAAACACGAAAATTTAACTTAAAAACACTGGTTTTGATTTTGGAGTAAACAGTGCGTCTTGATGCGTATAAGGTCGACACATATTATGAGCTACATTTTAGTCCACTACCTACGTTGAGAGCATAAGTTTGTGATATGCTGAATATTGGTATTTAACCCAGAACGCAAATATGCAATAACAAACCCATTGGGCTGGTCAGACGTTATTGCTTTTATTATGGGACCATTAAAAATATTCCACTATAGAGTAGTGGCCCATTCGATGAAACACTTTACGACTCTACACTACTACTACTACATATATCTACCAGTCTTCATAATAAGGATTCTCAAAACAGAGCAACACCTTTTAATTTCGTGCCTTACGTGAAAATGAAAGAGACCATTTTATTATTATGCGTTTTTCAATCATTACGAAACGAGTATGGAAATGAAGACCGTGGGTTTGCAGGGTCGCTCTTCGTACGGGCCTGGAATTTCGCTTTTATTTGGGCTTTGATTGCTGACTGAGTATTGATTGTGTTTTATCAGCACCTTGGCCCACTTGGGCGTCGTTTTCGACTTTTACATCATCTATTTCGGCAACTGGGCTATCGCGATTGATATTTAGGTTACCTTTTCAATTTGCATCTGCATGTCCTTATGGTTTTCAAAGAGCTGCAATGTGATCCGTCTTAATATTTTGGAAAAAAAAGCGCCGTGCAACTCTTTGGAAATATAATATTGTGTGGTTTTGCGTTGTTTGGTGTTGAGTAGGCAATGAAAAACAAGTTGTAAGACCGATGTTCTCGTTTGCTTGACAACACACACAACGTATTAGCTGCTGCACCATTTACGCAAATTATCGTATCTAATCTAAAGCGTTTTCTCTAATACGATTAAAATTATCGCCAATCAAGGTCATGCTTATTACATGTAAAAAATTAGACACTATAAAAATTAGATTGATAGATAGATAGATTATTATTATATGATATTATTATTATTCTTTCATTATCATCTAACTAATATTATAAATCCGAAAGTAACTCTGTCTGTTTGATACGTTTTAACGCTTAAACCGCTGAACCGACTTTGATGAATTTTGGTATAGAGATAGATGGGACCATGGAGTAGGACATAAGCTACTGTTTATGTAGGTACCACGCGTGCGAAGCCGCGGGCGGCAGCTAGTTTTCTATAAACGGTTATTTTTATTGCACTTTTTCGACTTATTTATTACTTATTTTTATTAGTAAAAAAGGTCCACGGGTGGTCTTGTGGTGGTGTACATTCGTCTAAAGCCTTGTGATTTTATGGAATTAAATTCAATTAACTTTGACTACAAACTCTTTTTTCACAAACTTGTTTAGTACTTGCAACATCCCACGATTAATCATGCACACCACGTGTTTATCGTATAATGGCCTTCTAGTCGCTTCTGATTTGAACATACACCAATGACATTGACCATGATAGAGCTAACAGCACGATCGTTATGTAACCGACAAAAAAGTGTACAACTTGTACCGCGGCCAACTAACGTACTTACCTACATATATCTACCTATGCAATAAGTTCTGAATGATTTAGTACATTCTATAATAGCTGTTCTGGCTGTCTTAACCAGTTCTTTAGGCCATGGTGAAGGTTTTCCTAATTCGTGAATTTACTAAACTAAGAAATAACTAGTTTTCTTTTGTTACTTTTTAACATCTGTTTCTACTTTAAGTATGTATATTAGTGATCTCGCGAATATTATGCTATAAGGTTAGTGCGAACTCTAAACATAACATAGGTAAATTAGGTAGTACAATACACCATAGAACCGCAGGTTTCTATAAAAGGCCATTCTGTGATTAATTTGCGTTGAGTTCATTTCTATTATATAGACCCCGCCATTCTAAAATAAAATTGCGTAGAGGGCTCTACGACGGGTGCTACGAGACACCGTAACTAGTAATACACCAGTAATTTATTGAAGTGATAACTTCTTATGGGTGGGAGGGTAAACCGCGTCGTTACGCAACGCGTTACAGCCCCAGTCTGTCTGGTGTCCCTTTCTCTCACGCATACGGCAGCGGTAGGCGCTAGTTAGATTAGTTTAAGTTATCACTTCTGTCGGGCCTCCCGAGACACAGATTTTTCATGAATGAACTTTTATGAAAATCAATACAATAGACAACAAAGTGAAGACCTTTAATATACCTGTGCTACCTTAAAATCTTGATTGAACTCCTTTAATACTTTCAGTTGTTGTTATAACACCCAGTTACATTATTATTTATTACGATAAACAAGGTATTAAAGTCAAACGACCGAACTGTTGAAGCCCGCCCCTGTTTTATTAGAAGCATTTGCTTTATGATTCTGTATAAAGTACAAATAAGTAAGAACAATGATGTCCGTCGGTAATAAGGCAAGTCATAAAACGACAAGACAAGTATTCTAGTTTTCTATGTGTATGAATTGACTTAGCCAACAGCTATTACTTTTGGCACATCACTCGTTTCGCACTCTAAGTAGTAAATATTTGAGTTATTTTCGAAATTTTGATTTATGTATGTACCTACTAGCTGTAGCCCACGACTTCGTCCGCATTTTTTTTGAATGAATTGTAGTTTAAATTTTTCCCCGGAATGCAATTTATCTCCTTGCCAACTATAAATTTCAAACCAATCACACCCACCAACCATTAAAAAGATTCCATAAAAACATTCACTCCCCATTTTACTCTTTTATGAGGGTTATTTTAAAAAATCCAGAAACATGTTTCCTTTTATTTTGCATTTTAAGTATCCAAACCAAGTTTCTAAGAAATCACACCACCCGTTAAAAAGTTCCCATACAAACTTTGACAGCCCATTTTACCCCTTTGTATGAGTTTTTTGAAAAATTCTGAAACACGTGTCCATTTTTTTTAAATTTTATTTATTTCTAATCAAGTTTCAAGTAAATCGCACCATGCGTTAAAAAGTTTCATACATTAGTTTTCACCCTTTTTCACCCTCTTAGGGATTGAATTTCAAAAATCCCGCCTTAGTGGGTGGTTATGCTATGAAAAGAATTTCAGCTTTCTAGCTTCAGCGGTTTCGGCTCGGCGATGATGAATCAGTCAGTCAGGTTAAGCTCTTTTATAGGTATAGATACATATTCGATTTGCCGTTTTCTTAGGCTAAGATGACGAATCTAAGCTAAAACATCTTGCTTATCTTTGTCAAAGTTAGTAAATTTAAAATACGGAGGTGTCAGCTTACTGTATGTTTTCGTCTTCAAGTCTTCGAGCTTAGAGCTCTGTGTCTGTCTCGTTTCATAGGGTGGTTATGACATAGTTTAGTACCTGTACTCTGTACCTTATCTAATAGATAATTTCTTAATCACTACAAAGTTTAAAACAAAGTCGCTTCCCGCTGTCTGTCTGTCCCTATGTTTGCTTAGATCTTTAAAACTACGCAACGGATTTTGATGCGGTTCTTTTTAATAGATAGAGTAATTCAAGAGGAAGGTTTACATGTATAATACATGCATAATATAGTAGAGAAACATTGTTAAATTTAGAGGTTTCTAATGTGGTGTCGTAAATAAATTTTTTTTTGCGCTTACATTGCAAACGCTGGCTCAACCCTACGAGATAGATCAAAATAATGTACTACAGTATTGTACACCTTAAAAAGGTTCACAAAAAAGTCCGCGATGGTATATGTCTATCTCTTAGGGATAACCATTCTGTAGTATAATTAGTACCAGCATTGCACCCGTGCGAAGCCGGGGCGGGTCGCTAGTTATTAATAATTTAGATAATTTCAGCGTCAGATTTAGCAGAGAAAGTGTTGACTTTGGTTGATGGATGGATCTTTCCAGTAAATTGTTTGTTTTGGCAAAATTTATAATGCAAATTCGTATTAGTGCTATCCTAATAATTAAGAGTTTCATCGCTGCACGTCCTTGGCAGATTATTAGATGGTTTATTTTTACAGCACGCATTGGCAAAGTTTTTTGCGATTGCAATTTTTGCACTCTACGCAATTGTGACAACTATGTAACTATCTATACCGAAAATGATTATGTAGTTTATGTGCAAAAATCAACTGAATTGCAACCGCATCGAGATGGCTCGTTCGAATCGTGCGCGCGTTCCTTTATTTTCAATCCATATTCCGCAGTCCCAGTACTGCATCCTCTAACGTAATATCTTGGAAACACTGGTATTAAAATCATCGTGTATTGGGCTTAAATGAAATAAAACCTTTCTTCGCATTGTTCTATAGGGAGTTTAACAATTTCAATTTGTTCCAGACTGAGAGTGAGACATCATGCGAAGAAGCAGTAAGACTGACAGCAGAAGGTGCCGCCGATGCTGATGATGATGAGGCCTACGAATACGAAATCCCGCCTCCACCGGACGGCGGCTACGGCTGGGTGGTCGTGTTCGCTTCCTTTATGTGCAATCTGATCGTGGACGGCATAGCCTATACCTTCGGAATATTCCTCCCAGAGTTGGTGACATACTTTGGAGAGGGAAAGGGGACGGTAGCGTGGATCGGAAGTTTGCTGTCGGGCGTGTATCTTGCGGCGGGTAAGTTGATTCTCGATATAAAGGGGCTATCCAAGATCTACCTAATCGATGATGTGTAATTCTCTTACAGAATCATTCATGACGTTTTAATGGTTATTCGGTTTTAATGGTTAACTTCATACAGCTCCGCTCTGCTAGGTACGCCTTATACTCACAACTTTTTCCATGCACTGTACAGTACCGACTACTAACATCTAATCTAAGCTTATACATAGAACTTAGCATAGACCAAAGTTTGTACTGTACACAAAAAAGACTCGTGGATTGATTATCTGTTTGATGAATGAATCGATTGATTGATAGATAATTTTTTTTTGTCTAAACCTAAATCCCATTTTTAGGGTTCGGAAGTTCACAAGGAACTCTTATAGTTTCTATATTTCCTTCTGTCTGTCTGTCTATCTGTCCATATGTCTGGAAGTCTGGCTGTCTGTAATAATCCTACGTATATAGTGGCCTCTACATAGTTATGAAATAAATACTTGGAAATAATAAGGTACATTTTACCTTCATTTTACCATTTTACCTAGGCGCCATTTTATGGGTACCTCCATGTTTAGACTGGCCTGTCAGCTCAGTTGGTCGTAGCTCTGCCTTCTGCGCTATAGGTTGAGGGTTAGATTCCCTCTCAGGATAAACATTTGTGTGATTAACATAGATATTTTGTGTCTGGGTGTTATAAAGTATTATAAGTATGTATATATAAATATATAAGTATTATAGGTATCAGTCATCATCTGGTTACCATATTACAAGCCATGCTTAGTTTGGGGTTAGATGGTGCTTTGTGCATTGTCCAGCAATATTTATATATATAATACTAGCTGTCCCGGCTAACGTTGTTTTGCCATTTTAGCCATTTTTAGGAAACATTTTTATAGGTAAATATGTTTAAAAAATAAGGGTTGATCGTAGAGGGGTGAAAATTTAGGGTTGCATGTATTTTTGTATGATGTATCATAAAAAAATAAAAACAAAAAATTTTGTCTGATAAATAAAAAAAAAAATTAAGGGGTGGACCACCCTTAACATTTAGGGGGATGAAAAATAGATGTTGTTCGATTCTCCCCCCTGACTAATATCCTCGCTAAGGATCACGAAAATCGGTCGAGCCGTTTCGGAGGAGTTCGATTACGCACCCCGTGACAGAAGAATTTTATATATTATAAAAACAAAAAATTTTGTCTGATAAATAAAAAAAAAAAATTAAGGGGTGGACCACCCTTAACATTTAGGGGGATGAAAAATAGATGTTGTTCGATTCTCCCCCCTGACTAATATCCTCGCTAAGGATCACGAAAATCGGTCGAGCCGTTTCGGAGGAGTTCGATTACGCACCCCGTGACAGAAGAATTTTATATATTAGATTTATTAATATTTGTGTAAAATGGGTTTAGCATATATGCTGTAAATATAACGAAAATTATGACTGAAGGCTACACTTGATTATGTGTAACAGCCTTATTTGTAAACCTTCACAAAAACTATGAACGCATCCTACTAAATTATTTTATTTTCTAACTAGATGGTGTTGGTTTGGGACCATCCTTATTGACTTTGAATTCCTGTGCGTGCACACATGCCCTTGGTCAATTTATTTAATCCTAATTAGAAAAATGCACTATCACGCTTTTATCAGTAAATCAGTGCGACTGCATTCTTATTGTTCTGTAAAATCGCAACCGCAAAACCAGTTTTACCTGTTTTCCTTTATTTTCCGTCATTAGAATAGTTTCCTTGGCCCAGTAGTAGATCGTTTATGTACATTGTCCGTCCTGTCCGGCCAATAGCTGTCCGACTCATGTCCATTTCCTATCAATTCGGGTCACGTTGTCAAATGCATGCACTCATTCGGTATGCATTATGTCAATTACATTATCAGTAGGTACCTACAGTTTGTTAGGCGTGTTTATACTGTGTCTTTATTTACCTACATCGAACCGGTATTAATGCCAAGTCATGTTTCTTATGGATATTCTTTGCGTATCTTACTAACAATCGTATTATAAATTCTAAAAAAATATGTGCGCTAGTACTCTGAAACTGTGAAGGTATATCTTGTAGAACCGAGCTGTCTTAGAACCTAAAAAGTTCGAAGGAGCCAACATTTGTTTAGTACACGAAAGGAGCCTCCGAGGCGCACTTAATTCTTTCACCACGCTGGTTCGAAAAAGTGACACGATAAGCAGACAAAAATAGATGTGAAATATTTTGTGTTGTTTATCACAGCTAAACTGATTTAAATGAGCCGGAATTAACATAGTGACCTATATACATTTATTATGTAGGTGTTACGCGTGCGAAGTCGCAGGCAGAAGCGGTTAATAAATTATTATAATTAGTGCAGGTACCTATCTAGTTCTTTGTGAGAAATGAGCATGCCTTGCTATTCAGTCCAAAATCGATAGACATATCTAGATGGCTATTGTCTGAATTGTTTTTACAAAAATATTTGCTGACCATTATAATGCATGTAGAGTTTATCGTCAGTAGTTAGGGCAAAATCATTATCAACGTCGAAAGTACAATGCAAAGTACTCAAAGATAACCTATTTATGAAATACTTACATCGGTTGATGACTTACTTAGCAACGGAATATGTGTGGTATCATTTATTCACTTGATTAAACATTTCTGATTGCAATCACATTCTTTTAAAAAGACGATAAAAAAAAACAACTTAAATCATAAGATTGAATCATAAGAACAGTACCTCTACAAGGTGTTATAACCTCTACGAGGTGTTATAACCTCCACGAGGTGTAATATATTTACACGACTGCCCAAAAGGGGTGTAATGTTCTTTTATGGAGCACTATGTGTTTAAAGGTGTGTAAACAATGTTTGTTTTCTAGCAATAGTATAATATAAATTTTCGGTTACATTTCCCATAAAAACACCTTCAAACGACGCAATTAATACTTAACCTCCTTTGGTGTTTAGTCAATAGATTGAAGAAGTGAAGAGCGAATAAGTCACTTATGATATATGTAGGTAAGTGGCGTTTCATCTATCTTATTGACAGACAGATATCTAACAATTTGCAAAGCGCGAGGACCAAGACGAGTTTCTTGTGAATTCTTCTAGGGCTTGTAGTAAGGAGGAATTGGCATTCACCTAACCTGTAAAAAAATGACTAAAGACTGTGTTTTTGAGCAAAAAATAAACTGAGATCAAAAACTGAGCATTGATTTAACTTTTAAAACTATCATGGTATTAAACATAATATTTACTCAAAACTGAATATTTACCATGCTATGTGAGTACTTTTCCTTCACGATATTTCGATTATGAGCATCGATTTTCTCACCGAGTTTTGAATAAAATGCTATCAAAAAATATATGCTTAGTTCTCGATTGAGCTTGAGTTTTGTTCTGGAATACGAGCCCTGCGTAAGAAAAACAGGTGAAGTATCATTGACTTCACTCACACTACATTGGCAAATAGATAAATAGAATTAAGTACCTTCTTATCAGTACAATGCAGTTTAATGACCGGCATAGTGATTTAAACATTCATAGACATTAATTATGTAATGTCTTTTGCATAGAAAGCAAGCTTAGTATAATAATGCAGCTTAAATAATATAAAAGTTTTTGCCCCGTGGTCCGCAGATAAAAGAAAAAGGCAATAGATTATTCCACGTCCAAATCTATACCTATACAGTAACAAACATCATCCAATGAAACATCCACCATCCACACAAAGTTTCATTTAAGCATTTAAGATAATAATAGGAGTAAACACTTATTTAGAGCTGTAAATGTGTCGCTAGTAGAATAAGTTCTACGGAAACTAATCATTAATTAAATAAATATTCGTGGACTATTCACACAGCATTATCTTGCTCCAAACTAAGCATAACTTATACGATGGGAAACAGAAGACTGATATACCACTTATATATGTTTAAATACATACTTATGAGTCTTTATACGTTCTGTGTCTGGGTGTTATAAATTCATTCATTTCATTTATTCATTTAACAATATACATTGTATTTGAATATATTACAATAAATTTGCCTAAAATTACACATAATTAAAACAATAGATATCAAAAAACAAACAATAAAATACAATAAAAATAAGTATTAATGTTATATAAGTAATTCAATTTCAATAAAAAATATATTTGGAGTTCGTCCACGGTATAAAAACACCCTTCTAGCAAGAGCTTTTAAAGTATCTTATGTATGTATTTATAAGTAGTACTTATCATTATTACATCATTACAAACAAAGTCTCCTCCCGCTGTCTGTCTGTCCCGATGTATGCTTAGATCTTTAAAACTATGCAACAGATTTTAATGCGGTTTTTTTAATAGATAGAGTAATTCAAGAGGAAGGTTTAATGTATAAAACATGCATAATATAGTAGACAAACACTGATAATTTTTGAGGTTTCTTATGTGGTGTCGTAAATAAACACATTTTTTTGCGCTTACATTGCAAACGCTGGCTGCACTCTACGAGATAGATCAAAATAATGTACTACAGTATTGTACACTCTCGAAAGGTTTACAAAAAAGTCCGCGATGGCTATCTCTTAGGGATTACCATTCTGTAGCAGCATTGCACCCGTGCGAAGCCGGGGCGGGTCGCTAGTTAAAATATAAAAGTATTATATCAGTCTAGTTTGGGGCTAGATGATGTTATGTGCATTGTCCACCAATGTTTATTTATTATCACAGACACAGAACAACATCTATGTTCATCTTACGCGTTGTGTGCTATCTGTAAAAATGTCCATGTCTGTCTATAATTTATGAACAAAATATTGAACTATTTCTCAAAAGTATAAACCTCGACATTTCAAGAATTATCTATTACTGCAATTACATGCATGCAATGTTGCATCTAATACGATGTTATACGATGTCGCAGTTGCATCGGTCCCTTGAACTGAATTGCGAGTAGGTTCAGGTATTTAAATGATACTTCGCGAGATCAGGTTGCTATATAGGTTTTTGTACCAAGGTGGACAATTATTTCGAATATTAAGCATGATTATGTAAATTATGGATAACTCTTAGCAGCAAGCGACCATGACTACTTATGGGAGGCTGAATCAGAAGTCACTGAGATAGGAGAATTGGGGAAAATTATACTTAACTCTTCACATCTTTCTTTGTCCGAAATAAGTTCCACAGAAAACGCCTCCACGCGAGTCAAGAGTGTTTGTTTCACTATCTATACTAATACTAGCTGTCCCGTTCGCGCTTCGTCCGCGCGTTTTAAAAAGAAAAAAAAATATCTAATTGTACCGACTGCAGCACCATCTGCCGGGCTGATTTGTGAATCTAAACCATCCAGGGCGCCACCCAAACGCATACAAAAAAGATCATTCAAATCGGTCCAGCCGTTTAGGAGGAGTTCAGTGACATACACACGTACAGTAGAATTATATATAAGAGGAAAGATTTTATTGTATGTTTGTTTGTATTGAATAGGCTCCGAAACTACTGGACCGATTTGAAAAATTATTTTACCGTTGGAAAGCTACACTATCCCCGGGTGACATAGGGTACGTTTTATCCCGGGAAAATTGGTTTGTCCCGGGAAAAATCTTCAACGCGGACGAAGCTGCGCACGGACTGCTAGTTTAAATAAAGAAGCTTACGCTACCAAAGCATTAGACTCGTTAAGCGGCAAGCTTTCTGCTCCTTGTCCTCTTTTGTAGTTTAAAATAATCCCAAAAATTACCCGTACAATTTTCTGTGTCTACAGTGTAAAAGTAACATACAATACTAATATTAAAAACTCCCAAGTGTCTCAGTATGTCTATTTATTACCTTTTCGGCTAAACGGTAGAACGGATCTTAATAAAATTATGTAAGGATAGTTTTATCTCAAAACGGAATATTTACCATGATATGTGAGTTTTCTGCTTTCCGATATTTCGGCACAGTTGCATGCTCCATGATCACGAGATAAACTCAATTTATCATGGTGCATGCAACTGTGCCAAAATATTGATAAGCAGAAAAACTCACATATCTTGGTAAATATCCCGTTTTTAGTGAAAATTATGTTCAAAACCATAGCTTTCAAGTTATTGTGTAAGGGGATAAAGTGTTTGTGGGAAAAGACATGTACGTTTAAACCAGGAGTGCAAGAGTAAACAAGAAATCAATAATTCGCAGGATTACAGGATTACATTTTCGAAGTTTTCACTTCCATAGCGACGATCAAATGTTAGTTTGACTACAGGAGCTGACTCTATTTGCTTTGTCCTCAGGTCCAATAGTATCAGCACTATGCAACAAGTACGGGTGTCGAGCGGTGTGCGTCGCCGGCTCACTGGTCGCTTGCCTGGCATTCGTGCTCTCGACGTTCAGCAAAAGCGTCACTATGATGATGATCACCTATGGACTGCTGGGAGGTTAGTTTTACTGGTTCTAGGCCTTCTGAGAGACCCAATAGATCCCGGCTTTACATAAACGGCCATGGCCTTTTAGGACTCTGGTTACAAAGAGTTAGTAATAGACAGGTGCCAAGTACAGAGCCTCTGAGGCGCAATTTAATCCATTCATCAGACTGATTTGACAGAACTAGTGATACATCCCGAAAAAGAGCTCGCGGCCTTCAATCTGTATATGAGAAGATTTGATGTCAGCTTTCATTATTCAAAGATTGTGGTTGGTTGTAATAACGATACTTCGGCACTGGTTTGATTCTAAAAGAAAGTGAGATTTGACCTATTGCCTAGTTATAGATAACGTCTGATACAGCAAATTAACCATGACTGCACGTGCATTAAAATAATATGTAGGTACTTACTACTAACACTAGATAATGTATGCCGCATTGCAACTCGATCGCATAATTCGCTTAGTAATCGTTCCAAACTATGCTTGATATTTAATTGCATAAATTAAGCTCCTACTTACTGACTATGATCACAGATTCTGGGTATTTCTTGTAATCCATAGATTTGATTGTTTCTCTTTATATCATACTTAGGTTCGTGCGTTAAATAATATGTATATTATAATCCCGTAAAGATTAGATTACTGATAATATTTGTATGCAAACTGAGTACCTACTTTATCGCATTCGCAATGCTAGCTATACCAACATAGTCGTAGCAGGTACGAGGAGCATGACATTATTTACTCATATCGTCAGCGTTTTATAGATGCTTTTCCAACAAAAACATCAGGTCAGCATGCCTTTCCAAGAATCAAGAATATTTCTGTTCTTGTTTGCGTAAAATATAAAAGTATCACGTCAATGTTATACGGCCACTACTTTCGTGTAAGTCAGAGGACAACTCAGTGACGTTATGTACCTAATTAAATAACGCTCCTTTGGCTTGACGAAGTCTGATAAAAATACTGAAACAAATAAATGACTGAGGTTTTTCAACAACCAGCTTTCCTTTTCTAGTTGAAATTCAGAGTGTGTATGGCCTTTAGAGCGCAGCGATATTAGTTTTCCGACTATTGAAGAAACAGTCACGTGGCGGCCTTGACAGGCGTCAGTTGGAATTCCTAGGAGCTGCACGAGTACTAGTCCATTGAAAAGTTACATTTGGGTATGCATTTGTCAGAGGACGCAATTTTATTTTTTTAATGTGTAGGGGGGGTCAGTAGAAGCTTAAGTTCAAGTTTGTGGGGTCGGCACCCTTGTCCCCCGGCCGCCATCTTGGAAAAGGGGGTGCAAAGGGTTTTCGCGCTGTATCTCGTAAACTAGTTACCTTACAGAAAATTTAATCAAACATAAAATGTAGCAAATTAAATTTCCTACAATTTTATTTCTATTACTTTTTATCGTCAAGTGACCAACAAAAAAGTTATAAACAAAAATAAATGAAAATTTTGTTTGTTTGTTCTAGGTTTTACAGCGCTCCAAACTTAAACGGATTCTCGAATGCTCATAGGGATGCAATAAAAACTAAAAATTAGGCTTACTTTTCTATCTATATTTTTTTTATTCATACAATTTATTATGATCTTAACATTCCTATGCTATTATTGAACTATGTTTGACCCTTTTACCCACCACCTATGAGGTATAACATGGGCAAAGTCAAATTTATAAAAATTTTGCAGAAGCATCCAGAGTTAGCAAGTGGAACTAAATTATTTATGAGTGAGAAAGTCGAGTCATCGTTACTCAGTGTTGTTGGCGAACGTTTTTTCGTCTTTTTATATGGCGGAAATAAAGACGATACTCTAGACACTCTGCGATACAAACGATTTGCTAAGACAGTGACAAAAAATGCATTAAAAAATGCATTAAATTTTTATAAATTTGACTTTGCCCATGTTATACCTCATAGGTGGTGGGTAAAAGGGTCAAACATAGTTCAATAATAGCATAGGAATGTTAAGATCATAATAAATTGTATGAATAAAAAAAATATAGATAGAAAAGTAAGCCTAATTTTTAGTTTTTATTGCATCCCTATGAGCATTCGAGAATCCGTTTAAGTTTGGAGCGCTGTAAAACCTAGAACAAACAAACAAAATTTTCATTTATTTTTGTTTATAACTTTTTTGTTGGTCACTTGACGATAAAAAGTAATAGAAATAAAATTGTAGGAAATTTAATTTGCTACATTTTATGTTTGATTAAATTTTCTGTAAGGTAACTAGTTTACGAGATACAGCGCGAAAACCCTTTGCACCCCCTTTTCCAAGATGGCGGCCGGGGGACAAGGGTGCCGACCCCACAAACTTGAACTTAAGCTTCTACTGACCCCCCCTACACATTAAAAAAATAAAATTGCGTCCTCTGACAAATGCACACTAAGGCCTAAAAAATGTAACATTTTAATGGACTATACGTCATATATTATATCGAATAACATCTATCAAATCGCAACGAGTCTACTTAAACTTATCGCTCATAATAAACCGCCACTTAGGTACATACTTGTCATAGAATCGGTCTAAATTCCAGCTGCCGGAGCCGTTATTGGAGATGTAATAGTGTACTTAAAACATAAATTAAAACCTTATAAAATTTTGATGAACACATTACTTATCCGTTACCCTAATACTCTCAGACGTCTTAAAATAAACGTATAGTCGAAAATACGAGCAAATATTATGAGACATGCCAGTTCAATTATGCAAGGCGAAGCCGGCGTCTAGTGAGGTCATATTTTAATACAGGTATCATTCCTTACTCATGGTGGCCTTTTTTTGTTTTGCGAAAATATAATAATAAGTATTGTTTATTGATTTGAATGTTGATTTACTTGAATTGCTTCTCTCGATTCGGCTTGGTAAAAAATAACAATAAGTTACAAGTTTTTATGCAATATGTTGCGTCACCAAAACATATGGAAACTTCCATAAATATAAAGTATGGATTGGACGTTTTAACGATGTTGCCATGTTATAAACCAACAAATCATTAAACAGGAGTTGGCATACTGTTGAAGACCTAATGAACTATTGATTGTATAACAGAAGTGAAATTCATTTTGTCTAACGTCTAACTGTCAAACGCAACTGCAAGCAGAATTGTAAAGAACAAACCATTAAACAGGAGTTAGCATACAGTGTAGCGCGAGACCTAATGAACTATTAATTGTATAATAGAAGTTAAATTCACTTTGTTCAACGTCTAACTGTCAAACGCAACTGCAAGTCAGCAGAATAGTTACGAAGACATTCAACTAAGTAAGAATGCCAAGAGGCGGAAAAAAAAGAGTTGCGCTTCTAGAAGCTTTAGCTATTTATTAGTCTTTGGAAAACCTTGGCACATTGGCACGATTTGACGAAGCTCTGTGGGACGTCCTTCGGAAGCTGGCACCACGGTAATGGCAGTAAAAAGAATATGTAAACGCATTAAGTCTATTTAACTGACCCATATCGTAACTGGTGTGCGAAATTGAAAACAGAGGCCAAACCAAACCAAGAAGAAAATTGGCTTTATACTTGTTTAGGTTTTACATAATGTGATAAATTAGTATGATATTTACAAGGATAGTGCTGTGTTGTTTATCGAGCTGATCTGAGTTATTATTTTATGCGGAAATCATTTATTCATCATTATCATTTACACTTGACAACCTCTGTAGCGCTGTGGGCTTAAGTCCAGCTGAGACGCAGAAGGTTGCGGGTTCGATTCCCGCCTCGGGACAAATGTTTTTTTGATATGCAAGAATTTGTCTCGGGTTTTGTATAATATGTATGAGTTTACAAAAAAAAAACGTAAATAAGTAGTATATCAGTCATGTGGTACCCATAACACAAGCTCTGCTTACTTTGGGGCCAGATGATGTGTGAAATGTCCGGGATTATTTATTTATTTATTTATATTATTTATTTATTCAGTGCAAAGAAGCTTAGGTTTAATATAAAGAAATAGATGATGAAACTTGAAAATATAATACACATTGTCATCGTCTTTGCGACGGTACAAGATGAGCGAAATAATAAGGTCGATATTTCCGCACCAAGTCTAGCTCACGCTACATCAAGCAGATTAATTGAATAGCTTGTTCAATTAATTCTCCAGTGGCCATTTAAACGAAGCATCAGCTAAGTGATCTGCTAAATTGACCAGCTTAACATAAATTAAGGGTCAAGGTTCTTGTACTGTACATGTGAATGTCTGGATGTTTGTGTTTGTTTTTTTTTTCAATAACGACTGCCAACCGGTTACTGTCAGCTACAGAATATTATAGGGAACCAAGTAAATCTATAAAGTACTACATTATGTGTTCGAGGCTCATACCTATTGAACAAAACGTCGAGATGTTCGTCAGAATACCTTTGAATAACCAGTCACTTTATATGTCGGGTACATATATAAAAAGCACAAACAATCAATATATCTAACATTGCAAGGATCCAAGGTCAACGATATGATAGCGTTGGTGTTATCATATTGATCATAGTTATTTATTTGGAAAAACAAAACAATCAAATTTATAAACAAAATCACTAAATGTTACATAATCCAGTAAAGTTTAAAAAACTAAGCTTAAAACATACTAAGATAAAGTGAACAAAGATCTGAAAAAGGAAACAGATTTTTTATAACAAAAAAAGTTCAAGCATCGGTTAATAAAAGTGTTTGAAGCGTAATTTGTACAAATTATACTAAGTTGGAATGTGTGGTACTTTCTGGAATTAAGTCTGGGACATTGAACGCTTAATTTACCTAATAAATAAGGGCTGTCAATGTGACCATTAACAGTTTTATACAAATACACTTGATCATGTTCAACCCTCCTATTCTTTAGTTAAGTTGATGATTCAGGCGTTAAACCTTGTAAAAGTTTAAAATAAATTTAGTTTACATTTTTTTAAAACCGTCTGTGTATTTTCTCTATTTCTCTATTTATTTATTTTATATAAACATTGTGTTGAGGGTATACTTCTGAGGAGTATTCCGAGATGGATAAGACGAATGAGTTATACAAGATATTTGAGATACATATAAAGTGACAAAACTAAAACTTCAAAATGCTTCCAACTATTTGTTCGCGAGCCCTTGGAAACTCGTACAGTTGTGAAATTGGACATCTGCCAAGAAACGGGTAAACGAAACAGCTTAACCGACACTCCAACAAGGGCTGTTAAACCCTATGTGCAGCGGGGTTTTCCATTCCACGAATGTGAAGAGTTCTTGCGATTTGAATAAATGATAGAAATATGTCATGTAGGCGACATGCTGGTTTCGCTTTCCCCCTGGTAGGGATTTCCAGCTATTAGTAAAGGTTTTATTAGCTACTTGGAAATACCCTCAGGTTAATACCCTACACTGCAATACTGAAATGAAACTAGCTTGTCAATTGAACGGTAAATTATGCTTTCCTTTGCAAAAACCTTTTAGAAATAGAAATATTTATTGCACTTATGTTGTTACAATAAGGTGATGATACATTGTTTTAGTCTCAAACATAAACCCTGTTAGGGCACAGCAATACTTCACTAGGGGTGCTATTACTATACTTTAATAACTAATTAACTACTTTTTTAACTAATAATGTATTACAACTATTAGTGTAAATACTGTAACTTTGATAAGTTGATCCTAAACCAATCAAAGTTATTTCTTATAACATTTCTGAAACATACGATAGATATATCAATAATGTATCTTATAATAATGAAAAACTAATAAAACTAACTATAATTAACATACAATAATATTATTGCTGATAAAAATAAGAGTTTCAGAATTCTTGTAATGAGTAAAAACAGTTTTCAATCAAGTATTTTTTCAAAATATTTTTGGATTTTTTGTAATTTTTTTTATGTTTAATGCTATCAGGAATTTTATTATATATTTTTACACACATTGCATATGGTCCAGAATGTATAATATGTAATGTTGAGTTAGGTCGGGCTAGCCTATTTCGTGGCCTAAGGTTCTCGGGTCGTGAGTATTGTGGGAACAGGTTTTTATATTTTTTACAAAATTACAAACTTCATAGATATAAATACAACTTAATGTTAAAATGTTTTCGTTTTAGATGTATGGATTCCGAGAACATACTAGAAAGCTACTAATTAATACTACGTAGGTACTCCTCTACCCGCGATTTGAACACTACAAAGTACGTTTTAAAGAATCCTCATCAAGTCCTGATTGTTAAAAGTCCATGTGAATCCCGGTATAGCTTTTTCACACAGCGAACAAAGAATATCAAGAATTACTTCAAAAAGAGTTTTTTACAATGAGGCCAAGTTATAAGAAAGGTGAGCTGTTGCTAACAAAAGACGGACATTTGAATACTGCACACCGGGCCAAGTATATACTCAGTAGTCTGTGGCCGTTCGGCTCCTGTTTGTTGTGAGCCCACTTTGACTTGAAGGTCGTGAGGAGAGACTCCTGGCATTGCGCCAGATATTGCAGACTAACCGGCGCCGTGTGGCTAGTATTAATTGCTAGATCGCGTTCTAAAACCTATATTAATAGAACAGTTTATTGCAATTATATATACCGTGCAAAGCGCCACGGTAAAAAAAGTTGGTTAGCAACTAAATAATTTAGTTCGTGCTAGGGTTGGATGGAAAATGACTGTTCTCTGATTACTTTTCGCATTATTCTATACCACTAAATAGTCTAATGTCTATAAATAACTAGTCAAAAACAAAGACATCTTTAACAAAAATAAATACAATTTTTTAGATAGCTAATTTTTTTTTGTTTGTTTAGAGTATTTTACATATTTTAATTAATAATAATAGGCCCCAAGTAAACAGCTTTTGTTATGGAAACCACGTGACTTCTGTGCAAGAAATGTACAGTATAAATGATATTTTGACTGTAAAAGCACCTATTGAACGAGAGCTTCTATAGTGGCGACGGTAATGAGAATCAACGTTATTTGACTATTTAATTTCAATACGTTCAGTTTGATAATTAAAATAAGTGAAAAAGATTTACAAAAACAATATTTTACCTACCTACGTCATCGTCAAAACGTGTGGACAACACTGACCCAATTCCACCGTAGCGCACAATCAGCACATTCGGAATGATTACGACCAGTCACTTGAAAACGACACCTATGTCCGTGTTATTAGGATCTAATAACAACCTTTTCACGTTTAAGATTCTGATATACGAGAATGTGCCGTAAGGGACATACCTAACACATTTTAGACTGGAATTTCTTACCATAATCATGATTTTATAAGGATGGTGGTAACTACAAAACCACACAGTTTAGTTTAGCTCTGCGAATTTAAATAGCTACAATGGAACCACAAATGTGTGAACCGGCATATTGTATTAAGATGTTTGGATTATTAGCAGTGTTTAGTGTCAATGTTTTTGACGTGATGACGTCTTATAAATCGATGAACGACGAAAAATTGTCACGTTCCGCCTGAGCCGAGCGTGCAAGCGAAAGCGCGGAACAAGCGCTAGAGAGGCATGATCGGCCTAAGCGTTCGGCTTGTGACGCATCTTAATAGGTTAAAAGTATGCAATTTTTCATCAATGTTTTCTTATGAAGTTATCACGTAAAATTATCGTCCGTAAACCGACTTTACAGACAACCATATTTTGTTGTGAATTGATTTAGCAACTGAGATCATTGGTTCTCTATGTCACAGAAATTTAGATGACATTATAGTCCATTGAAAAGTTACATTTGGGTATGCATTTGTCAGAGGACGCAATTTTATTTTTTTAATGTGTAGGGGGGGTCAGTAGAAGCTTAAGTTCAAGTTTGTGGGGTCGGCACCCTTGTCCCCCGGCCGCCATCTTGGAAAAGGGGGTGCAAAGGGTTTTCGCGCTGTATCTCGTAAACTAGTTACCTTACAGAAAATTTAATCAAACATAAAATGTAGCAAATTAAATTTCCTACAATTTTATTTCTATTACTTTTTATCGTCAAGTGACCAACAAAAAAGTTATAAACAAAAATAAATGAAAATTTTGTTTGTTTGTTCTAGGTTTTACAGCGCTCCAAACTTAAACGGATTCTCGAATGCTCATAGGGATGCAATAAAAACTAAAAATTAGGCTTACTTTTCTATCTATATTTTTTTTATTCATACAATTTATTATGATCTTAACATTCCTATGCTATTATTGAACTATGTTTGACCCTTTTACCCACCACCTATGAGGTATAACATGGGCAAAGTCAAATTTATAAAAATTTTGCAGAAGCATCCAGAGTTAGCAAGTGGAACTAAATTATTTATGAGTGAGAAAGTCGAGTCATCGTTACTCAGTGTTGTTGGCGAACGTTTTTTCGTCTTTTTATATGGCGGAAATAAAGACGATACTCTAGACACTCTGCGATACAAACGATTTGCTAAGACAGTGACAAAAAATGCATTAAAAAATGCATTAAATTTTTATAAATTTGACTTTGCCCATGTTATACCTCATAGGTGGTGGGTAAAAGGGTCAAACATAGTTCAATAATAGCATAGGAATGTTAAGATCATAATAAATTGTATGAATAAAAAAAATATAGATAGAAAAGTAAGCCTAATTTTTAGTTTTTATTGCATCCCTATGAGCATTCGAGAATCCGTTTAAGTTTGGAGCGCTGTAAAACCTAGAACAAACAAACAAAATTTTCATTTATTTTTGTTTATAACTTTTTTGTTGGTCACTTGACGATAAAAAGTAATAGAAATAAAATTGTAGGAAATTTAATTTGCTACATTTTATGTTTGATTAAATTTTCTGTAAGGTAACTAGTTTACGAGATACAGCGCGAAAACCCTTTGCACCCCCTTTTCCAAGATGGCGGCCGGGGGACAAGGGTGCCGACCCCACAAACTTGAACTTAAGCTTCTACTGACCCCCCCTACACATTAAAAAAATAAAATTGCGTCCTCTGACAAATGCACACTAAGGCCTAAAAAATGTAACATTTTAATGGACTATTATACGGCACACTAATACGCTAAATGTTTTCAAACTCAATATTTTAAGTAGCTTTTAAACTACGAGGGTCACGCACTATTTTTTCTTCACTAGTTATTTGGGACACGTGCGTTAAAGGATCAAAGTGCGCCTCAGAGGCTCTTTTTGTGTACTTGACACACGTTTTCTAAGACATCCCGATTTTCTCACGATGTTTATCTTCACCGTTTGAGAGTCCCGTTATATTTTGGTGCATATATACATTTTTCTATAAATCTATTAGTGCATTACCGGATTCGAACGCAGTATTAGGATCATTCATTCGACTATGATTTACTGGAGAACATGCTGTGACATCAATCTGCGAATTGACACACACAAACCTAAAGTTTTTTAGGTTAGTAAACCGTTCTTTGTTATTATTACAATCGCTTAGTTTCTGTTAGGTATTCCGCTTGCTGTAGTTTAATTAATTTATTAAGAAAACTGGAATATGTACCGGAACATGACGCATAAATGCTGTCGACCTTTTTGCAGGCAACGACCTAATAAAGCTCTTTGTGCGATCCGTCAGTAAATATTGACTCACTCATATCGTATTCCAAATTATTGTGCATTTATTTGAACATATTCCTTCTTCAAACGCTTGTTAAAACGGATCTGTGTTTTTGGTTTAATGATTTGAATATTTAGTAGAGTGCTAGAATATTGAAATTATCAAAGATTATGCTCCTGTCAACGAGATAGGTGGGTGCTGGAATGTAGGCCTTTTGACCTATGCACTTTGTATACGTATACGTATAATATTAGACTCAAAACAATAATCATGTGCCTATGACTGGTCTGTCAGCTCAGTTGGTAGTAGCTCTGTCTTCTGCGCTGTAGGTTGAGGGTTCGATTCTCTCCCAGGGTAAACATTTGTTTGACGAACTTGGGTGTTTATTCTGTGTCTGGGTGTTATAAGTATCATAAGTATGTATTTAAAAATATCTAAGTATTATATCAGTCATCTGGTCACCATAATACAAGCTTTGCTTAGTTTGGGACTAGATGGTGTTGTGTGAATTTTATTTTTTGTAATAAATATTGGTGTACAATATTTATTTATTTTTATTATTATTGACAATAGGCCATTAAAAATTGATATATTTAACGGTATCTTAACAGTGAGAGTGGTACAATTCAGGCCGTTCATATTTGTTTTATTAATACGTCTTTCTCGGATTTATATTTTCTATACTGTTGTGTTTTTTTTACAAATAGATGCTATCATTCTTATCTATTGGTATCAAATTATACGCATAAACTCCAACAAAAATTGATCAACATTCACAGCAATTTGGCTCAACCCCAAATTGTGACACAATCATAGTTCCTCACTCAACACTTGAAAGAATATTTTTGGCATGCAAATTACTGGAGACCCCGTGCTCGTGCGCACAGTTGATTGTTTCGATACTTATCTGGCTATTTTAAAACATTTATCTACCTAGGTGTGTACCAGAGTTGGTGTTTTATTTCTGTACTAGCTGGAAACCCCGCGACTTCGCTCGCGCGTCTTTACGAAAAACCATCGAGTTTATATTATAGTAGTATTCATATCATGTTTCAAGCAAATCGCACCACGCGTTAAAAAGTTTCATACTTTCTTTTTCACCCTCTTTATGAGGGTTATTTTGAAAAATCCTGAAACACGTCTCCATTACATGCATTTTAATTGTTCATATTAAGTTTCAAGCAAATCGCACTACGCGTTCAAGAGTTACATACATTCGTTTTCATCCCTTTTCACTCTCTTCGGGGTTGAATTTCAAAAAGTCCCGCCTTTCTGGGTGCTTTTGCTGTAAAAGGAAGCTACCTTCCAAATTTCAGCTTTCTAGCTTCAGTGGTTTCGGCAAGGCGCTGATGAATCAGTCAGTCAGTAAGGTTAAGCTCTTTTATAGGTATAGATTTCAACAGCTGCGATAATCACAAGATAGATGAATGTAAATACAGATAGCACTAAGCTCTGCATGATCAATTGGTTTTGAAGCAGTGTAAACGAAGATATATCTTGTAGCTAATTCTATTGGAGTATGTACGTCAACCAAAGGGCTCTACCGACTTAACGTGCCCTTGAATAACGGATGCGATATGATATACGGTGACCTATCTAAATGGTAACCGAAACAACCGAGAGCACCGAACGTTGCTCAATTAGTAGTTAATTGACTAAAAAGTAAAAATATTTAATTTAAAAATAAATTGACTGGCCTTAAGGTCAGTTGGTAGTAGCTCTGCCTTCTACGCTTTTGGTTGAGGATTCGATTTTCTCCCAGGACAAACATTTGCGTGAAGAACATCAATGTTTGTTCTGTGTCTGTTTGTAATAAAATATCATAAGTATGTATTGAAAATTATATAAGTATTTTATTCATCTGGTTCCCTTAGTAAAAGCCCCAACTCGCCCCAAACATTAGTTGGCATTACATAACTACATCTAGCCCCAAACTAATATAGCTATTAAGCTATATTAGTTTGGGGCTAGATGTAGTTATGTAAATTGTCCAACAATATTTATTTAAATGCAAAGGTTTATAATTAGTACTAGGCAGCTTACTGTGTGTTCTTTTATTTCAGGCATAGGCTTCGGTATGATCTACCTACCCTCTGTAGTAGCTGTAGGTTACTACTTCGAGGCAAGACGTTCTCTCGCCACCGGTATCGCAGTCTGCGGTTCTGGTGTCGGAACATTCAGTTTCGCGCCACTAGCTGCCATACTGTTACGGGAGTTTGGTTCATGGCAGAATGCAAATCTGCTTTTAGCGGGACTTATTCTCAACTGTGCTGTCTTTGGCGCTTTAATGAGGCCGCTGGTTTATCCCAAGGTAAGACCTCTGCAGTATCACTAAAATATCACTAAAATTATACAAGTGGCCTGTGTTTAGCGACGAACGCTATTGATTTTTTTCTAGTTTTAAAATTATATGCCAGTAATATGTAATGTAATGTCATGTCTAATGTGTTGGCATCCAAAGAAAGGATGAAAGACGAATACATGCGACGGAGATGCGTATGTTGAGATGGATGTACGGAGTCACGAAAATAGATAAAATAAGGCAGTTTGAAAGTAGCTCCAGTTGAACGAACAAGTTGAAAAGTTATAGGTTGCGGAGAAAAAAAAGTGATGTCACAAGAAGGGGGGTGGATTTGAATGTGGATGGATATAAGAGTAGAGGCAGGCCTAAGATAAGTTGGATAGACTGTGTGGAAGATGATATGTGTAAGAAAGGAGTGACTTTTGAGATGCACTCGTCATCTTAATAGTCACTCAGAGGACTCAAGAGGTGAGTGGACAAGAAGAACCTGTTGTGCCGACCCTACTTAGTAGAATAAGGACAGGAAGTTGAGAGATGACTTTCAAATGGTGATTGAAAATATTGTGAAGAAACCAGCATGTCCCAGACCTTAATTAGCTCGTAAATATGTGATCGAAAGGAGCCGTACCATAAATATGCTGAAATCGAAAAAACATGCCTATTTAAATTGCTATTCAACTGTGAGCTAGATGTAAGCTTTTGGTTTCCAGACGGCTGGCGAGAAACCACTATTGCAGCGAATGGCTGAGGAGAAGCGACTGCAGATGGAGCGAGGATCTATCGGAGGGTCTTATTTCATAGTCCAGAGACCTGATGGCACTATGGAGAAACGGCTGAAGGTAAGCTTGATATCATAAATACTAGATACATACAAACGAAACGCTTATATATACATACTTAGAATTATAATCCATACTTCCATACTATTAATTATAATGTTTCTGTGTCTGTATACCACCGTTTTATTCAATACAATCACAAGGATAACTTTGAAACATTTTACATACTAAGTGAATTTAGGTGCCAATTCCTTGAAGTTCGAGAAGAACTATCAAGAATCTCGTCCTGGTCCTAGCGCTTTTTTGTATGATCCATCTTATAATTAGCTAACTATAAAAAAAAAATACAAGAGAGTTTTTACAACAAATCTGTCTTAGGGCAGAGCAGAGCAGAGCATAAGGCCATGCATTCTTATTCTTATACCAATTCGTCTTCGCCGAAAAATGAAAGAAAGAAAATGTTTTTATTTGCCAGCATAAATACAATAGTTTTTTTTTGTTTTTTTTTAATACATAGTATTAAAAAAACAAAATATATACTTATAATAATAAAAAAAAAAATTACGGGTTGCACTCCGGGAGTGCCGACAGAAGTGAAAACTTATTTGGCGCATTAGACATTTTTTAGATGGGTACTAGGGTTATTGGGTTATGAATTACATTTTATTTATGAATTGTATTTTATTAGTTATTAGAAACTTTAAAATACATTTAATATTCTTTTATGTTTTTGTTCAGAATGTAGATAATATATCAAGAACCTAACTCAGTAAACTTCTCCATACAAAAGTATGGACATGTGAATTACGGTTTATAATCATATGGGGCGAGCGCGGCAGCCCTGCGTCTCGTAAAGAAGTTTTACCTCATCTAAAAATATGCGTACCGCGCTAAAAGAAGTTATCACTTCAAAAATTTAAAACTAGTACCTAGATTGTTGTGCGGGGCAGCGCTGATTTTCAGACGGAGCCTTAAGTGATGTGTGACATAACGAGTACCGATCGAAACACATATTACATATACATAATAAATAATGTAATAAGTACTAAATAAATAATGAAGGTGCAATATATTCAGTATATAAAAAATTCACTTGTGTACAAATTGTTCTTAAATAAGTCACGATTTAAGGATGTAAAATAATAATTAAATTTTAAATAAGTACATAAATACAAATATAGGAATGAATGAGAAACTGCTGAAAGTGAATTTATTTTGCTTACTCAATCCACAAATGAATGATGATGAAATGCTCACATCCTTTCTCTTCTTTATTCCACTATGCTTCTTCCTTCCACTCCAGTCTACCTTAAAGAACGATTTGAGTTCCTCCATCTATCCAATTCCTGATCCCTACGTACTTCTGAAACCCTGCAGCTAAAAACTCCTGTTCATACTTCGAGCTGCTATGGTAGTTCTTTTACGCTGCAGGCTGTGAAGCTTTGGAATGAACTCCCTGTCTCCTTCCGGTATGCTAAATCCTTACCAATTTTTTAAAACTTAGTATACCATCACTATCTCATCATCATTCTCATAGATATATTTATATTTTGTAAGTATTTATGTATTAATGTTTAAGTATTGTTTAAGTATGTATTTTTTATTTATGTTTACGTATATTTTTGTATTATTTTATATTTAGAAATCACAATATTTGTTTAATGTTTAATTCATACATTCCTTTCCATACAAAGGTTGCCAGGAAGAGATCGCTCTCAAGCGATATGGCCACCCATTCTACCACTTAAGTATTCTTACTATGTTTAAATTGTTATTTTGTATTTTAATTTGATAGGGTGTACAATAAAGTTATATTCTATTCTTCTTATCAATAATATAGTCATTTTTATTATAATACGCTTTCTTCAAAAGACTACCCTTTATGTAAGCTTTAGGCTACAAGGCTACACGGCAGAACGGATCTTGACGAAATTTGATAAGGAGATATTTTGTATTTTGAAGTTGGACGTTGGCTGATTTTTGTGTACCAGGCGTGCGAAGCCGTGGGCAGTTGCTATTTATTAAAAAATGTCTTGTTACATGTATCTTAGCTTAGATGAGTTATACAGCGTCAGATGAAACACATGCAGGACATTGTAGTACTTAATAATAACAATCATGACTAAATTCATAGAAATAACAAGAAAACAAAACAGCACACATACATGTTGGTCATTCCAAATTATTTCATAATCTATTTTGTATTATCATGCTGTGGCTCGAGCTGTGGCTGTTGCTGCCCAACAATATCAATACACACTTGCTGCACGAAGATTTGCTAAGCTAACAAACTACTATAATGAAACAACGGTTCAAAATGTTGCTTAAGTTACAACAGTATAGTTTTAATGCTGGTTAATATATTTAAGGATTTTAAGGATAATTTCAAAACATGTCTTCATCACAAAGCCACAAAATTTCGACACAATGCGAATTGAACTGAATACCGCAAGTAGTAAACACATGCCTTACTATACCTACACTTATCTATAAAGCTCCAGCAGATCTAAACAGAGATAGTTCTCCTTTTCAAGGCCCCCCTGAACATCGATCCTGGAGTGCATTCCTCATTGAACTTGGAGGCATTGGCGCGCGTGCCTACTGTTCCCAATATGCCCGGCGTTCATCCCGTGCCCACTCTACCCACTATCACAGAGGCTAAAGTGGTTGATGAGGGTGTTAATAAGAAGAAGGTACATACATTTGTCTAACCAATACCCGAATACTGGAAGCATTTGAAAACAACTAACGTTGGAGCACCTGTTATCCTACAAAATTGTATGAGGAAAGTGATGGAAACGTCATCTAAGCAGGCTTTAAGGCGTTTCAGTATTCGGGCGCGAGGCAAATAAATTAACAAATATTGCATGACAATTAACACAGCACCATTACCATCTAGAATCTAGACCAGAAGTACTTCTAAGTATACTTATAGATTGTAGGCTAGATTCTAGTACTTTGAAGCTAGATCTAAGCAAAGCTTGTACTTTGGGAGCCAAATGATTGATACTTAAATAGTTATAAATACATACTTAAGATAATTTATAACACCCAGACACAGAACAAACACCTAGGTTCATCACACAAATGTTTCCCCTGGGAGAGAATTTGAGTGGCTCACTTCGCTCGCTCGCCTTTTACATGTCGGGCTATTAAAATTTGCACATTAGGATGATTATTCTGACTAAAACTCCTAGGAACTTTTTTCCAATTACAATCTCTGAACAAATAAATGATCGCATAGTATTTAATAAAGTGTTTCGAAAATGTTTTATAGATTAGTAAATGTAGATCGTTTCGCTCGTCAGTTACTTTCAGCTTCATCTCACGTTCCGTTTACTTCCAGACTGAAAACGGCAACGGCAATGTCATAGTAAACCCAACACAGCAGCACATGTCTCGAAACGTGTCTTCACCCGCCTTCAGCTCGCAAGCGCCCGGTCTGCCCAAGAATGGATCAGTCCCGTTCTTCGACAGACAACGCAAACAGAGTACCGGAGATAGGTCAGGCGATAGGTATTGTAGAACTAGTTATTTTCTACAGGTGGTGGAAGATTTAGGTGGTGGAGGGTTTTAATTAGTTTCATGCTTCTCTCGCAAACATATAGCGGTATTCCAGAGACAATAGCATCAATTTGGAGGTGTGTATTAATATTGGTGGACAATGCACACAACACTATCGAGCCCCAAACTAAGCATAGCTTGTACTATGCTTAGTTTGGAGCTAGATAGGCTAGACCAGATGACTGATATAATACTTATATATTTTTAAATACATTCATACGATAATTTTAAACCAGCCAGACACAGAACAAACACCTATTTCCATCACACAAGTGTCCTACAGCGCAGAAGGCAGAGCTACTACCAATTGAGCTGACAGACCAGGCGAAATGCATATGAATGTTCGCTCCGTACAATAAGATTGGTTATCTTTCTGGAATATCTTTATGTATGATTACCGACCCGGCTTCACACGGCTTCACGGATTCTCCGGGTGCTTTGGAGTTGTTATTTACATATACAAAACTTGATTATGAAACTATTTAGTCTAACTAAATAGTTTCATTAAAGATTAAGGATATTAAGGATTAATATCATGATACGAATGTAATCTTTCGAACAAGTAGCGGATATTGTGACCTATAAGGTCCTTTAAACGAGTAATTCTTGTATATATGTATATATATAATCTGAATCTCTGAAACGGTTCCAACGATTTTCAAGAAATTTAGTATGCAGTGGGTTTCGGGGGCGATAAATCGATCAAGCTAGGGTTAATTTCTAGAAATCGTCGTTTTATGTGTGTTTTATACCGTGCAAAGCTCAATCATCTGGGTACTCTATAATAATAATAATAATATGTAGACTTGCGGACTTTTTTTGTGGGTAATGATGAGTACTATAAACATGTAGTACATTATTGTATGTATCATCAATGGTTTTCGCACGTCAAGTATTGACTTATAAAGGCCATTTTTTGATACCTTGGATTACATTATTGCAATTTTTGTCGAGATCTCATTTTTTTATAAACATTATACTACCCATATAACTCGCTCATAATGTAGCGATTAAAATCGGTTAAGTAGTTTTTAAGCTTAACCATTATTTAATTAAATGATAGTACCTTGATGACCTTGATTACATACATGAATTGCTCGTAGAAAATATCTAATACCTTTGTATTCGATATTTTCACCTTATAGTATTGGTGTAGAAATAGCACTTAGGTGTGATAAATATTATTGTATTTACCTATAAACGCCTCTCAACTTGAACACTGTCTAATCACTGCTTAAGATTCGTCCTGTCACTATTTAAATACAAAAAGGGATTGCATTATTTTGACAAAAGTTAAGAGACGTTTATAAGTAAGGCCATATAAACCCTAGGTCACTTTATATTGTATATTTACTGAATGCTTTGGAAGGAATTAAAAACAGAAATGACATTTAATTGTGGTAAATACAATAAGTAGCAAATAGTAACCTTCTTGTCTGATAAAACTGTAAAGTTACTACCAACTAATGTGGTTATTACGGTACGGTATAAGTACTGAGACTTATTAATGTTAGTTCATTTCTCATAGATATTTTTTGATTTTCAGATTCAAACCGTCCCTAGCCGCTATCAAAGCCTCGTCCAAAACCTCCATGAACAGTCAATATCGTAATGATGTAAGTTTGGTTTATTTACTGAGTTCTTCTTATCGTGTCATTCATTATTTCTAACCAGTGTGGTGAAAGGATTAAAGTGCGCCTCAGAGGCTCCTTTCGTGCACTAAGTGTTACTGAGTGATACACGATAATGATACTCGTATTACTAATTCCGTGGCTTGTGTGTTCTAATCTTGCGGATCACACGTAATAATTACTCTACCTCTATATAAAATGACTAGCTAATACTTACATACATGGCATAATAGTCTTTTTCTTTGTTAATGACATGTGACATAATAATGTCAATTTTGTCAGTGTCAAGTATTTATATTTGTTTATAATCAATTTGATTGTTAATAAAGTCTTAGTCGATTGTCAATTATCAATTCTTCACGTCGCGTCATCGCGGAATGGCCGTCTAGAACTTTCTCAGGATTCCTCGTCGTTCAAATCACATTGCACCATAATACACATTTAATTCAACTGTCCATACTTGTCCTATGTAGTCACAATTTATTCATTAAATTCCGCTAAGATTACTGAATAAAACATGCAATAAAACGAGTAAAAAATATTAAAATGTTACTTTATAAAATGACAAACGAAAAATCCATAATAATCTTATATTTTTCTTCGTTAATGGCATGTGTTATAATAATGTCAATTTTGCCAGAGTCAAGTGTTTATAGTATCATGTCACAAAGTCGTTTCTTGTCGTTGTTTCATATAAAATCATTATACCTATTATTTTTGTTCGAGTCACGATCACGAAACAGCTTTAGCTCTATTTAAATAAAAAACACCAGCATTACTAATAAAACCGGAAATAAATCGAGAAAAATAAGAATATTAGAGCGCAATGTTTGCTTCGCAAGACGGGCAAATATAATCGAGATTATATAGTCTTCTTTTTATTCTGCCTATAATGGCAATGTTAAGTAGTTTTGTTTTGTTATAATTTCACTCACAAAATCGTAGTCGATCGTCATTTGTCTATTCGAAACATCGCGGAATGGTCGTCTAGGATTTTCTTAGATCCCTCGTCGTACAAATCACAAGACAACATAATACACTTGAAATTCAAATGTGAATTGATTACCTAATTAATATTTCATGTTAAGAGAAAAACAAGAGAAAAATAATTCATTTAGAAGAGCTATGTTTCTTAGTTAAATGTCAAAGTCACTCTCAAAAGCAAATTATAATATATCAAGACTTCTCATAATTAACTGACTCGAGTTACAAAGCTCCAACTCCACACTATGATTCGCCTTATCATCAGAAACTTCAAGTTCAACCCGCAAAGAAAACAATCCAGATAATAGAATCCAGATAGAGGCCTTCGGAATTGAATAAAAATAAAAAATATATTTAGATGATTTTTACGCACATTTATTGATGCGAAAGTACCAGAAGCATAGAAGTAACTAAAAGCTGGATTTATTTCTGTGCAGTTTATTTTTCTAAACACTGAACACTGATGAATGCGCTGACTCTCGATTTTTGTTAGCCCACAAAAGGAGCACGAATATTTCATTACCTACCAAACAAAAGCAATTAACCTTGACCTCTACTGCACCGAGTGCCAACAACATTGGCTTGTCTGGCATCGACCCAAAATAACATCACTTTGTTCCTGTTTACACTAATTGGGATTCTTAGAAGGAATTAATTCGATGTGAATGAAAACTTACAACAATTGTGTGAGGTGTATAGGAACTTGATCTCTCGCTACATTTATATTTTTTATATAAAAATCTCGCGTCACTAGTTACCTCATTTTTATGAAATTTGTCTTACTGTGTATAATTTTGACGAACTTTAAAGATATAATAGTTTTTATCTTTATTATTGACCTCAAGTTCCATAAGTTTGTAACAGATGGCAGTGTATGTTAACTTCAACAGAATTTATAGGGTTTCACTGTCAAAACATTTGTGAATGATTGACAGTTGTTCTGTATATTATGAGAAACACGGGTTTTATGAATTTGTCTATCAATAAGGCACTGACACTATTTCGATTCATCTGAACTCATCTTGTTTCAATTTTACACCAGCTGACCTGCCGTTGCTGTGGCAGTAGTTCTGTTGAAGTTAACATATACCGATATCTGTAAAAAACTTATTTTAGGAAATATTCGTTTTTTAATAATGAAATATTTAATAATCGAGATAAAATCTATCCTTTTTTAAGCTTGACCAAATTACACATAGTAAGCCAAAATTCATAGAAATTAGTTAAGTAGTTACGGAGTTTACCCTGGACAAACATGGTGTCCTGAAATTTTGATATATAGAGATAATAAAGATTGATAATTGATTCAGGCGTGACTTTGCGGAAATCCATTACAAAACATTAAATAGATGGACAAATATTTAGTACTGTCTCAGCCTGACGTTGGTCAAAGCAACAAGTCCTCAGAGCAGAGTGTTATTTCGTCGGGGTGCGGAGTTAGTCAAGTGTTCCTGAGGATGCCTCGTGGAGAGGCGAAACACGTGTCGAATTTCTTTTGAAGGTTGCATGTGTGGATTGTGTGTGCTTGCCTTTTACTAACGCTTTGCATGGATTTTCAATTGCGGGCGGGAGGGAGGTGCATGCGTCTGCATCGTGTCTAACTCTTTGGGAATAGATTGGCGGAATAGTACTAAATATTTGTCCATCTATTTAATGTTTTATAAAAAAATATTGTCAACCCTTGTACTAAAAAGTTGCAATTAATTGTTTTTTGCGGAATTTTATCCGCTAAGGTTACTCAATAAAACATGAATTAACACAAGAAAAACTAATTAGTTTATATGAACTATGTTACTTGGTTTAAGTCACATAAAGAAATGAACATTATGTTTATTAACAGGGCGACACAGAAAGTCAAATGTACACATCCAAAATGTCAGTATCCGGGCCGAAGGAACCTTCTCGTATGGTCCGACCCATGTCTCGCAAGGACATCTTCTATTCGGGGTCCGTTCTCAACCTGCCTCAGTACCAGAGCCAGAAGTCTCTTCAAGGATACAGGAACTCGGTGCTCAGTCTACCTCAAAGTAGAGCGGCTACTGGCGATTTGGAAAGACACGAACGTAAGTACATTTACATTTTACCAAGACCTTGTATTTTATATCAATAATATAATATAAAAGTTTTCGGACGAGTATTATACCGGTCCATCGGTATTAGATTAGTATGATATATGTAAGTAAAAATATAATATGTTTATTGTAACATGACATTTGAGCGCTAGGTAGTGTTATGGATAACTTGGGCTCTAGCAGATGTGTTCCGACTTATTTTTGGGACATTTATTTCTTTCTAGATATTTCTTCTAGATATGCATTGCGTTTCGTTGATCCTGATCAGCATTCTCATACTAATAAATTCATTTTAAATATTTACAATGACCTAAGTCAGAAGAAGCAAGTATTAAAAAAAAATTACAAAAAAATACCGTATGTTATTAACTTATAATACAGGAAGAATACAAGATCATTTGGTATGGCATTTTTACATATCTAGTAATATAGATGGCAATAGATTTCAATGCTATTATAATAGTTATAGATGAGGTTTATTATGAATTCGGGTTGGATTCTCTTTTGGTAACAAATTTTTTGGTAACAAAATTAACGAGTATTTTTATTATTTATTTATTTAATTGGACGCGTTTTGCCGATGTTCAAATCGCAATTTTTTCTTAGAAAAAAACCTAATAACGAATTTCTTAAATAGTTCAACGTGAAATGTTTTATTTAGTTTATTATTTTTTTATTCGTATTTAAACGCTCTTAATTTTAGGAAAATCTGCTGATTTTTTATATATATTAGTCCTTATTTTGTAATTGAATTGATTTTTTATTAAAACAAGGATGTTGAAGGCACAATATTGAAAAAACACAGCACATTTTTTTATAATAATGATTTCATCAATGATCCATATATAGCGACATAAGACACATTTCTGCCATACAAACGGTCATTTGCGGAGAGTACCGTCTTAACTAAATTTCTGTTACAGAATACGACCTCTGTCCTTGCTTGTCATTGCCTGCCTCATTCAAATCTGCACTATCATCGATGCTCGACGTCTCTCTTCTCAAAGATCCTGCGTTTATGCTCATCGGCGTCTCCAACGTTTTCGGAATGGCTGGCTTATACGTGCCTTTTGTATACATCGTGGACGCTGCTAAGATCAGCGTAAGTAAACCAAATCCATAGACATAGACACTCATTTGTCAATCAAGCACACACAATCAGTATTAACAGAAAAATAAATAGCATAATAAATAAAAGTGGAGAATACGGAGAGTATGTCATGTATCTGTATGCCACAGTAACAAGAGCATAGTTTAGTTCCAAAGTTATACAAAGTTATATATGACTGTTATACTTCTTATGACTGGCGTGTTAGCTCAGCTGGTACTAGCTCTGCATTCTGTGCTGTAGGTTGAGGGTTCGATTCCCTTCCTGGATAAACATTTGATGAAGATATGTGTTTGTTCTGTGTCTGGGTGTTATAAAGTATTGGCCTCAATTCTGTTGGCACCAACCTAACTAATTTTAGCTAAAATTAGGTTTTGAACTATCAAATTAACCTTTGGTATTCTGCTGCTACCAACTTATCCTAATTTAATTTTATCTAACTTAATTAAGCGTTCCTAATTTAGTTAGATGGTACCAACCGAATAGGTTTTAGAAATGCTAAGACTAACTAAATATATTTTAGACAATTCCTAATTTTAGAAATGAACCAACTGAATTGCCACCATTGTATGTATTTTAAAATATTTTACGACTCATGAGTCATGGTCACCATAATCCAAACTATGCTTAGTTTGGGGCTAAATGGTGTTGTGTCCACCAATATTTATTTATTATTTTTATTTAATATATAATAACATTTAAGATATTTATGTCTTATATTTATGTATTTACAAAAAGAAGTTTACATATAGTTTAGTATATCAGTCATGTGGTACCCATAACACAAGCTCTACCTACTTTGGGGCCAGATGATGCTGTGTGATATGTCTCGCATTATTTATTTATTTTTTATTTATATTAATACTAGCTGTCCCGTTCGCGACTTCATCCGCGCGTTTTAAAAAGAAAAAAATATATCTAATTGTAGGTAAATCTAAACCATTCTCGAATCCACTTAAATACACAAAAAAGTTAATCAAAATCGGTTCAACCGTTTGGGGGGAGTTTAATTACAAACACACGCACAGAAGATTTAGATACCTATATAAAGATTAAATACATAAGTACATATTTTATACAAAAAAACACAGACCCGAGACAAATACTTGCAGTTAATCTACTATGTTATTAATTCTAGGTTTTCATATTTTGCGTGATTGACTGTCAATCAACGCACAGCTATTTATTCCTATAAAAAAATGATACTAACATCTTTCAGTTACTATTGATGACTTGGTACTGCTCAAGGTTGATGTTTATTGTAAGACATACTGGCCTCAATTCTGTTGGCACCAACCTAACTAATTTTAGCTAAAATTAGGTTTTGTCAAACCGTCAAATTAACCTTTGGTATTGGTGGCAATTCGGTTGCAGAATACCATTTACAGAACATTTGACATTTGACACTTCGAAACATAATTTTAGCTTAAATTAGTTAGGTTGGTGCTAACAGAATTGAGGCCATTCTGATGCTACCAACTTATCCTAATATAATTTTATCTAACTCAATTAAGCGTTTTAGTTTTAGCATTTTAGAAATGCCACCATTGTCATAAATAGAAACCAAACGTATGTAATACCAATCCATGAAATAAAGCCTATTGCGAATCGAAACTGATAGACATTGATTGTATCAAGCGTTCTATAATTTCTATGCTGAGGAGAGTATCATTCTTTTAAGGTTTAGTGTCCTAAATGTGATGTTAGGAAATAAGTTCATAAGGTAAATGTTATTGTTCATGTTAATATTTTATATTATTCCAGGGTGTTGAGGCATCTCAAGCATCGTTTCTGCTGTCAATAATTGGAATCACAAACACATTCGGTCGTATCGCCTGTGGATGGGTCGCCGACTTTCCTTGGATGGACTCATTGCTGCTCAATAATATCTGTCTCGTTATAGCCACGGTAAGGACTCTAAATCTATTAGAATAAGACACAATATCGTCTGCAGTTAGGTTGCAAAATTCTTAAGAGGTATACTTATTACTGCTAAAGGATGAAAGAATATCGTCTGCAGTTACAGCAGGGAATTACGTAAAGTTACAAGTATAAGTAGCGATAGCAATATCACCAAAATCAGTCGCAGGTCGTAAAAGAACTACTATATATATACTATATACTATACTACTACTACTATTATATATACTATTATATATACTACTATATACTATATCGAAAACAATAACGTACAATAATTACATTTAAATACTAAAAGGAAACCCGACTTTAATTTGTGTCTATAAAAAATTGCAACTCCTGTTTGACTATCTTTAGATATGCTATTTTTTTCAAATCTATTTACTTATATTGATAATTTGTGACAAATACATTATCTACTTAATTAAAAGTCCAATACAACATTTCTTCTTCCATTTTTTCACCCTTAATATGCAGTGCATTTTTTTAAATTTAAATGAGACTTAACGAGTTGTATACCCTCTAAAAAAATAAAACTTGAGAATTGAGAATCTCGTCCTTTTTTGAGGGCGGTTTAAAAGCGTGTCTATGCCTATTGCTATTTGTCGCGAGTTTCGTAATACAGAGTATATTATTCTCATGACTGTTTCAGATCGCTGTGGGATTGATACCGTTCTGTTATACGTACGGTGCGTACGTTGCTATCGCTATTGCGTTTGGATTGGCTATTTGTAAGTATTATAATTTTATAATCATGACAGGATCATAGCAACTACTACTGACGACCTCTGTGGCGCAGTTGGTCAATGCCTGGCAATATACGGAAGACTGCGGGTTCGATTCCCTTGCGGATCAAATGTTTGTATGTTCTGCAAATATTTGTCTAGGGTGGGGCGTTTCTATGTATAATATGTATGTATTTACCAAAAAAGGTAAAAGTAGTTTATCAGTCATGTTGGTACCCATAACACAAGCTATGCTTACTTTGTAGCCAGATGATGCTGTGTGAAATATCCAGCATTTATTTATTTACTGATCTGAATGATTTTAAAATTGGTACTTCAATGATATTGCAAGAACATAGTAACATTGAGTTGATGATGCAGCATCATGGATAGAGATGGGCGCTTACCCGGTAAAAACACGAAACTTGGGTTTTTACCCATTTATACCCATTTTTACCTTCCCATTTCGAATGAATACCGGGTAAAAATTCAATGCATCTTTTTTTTTGAAGTACAACTAATTATATATGCTTTTACCGGCTGAGACGCAGAAGGTTGCGGGTTCGATTCCCGCCGCGGGACAAATGTTTGTACGATCTGCAAGTATTTGTATCGGGTCTGGGTGTTTCTATGTATAATATGTATGTATTTACAAAAAAAAAAGTATATAAGTAGTATATCAGTCATGTGGTACCCATAACACAAGCTCTGCTTACTTTGGGGCCAGATGATGTTGTGTGAAATGTCCGGGATTATTTATTTATTTTATTTATTTATTTACTTGTTAGTTTTTATTCCTGTTTATTTATTTGGGGCTGTGTAAAAATGCCCGCCACTATTTATTTATTATTTTATTTGTTTATTTAGTATTAGGTCAAATAATAAACCACAATAAGTAACATAATAACATAACATAACCATAATAGGTAAATATATATTAACAAACAAGTAAATAACAACGCTAGAAATCTACAGAAAGCTTTCGAATTAGTAAAAAACAAGTGCGAGTCGGACTCGCGCTCCGATGATTCCGTACAAACCTATAGCCTCCTAAGTCCTGATATTTGAATTAGGTACTTGCTGTTAAGATCGTACTATAAAAGAACAAATTAGTTTGTACCACTCAGTCTTGAACCTTCGCGCGCTTGTTATAAGGATTATAATTTATTTTATGGATTTTTGCTAGAACAAAGATGATTTAGGACTTATTACTGAATACATAGAGTTAAGTTTCAAACTTCTATCATTTGTTCTTTTTAAAGGACATCCGGTCTCACTTTGAATCATTTTGACGTAATTTGTAAAATCGGGTAATATTTTATGTATTGTAATATTGAAAAACGTACTTTAGGGTATAATTATTGAAGTGAGAAGTTAAAATATGTAAGATATAAAACATAAAATCAAAATTAAACAACATTATTATAAAATGTTTCAAAAATGTGCTTAGAACTAATAATCATCAAAACATATTTAAAACATATTTCTTCGGAATCGGAGTCCTCATATTTAGAAGTTGGTCCAGTTCTTCCGTATTCAATTCTAAAAAGAATAGCTTTTAAATACTTTGGTTGTGATAATAGGTGATGATAGTAGGATCAAGTCTTGAAATAATAAATATTATTATAAAAATATTATTACCTTAATCCCAAAAATTATTAGTAGAATTGATGGATTTTTCGATTGACCGATATCACAACAAATTATGGATTATTTGTAAATTGTGTAATGATAAATAAAGCCAGATTTACTATAAAAATAACAAACAAATAATTCAATAACTGTACCTAATAAAGGCCGAAAATCCTCTATTAGTAGAACAAATTATGGAAATGCATTTATACAATTGAGACCGAAGTCACTGTGTAGAACTTATTAATCGAAAGCCAATTTCGGGCCTAAAATACAATCTTTGTTCAACAATACATTGCTATCGTAACCTAAACATTAAAAATGAATGAATTTTATGAAGATACAATCTAAAGACTAGCAAATATCTCTGAAAATTACAGATTTACTTACTTGTCCTGGGACGTGACATGAACTTGACCATACTGACTCTATTTTTAATTTCAATATTTTTCCGAGATTGTGTAAGTAAGATAGATAGTTATGCTACCTTTCCAAACATAGTTTGAAACATACGGAGCACTAGAATTGTACGGGCAAGTGTAAAAATAATAAATACTATGTATAGACCTTCCGGTCTGTATTTGAACTGTCACTATCGGGTGTCAGGACTGACAGCCATCATCGATTTTGTACTTTATGATGGCCGTACGGCCTTAGGAGGATAGGTATATAAGTAAAATTTCACCCATCACGACAATCGAGTCATAGTTGGATGATGTTACAAAAAATTTACAGTTTTCGCAATTTTTTCAAATTTCAAGATTCTGAGTTCACGGGAAGTACCCTGTAGGTTTTGATTCCCTTGCGAGTGTCGAAAATTTGCGGCATAAACGGCTGTATCTTTTAATTGCGTTGGCTTAGAAGTTCGATTTTTTCACAGCTTTAAGGGACAGTAGACTTGAGTAGGTATTTGATATAAATTTCAGCTTGATACCTCTACGCGTTCCTGAGAAAAATTGTCTTGACAGACAGACGGACGGACGGACGGACAACAAAGTGATCCTATAAGGGTTCCGTTTTTTCCTTTCGAGGTACGGAACCCTAAAAACAGCAATCCACAAATAGTTCCTCTCAATTGTGCAGCTCATACTTTGAACTTGTTAACTCATGAGCAAAGTCAAATTTATAAAAATTTTGCAGAAGCATCCAGAGTTAGCAAGTGGAACTAAATTATTTATGAGTGAGAAAGTCGAGTCATCGTTACTCAGTGTTGTTGGCGAACGTTTTTTCGTCTTTTTATATGGCGGAAATAAAGACGATACTCTAGACACTCTGCGATACAAACGATTTGCTAAGACAGTGACAAAAAATGCATTAAAAAATGCATTAAATTTTTATAAATTTGACTTTGCCCATGTTATACCTCATAGGTGGTGGGTAAAAGGGTCAAACATAGTTCAATAATAGCATAGGAATGTTAAGATCATAATAAATTGTATGAATAAAAAAAATATAGATAGAAAAGTAAGCCTAATTTTTAGTTTTTATTGCATCCCTATGAGCATTCGAGAATCCGTTTAAGTTTGGAGCGCTGTAAAACCTAGAACAAACAAACAAAATTTTCATTTATTTTTGTTTATAACTTTTTTGTTGGTCACTTGACGATAAAAAGTAATAGAAATAAAATTGTAGGAAATTTAATTTGCTACATTTTATGTTTGATTAAATTTTCTGTAAGGTAACTAGTTTACGAGATACAGCGCGAAAACCCTTTGCACCCCCTTTTCCAAGATGGCGGGACAAGGGTGCCGACCCCACAAACTTGAACTTAAGCTTCTACTGACCCCCCCTACACATTAAAAAAATAAAATTGCGTCCTCTGACAAATGCACACTAAGGCCTAAAAAATGTAACATTTTAATGGACTAAATGTCAATTTTTGGACAATGATAGAAGATTGCCTTGCAATTTCGGAACCGGTTACAGGACCTATATTCAAACTTGAATCAAATGAATGTAATATCCATAACATATTCACCACATTCAAAGATATCAAATCAAAGATGGAATTCATTTTGCCCAATATTAACATATTAAATGATGAACGCAAACAATCGATCTTGTATGCAGTTGAAAAAAGTTGAAAAAACATATTTTTAACTCATGGCGTAGGTTTTTCCTACGTAGTATTAAGGCTGCCCTACTTACTACGCATTTTTAAAAGTAATTAGGTTTTTTATTTTAATTGTAAAATATTTATGTCGAATTTTTACCCGGTATTCATAAAAAATACCCGTTATAAATGGGTATTTTTTAATTTTTACCTATTTTACCCTTTCCAGGAAGGAAATTTAACCCTCCCGAATTTTTACCCACCCGCCCATCTCTAATCATGGATGGTTTTAATTGAGTTAATGTATTTATAATCAATTATAGATACAAATTAAAACATTTGAAAAAGAGTTAGCATCCCTAAGAGTTGTTTATGGCCTTAAAATTTATTCAAAGATGCCAGTTTTCCGTTATCAAAACGTAATTATAATTTGTGCCTATCATTATTTCAGCTGGCTACATATCTCTAACCTCCATCATCTTAGTCGACCTCCTAGGGTTGGACAAATTGACGAACGCGTTTGGATTACTCATCCTCTTCCGTGGCGCGGCCGCCATTGTTGGCTCGCCATTGGCCGGCGCTGTCTATGACGCTACCAAAAGCTATGACGCGTCATTCTACATGGCCTCGGCTTTCTTCTTAGCAGCGACGCTGACTTCGTTCGCGGCGCCTCTATTCCGCAGGTAATACGACTGAAAATCCAACCAACTTACTAATATTTTAAATGTAATTTTGTATAACTGGCTTCTCAGCTCTGTTGGTAGTAACTCTGCCTTTTGCGCTGTAGGCGATTAGATTCCCTCCCAGCACAAACATTTGTGAACATTTGAACATAGATGTTTGTTCTGTGCCTGGGTGTCATATGTATGTATTTGAAAATATATATGTATTGTATCAGTCATTAGGTCATCATAATACAAGCAATGCTTAGTTTGGGGCTAAATGGTGTTGTGTGGATTGTCCACCAACATTTATTTATTATTTATGTTTACGTAGGTTATAATATAGTCTAGAATAGCTTATAGGCTGGCAAATTTTTTGTAGATATTTAGCGTATGAAGCTGCGGGCAGAAGATAATCATTCCCACTAGTCTTATTTCCAGCACCATTGATAGAACAAATGAGACTGAAGTCTCATTTGTCCCATTACCAACTTTAGTGCTCTTGCTTATATAGCAATATATAGACTAGGTACGCATGTACGTGGTCATATTATCGAAATCCAGAAGCTACCAAAGTATTGCAAATACCAACTTTTATTTATAACTCTCAACTATATTTCAGAAAACCGGAAGAGATCGTTCATCCGACAGACGTCCTCACCCCCATCGACGAGGATTTAGAAGAGGGGGATGAAGAAGATCCCGATGACACCCCAATTACAATGGGGGCTCATATTGCCACTCGTCCCCCTGCTATAACTCACACAGCAGCCAGTCCTTCCGAACCTAACTCACCTAGCCCCCCCGAAGAGCGAGCTCAAAGGGAAAGTGTGCTCTAACGTCATAGACACAAAGTCTATAATCACGTGAATCAGCTCTAGGGTAAAATGTGCTCTAAAACGATCATTGTAAACTCCATAACCTGAGCAAAAGTGTGCTCCATAATCTAATATCACGGAAATAATTGTTCGCGTTAGAAGCCCGCGCGGATCTAAACTCTAAACCATAGCTTTAAAGTATATAATCATGTGAAGAGCCCAACTCAGTTCGCCTGTAATAGAAGCGCTTAGACATAGTGTGACCTAAACACGTGGCTTTAAAATCACAAATTGCTCGAACGATCCCGCGGCTTCGTTCTTCAAATCAGAGTATCACGTGAAAATGGAAATTGTGCTTTAAAACCAGCAATGCAAAGTTTATAATCGTGAGCAACTAAAGTTACGATAGCAAAACCATATCTAAAAACGTGTGTGCGATAAACTGCTCTAAGATATACGGGGTAATGTCCAAACTTGTATGGCAGTGTCGTTTGATGCGTAAGTTACTTATCTGATTTCGAAAACCTTTTCTCCTACCCTCCTTTTTAAACAAATTACGATCTCATTTGGAGCAGCAGAAAACGTTTACGAAATCTTGTAAATTCTCATAATTAAAGTATATTGTGCTAATAAACGCAAAACAAAATTATTCATTTTATTTTAATAAAATAAAAAATAAACAATTATGAATAATGATTACACAAGGTAAGAGTTACCAATGTTTTATTAAAGCGAAGTGTTTTGTTATAATTGGCGGAAGTTTATTCCTAAATGTATAGAAATACCCTCCAATATTTTTTTAAATTTATCATTTTTTGCTATTATTAAATGCAATAATTAGAAATAAGATTTTCAAATCAATAATTCTTAGCGCAAATGCGCAGTGCTTACTTTGAGAAGCTTAACGGTGCGAGTTTGATGCCATAAATGTTTGCATTATCTGCAAGTATTTGTGTCTAATGGTACCATAATGTACTTGTAGTATTGCTTGTATAATATTTGAGGTACAGGGAATCCTAGGAGTCAAGTTAGTACTAAATTATAATAAAACACTTTGCTAAGATAAGTAACTTACTGAAGTAAAAAGATAATGTTATAATATATAAGAAACAATTGGAATTGACTGCAAGCAATAAAGCGAAATCGCTTTGCATTTTGTATCTTAATTATGAATTGATAGGGTTCTTATTCCAACGTGCCATACAGTCGTGGTGCTAACGTCTATACTAACTATTTTTTGTATCAAGTCTACTCTAGAAACCTATTGAACAATGCCATGACCATATATGAACTAAGAATCACACAAAATATTCAGTTCTATAACCAATTTAAACCTTATCGACATTTTATAACTGTAATTCAGAGATTAAAACTAAAGTTATACTTACACGGGCAATTTAAATTGCTCAATCCAATTATGACGCCAATCAAGCAATGTCCACAGCTCTATAGCAATTGTATAGAGATAACATCACACCAGCTGGATATTGGTTGCGTAATCGTACTAATTCGGAAACACGAACATTACCGAGGCGTCAAACTTAAATGACTGGTCTGTCCACTCAGCCCTACCTTCTGCGCTGTAAGTTGGGGTTAAGATTCTCTCCCAAGACAAACATTTGTGTGTAAACATAGGTGTTAGCTTCTTTTTCTGGGTTTTATTAAATGTCATAAGTATGTATTTAAAAATATTATTGTAACAGTCATCTGATCACCATAATACAAGGTATGATTAGTTTGGGTTCAGATGGTGTTGTGTGCATTGTCCACCAATATATATTTATTTAAATCTTAGTACTATACCTATGGATAAAATCGTGTTCTCATAGTTTTCTAGAGTAGAATAGAATGATTAGTAACATTATATTCAATACTCAAAAGGTATAATTCAGACAAATCAGTCCTAAACGTTATTAGTAATAATTTGTAATTACTTATTTAATGTACTTATACGCAATTTCGGTTTTGACAATAACCTTGCGTTTCGAAAATGCCTAATTTCAATGTGCATAAGAGTGTAAATAGCATGGCTCAGTTGTAAATATTTCGATATACTTAATTCAATTCTATAGCACATTTCGTATGTTAGCATTTTACATGGCCTTTATACAAATACTTACTCTAATTTTCATTAAACACCCTGGATAATATCCATAAAATTGTATAATACTGTCGCTGGATATCTGGGAATGTATCCTCGATAAATGTATGTAAAATTCTATTAAAATTCCATGTGAAATACTAGCATTATTCTGACACAGTCTAATAGCTTAAATTTAGGCTCAAAGAAGGAACTACGGCGCGGTCAAAATAGGTAAAAAACTTCTTAGATGTGTGTGTATTTGCTGTAGGTACTCGTACTTAATAGTTTTCCTTATTATGTGGTTTTCATCGAGCTTGTCATGCGGTTTGATAGGGATTCGGTTATATAAAGGGCGCCATCAGTTCAAAGTACAAGACAACAATGTGTAGTTAGCACTAGTATGTTATTTGCCCAAATATATGCGCAATACCATGGTAAAAACGGTTATTTAGTAAATATTTGGGTAAATCACATCCAGATACTAGCAGAAAATATATTCGTTTTAATCTTTACCGTGTGCCATCACTATGAACAATGTAAATAAGAGCTAGGATTATAGAAAGTGATTAAAAAGTAACGCAGTCAATTTTATGTGCTTCATAGCGTTTTGAAGCCTCACGGGTCCCATATAAACTTAAATAAACGGATTCTAAAGAAACAAATACTTTGCTACTTCAAAAATCTCACAAAAGAAAAAACATTGACTGGCTTCTTAGTTCTGCCTTCTGCGCTGTTTGTGTTCGATTCCCTTCCAGGAGAAATATTTGTGTGATGAGCATAGATGTTTGTTCTGTGTCTGGGTGTTATAATGTATCTTATGTATGTATGTATTAAATCTACCATCCAGTTTCCATAGTGCAACCTATGCTTAGTTTGGGGATTTAACATCTAGGTTGGGTCTGATGCAATTGCAACCATTTTACTTAAAATCATAACCATATGTATGAGTGACACTCTCTGGTACACTCGCCATAGTTGGTTTGAGTAGAAAGAAATAAAACTTGATTTTGTTCACATAAAAGTATGTAGAAATATGTAGATTGGATGACAACAAAATTGGTCTTAAACAGCTTTCTATAGATGCTTGTAAAAAGTCGATGTCCACTAAAATATCTTGGTCATTTATTTATTGAGATTCTGAGTGATTTCCAAGGAGTATGGGAGCCGTGCGGAATAAAGACCCATAACACCAAAATCCTTTATTCTTAGGTATTAATAGACATGTTGCTAGGGTATGTATAATTTCAACTATAGATATTCATACGATATATTTTTGTCATAAATATACCTAATTGTTTTACTGCATAATGTAGCTGTAAGTTTTAGGTACTTATATTTAAATAGAGAGGTATATGTGATAAAATACACAGTTTATATTAAATATAATTCTTTTTAACCTTATATTTTAATTCTATGACTAATTTGTTTAAGATTTAAGAATGTTTACAAATGTATAGAAATGTATTGAGGCAAATAGTGATGGGAAAATGTTACTGTTGTTATAATAGCTTTATGTAAAAACCAAAAGTGTTATTATGTTTTTAAGGAAAGATATTTAGAGGAAGAATGCGTTGCAACTGTAACCGATATAAAAATGTTAGGAATTAGTGATGTAATACCGATGGAAGGTAGGCGTACTTAACAAAAAAACAAGGTCTATTTTTTGAGATGGTTTTCTCCTAAAGTGATTTATTTATTCGGAAGTCTAACTTGTCTTGATCGGTAAATTTTGATGTATTTAGTTCAGTATTGGCTCAAAGTATTTAAATTTATATTCATTAGCTATACGATATCTTTACAAAATGTTTGTTTGTTGCTTTATTTTTGCTACTTTTGAACTAAAGCTACAAGAAAGGTGAGCATAATGTGCGCACAGCTCGCTTGCGACACCGACAAGCTTACTGATCATGTCCACCGAACTTTTGTAAATAACAGATTCATTAAAAGTTAATGATGACTGGAATTTGCTTTCATTTATTTCTGAAGCCTATTTTCTTCTAGTACTTAAGATACACACGCACTAACATATTAATCCTAACTGAGGTATGTTATTTTTATGGCAGTTTTTTTTTCCGCGAGTGTTTGCGCCTACGTCCATACCGTGTTTCACAGAATAGCGCGATTTTTTTTTCCAATATGCGCTATTGACACGTCTGAAGGCGAACTAACTGCGTCCCCAGAGTTAGCTTGTGTCTCGTACGAGAGAATGAGTAGTATCAATACTCATAATCTGTTATAATGACTAATTGTGGTCTGTTGAATAAATAAATAATGCCGGACATTTCACACAGCATCATCTGGCCCCCATGTGAGCAGAGCTTGTGTTATAGGTACCAAATGACTACCTACTACATAAATGCTTTTTGACGTGATAACGTCTTAGAAATCGATGAAAGCCGGCTGCACGTACGAAAAATTGTCACGTTCCGCCTGAGCCGAGCGTGCAAGCGAGAGCGCAGAACAAGTGATAGAGAGTCACGATCGGCCTAAGCGTTCGGCTTGTGACGCATCTTAATAGGTTAAAAGTATGCAATTATTCATCAATGTTTTCTTATGACGTTATCACGTAAAATTATCGTCCGTAAACCGACTTTACAGACAACCATTTTTATGTAAATATATAAATATTATACATAGGAACACCCAGACCCAAGACAAATACTAGCAGATCGTACAAACATTTGTCCCGCGATTCCGCGGCGGGAATCTAATCCGCAACTCTCTGCGTCTCGGCCGCGCCTTCGCTCACTGCGCCACAGAGGTGAATTACTGAGCTATTCAAAAATAAGTGATTATTGTTATCTATATTGAGGGTTTAGTTTGCTAATTCAAAAACACATGAACATGTAAAAATATTCTGTCAGAAATAGTCGGTACAAAAGTAGAATTAGATAAAAGCACTATTTAGGAATTAAAAATTCCCGGTTTTGTAAACAGGATGCAATCAATTACTTAATTGTATCCAATTACTAAGTACTTATTACCAAGACGTAGTTTCAAAGTAAATATTTACTAACTACGATCGCTATGCGACATTATCAGTGTCATTGATGGCGAGTTTGATACGTAAACAGTTTAATTAGTTCGCCCCGCATAGTTATTGAGTCAGTATACGGGTATCAAAACAAATCTATTATTATTGCTAGCCCTTTTGATGTAAATACCTACCTATCTACTTATTACGTAGCTATGCAACTTGGAGTTCTACGTACATTTTTGGAGACGCTGCTCTCTGGCGGTGGTCTAGATTAGTTGAGGTATGTAATATAGATCGTTTTATGCGGTCTGATAGCTTAACTTTTTCACATGTAGGTATTTTATATTGTTGTACCTACTAGATGATCCGGTAAACTTTGTACCACCTAAAATGTATATGATTGTAAATCACATTTTTTATTGTTATCTTCGCTTGAGAACCTACTTGAGGTTCTCAGGCGAAGATAACAATAAAACAATATAATCGGTCGAGCCATGACGATCTCTATGGCGCATTGGGTCAAGGGCCGGGTGAAACGCAGAAACGCTGCGGGTTTGCTTCTCGCCGCAGGACAAATGTTTGTATAATAATAATAATAATAATGCCGGACATTTCACACATCATCTGGCCTCATAGTAAGCAGAGCTTGTGTTATGGGTACCACATGACTGATATACTACTTATATACTTTTTTGTAAATACATACATATTATACATAGAAACACTCAGACCCGAGACAAATACTTGCAGATCATACCTACAAACATTTGTCCCGCGGCGGGAATCTATATGATCCGCAACTATTTGTTTTGGGTCTGGTTGTTTCTATGTTTAATACCCATGTATGTATTTACAAAAAAAAGTATAAAAGTGTATCCGTCATGTGGTACCCATAACACAAGCTCTGGCTTACTTTAGGGCCAGATGATGCTGCTATGTGAAATCTCCGGCATTATTATATTTTTCAAGTTTTGCCAGACTAACGCACAGCAACTTGTTTTTATATAGGCATGTATAAAAGGGTGATATTATTCTGTAAATTTCTGTAATTACTTATGCATTATATAATTATTACCTAGTTTAACGTGTTGTCGTCGATAAGATCTCACTACGCATAAACGCATACTTGCATAAATAATTCGAGAGTTACTTACCTACATAGGTACCTCTGGTGGTTGGTTAACAAACAGACCTTTTCAATGTAATAATTGTGATATTACCACAACTAGGCGCATATATAGTCTTTTTCTTTAAACCACAGAATTAATATTAGCACTAGTTGGTAGGTAATGAACCTTCTTATAGTTACCTAGGCACAACGGCACTCCATTCTGCTTAGTTTGGGGCCAGATGATGCTGTTTGAAATGTCCGGCATTAATAATATTAGGTATAGTTATTGTTATTATTCAGGGCTTACTCTCTTATCTTATCATACAACGGTTATCGTATTCAAATATTCGTTTCGGCTCCGATTGCGTTTCGATAATTCCAAAACTGTTATCTCTAAAAAGCCACACAAACGAAAGCGATCGTTGGCGACTTCGTAAACGTGTAATATAAGCCGTTATTCATTAGCAGAATACGAAATGTATTTCCGACTTTTCGATTGTGTTGCAATAATCAAAGGTAATGCGCGATAATTACCCGTTAAGTACGAAAATTGCGATCGCGTTTAAAAAAAAACGTGTGTGTCTCGGGACGTCCGACAGAAGTGATAACGTAAACTAATCTAACAAGCGCTGTGGGTTAGAGTGAGAGAGCTGCCTGCCTACCGCTGCCGTATGCGTGAGAGAAAGACAAGTCAGACAGACTGGTACCGTAACGCGTTACGTAACGAAGCGGTTTAGCCTCCCATAAGAAGTTATCACTTCAATACAGAATACGAATGTCGAAAACACAGCTATCGATCAGCTGCGGTTCGTTTCTAATCGAGATAGTAGAATAGCTCTCCTGGGCTTTTTCATTTAAATTGCGAACGATATTTTCCAGTAGACGAAAGATTCCTGCAGTGACCTTTATCAAGGTTTTAACTTTACCTTCAAATTCTTTAACTGTTTCCTCTAAGCCCGCAAACCCATAAAATCACAGAACCATTAACTGTCTATCTACACGCATTGAGCAGTTGCCTAGGTACCTACGATTGAACCAGCAACCAGCGCATTATTTCGTAAATGAAAAGTAGCATAGAGCTTAGACTGGGTCTTTTTGGCAAACACAGACTGGGTTGGTATACATACTCCTCATCTTTAAGAACCACTTTTATTTATGTTATTGTCCTTTTGATTGTGTACCTGTACCTGCCATGCTATGTTATTTTTATCTATGTGTGCATTGTGTCAATATAAACTTATTTCATTTTATTAAGTATAATAACAGAACATAATCGCCATCACTACTAAATTCGAGTAGTTTAGCCTGTCCTCAATTTAATAAGTTGCAAAACTACATATTGTGATGTCAATTTGAAGTTCAAAATAGTGCTCACCCACGTAGATAATACCTACTCACATAACATCCCACTGGAGCGATTATGGAACTTAAATACCATCAAAACATTGATACTAATAGCTTTCAGTTACTATTGATGAAATGGTATTATGGATCGCTGCGATTTCTATAGGCTTCTATCGCTAGTTATAATGTGAAGTTGGTGTCAAATTATAACTCGACCAATTTACAAAGTACGATTGTGGTAGGAACCGTGTTTAGCGTACTAAGCATTTAAATACATCGTATATGATTGATTAAAATAATGCCTGTTGCTAATCGAAATTGATAGACATTGATGCCGATTGCTTATTATTTATTTATTTATTATTGATTGTATCAAGACAAATATTTTAGTTTTCCTTCACTGTAACTTTCCGGGCTTAGATCCGGCTGAGACGCAAAAGGTTGCGGGTTCGATTCCCGCCGCTGGACAAATGTTTGTATGATCTGCAAGTATTTGTCTCGGATCTGGGTGTTTCTATGTATTATATTTATGTATTTACAAAATAACAAGTATATAAGTAGTATAGCAGTCATGTGGTACCCATAACACACGCTCTGCTTACTTTGGGGCCAGATGATGCTGTGTTAAGTGGCCGGTATTATTAATATTATTATTGTTACAGAACTAACAATAACTACAATATAAAATGGAAATTAAATTAAATGGAAGCAAAACTGTAACGCCTTTTGCGGAGACATCAATCTATATGTTATGTTTCAGTCACGTGACTTATCACAAGCGAGTGTCATATCCGTACAATTTGATATTTCCGCAGGCGTCAACGTCAACGGAAAGTGGGTTTTGTATCGACCCTCTTGTAAAAACGTATTAGGTATGTATTTTTAGATTATCTAAATAAGTATTCTGTCTTTGAGGACAATTTTATTACTCTCTTTTCCAACACAAAACATTTACATAATATCAACATAAACAATAACGGCATGCACACTGGCGAGCTTTGCCCTAATAAGAGTTCTCTTCCAGCAAACCTTGGGATATTAAAAACGAAATTTCTTCTTTTGTACACGTCTAGAACAAACAAAAAAAGAGATATAGTAAACTTAGATATATAAACTAACTAATAGACAAATACAAGTAAATTATATAAGTATTTTTAATATAAATAATAATTTTGCCAGTGTCAAGTGAAAAGTTTGATCAAAGCAAGGATGATTGCTTTTTGTACTTGTTCAATGGATAACAGTAGTGTTGCAAAGTCGTTTTTAGTCATTCGTCATTTGTTATTTTATACAAAATGGTTGGTCTTTTGTAAAACATCTATGAACATACCTATTATTTTTGCTCGAAACACAAGAAAACAGTTAACTTTTATTATAATTATTCACATTCGAGTCCATAATTCTAGCTTTATTGAACTGCGGCAAGTCCGTATGATATTTTAGTAAACCGCAGATGCTACTAAATATATTTTTTTCCAGTTCAAGATGTTCAAGGGAAAGATCGGACCTGGACGGGGTAAAATCGGATTAGGTACGTTCTAAAACCACGAAACCTTCGTAGCACATAGGTAAACACTATAAAATAGAATAACCCAAGAATAAGCATAGGTCGGTTAAGCTATGTTTATCGCGACGTTGTTTACATGGCAACATGAGAACTATGATATGAGGATGGGATGGCTCGACAAAATTGCCTTGGCAACAATTAAAAAATACCTACTATAGAGTAGGTATTTTTTAGGTTTTTTTTAGGCAGTTACAAAATTTACCCGAACTTTACACACATGGTCATTATTTGAAAAATATCAACAAAATTACAAATAAAACCCAAAATGACTCGAGAAAAAAACATAATATAAGGCCGCAATGTTTGCTTCGCAAATTGATCTGTGACATTGACAATCATCATCGGCACTGCAGTTGCGCATGCGCTGCAAGCTGCAACTGATCCGAATAAAAGGACCATTACCTACGGAAGCCTCAAGGTACGAATCTTGCCCTTAAACTGCCTTAAACTTGGCCTTATAATATTAACAAATTGGCCATGCGCATTATGGCCACGTTCAGTGAAGGCTTCCGAAGTCAGTATAGATAAGAATGACTGAATGAATGAATGACTGGTGGTCAGATCTCATACCAATTTAACAGCAACTGTCAACAGAGGACACTTGTCAAAAGTGACGACTTCTAATTCGATTCTTCGTTTGTCATTTCATGAAGTATACATAGCACTTCGAAGTTAATTATTTTTTTCATGTTATTGCATGTTTTATTCAGTAATCTGAGTGGAATTTTAATCAAAAAATTATGATTTCATGGCACAAGTATGGATAATTGAATTATAAATGTATTAAGTTTCAATGTGATTCGAACGACGAGGAATCTCGAGAAAGTTCTGGACGACCATTCCACGATAACAATTAAAATAGACAAATGACGATCGACTAAGATTTTATAACCAAACAATCATTTGACAATAGCAAAATTGACAACATGTCAGATATAGGAAGAAAAAATTAAAGAAAGACTCCAAAGTCTACATTTAGCAAAGGGTTTATGAAACCAAACAAAAATTTTGATAGAATGTACTTATATTATCCAAATTTTTCTTTCACACCTTTTGCCATGCAAAATTTTATCTGCGAGCTAGAACTCTGAGTAGAGGCGGACAGATAGACAAACAGACAGACATGGCGAAACTACATAATTATATGGGTTCCTTGTTATACCTACTTCGGAACCCTAAAAAGCTGTTTACGAATTCCAACTGTTATTAAAACTTTTGCAAATTAAACCTTTTGCATCAATGACTCGACGACGGAAAAACCATTTACCAAAAGCCTTAAACATGCATAGCATTATACCTACTCACTAGGTACCTGTTACGTACTTATAATTAAGTAGGTAAGTAGGTAGCCTACCTCCAGGTAATTTCAAAAATTCATGTCTGTAGGTATGTCTGTAGGTCTGTAGGTATCCAGATAAAACGCAGATCATTGTAATAGGCAGCTCCAGAATGATATCAAAAATTTATTGATTTCATCTCCCTCCTGTGATCTTCGACGGAAAATGCATTCAGCTGAGTGACTCTGTCAAAAACTTAGGCGTACACATTGACAAGATTTTAGAATTGATATTAGAAAGGCCAAGTCTCTCCCCATCTTCAAGAATATGGTGATGAAACACTATTTGTCTTACTGTTATACCTAATCATTTCTATATTGTTGATATCATAATATAAAACCTATTTTTGTGCTATGATTTTATGATTTTATATGTTTATTATTATACTTATTATGTATGTATGTATGTATGTATTTATATCAGTATTATATTTAGTTTATTTAAAGATTATGTAAGTAAGTATAGAATTATATTTGCCAAAACACCACACCAATATGCCCCTTCTCTGTTTATTGATAGTCCAATCCATCCAAAGGTTGCCTGGCAGAGATCGTTGTTAGCGATAAGGCCGCCCATTGTATTGCCTTTTATTGTAAAATTAGTGTCTTTGTTATTTTCTGTGTGGTATAACAATAAAGAGTTATCTATCTATCTATCTATCTACCTATGTAGGTACTTACCTAATAGTAGCAGGATAGCAGGTAAAAACTACGGAGATAAATATTGTCAGTAGCAATTCTAAGATAGGTACTTACCTAAAGTAAGTAGGCAAGTAGCTATATCAACCAAGTCATTATTTTATTATCAACCTCTACCTACATAGGTACTTCGTCATTCCGCATTTCAAGTTCCTGTATTCAGTTCCGCTAAGAAGTCGTGATTTTTTGCAACAGATACATTTATACCTATAGATCCATGCATATAGATAATTATTAAGACAGTAGGTATAAAGTAGGTTTATGTCCTAAACGTATATCTAATACATAACAAAAATTTAGTTAAGTACAGTCAAGAACAAAGCTGTTAATTTCCAAAATAATGACAAGTGCTTAGGGCTGCCATAATTTTGGCTTTAGTTGAATTTTATCGTAATCTGAACTTATTCGTCACAAATACAATTATGAATGAATGAAGAATGAATGAATGAATGAATGAATGAATGAATAAAATGTTTATTTGGCACACACATAAAATAACATCTTAACTAAAACACTTAAAAACGATTTAAAAGTAGGTACATATACAAAGCAGTTAATAATAGGATAAGTGCCAAAAAGGCGTCCAGCTCAGCATGTGTTGGCTGGAAGCAAGTAATGCTTACACTCAAGCAGATTTTCAGCTGTTAATCAAAATAAGGATAGGTATTAATGAAAAATATGGTATAAGTAAATAAAACTTTCGTGAGTTGTACTGTAGGTATCTACGTACTTATGTAGTAAATAAAAATACGAAAAAAACGAGACCGAACAACTCAGCCGTCTACACTTATGAGTTGGTTATACGATTAAATAGGTACTCAACAACTGTTAATTAATCTATGCGCTACGCATTTTAGTGATGTCCACCATGATTTTCTAACTCTATCGATATACTATAAAGGTAGACATAGTGCAAGGTCGATGACCGACGTCTGGTGCAACTTGCCTCGATGTTACATCAGCCAACCTTGCCCGACACGGAACAATGACAGTACTGTAACTAATGCCTGGAGCTGTTTCAGAAACATTAGAATACCTGTGCATTGTAAACTTAATATTTTAGGTTAATTTAATTAGATAGATCTAGGTAGGTATAACCGGTTGCAAGAATGAAACGAATATAAAACGGCAATATTAGTCATGTTCACTCGGAAAATACTAATAGCAATATTATGCGAGATGATACGATGACGAAAACCGCCATTTATAATACGATTCTTTATTAAAACAGGTTAGGTATGTACTTAATTAACTTTAATAACGAATAACCTTGGCCTTTTCTATAACTTTTTCTTTACTTTGGCTTTTTCTTTATTTCAAATATTGTAATAACTTTTTGCAAGATATTCTAAATTTGTCTATACATTTTCGTGTATTTTTAACTAATACCAGATACAATTCTTTACACATTCTTACCTAGTACCTACTGTGCTTCAATTTTCATCAAGTCTGCCTAGATACGACAATTAGCTACATAATTACCTTAAATACTTTGGTAGTAAATGCAATAACACCTCTCTACTTTTAATTAGATGGATTACGGGTTATAAATCTGACTGAAAGGTATAGTTACAGAAATAAATGATTTAATCAGCGTTTTTTTATATATTTTACCATGCAATTTTACATTGAAGTTGCATCAACTTTTGCGGTTTTCCTCAATGAGATGATTGTACGTTAGTTGCTAAATATTGCAAATAGGTATGTAGTGCGTGGTTCACTAAATAGTAAATACATATCTAATATTAATAACCTTCGTGTTTTTCTTAGCAAAGTGCGTAGATACTTTCAGTTCGTACATACTTACTAAATTATCTTATCTAGGTACTTACCTAGCAAGATCTCAATCAATCGTCTTCTTAACCTGTCCCCACACAAGCCTTCCTACATTAATACTTAAAATTATTGTCGGTTGCATGATTAGGTACGTCATAAATATGTAAGCCTTCTTCGATATCATATCTGAAGCTAACTTGGTTTGTTATTGACGGATACATTAAGAAAGGCATCTTTATGCGAGTATTGTAAATAAATAAATAAATATTTTAGCACAAAAAGAAACTTCAGCTTAGGCACAAACGCACAAAAACTCCTAAACTAAGGCACTAAGGCACTTACATTATAATACAAGCTCAGTTCGTTTACGATAAAAATAACTCGATTGTTTATCGATAGCTGGCACGAATTCCGAGGAGCTCTCATCCATCAAGTTACAATGAGCAAGATGACGCCAGCGTGCGTACTACACATGCCACTACGATGCAGTAACGGCGAAAACATCAACAATACACGCCTTCCATTGAAGATTCCAGGTCAATTTTCGCAGAACCTCACCAATATCAGCCGCAATGAATCTCGCGCAAAAAAATTGCCAACTCAACTTAATTCACACACGTATTACGTGGATGATGTAACATCTGGTAGACTTGCGCCAGACGAATTCCCGTAAAAGAAACATTTTGATTGCTGATTAGTAAAAAGTGCATCTCGGACCTTGAATATAAATAAATGAAATAACTGCAGGCTTAAATTAAACGCAAATACAAATGCATAATTGTTTAAATTCTTGTTCGTTACCGGGAAGCAATTAGGTACGGCTCCTAAGCCACAGATTAAAATGATATGATGTTATTTGTCTGGGCCTAGAATATGTTATATTTAGTATAATTACTAATTACATACTAACCTAGCTTAAACTATACCTAATTAGTGAAATTATAGATAACTTAGTATAAGGTAAACTAAGTATCTGAATATTATTATTATCTTAAAAAGTGTTACAGTTTATGAACAAAATTTTTAAACAGTAACAAAACAATGACTCACTGGTAGAAAAAAGAGTTCAGATCACTGACTGGTAAAAGAATATACCTACGAGTATCTTCAAAAATAATGACGGAAATTACAGGAAACAGAGCACGTCCTGCATTTAATCTTGAAAATCATGGTCACATTAAAAATTTTACTATAATACATATTAACTAATAATAACTATTATACGTAAATATAAAAAGTTTATGTAAATATACCTATATAAGTAGATATCAATAATATTGTGTAAGTGTTTTGCGTTTATATGATTTATAAATTCATAATTTAGTGCACCCCGAACAATCTTCCAATCGAGCTAATCTCCTCTCCATCTAAAGGTTGTCTGGAAGAAATCGCTTCCTTAGCGATAAGACCGCCTATCGCACATCATTTTTCATGTGTTTATTTAGTTATTAAATTGTTTTTTTTAGTGTTAAGGTGTACAAACAAGAATTATTATTGATTAATTGATTCATTAATTATAAAGAGAAAATATGTTATTGTTTGTAATGGATAAACTAATAACGTTAAATTGTTGTTTTCTTCAAAATTATTTCACATATAGAAAGCTATATATTAAGAGAGTAACATGGGCTATATTTTATTTAAAAAAAATGAGATCCCTTAGACAATTGTAATAATGTATCCCAAGGTTCAACATTAGTGTATAAAACTCATACGTTGGCGTGCGCTGCAAAAACTATTGATGACACATAAAATCATTTAGTACACGTTATAGTACTTATCATTATCCACAAAAAAAACGCAAATCTATATTTCTATTATAGTTAAGTACCTACAAACACTAGGACAGTAACTCATAATTGCATAATTGATGCAAGTTACTGAAAATCATATCTAAAAAGTTATAATAAATGTAAATAATAAATAAATAATCCCGGACATTTCACACAGCATTATCTGGCCCCAAAGTAAGCAGAGCTTGTGTTATGGGTACCACATGACTGATATACTACTTAATACTTTTTTTTGTAAATACATAGATATTATACATAGAAACACCCAGACCCGTGACAAATACTTGCAGATCATCCAAACATTTGTCCCGCGGCGGGAATCGAACCCGCAACCTTCTGCGTCTCACCCGGACCTTAACTCACCGTGCTACAGAGGTCGTCAAATGGATAGAAAATGTATGATATTTTCTAATTTATCATGTGTGTTTTCCATTAAATAAATCAAGCCACATTATTAGTTAGATTTTCCACGGAGTCATGTAAGTAAATCGGTCAAGGCGCGCAGCGAGGTCAGATCAAGTACGAGTACTTACTCGAATAATTGCTTTGTTAGGCATTTTCTTTCATCCGTTCTCGATATTAAAACAATTAATAGAAGTAGAAGGTACGGTACCTATCTGAGACTTGCATTACCCACGTTCTTCTTCTTTGTTTATGTCACATAATAATGTCAACTTTGCCAGTGTCAAGTGTTTATATTTGTTTATTCAATTTGTTTTAGTCGATGGTCAATTGTCAATGCTAGACGTCATCGCGGAATGGCCGACTAAAATTTTCTTGGGATTCCTCGTCGTTGAAATCACATACCAAAATACACATATAATTCAATCGTTCATACTTGTCCTATGTTGTCATAATTTATTAATTAAATTAAGATTACTAAATAAAAAATTCAATAAAACGAGTAAAAAGTATTAAATTTGCAGAGCTGTGCTACTACATGAAATGACAAATAAGAATCTTACCCATGTTCAATCACCCCCGTCATAATAACAAAGAAATGCGTTGAAATATTGACAATATTGTCATTTAGGCCTGATGTGCACGAGCGAAAAAAACGCTATGATTACGATTATCGAAATTAACATAGAAACGTCGCTGTGACTGTGTCATTCTTGCTGGTGCATTTTAACTTACGACTGTAGCTGTAGTTACCTAAGTGTGAATCGTGCCTTGAGAGTCTTCTGTTTCTTCATCCTCATGCGTGACAAGGGACAACATCACAGACATGTTATTGCGGCTTACAATGACGTGCGAGAGGTGCGATCTGTAGATTGTCACCGTATCGTACTAGTCAGTTGATAAGCCATTGGGCTTAGAAGATACCCTGTGAAAGATTATTTTTGGACATCTTGCAAAGCGAACATTACGCTCTTATACTATTTTCTTTCAACTACGTAGTAATGTTATCATTAATCCCTATAAAACCGATCACAAAGGACGTATTTTTTGCACAGTAACAAAACCAAAACAGTGCAGAAATATGAAATATATGAAATCTCATTGTTGCACTGTTTTTCATTATTGCACTGTTTTTTACTTTTTATTTAGATATAAATTTATCGCAGAGTTTTAATATCTCCCATTAAGTTTAATATAAAATGTTTGCATTAGATCAAAAAGATACTGGCTGATAATAAAATCGGTTGAATAAAACCGGCTTGGTGAAAAGGCAAATGGCGCGCATTTTGTACTATTGCAAAACTTTGATTCTTCATATTTTTAGTTGGAGTAGGTATATTTTATCACAGTACGTAGATTGGTAGATAAAAGAAAAGTAAATTACGCACCTAGCTCAAGAGTGTAATTAATGCACTAGTGTTAATTCAGTGCCCTCGCTTGCGCTCGGGTACCAACATAACACTCGTGCATTAATAACTCACTTTGCGCTCGGTGCAACTATCTAAGTAACTTCACTCCGGTTTTATCAGTAATTTTGGTGTTTTTATTTAAATAGAACTAGAATTATTGACTCAGGTGTGAATAGTATAATAAAAGCTTTGTGTTTCTTTGTGATTCGAGCAAAAATAATCCGTAGTTTTTTTATATGAAAGGCACCATTTTGTATAAAATAACAAATGACGAATGACAAGATACGACTTTGTGATATACTAAACATATAAAACAAACAATATAAACACTTGATACTTGCAAAATTTACATTATTATGACACATGCCATTAATGAAGACGAAGAATACCTTGTGGAACTGTATAACGACCAGCAGCTCATGCATTGTCATTGAGGTATTGGATCATGATCACAGTCAACACCAGGAATTTGTCAGTTGATCGGATACGGAACGCATAGATTACAAACATATCATGTATCGCAATTAGAGTAGGAATTGTATTAGTTATTTGATATCACAGTACTGATATTCAGGGTTAAGAGGCCGGTTTTCAGTTTTTGACGTGATAACGTCTTATAAATCGATTAACGCCGGCTGCACGCACGAAAAAGTATTACTCATTGTCACGTTCCGCCTGAGCCAAGCGAGCGAGCGCGAAAAAAGCGATAGAGAGGCACGATCGACCTAAGCGTTCGGCTTGTGACGTAAAATTATCACGTTATTACGTAAAATTATAGTCTGTAAACCGACTTTATAGACAACCTTTTTTTTATATTTTATTTAATGAAGTTGTAACAGCTCAAGCACTCGTGTGATTCAGGCCTAATAGGTTAATATTTCATAGAAACGACAACAGCTTTGCGGAATTGGTTTGACATAAATACCACCTACGTTTGAGGCTCTATTTCCGAGAAGTTGTAAATATATCACTTCCCTGATAAATGCTTTATTTTATGTGCCATTTTATATGTCAAAATTTACGTCTTTCCGCGGTTAACGCGGCTATCTACACTAATATCATAAAGAGGAAAGATTTGTATTTTTGCGCGCGGACAGCTAGAGCTAAATAGGCAGGTTAACCACAGAACAGTTTAAATGGGAAAATATACCAAGACAATAGACCATAGACCATAATAAAATACCAAGATATATTAAAGACCTACTTCTACCCAGAATTGAGTCAACAATAATTACATTTAAAAACGAAGAAAACACTGATTACATTGAATTGACCTCTGTGGGCAGTGGGCTAAGGTCAGGCTGAGACGCAGAAGGTTGCGGGTTCGATTCCCGCACCGGGACAAATCTTTGTATGATCCGCAAGTTGGTGTCTCGGGTCTGGGTGTTTCTATGTATAATATGTATGTATTTACAAAAAAAAGTATATAAGTAGTAGGTATATCAGTCATGTGGAACCCATAACACAAGCTCTGCTTACTGTGGGGCAGATGATGCTGTGTGAAATGTCCGGGTTTATTTATTTATTTAATTAAATTTGAGTCCATGAAAAGTTGCTTGTTTCTTTTATTTATTTATTTTTCTATAATTCCTTTTAAACACAATTCTCAATAAAAATTCAATACCTACATTATAAATTCTTGTATTTTTACCCGTACGTATATTCTCCCTAACAATATTTTTTTTTTCCAATTAGGTTCATAAATTTTTGACGGAGTTTTGAGGTAACATACAAAAAAATATACATCTGAGTTGAGAACCACCACCTTTTTTGAAGTTGGTTTAAAAAGCTATGCCTCTATCTTATAATCACACAAGCTGCTACCCGCGGTTTCGCACGCCTGGTACCAACATAAATAGTAGCCAAGTCCTTCTCCCAAGTCCCATCTATCTCTATACCAAAATTCATCAAAATAGGTTCAGCGGTTTAGGCGTGAAAACGTAACAAACAGACAGACAGAGTTACTTTTGGATTTATAATATTAGTTAGATAATTAGCAAGCGTGGGGTTAAAGTATGTTTTGTCCTTGTCCTTGTTATCGCAATGAATAGAGATGCCAACAGATTTAAACAAAATGGATAATAAATGTGAATATAGTATATAACCTGTTTTTTTAATGGTAATTACTATCTAGAATAGAAATAAGTATGTTGGTATTGGGCAGTTTACGGGTCAGTGATCTTCAATATGTTTTCTACTTAAGTAACTAGCTTCTGCCTGCGGCTTTGCATACGTGGTACCTACACTACATACATATAAAGACGTCCTCCGTAGCGCAGTTATCAAGGCCCGGCTGAGACGCAGAAGGTTGCGGGTTCGATTCCCGCCGCGGGACAAATGTTTATATGATCTGCAAGTATTTGTCTTAGGTCTGGATATTTCTGTGTTATTCCAGGTCACATACTATCAAGTACCAAGTATATACCTAATTTCATCTAAATCCGTACATCCGTTATGGTGGGTACCTAGTCATGCCTATAATATTTTTTACCATAGGTATAATATGTTTCTGTAGGAGAAAAAAGTAAAATACACACTTATCTAAATTCTAGTGCAAAAGACATCAACGCGCTTTCGATACAATGCCTTTTGGAAATAGGGATTGCGTGTGAAGAATGCGTTTCATATGTTTTCGTCTATGAATCATTTTCATAGACGAAGACAAGACACCTACCTTTTGCAAGATTTACCAAAACGCTAGTAGATAAGACATGAAAGTGAACATAAAATTACGGCCTCATATGTCAAAGTTCAGGTCATTTGGCTTTGCCTTATGCCTTATCAAACCCTCAACCTGACAAACATTTGTGTGATGAACAACGGTGTTTGTTCTGTGTCTGGGTGTTATAAAGTATGATAAGTATGTATTAAATTATATAAGTATTATATCAGTCATCTGGTCATCATAAATCAAGCTATGCTTAGTTTTGGGCCAGACGGTGTTGTGTGCATTGACCACCAATATTTATTTATTTATATAAATGTATATTTACTCTATTTATTTATAGAAATAATAACATAAATTAACAGAATAATATCATATACATCTGAAACAGTTGAGCTATCTAAGGACCGTTTAAATCGATCTATAGATAGGTCAACATATCCAGATCACTGCCAGAGAGCAGCGTTCCCAAGAGACTGGCGGCATTGCCACGTTGAATGGCTATGCTAATTCGGTGAACCAGATAGGAGCCAGCTTTTGGGTCACGCTGTGACATGTTTTAAATGTGGACATACACTTTCATTGCGTATGTTTTCACCTCTGAATATCCACTACTTTTTTGTTTATGGCATGTGACATAATAATGTAAATTTTGCCAGTTTATTGTCAAGAGTTTATGTTTGTCAAAGTCTTAGTCGATGGTCAATTGTCAATATTAGACGTTACGCGGAATGGACGTCTAAAATATTCTTGGAATCCTCGTCGTTCATTTATCTAAGATCGTATAAGTCAGTCTGTAGACATGTCTGGTGACAGATTTGTAAGAACGGCAGGGCTATTCCGTAAATATATAAGTAGCGGCAGAAACAGCTATGCGACAGTAATATCAGCAAAATCAGTCTCAAGTCTTGAAAACTCTTATTACGGAAGAAGGAGAAGAAGGCCGCTGTTTTTATCTTTTCTTTGAAGTATTTGATGCGTGTACTGCTTTCTGCAACTAAGCCGCTCTGGTCTATTTCCGTGTGGAGGCCACCTGATGTTCTCCAGGAAAGTCAGCCAGCTTATGCTGGTGCAGACCTTGGGCGTTCTCGGTATCCCAAGATAAGAGCTCGTTGGGGCTCCACGCTGCTGCATTATAGCAGCAATTGACCGCCGTCTATTACTCGCCTGCCCACGTAAAATACGTTTATCGTAAAGATATTTGCGTACAAAATGTGTATTTGATAGCAGCAGTGATTCACGTATTCGCCTTTTGCTGCGATTGCCCTGTCCCATATTACGAGTTACGTAATATGGGAAAGGGCGCTAAAAACCTCTTCAGGGTCTAATAATGACTTCTTAAAGCCTTGAACCTTCGAAGTAGAAGCACATTAAGCTTGTCACCCAACAAGTACTGACTTTTCAATTCGTTACTTAACCTAATTCTGTTTTGAACTACTAGTCAGTTTTTCTTAATGGTAATAAATTAATTCCAATTGTGTGCAGGATCATGCTTAAATTCGATGATTTCCTTAGTCCCTAAGGCTACATTGTTCATGGAAGGAAATACCAGTAGTGCCAACATAAGAATACTAATTATTCAATGTATACCTTGACATTGTTTTGTTATTATTTCCGCAAACACTCACATGCCATGGTCTTTTTGCAATAGCGGCTAATATTTTGATGAATTGTGGTACAAGAACAGTTTTAGCCAGTTTTGCTCATTATGAATTGCGCAAAACTGCCTAATAGTGAGGTACAAAGATAAAAAAAACATACCAGCAAAGGTTTGGAAAGAATATGAATAAATATCAAGCTAGTAGTAACATATTTACTGCTAACTTAATATTTATTAGTTAGCAAACACATATTTACTGAAATTAATTATAGATAAATATAAAATGTGTAACTGTTGAGCTATATAAGAACCGTTTGAAATGATCTATAGAAAGCTCAACTGATCCAGATCACAGTCAGAGGGCAGCGTTTCCAAGATACTGTCGCATTGAATGTTGATGGGAATGCTAATTCACTGAGCCAGATTGGCCAGCCAGCTCTTGGGTAACGCAATGTTTCGCCAGACGCCATAAAATAATTTTGATTACATTTAAAACAAATCAAAATTATTATTTTGTTTGCCAAAGTCTAAATTAGAGTAATATTTTATGTTTTCCCTCATTTTAGTTTCGCCGTGTAAATTGGTGTTAAATAAAACTGTATTTATAACTGTTAGTTATAAAAGTAACTTTTATTTAGACTGGTAATTTGGATTAAGCAAAAGAGATCGTTCATACATATTCCGAAATTTCCGTTAGTCCGTCGAAACAACACAATCACCATGTAAATATATGAAATCTGCAAAATTAATCTGAAGCAGAAATCGGTTTTGCAAATTTTGCATTAAACCTATAACAACATCGCCAGGTAAGTTCCCTCGCTTGCGTCATAGTAAATTAACGTTTTGAAGCATTGATACAGTATGCAGGTCTCAGGAGGGAAAACTGTGAGGAAAACCTACAATTGTAATCACAGTAAATCCACTTATTGATAGCTGAGTACTAAGTACCTTTACTCACCTCAATTGGTAGGAGCTCTGTCTTATGCGCAGTAGGTAGTGCGTTATTCCCTCCTAGGACAAACATTTGTGTGATGAAGTAGTTACTAATTACTAATAACTAAGGTTTTTAGGATTCAGAAGTCAAACAAGGAACCCTTATAGTTTTGCCATATCTGTCTGTCTGGATACCCGCCCCTAAAAAATTAAAGCTCAAGCACGCGGACTATTAGTCTTATCGTAACGAAACTTGTCACGCATTAGAGGCCTCTACAAACATATTAAATAAAATAAAAGTAAAAATGTTTTATTTATTTATTTATTTACATAGTTTTAGGAAAACTTACAGCTAGATCTTAAGAATAGTTATTTATATAAAAAATGCCGGTACAGATCAGCGCGTGTGTGCTGAGGGTCAATTAAAAGTTTCCGCAGATATATACTTAAATAGGTTAAAAAATGTACAGAAGTTACAAAAAAATAGACAGAAGTTACAGAATGTTGAAGAAAAATTTAAAAAATGTAAAATGTAGACGACTTGTAGAAATACACAACACAATGTGGAAACAAAAAATGGAAATTATATACATAAAAATGAACTTGAAGGTAGTTATTTTAAAAAGCTTGCTTAGTGTTGAATTCACTAAGCAAGCGTTTAAGCTTACTTGCAGATGGATTATATGGGTACTTCCCCACATGTAACGTGGGGATGTTTTTTGAAGTGTTAACTTCTTATCGAAGGGTAAACCGCTTCGTTACGTAACGCGTTACGGCACCAGTCTGTCTGTCTTCCCTTCCTCTCACGCATACGGCAGTGGCAGGCTCATCCTCTCACTCTAACCCACAGCGCTAGTTAGATTAGTTTAAGTTATCACTTCTGTCGGGCGTCCCGAGACGAACACGTTTTTTTTTTAAATTCCCCATCATGTTGCACTTGCACATCGTTTGATATGTCTTATAAAGGTATTACAAGGTTTGTTAAGCAGGTTTTTGGTACAGGTATTTTGATAATTATTAAACTTTGAGATAGAGTTCAATGTTGTCGAAGTAGTTAAATTAGTAGCATATACCTAATGCTAAATATGTATGGGATATTCTCACAGCTAGCAGTGATAGCATGATTTGTTAACCTTGAAAAAGTTCAATCTTCATAATCTATGTATACATAATATATATGTATTTACAAAATATAAGTATATTGTAAGTAGTATATCAGTCATGTGGTACCCATAACACAAGCTCTGCTTACTTTGGGGCCAGATGATGTTGTGTGAAATGTCCAGCATTATTATTATTATTAATCTACAAATCTTTTTGTAGATTTAGTTTAAGATCTGCTGATCACTTGTAATTCTTATCTTTACTGTCTTTAGAAGCCTTCACTGTGTGTGCTCGAATGCTTTGGTAATTTACTACAATTATGTATGTATAACGTGTATAACGTGCGGCCGGTGTAACAACTTACAACGGTGGCGCCGTTCTGATGTCTCAGTAAGGAAAAACCATTTTGAAATGTACGATTATGTATTTGCAGTACATTTTTTATAAATTTTCCAGTTTATTATCACGCGGGTATTGTTCAAAGAGATGTGCAAAGTGCACGAAAGGAGCCTCTGAAACGTTTTTATCCTATAGTTCTGTGGTGTGTGGCACGTTAAGTTTTATTGTGTCATAACTTATTTATACCAACCGGTAAAGCAGACGGTCCACCTGTTGGTATGTGGTTAGTGGTTAGTGCCTACCGTAAGTCATCTTGGTCTAAGGAATGGTTTCCTGTTGAGGTTTTCGTACTGTTATTATTTTTAGCTGGGAATAGGTATTTTTAATACATATCATACTAATGTTATTAATTCAAATATAAATAAATCGAATACCTTGAAACGAGCAATTCTTGTATATATGTATATATATATATATATATCTACTCTGAATTTTGGAAACAGCTCTAACTATTTTCATGAAATTTAGTATGCAGGGGGTTTCGGAGGCGATAAATCGATCTAGCTAGGTTTAATCTTTAGAAAACGTCGCTTATCTGTGTTTTATACCGAGCAAAGCTCGGTCATCCAGGTACTATAATATATAATGCCGGACATTTCTGGCCTGTCAGCTCAGCTGGTAGCTTTGCCTTCTGCGCTGTTGGTTGAGGGTTTGCTTCCCTCCAAGGATAAACATTTGTGTGAAGAACTTAGGTGTTTGTTCTGTGTCTGGATGTTATAAAGTATCATAAGTATTTATATAAAATATATAAGTATAATATCAGTCATCTAGTCACCGACCAATACAAGCTATGCTTAGTTTGGGGCTAGGTGGTGTTGTGTGCATTGTCCAACAATATTTATTTATTTCACACATCATCATCTGTGCCCAAAGTATGAGTTATCTTTTGTTATGGGTTACCACATGACTGGAATACAACTTATATATTTGTAAATACGTACATATTATACATAGAAACACCCAGACCCAAGACAAATACTTGCAGATTATACAAACATTTGTCCCGCGGCGGGAATCGAACCTGCAACCTGTTGCATCTCAACCAGACCTCGGACCTCTGCGCCACAGAGGTGTGTCTGTTTGTTACCGATTCACGGCTACACATACAGCTGAACGAATTCTGATTAAATTTATTAGGGAGATTGGATGTATCTTAGGGATCATAAGTTACTATTTATGTAGGTAACACGCGCGCGAAGCTGCGGGCAGCAGCTGGTACATACATCCTATTCTACTGATATTCTAAATACGAAAGTTGTGATGTTTGTATGTTTATTTGGCTCAGTAACGCCTAAACGAATGAACGGATTTTGTTGAAACTTGGTATTAATGTAACCTGTGATCTGGTCATTTAGGCTACATTTTTTGTAGGTACCACGGGTGCGAAGCCACGGGCAACAGCGTGTAAGTAATATAATAAAAGGTAAATGTTTCACTTTCATAACTTTCGTTAGTTGTTCTATACATTTTGATAAACACGGGTTTTACTCACGTATTATTTTATCGATTAGAGGCACCGACACTGTTTCGTAAACTCGAGCAGCAACGAGCAGACCGCGGATCAAACTCACCCTGATGAAGATTTTCTAGATGAATCAAAACAGTGTCGGTGTCTCCATCGACAAAATAATACGTGAGTAAAACCTATGTCTATCAAAATTAAAAGGTAAATGTGATTCATTTTTAAATATTTTTATGACAGCATGCTGACTATTACAGAATTTAACCACAATCTGTTGTTTTGTTCAACAACAGATTTTGTGGCTCATGTTTGAATCATGGTTTATTTGATCTAGCAGAGAAATACCACTTCATCTGAGTGTGTAGGTACCTACCTACTAACACTGTGACTAACATTTTTGGATTTCTATGTCATTTATTTACAGATATGTACAGAATAATAAACAATAATATAAAATACATGTGAAACAGTTGACTATCTAAGGACCGTTTAAAACGATCTATAGATAGCTCAACCGATCCAGATCACTGCTAGAGCAGCGTCCCCAAGACACTGAAAACATTGCCACGTTGAATGGCCATGCTAATACGCTGAGCTAGAAAGAAGCCAGCTTTTGGATTAGGAAGAAGATATTATATCCGGCTTAGACACAGAAGATACAGAAAGTTGCGGGTCCAATACCCGCCACGAGACAAATGTTTATATGATCTGCAAGTATTTGTCTCGAGTCTGGGTGGTTCTATGTATGTATTTACAAAAAAAAGTATATAAGTAGTATATCATTCAGTCACGTGGTTTCATCCCATAACACAAGCTCTGCTTACTTTGGGGCCTGATGATACTGTGTGAAATGTCCGGCATTATTTATTTATTTTAGGTCCGGACCGGGATACCCGAACAGGTTCGGTTCGGGTAATAGGGCAAAAGGGGAAGCTTATTATGACGTAAGTACTCATAGCATGGTGGTTGTAGACTTGTAATCCCATTATCTTGTTCTCTGCCAGATAATGTTTCAAACATTAGTTCCCATTAAAGTATTGGACATCTTCTCTCTGACATGCTCTTTGAGATTCTCTCGGCGATCCCATCAAAGTTCATATAAGTATCTGTTCATTATTGGATGTCGTAGAAGCTAAAAAGTTGGAAGACTGTTCGAAATACCATAACGAAATGTAACCTTATACATATACCGTACAATACGATATGTCAGTTCACTCGTTTTTGTAATTTCATTTTAAATTAGTTGCTCACCGCACTGGTAGGTATGCATTAACTATATTTGCGATGCTCGTACAGGGCGAATAAATGGCGACTTCTCATAACACAACCAGCTACTCTCATAAAATTACCACATTATTTATGTTAATCTAACATTGTTTGTATCATTGTTTCTAACATTAAAAACATTGTTGATCTAAGTGCTCTAAAGATGTACAAAAATATATTACAGAAATGTAAAGAATTCATATACAATCTATATATTAATACGTGAAGCAAAAATGTTGTACCCATTTTTCGCACACTTATAGTTTATATAGATAGAGAAGGAGTGCAAAATGTTAATATTTTTTTTAAATTATGCATAAAAATACATTAATTATTAATTAACTATGGTCGAATTTCGATAATAAAAAACACATGTAAAAAAGCTTAACTAATTGTGATCACTGCCAGAGGGCAGCGTTCTCATAACACTGGCGGCATTGGCACGTTGAATGGCAATGCTAATACTCTGGGTCAGATAGGAGCCAACTCTTGGATCACGCGATCTTCACAAGAAGCCGTGAAATGACTTTAGCTTCTTTTCGTGTCACTGGTTAGAATTAACTAGTGACACGTCAAGAAGAAGAAGAACGCGATGGGCTGTTCTGTTCTCTCAAGGTCTCGACTCAAATATGTAGGCCCTATCGAGAGCATATTTGCGCCTTTTAAGGTCCTCAGCACAATCTGCCGCCGCAATCTTGAATCTAGATAATATATTCATTGGTATATACTTTATTCCCTACATTATCTGAACAATTGCCCTGTCCCATGAGGCCTCCGTTACAATACACCATAATGCCCATAGCATACTGATCGTACTAACCGAATACTGATTATAACTAGATGTACAAGATGTACAGTCAGCAAAATCACTTCATCATCATTATGATCGTAATATCAGCCTTTAGAAGTCAACTGCTGAACATAGGCCTCTCCAATTGATTTCCAGGAAGAACGATTTTGAGCCCTCTCTATCCACCGACTTCCCGCGATTTTTACAATGTCATCAATCCATCGAGTGGGCGCTTACGCTTCGTTTTTCTGTCCATTCGAGATTTTTTATTCCCCAACGGTTAGTTCTGCGAGCTATATGGCCTGCCCATTGCTACTTCAACTTGCAAATTTTGAGTGCTATGTCGGTGACAAAATCACTTATAGGTGCTGTAATATTAGTCAATTGAATTTTTTTGATAAAAAATAAGAATAGTTGGTTTTTGCTAAATCTATAGTCAGACGAAACATTAAAAAAATCTTAGGTCAAACCTAAGATTTTTCTAAGAAAAACGAGACATTGAGAAAAATCTTAGGTTTTGACCTTAGACCTAACGTCTCGTTTTTCTTTCTTTAATGCCTTTATTGTAATAGTGTCATAAAGCAAAATGACTTTTAAAATATATTTTTTATAAATTTTAATTAAAAGGCAAGTAAGTAAAGGTAATTTTGTGTGTCAAACATTATATCTAATACCTTTAAACGAGCAATTCTTATATATATGTACATTTACAATCTGAATCTCGGAAACGGCTCCAACGATTTTCATGAAATTTATGTTTATGTTAATTTTCATGAAACCCCCGATACGCAGGGGGTTTCGCGGCCGATAAATCGATCTGGCTAGGATTCACTTTTAGAAAACATCGTTTTATCCGTGTTTTATACCGAGCTAAGCTTGGTCATCCAGGTACTTTGTATTAAATGTATGTACTAACAAGTGGATCGCATGATCGCAAAATCAGTCGTTACTCAGCATGGACTAGCGTATAACGATCATAACGCTGCGCTGGTTTCCTGGATGGTATTATTATTACATACATATTATTACATATATACATACATTATTAATGATGGCATTATTGTGAGTTAGATTATGCTAATGATTAAGCTATGATTAGTTTGGGGCTAGTTTGTGTTAATTGTCCACCAATATTTGTCTCCGTTACAGCTTAGGCGAAAATGCTTTCGTATGTCAGGCCGGCATCTGTCCGGATGTTCTCCTCTAAACAGGTCGCATTTCTCAACCTCGTGAAATTTTGTGAGCAGGTTCTATAAATATATAGTTTTTTTGTCGATTCATTGGTTTTTTTTCAAAACGGCGGAGATATGGGGGTTGAAAACGTAAAAAAGTTATATTTCAGTTATTTCGAAAAATATTCGCGAGGTCTACAGCTCATGGAGTCACTAGTTATTTATTTATTAACTAACGTTCAATATGATTATATGGAACTGTACACGTCTGTGTTGTTGGTCCCATGCAAGAATACTTCGATCGACCTAGGCATTCCGTCAATAGAGTTGCGTGACTAATTAACAATAAATCTAGCCCTCCAAGCTTATATTACTTTTGCTGCTGACTGTACAAAGTTAAGTAGTCACGAGTTCCGAGTCCTCAGGCGCATGTAGACTTGGATTCTTGATAAGATACATTACCTGTGTACCTTTTATAATTTTTTTCTAGTTTTGTACCTACAAGTAATTGTTAATTTTAATTTATATCTGTTTAAAAAATGCAAAAAATATATCTATCTATCTATATCTAATAAATAACTAATATAAAAGAAAGTCGTGTTAATTACACCACTTATAACTCAAGAACCGCTGGACCGATTCAAATGAAACTTAAAATGAATATAGTTAGTAACTTGGATTAGGATATAGGCTATTTTTTATCCCGGAAAAAACAACGGGAACGGGGCGGGCAAAGCCGCGGGTGGCCGCTAGCGCCATCTATAAATATTTATCCCTAACTTTGTTAGATTTTGTATCTAATTAAATATTATAATAGTTTGAATAGCTATATTTTTTTAATAGCGATATTAGCACTGGAAGCTGCGTTACAGTGTTATACTTTTGCATTTATCAGTGTTCACTTCTGTATTATGTACGTATGTATTACGTTCAAAATAAATAAATATTTTTTTTAATAGCGATATTAGCACTGGAAGCTGCGTCACAGTGTTATACTTTTGCATTTATCAGTGTTCACTTCTGTATTATGTACGTATGTATTACGTTCAAAATAAATAAACTTATTAGTACCTTAATATTTTTTTGTGAAGTTGTAACCGCCCAACGAAGTGGGCACGGGTCAGCTAGTATATAATACGAGTATATTCAAATATTCAGCAAATACTGGTTTCGGGTCTGGATGTTTAAATATGTATGATATGTATGTATTTACAAAACTATAAACAAAATAGTATATAAGTAGTATATCAGTCATGTGGTTCACAAAACACAAGCTCTGCTTACTTTGCTAGATAATGCTATGTGAGATGTTCAACATTATTTATTTATATCACTAATCTAAATCTGAATTTTAAGTATTTTAAGATCACCGACATCATCATCAAAGCATATACAAGAACTGCTTGTTTACAATAACGTGGCATTTCCGCCAGTGTCTTTAGGACGCTGACCTCTAGTAGTAATCTGGATCAGTTGAGGTATCCATCGTTTTAAATGGTCCTTAAATAGCTCAACTGTTTCACATGTATTTTATACATTCAGTACATTTCTGTATATACAGTTTTTCCGCAAGAGTTTTGTACAAAAGACATCAACGCGCACTCGCGTGACGATTTTATAATAAATCGATTTTTAATTCTTAATTTGGTCTCTAGGCCCTTTGTTTTTCCTTGTAAGTTTCTCTGATAAGCTGCATTTACACGGAGAGTGGTATGCGGCCTATTGACTTAATTAAACTGGACACAAATCATCGTGGTTTTGCGACGTTCCGCGTTTTGACGTCATCGCTCCCAAAGACATTTTTTCCACATATCTGAGCACTAGCGACCCGTCCCGGTTTCGCACAGGTACAATACTGTAGTAGATTATTTTGATCTATCCCGTAGAGTTCAGCCAGCGTTTGCAATGTAGGCGCAAAAAATGAGTTTATTTACGACATCACATTAGAAACCTCTAAAATTATTAGTGTTTCTCTACCATATTATGTATGTATTATACATATAAATCTTCCTCTTGAATCACTCTACCTATTAAAAAACTCCGTTACGTAGTTTTAAAGATCTAAGCATACATAGGGACAGACAACCAGCGGGAAGCGACTTTGTTTTATACTATGTAGTGATGATAATATGGCAATTATTCTGGTTTCTTTCATAGCATCATGTAGGTAGCCCGCTCTAGCTTATGCGATTTTATGCAATTATGCTTAAAGCTCTGTCTGTAGTTGTATGTCAAATGGATCTTCCCAACATGGGTAAATGTAAAAAACCTACAAAATTATTATTCATAAACCTAGGACAGTAGGTCAGGATAGGATATTGATTATCTTGCTACAGCTTGAGCGCCTTGCCTTGTTGGCTTATATTAAATAATAATAAATAACGCTGTACATTTCACACAGCATCATCTAGCCCCAAAGTAAGCAGAGCTTGTGTTATGGGTACCAAATAACTGATTACTTTATTTATATTTGTACCTACTTTTTTGTAAATACATACATATTATACATAGAAACACCCGGACCCGAGACAAATACTTGCAGATCATACAAACATTTGTCTCGCGAATCGAACCCGCAATCTTCTGGGCCTTAGCCAGGCCTTGGCCCACTGCGCCACAGAGATCGTCATTATGGAAGGCTGCAGGTAATTTTTGCTAGTTTTTAGAGTTCAAACTACCTCATTACCAAAGAACCTATGTGGTTTTCCTGTTATTTGAAATCACTAATAAATTATTCATACATACCTATTGTTAATTATATTAATATGTTACATAATAAGCTAATGTCCCGTTAAAGTTTAGTCTGTCCTTGTCTTTAAAATGTTTTTGAATAAAGAGGGCAACAGATTTTAAAGCTTATATTAGTAATTATGGAATAGACACATAGTAGGTTTACTTACCTCACTTATGTGGTATTCTACTTCTTCTTCTTCGTTAATGGCATGTGTCATAATATCGTAAATTTTGCCAATGTGTTTATATTGTTTATAGTATGTCACAAAGTCGTATCTTGTCGTTCGTCATTTTATATAAAATGGTGCCTTTTATATAAAATCACAACGGATTATTTTTGCTCGAATCACAAAGAAACACAAAGCTTTTATTCCAATTATTCACACCCGAGTTAATAGCTCTAGCTTTATTTGTGTTTCGAGCAAAAATAATTCATAAAAGTATTTTATAAAAAAAGACCAATTTTTATAAAATAACAAACTACGAAGGACAACATACGACTTTGTGACGTCTTACTATAAACTATCTAGACACTGACATTGGCCAAATTGTCATCATATGACACATGCCAGTAACGAAGAAGAAAAAGAACATACCTTCTGGCTAATAACTGCACAGAACTTTTACTTGATCAGTTGTCTTAATCATAATTATGTCTTTATAATGTTAATCCTACATCAATATGAAGCTCAATTTTGTTATGTTATAGTATATAGTGTATAGTATATATATATAGTGTTTATATAGTATTTAAGTACGTTATATTGCTATTATTTATTATTTAATTATTATCTTTTACATATTTTTAACAAAACACACTTACCTATTACATAATGTAATGTAGTTAAATAATTTGTTGACCGTGAACTGAAGCTATTTTATTTTATGTTGATTCGTATCAGATATCTGCGATACAGATTATATCTAGTGTGGGTATCAAAGTTAATTCATAATAGATTTTATCAGCAAAACAGACATTTAACATATATAATTGTATTTATTTATTTATAATATAGTATTATAGAAGTACCCATTGAGTTTTTCTTTTTATATTAAAATTCCATATTTAGAATTCTTCTAGTCATAATTTTAATTGTTTTAAGCTGTTTTACTTTCCTTTGTTTTATGTTAAGTTTTTGCTGTCAATAAACAAATTTTAATATTTTTTATTTTATAATATTATTTTAACTTGAACAGTCCCACATCTAATACCTTTTTACATCCCTCCATCCTGGAAAGAGTATTTTTTCTCTTTAATATCTGAGTGCAAAAGCCGTTTTTATCCGCTAGAGGTAGAGGATAGAGTAAATTGAATTTAGAACATCGTGTGCACTAAGTTTGTGAATTCAAAAAATCATTAAATCTATTTACTTCTACCTCCATAGTGCCGAATTTATCATCATATCAGCCTTTATGAAGTCCACTGCTAGACATAGGCCTCCAATAGATTTCCAGGAAGAACGATTTTGAGCCGTCTCCATCCACCGACTTCCTGCGATCTTTACAATGTCGTCAGTCCATCGGGTGGGGGGTCGTCCTACGCTTCGTTTTCCTGTCTTTGGTCGCCATTTAAGAACTTTTACTCCCCAACGGTTTTAGTTCTGCGAGCTATATGGCCTGCCCATTGCCACTTCAACTTCCAAATTTTGGGCGCTACGTCGACGACTTTGGTTCTTCTACGGATTTCCTCGTTGCGGATTTTATCACGTAGTGAAAAACCCATAGCTCTCTCCATTGCACGTTGCGCGACTCTGAGCTTGTGTATGGGGCCAATAGTCAGCGACCAAGTCTCAGTTCCATATGTCATCACTGGCAACACGCACTGATTGTAGACTTTCGTCTTGAGGCTCTGCGGTATCTGTGACGAGAAGATGTGCCTACAACTAATGGTCTACAACTTCGATTATATCGCTCCCAACATGTACCTGTACGGGTGCAACATGAGCATTTGACATGATTTTTGTCTTGCTCATGTTCATTTTAATACCCACCTGTTGGGAGACGATATTGAGGTCGCTGAGCACTGTGCCTAGGTCTTCCAGCGATTCTGCCATGAGGACTATATCGTCGGCAAATCGAAGTTGAGTGAGGCGTTCGCCATTGATGTTGATACCATGTCTATGCCAGTACAAGAGCTTGAAAACATCCTCCAATGCAGAGGTGAACAGTTTCGGAGAAATAACATCTCCCTGTCTCACCCCTTTATGCAATGGGATTGGATTCGTGCTCTGATCCTGGAGTCGGATAGACATGGTGGCGTTACTGTACAGACATTTCAACACTTCGATATACCGATAGTCGATTTGGCACCACTGGAGTGTCGCAACACTGCCCAGGTTGTTGTTGTTGAAATTGAACACTGATGTGGTCTATGGTGTTAAAGCCTTTTCGGAACCCGGCTTGTTCGGGAGTCTGGAAGTCGTCAAACCTACGAGCGAGGCGATTTGTAACTACTCTCGAAAATAGCTTATAGACATGGCTCAACAGCGAGATGGGCCTGTAATTCCTTAAGAGGGTGAATTTGTCAGCCGAATTTATCATACAAACTTTTTTAATTTTTTAAAATCTCAGACCTTCTTGCGACCTCTTCTTTCTTTATGCGTCATATTGTTAAAACCTTAGGTTAAAAACAAGCAACTTGAAAACAAGTGAAAAACCTAAAATGAGTGATTCTAGCGACGAGAAAGTTTGTTTGGCGCCAACAAATTGACTGAAACTGTTAAAAAAACGCAAATGAGCTTTCTCCCTCAACAATCACGCGAGAAGTATTTGAAACAGTACGATAAGTTTAACCCGTGGTGACGCTAAAGGAGCCAAAACTTTCTCAGAAAACGTTTTGCTGACATATTTTATTGAATTATCCGAGACCAAGAAATTAAGCACTCTATGGAGTACGTATTCAATGCTAAAAGGTACAATAAAGATAAAAAAAGACATACATATCGACACCTATCCTAAATTAGTGGCATTTTTAAAAAGAGCCTCATCTGGTCATCAACGAAAAAAAACCTAAGGTTTTCACAGCCTCTGAAATTGAAAAGTTTCCTAACGAAGCACCTGATTCCGTATATTTAGCGGCAAAAGTAAGTCAGTTGCACATTCAGTATCTACTTAATGTATTTTTTTTTGCATTTAGTCAATTGGGGATGAAAAGTTACGTGTTGCATTCGAGTGCAAGAGGTGGGATGAAAACTTTCGTGGTGCACTCGAGTGCAAAGATTTTTTACCTCGTGCTCTTTTGATTCCCTCGCTAACGCTCAGGATTCAAATTTTTGAACCCTTCGCTTGCTCGGTCATCAAAATTTACCATGCGGTTAAAAAGCAACTTTGTACTCTTGTATAACAAATAACTATAAACGAGCAATTCTTGTATATATGTACCTATGTATGTGTGTATGAATGTATGTATATAATATATATAATCTGAATCTCAGAAACGGCTCCAACGATTTTCATGAAATTTAGTATGCAAGGGCTTTCGGAGGCGCTAAATCAATCTAGCTAGGTTTCATTTTTGAAAAAGTTATTTTATCCGTTTTTTATATACCGAGCAAAGCTCGATCATCGATTATTATTGAGTATGGGATATACATCTCTTAGTGCCACGACTTACTACTGCACAAATGAGTTTGTAATAAGGATGCTTATGTACCTAATGTTATGGTTTCATTATATAGCAACCTTTTTTTATTTGTGCTTAAAATAAATATCCACGAACTACCTTGAATTATAATGTTAACTAACCTATATCTTAAATAACTAACTGGAGAGTTTGTGAAAAAATATATAAATATGTTTTAAGATGTACAATAAACTATTTTCATTCATTCATTAATTCATGCATAACATATTCAGTCGGTCCCGCTCGTCGTCCCGCCCGAAGGATGCGTGCCCAGAACAATGGCAGCATTGCCACGTTGTACGGCAATGCAAATTTGTTAACCGAAATAGAAGCTAGCATTCCGGCAGTTAATATTAATTTAACACAAAATATTGATCCCACAACAAAATACGCGAAGTTTCTGACGCCGTGAAATAATTTTGAAAATACATATTGATAAACACGGGTTTTTCAAGTATTATTTTGTCGATGCAGGCACCGGCACTGTTTCGATTTATCTAGATCAGAGAATCTGTAATTATAGTACAACTCACGAAAGGTTTGAAAGTGAAGTTTTGAAAATTTAAAAAAAAAATGCCTAGTATGTAATAATAAATTGAAATACATATATGGATTCTGAAACCCTGATTTAAATATAGGCTTCTTTTATCAACAAACCACGCGGCAAAGTCGAAAGTCGTAAAATTACAACTTGCTAATAAATAAATGTATATAACGAACAATAAGACGCACCGTCTAATCAGACACTGATAAACAAGTTCTAAGAATAAACCGGAATGAAACACCTGCATGTTCCAGTTACACATGCCAAGAGTTAGTGGTGTATGTCTAGCATCCCTGCTGCTGATCATGAGATCTTGGGTTTGATTCCAGATATGCAGCAACCTTATTTTCAGTCGCCTTTCTTGTGCTTCTAATTTAATTGCTGTGACCTGCAGCATAATGCAGTATGTAGCTTTTTCCACCTGATATATATATATATATATATATATATATATATATATATATACTAACTGACCCGTGCCCATTTAGTAAGGCGGCTACAACTTCATAAAAAATAATAAAGTATTAATATCGCTATTAAAAAAAGTCAGCTATTCAAAATATTGTAATAATTACAGAGATTAACAATGTTAAGGAGAAATATTGATAGATGGCGCTAGCAACCACCCGCGGCTTCTCCCGCCCTCTTCCCGTTGTTTTTCCGGGATAAAAAATAGCTTATATCCTAATCCAAGCTACTAACTATATTCATTTTAAGTTTCATCGAAATCGGTCCAGCGGTTCTCGAGTTATAAGTAGTGTAACAAACACGACTTTCTTTTATATATATATAGACTAGCAGACCCGGCAAACTTCGTACCGCCTCAGAATCAATAAATAAAAAAGTAAGCATTTTTTTCATATATACTCACTTTTTAAACCTTCCTTGGACAAATAATTCAAAACCAAAATTAGCCAAATCAGACCAGCCGCTCTCGAGTTTTAGCGAGACTAACGAACAGCAATAGATTTTTATTATATAGATAAGTGTTGTTATTTCAAGTAAAACATGTCAGAAACTTCAAAACTACTGAACCGATTTAAATGAATTTTGGTTTAGAGATAGATGGGTCCTTGGAGAAGGACATAGGCTACTTTTTATGTAGGTACCACGCGTGCGAAGCCTCGGGCAGCAGCTAGTAATAATATAAAATTAATGTGAAACATTTGAGCTATCTAAGGACCGCTTAAAAACATCTATAGATAGATAGATAGATTAACGCTTTATTAGACACAGAGAGAACATACAAAAAACAATTATTAATAAAGTTGAACAATGGGCGGCCTTATCGCTAAAAAATACACACAGAAAGAAAACATATTTATAACAAACAACTTTCTACAGTGAGCTACGAACCAGTTAGCAGTTTCCAGATAAGGACAGATAATGATTATGGACTTTGACTTTAAATATATGAATAGCTCATAATAATATTATTTATTAATAAGTAGATGAATACCATTCAATAGAATATTAATATATTTACCTACCGGGTAATTTCAAAGTCAAAGTCAAAGTCAAAACATTATTTATTGAATTGAATCGTCTTCTTACATGCTAGTAAATCTAGTCTAGCCTTCTTCTCCTAACTCCAGTTCAAGAAGAATCCGGCAAGAAACTCGTCTGGTCTTGTACTTTTTTACGGATGCCGAGTCGAGTTAAAACAGATTCATCCCAAGCTTTTTTGTCATCTAAATAATCTGTTATTTTATAATAGAATATAATAGAATAGAAAATACTTTATTGCACACCACAAATACATAAGACTGTTATAAGAAACAATGTTTAGCTACACGGTAGTACAATGGGCGGTCTTATCGCTAGATAGCGATCTCTGCCAGACAACCTTTCTGTCTCTTAATATGCATTATGAGACAGTCTCTGTTTTATTACGTTTTTAATTTACCAATTAGGACACAAAATTTAAAACAAGGTAGGGTTTGTAATTGAGTATGTTTTCTGTCACATTAATATTAATATACCTACCTATCATAATTAATATATTTTTTCAGGATCTAAAACATTTTAACAATTCGGTTGGCCTTGCTACACTATTATTATATTCAACAAGCTTTATATCTTACACAAGTTATCGCTTTCCGTTTGATAAGGCGAACCAACATCCATTTTGAATTCAATATACATATATTATTTTATCACTGAATCACAGACTTTGGGCAGTAGTGGTCTAATCTTAGGCTTCTTTAAATGCTGGTTATTTTGATATTATAACCTTCAAAACATTTTTTACAGTAAAGAGGTACAGTCACATTCATAAATGTAGTCATCCTACATTTTAGTACCTCTTGTATATCAATTATGTACCTACTATGTTGTACTATAATTTGAAATGTTTGCCTACAGATAAGGAATAGATTTTTTTTGATGTGATAACGTCTTATTGTCACGTTCCGCCTGAGCCGAGCGTGTAAGCGAGAGCGCGGGACAAGCGATAGAGAGGCACGATCGGCCTAAGCGTTCGGCTTGTGACGCATCTTAAAATAGGTTAAAAGTATGCAATTTTTCATCAATGTTGTCTTATGACGTTATCACGTATAATTATCGTGCTTAAACCGACACAGACAGACAACCATATTTAGGTTCTTCGACATGCCGCTTTCCGTTTGTTTGTATGTTTTCCGTCACTGTTTGGGTACTGGTAGAGCGCACATCAATTTCTCAAACAGAAAAACCTATTGGTGCACGACCGGATTCGAACCGACGACCTTAGTATCGGAAGGCTTATCTATCTACCAATAGACCACCAGTGTTCTCATAATATTATAAATTTGATAGTTTCTGTTTGTGTCTTATTCGTTACCCTATCGGCTGAACTGGTCTTGATGAAATCTGGTAAATTGTATCTTAGGGACGGATAAACTTAGGCTGTTTTTTATATAGGTACCATGCATGCAAAATCATAGCCAGCTAGTGTTAGTAAACCTTATTTTTGCGGTGGATGAATGTGCCGAACACCTCAAAATATGCTGGTCTTGATAAGGCCTACATATTTGAGCCTATTGGAGCCGTGACCCTGGGCCCGTGGGGAATAGGAGCCCATTGCGTAAATTATTTCATGGCGTCTAGTAGAAACATTGAGTGATCCAAGAGCCGGCTCCTATCTGGCCCAGCGTATTATCATTGCCATTCTAGGTGATAATTCCACCAGCGTCTTTGGTAGTGAACTGGATCACTTGAGCTATCTACAGATAATTTTAAACGGTCCTTGTAGATAGCTCAACTGTTTCCCATGTATTTATATTACTTTATTTTATATTTAAAATCTGTTAAAAACATTTTATGGCAAAAGTTTCTATAATTGATAGTAAATAGTCGCGACAAAGACCATTATAATAAATAGATAAAAAACTTTGACAGTACGAACTAAAGGTCAGAATCAACTTGTTGCTCTATCAACAGTGCCGAGACGCTACGCTGAAACCAGCAAGCCACTCGTTATCGAACTAACTGTGTGCTTTTAAACATGGCGAAGCATCGCGTATCGCATTCAGTATACTCGCAACCGGTGAGCCGAAAGCACGTGTTTACTACCCATACAAAACAAATTTAATTAATAACAATACGATACAGTGCGGAAGAATCTCGTAAAATACTCTGAAGCCAGAAAACCTTTCATAAAAATACCAGTTTTACAATCGCAGGAGTTCTGTCGCGTACGTGTACTTATGCCAAAAGCCGGCGCTACGGATCATACCCAATTAATACCAAATTGGTCAAGGTCTCAGATATTGACATTATCAGTGCTGGTTCACTTTCATCTGGACTGAAACACGCGTGTATAAGGTTAGTGACACTTGTGTATGCTAGTGTAGCCGCAGCTTTATTTTAATCTATTGGACGCACGGGATGCGTGCGCTCAACTATTTTTGGAATCCAAATGCTCACACCTTAGTTTATCCTACAATCTCATATTACCAAATATTAGAAAGTTGCACACAACACAAACCAGGAAAATATCACAAAATATCAACACATGTCAACACATGACACTGAAACGGTTAGATTCGTATCTACCTACAATGTTATAAATGTTTCGGCTACAATTTTATTATATTCACAAAATAAGACTATTGTTTTAAATTCCGCAGCTGAACACATTTTTATCAATGCCGTATCCTGTCTGTTTCGGTTGTAATAGCAGATGCTAAACACGTTGATAGAGTTGTTATATATAAGTAGAGTCGTGAACCATTGAATTTTGTATCTTATGTCATTGAAATAAATATCACCCCAGCACTCTACTTAAAATCTTTAAATGAAGGTTCAACAACGTGGAGTCGAAACGGATGTTTGTATTTGTAGAAACAACAAACAAATAATTCAATACAATTAGATAAACACGTCTTATTATGTAAAGTAGCAGCCGCAACTGCAATATCTGCGAAAGAAGTCGCAAATCGCCAAAGAAAACTCTTATTACGGTAGTCAGATATTGGCCTCAATTCTGTTGGCACCAACCTAACTAATTTTAGCTAAAATTAGGTTTTGAACTGTCTAATTAACCTTTGGTATTCTGCTGCTACCAATTTATCCTAATTTAATTTTATCTAACTTAATTAAGCGTTCCTAATTTAGTTAGATGGTACCAACCGAATAGGTTTTACAAATGCTATGACAAACAAAATATATTTTAGACAATTCCTAATTTTAGAAATGAGCCAACCGAATTGCCTCCACTCGTCTGTCTTCCGAAAACATACAGAGATATCGGCATACATTAGAAGTGTGTTTGACAGCAGGGATCGCGCAGTTCACGCCTAATGCTATTTCCCGCGAATTACATAATAGGCCGCCGTTTTCTAAATAGTTCATTATCCACAAAGTTTTAAATCTACCTTCATCTGTAGTTATGCCTGTTACAGACCATATTGTTTGCTCTATAAAATAGTGTTAGATCTCATGAGTGATTTGTAATGTTGAAATAATTAATTAAATCTTATTATAAACGCGTATGTTTGTATGTATGTTTGTTACTCTTTCACGCAAAAACGACTAAATGGATTTTAATGAAACTTTACTATAATATAGCTTATACATCAGAATAACACATAGGCTATATAAAGACATTGTGTGAGTGTCAAGTAAGTAGGAAAAAATCTGCCATATGCGAGCTATTCTGGCGTGCGCTGCAAAAATCGTTAGAATTACACGAATTACCAGACGAAATCGCGGGCACCTGCCAGTAATATATAAAGATTGTACCATAAACATATATGAAAAATTCGTATGTGTGTTCCTTTAAATACAATCACAAACAAAATCCTTACGTAAATTACATAAATAATATAATAAAAAAATGGTTTTCTATAGAATGTTTGCTGTCGTAGTGCGCAGTGCTATTTTCTCGACAAAAATAGCTACGTAGGCAAGTGCTAGACGTTTAAAATAAAACGATTAAAGTTAAAGCACGTAAGTAAGCGTAGTTAATGGGTTCGTTCACTGGCTGGAGAGACTCCACGGATAAAATAAATTCCATGTCCGTATCTTGAAAAAGTTTAATTATATAATTACTAGCTGCTGCCCGCAGCTTCGCACGCGTGGCACCTACATAAAATGAAGCCTATGTTCTTCTCCAAGGTCCCATCTATCTCTATATTAAAATTCATCAAAATCGGCTCAGCGGCTTAGGCGTGAAAACGTAACAAACAGACAGACAGAGTTACTTTCGCATTTAGATTTTACCAATATTATTAGTAGGAGAAGACTTTTTTAATATACGAGTACTTAAGTAGTTTTAATCACCATTAAAATAATTATCTCTAAATGCATTTAATTAAACTAATCACCGATTAAAATATAATTATGAGTAATATAAAACTAATTACACATAAATAAATTAATGAAATAAAATTATTTTGTTAATTTACAAACTAATTACAAACTTTATAACTTTAGAAAAGAATGCAGAAATTAATCGGTGATTATGCATAATAATTAATTTCTTTGATCCTTTCACCACGCTGGTTTATAGTGACACTATAAGAAGAAGAAGCATAATTGTAATTATAAAAAAACGGGACAAGCGAATCTTAATTTATAATTTGGTTCCATTGGCAAAATACGTCATCAAGACATAAAGAAATAGCATATTACCATTAGGTATAGGAAGAAGATAATCTTTCTTAATAATTATTATCAAAAAATAATAAATAAATATTGCCGGACATTTCACACAGCATCATCTGGCCCCAGGGCAAGCAGAGCTTGTGTTGTGGGTACCACAAGACTGATACTTTTTTTTGAATATTTACACACATATTATATATAGAAACACCCAGACCCGAAACTACTTGCAGATCATGCAAACATTTGTCCCGCTTCGGAAATCAAACCCGCAACCTTCTGCGTCTCAGCCTTGACCCACTGCGCCACAGAGGTCTTCAAATAATAAATCATTATGTAAACGTTTAAGTAATATAATTATTATTAATAGAAAAACTCCGAACGAGATGTGCGTCGGGATGGCGAGTCTGTTTTTCTCTGTCAATTACCTCTTCAACCTTGAATTATAACCAAATAATAATTGTAACTCAAATACGCAACTACAGGAAAAATACGTATTTGCGTAGTTCAGTTAAACAAGATATCGTTTAATGAAAACAATTAAGTATTGTGTTCGTTTTATTCACACAAAAATATGATCATGTTGCTACTTAGGACAATTATAATTTATCTATTATATTTCTAATCTATTATATATTTGTCAAATACCACTCATTCATCACGAAATCTCAGAAACCACCGAACGGATTGGAATTAAATTTGGTATGCAGCTTCCTCTAGGCACGTAGGTGCTCTCTAAGAAAGGTTTTCAAAAACTTCACTCGGAGTCATGGTCAAACCGCGAAAACCGCGATTGTGCTTTGTAATTTTTCCGAAACATTAATTCGTTCAATTATTATCTTGCTACTTTTATCTACCATGCGGGCAAAGCCGCGGGAAACAGCTAGTCTTCTTACAAACGCCTTTTAACATAAACACTGCCTCAATATTGCTTAAGATTCGTCCTGTCACTATTTATCACTATCTGACAAAAACTGATAGTACTATTATAAACTGATAATCTTTTTCACTTTCAAAACTTTCGTGAGTTGTACGATACATTTTGATAAATACGGGCTTTACTCACGTGATGGAGGCACCGACACTGTTTCGATTCATCTAGAGAATCTTCATCAGAGTGAGTTTGACCCGCGGTCCGCTCGTTGCCGCTCGAGTTAACGGTTCGCACTTAGTCCGTGTTTATCAAAATGCTAAGCTTTTGACAGAAGTTGAGACGTTTTAAGTAAAGGGGGAAAAGTAGGTTTCTAGCAATAGAAGTAATTATAAAATCATCATAATCATAACAGCGCCTAGAAGTTCACTGCTGAACATAGGCCTCCCCAATAGATTTCCACGATTTTGAGCCCTCTCTATCCACCGATTTCAAGCGATCTTTACAATGTCATCAGTCCATCGGGTGGGGGTTGTCCTACGCTTCGTTTTCCTGTCCTTTAAAATTAAAATAAATAAAAAAAAAGATTAAGACGTTACACCCTGCTAATGACGACCTCTGTAGCGCAGTGGACTAAGGTCCGGCTGAGACGCAGAAGGTTGCGGATCCGATTCCCGCTGCGTGACAAATGTTCGTATGATCTGCAAGTATTTGTTTCTGGTCTAAGTGTTTACAAAAAATAATATGTAAGTAGTATATCAGTCATGTGGTACCCATAACACAAGCTCTGCTTACTGTGTAAAATGTCCGGTGTTATTATTTTTATGTATCGAAAAAATGTGCCTTATTTTACCGCTATTCAGTAGCTATCGGCTCGTTAGTGGAAGGAATAATAATTACAAAAAACAAATATGGTATGTATTTTTTTTATATTTTGCATCAACTTCCTCGTTTCAAATTGTTTATAAGTTATTGTTAATTCTGTAATTTAACTATGAAATAAGGTCTAAAATATTCAATCATCACCATCTAATGATGGCATCATTTTAACTTGCAGTTTGCATGCATAGTAAGAGAATAAAAATATAGTGATTTCTGCGCCATCAAAACGCGTTAACATTTGCTCAGAGTACCGCTTTAATAGACAGCACTCAAATGTTTTAATAAGTAGGTAGCAAGCAACACAATTAAGTTGTTGCACTGGTATAGCAGATCACTCGTATTTCTATATAGATTAATTCATAAATGTCAATAGCAACCCACACTCATACCAAAAAACCAGTTGTTCAATTAATATGTAAGTATATTGATAGATCTGCGATTGAGCTGATTTCTAGGCCGGACGAAACGAGACAGACCAAACTAGGTGATATTCAAAATTAACTTGTCATACGCTTGCTGGTCTACGTGATTGAAATCTGGCTCTGCATCTATCAATTTTCTAAATCTATATTTATCAATTTAATTTATATTATATAATATTACAAATGTGAATGTAAGTTTGTTTGTTACGCTTTCACGCGAAAACTATTTAACTGATCATCATGAAACTTTGTACACATATTCTTGGAGGTGTTAGAAGTAACATAGGATACTTTTTATGAAAAATATATATTATTTTTTACGAAAGATATTTATATGGCAAAACATCGTTTGCCGGGTCAGCTACTAGGTATATAAAACAAAGTCGTGTTAGTTACACCATTTATAATTCGAGAACGGTTGGATCGATTTACATGATTTTTGATTTGTTGGATTTGTTTTCGCCACGCAGAATAACTATCAAAAAAAATATAAAGCGTATAATAAAAATATAAAAGATTTAAAGTGAAATTCAGTTTGATACAACCTTTGACGATGTTTGTTAGGTTATGTTATGTTAAGGCAGTAATGACAGCCATTGTGCGCGCATGAACAATTAGCAAAGTCAAGCAAAATGTTTTATTCTGATATATTTTTCTTTTTAAAACGCGCGGAAGAAGTTGCAAACGGGACAGCTAGTTTTATATATAATATCAACATTATTTTACTTCAGAAACGTCTCTCAACTTCTGTCAAAACTCAATCACTGTTTAAAAAAGTGCCATACCTTTCTAGGATTCTGAAGTCTACAAGGAACCCTTATAGTTTCGCTATGTCCGTTTGTCTGTCTGTCTGTCTGTCCGCTGCTAATCAAAGCAGCAGAGCAGCAGCAGTTCGCAGACTATTTGTCTTATCGTTTCGTAAATTTTGCAAGGTAATACGCCCCTACAATGTTATGAAATAAAATCTTGACAAAAAAAAGGTCTTTAGGTATACCTCCTACATCTCCTACCTGACTGGCCTGTCAGCTTAGTTGGTATTAGCTCTGCGCTGTAGTTTGAGGTTTCGATTTGTCCCAGGATAAACACTTGTGTGATGAACACAGGTGTTTGTTCTGTGTCTGGGTGTTATAAAGTGTTATAAGGTATCATAAGCATGTATTTTAGTCATCTGTAGGGCGATTATGGAACTCTTGATACAATCAATATCTATCAGTTTCGATTAGCAATCGGCATCAATCAAAGTCAAAGTCAAAAGATGATTTATTCAATACAATCACAAGGATCACTTTGAAACGTCTTACATACTAGGTGAATTTAGGTGCCAATTCATCCTAACCCAAGCTCGAGAAGAATTGGCAAGAAACTCGTCTTGGTCCTAGTGCTTTTTTATATGATCCATGTCTATCAATTTCGATTAGCAATAGGCATTATTTCAATCAATCATATACGATGTATTTAAATGCTTAGTACGCTAAACACGGTTCCTACCACAATCGTACTTTATAAATTGGTCGAGTTATAGTTTGACACCAACTTCACATTGTAACTAGCGATAGAAGTCGATAGGAATCGCAGCGATCCGTAATACCAATTCATCCATAGTAACTGAAAGCTATTAGTATCAATGTTGTGATAGTTTCAAAGTTCCATAATCGCCGCACTGGTCACCATAATTCAAGCTTTGCTTAGTTTGGGACCAGATGATGTTGTGTGCATTGTCCACCAATATTTATATATTAATGACGTCATGACATGTTTCTTAAACAGTTTTTCGATATAGATGTACGTTTGATGAATATTAGACCATTTTTGATAGAGGTCTGTGTTGTGTCGCCGTCGTTCTCCCTACCGGCTAAACTGCTGGTTGGAGAAACCCGAAATGTTTTACAAAATAGTTGGATATATAATGAAGTTATAAGGAAAATGATCACGGATAATTAAGGATACCCTTTGAGTGCAGCCTTGATTTACAAACCTAAAAACAAAAAGACAAACTGGCCTGTCGGCTCAGGTCAGTTGGTAGTAGCTCTGCCTTCTGCGCTGTAGGTTGAGGGTTCGATTCTCCCTCCCAGTATAAACAATTGTGTGATGAACATAGGTGTTTGTTCTGTGTCTGGGTGTTATACCTAAAGTATCATAAGTATGTATTTAAAATATGTAAGTATTTTATCAGTCATCTAGTCACCATAATACAAGCTATGCTTAGTTTGGGACTAGATGGTGTTGTGTGCATGGTCCAGCAATTTTTTTTTTTTGTAAAATAGTGACAAATAATCATAATTAATAATTATCATAATTAAATTAATATTATAATTAATAATAAGGACAATTCACTCGGCATAATCTAGCCCCAAAGTAAGCAGAGCTTGTGTTATGGGTACCACATGACTGATATACTACTTGTATACTTTTTACTAATACTTACTCTTTTTTTGTTACATACTTATTATACATAGAAACACCCAGACCCGAGACAAATACTTGCAGATCATACAAACATTGGTCGCGTCGCGGGAATCTAACCCACAACCTGCGTCTCAGCCGGACCTTAGCCCACTGCAGCACAGAGGTCGTTAAATAGTGACAGGGCGAATGTTAAACAGTGCTTAGGCAGCATTTAAGTTGAGCATTTAAACATTAATCATTCAAACAAAACACGAGATGTAGAGATGTGTTACTTACGATTTATTCTGACGAGGATTCGTTACTGATACCTTGTTGATAATAATTTAGATAAAACTTGACCTAAAAAGATAACAGAATTCTTTAATATGTATGTCAATAGTTAGTAGCCTTATTATAAATGTTACAGTTTAGTAAGAACTAAATTATAAGACATTTCATCGCAATTTATCTAAATCAAAAGTAAATTTAATAAAAACACGAAATCATCTCCACGATTTTCTGTTGTATTATCATGAAGTACGAGTACATCAATATTGAGTTTACGATGTATTTTTTTAATGATTTTATCTTAATAAATACGTTTTATAAACTAAAAAGAAAACCGATTTCATTGAATGCAAAAAAGGTTTCATTCAGAGTAAGCGAAAATATTATCGATGTATACAACCGATTTCGATAATTTAAAAGAGACTACCTGGGAAGAATAACCCTTTGAGACAAAAAAAAATCCAAATCAGTTCAGGCGTCTTGGGGTGAACATACATAAAAAAAGATTCAGACTAATTGAGAACCTCCTCCTTTTTTTAAGTCGGTTAAAATGCAATTAACTTATTGACTGTTTGCATCTTGTCTATTGACCTGTTTTAATTTGAGTCAGCTTAATGACTGGCTCAGGGAATAATAAAATGGTTGCATTTATAAATTAAATCATGTCAGTATCTAAATATATCCAATCCAGGCATTATACCAGCGTGTTAAACCCATAATAATCATCCAAAAAATGTATATTAGTTACATTTATTATTTTATTCTATTCACAAAATTTATTTTCAAAAATTGATTTACAAAAATAGTTACAGAAATATACAGAACAAATTTACATGTATTTTATACAATAATATAAAATACATGTGAAACAGTTGAGCTATCTAAGGACCGTTTAAAACAATCTATAGATAGCTCAATTGATTCCGATCACTGCCTGAGGGCAGCGTTCCTAAGACACTGGCGACATTGCCAAGTTAAATGGCAATGCTGAGCCAGATCGGAGCCAGCTCTTGGGTCACGCAATGTATCTACCAGACGCCGTGAAATGATTTTGAAAACGCGGTGGGCTCTTGTTTCTTCGACTCCAAATTTTATAAAAACGTATATTTCGAACCAAAATCAATGTTAGAAGGCGATCGAAAAGCATTTTGATTTAAAAGTACGTGTAATTTTATTGTAATGACTATTTAAAGCTATGGTGTGGTATTTACAAAATTCTAAGCAGTAATTGGAAATAAAAAACTAACAAGTTTTTACTTACTGCAAAAACTAGTCGTTAGTTTTTGTTGACAATCTTCAATTATTTTTTACACGAAACTGAAATTATTTACGTTTCATGGTTCGTTATTGCATAGCACAGTCCCTAAAGATTTTTAATACTATGGAGGGACGAATGGAAAAGTACTGTAAATACAGAATGGGCGCCGGGTCCCATTCATGTTTGAAATATTGCTTACGAAACGATAAAAAAAAGTGAGAACCGATTGATTCTCGGAAGTATCGACCCCTAAACCGTGGGATAAGAAAATAGGGTCTTTGAGCTTAGAAAGTTACAGTTTGGCGCCAACTTCTGAGACCATAAACATAAAATAGTCTATTATAAAACTTTTTATTGTGAAGATTTTGATGATGATGCTGAGATAAGGTATTATTAAATTGAAATGAATTTGACGAATTTCGACGACCTCCAGTAGGCGAACATCCGCCTGAGACGCAAAAAATTGCGGGTTTGATTTTGCCGCGGGACAAATGTTTGTATGACCTGCAAGTATTTGGCTCGGGTCTGGGTGTTTCTATGTATAATATAATATGTATTTATAATAAAAAAAGTATGTAAATAGTATATCAGTCATGTGGTGGTACCCATAACACAAGCTCTGCTTACTTTCGGCCCAGATGATGCTGTGTGAAATGTCCGGCATTATTATTATTAATTCTATAATAACATAATTAGCGTGGCGTTTAAGTATGCTTGGTCCTTGTCTTTCTAATGTCAAAGAATAAAGATAGCAACAGATTTAAACAACACTATAGGTTGAAAAGGGGGATGAAAGGTTGTATGAAAGTATTGTCATTTACAGAACTAGAAGCATACAATTTTAGGCTGTTGATTAGATATCAATAAATATGGCATTCAAAGTTTGTAAAAATGTTACCCTTAAGGGTGTAAAATAAACATAGGGGATGATAATGATAACACATTTACGGATTCATTACAAATTTGTGAAGCTAAAGTTCACACGTTAATCCCTACTAATATTATAAATGCAAAAGTAACTTTGTCTGTCTGTCTCTCTGTCCCGTTTTCACGCCAAAACCGCTGAACCGATATTGATGAATTTTGGTATAGAGATAGTTGAGACCTTGGAGAAAGACATAGGCTTCTTTTTTTATAGGTACCTCGCGTGCGAAGCCGCGGTCAGCAGCTAGTTATAATATATATTGTATTGTATATTGTAGTTATAATATATAATCTATTAAGGCACTCAGAGTGTCTATAAAGACCTAGACATCTAACATAGGTAATCAAAATATTATCCAACATTCCTAGATTCTTTAAATTTTCGACCAAGCGAAGCGAGTGTCTCACACGACATACGAAAATGCTTTCGTATGTCTGTCTGTCCGGATGTTTTCCTCTACAGGTCGTATTTCTCAACCGATTCTCGTGAAATTTTGTGAGCAACCTGCTCACAATTCTTAGTTCCATAACTATATATAATTTTTATGTCGATTCAGTTTATGGAAATAAAAAAAAATTAAACGTAAACGTAAAAAAAGTTATATATCAGTCATTTCGACAAATGTTTGCGAGGTCTACAGCTCACAGAGCCATTAGTATACTCTTATTTAATCTTAACTAAACGATCCTAAATAAATAAATAAATATGGGTATGATATAAGCTGTCGACAATTTAATTGGTCTTAAATACATAATAGGGTTTGTCTGCAAAATAGTAGATCTGTCGCCAAAATGTAGTCGCCAAACAATACAAAAAGAATTCCATAATAAATTACATATAATCATCGGGATATATTATTAAATTTCCAATACATATTTTTGTATTTATTAGTTTGTACTGATAACTATATAATCAAATTAATTGATTATAACGATATTATAACAATCATTAAAAAAAATATAAAATAAATAGATATTGCTGGACAATGCACAGCACCATCTAGTCCTAAACTAAGCATAGCTTGTATAATGGTGACTGATAGAACACTTATATGTGCGCCTCAGAGGCTCCTTTCGTGCACTTGGGTAAGCCTTAATATAAGCTCTCGACCTTGTCGACAGGACCCACAGGAAAGACGAATCAGTACATAAGGTGTCGGTTCGGTTGCAGGTGCATTACGGCTGGCACCGAGCCGGGCTTGTTTCAAGTTTTCTTTCTCTATTGCTAGCTCTTCTGTTAGTCAGCAGGGGGACTAATCTCCAATAATTTGAAGACTATCGCAGTCGTCTCCATCATCCAATCAGCACTCATCTGGGATCTATTAATGATACAAGTTGATGACAAATATAAACTTTGATGATTAAAAATATAATTCCCAATAAATATTGGTTGACAATGCACACAACACCATCTAGCCCCGTAAGTACAGCTTGTATTATGGTACCTAACCTGATAGAATGAATGATATTTATATATTTTTAATACATACTTATGATACTTTATAACACCCAGCCAAAGAAGAAACACCTATGTTCATCAAACAAATTCAATCATATTATTTTAATAGCTTTTACATGCCTTATAGTCGACCAAAAGCTCGGTACGTTAAAAATCACCAAACGAAATGACTATTTTTATGGAGTGTGAATATGAAAAGTAAACTTTAAAGACTAACAAAGTGATCACCTAGTCCTTTAAGGTAAGCTAATCAAATTAACACTTTATATGCTATGTGCTCAGTGATCATAATACTTTGCTTTAAAGTTTTTTGCTATGTGCTCAGAGAACACAATACCTTGCTGCTATGTGCACATTACTCTGTACAAAAGTGTGGAGGTGGTTTAGTTCTAAAAAAGCTGTGATAATTCCCAAATGGTTGCTAATTCACAGTTCTCATTGTGGTACTTATCTTATGAGGTATGTATATTATGCTTTTATAAGTCTAAAAGTGTATAAGGTACAAGCGTCCCGCCCCGGCATCGCACATGTGCAATGCTGATACTAAATATACTACAGAAGGTCTAATGTGATTGGAAACCTATAAAATTATCAGTGTTTCTCTACTATATTATGCATGTATTATACATATAAACCTTCCTCTTGAATCACTCTATCTATTAAAAAAACCGCATAAAAATTCGTTGCGTAGTTTTGAAGATCTAAGCATACATAGGGACAGACAGACAGCGGGAAGCGACTTTGTTTTATACTATGTAGTGATGACCCTGCAGGCGCCGTTTATAACTGTGTACCTAAATACAATTGTATCTACTCGTATGTCTACTACAATTATTGTTGTTATATAAGATTTGCGACGAATGTGAGTGCCTAGACAAACCAGATTTAAAGGTACAATACCTACCGAAATATTTGTATAGTTTTAGTACTAAATAAAAAAAACGTGTGCAATTCACTCGTGGTAGACTCGTGAAACCCTTAAAAATTTTAGAACCACGAATATAAGAAACACTGAATAATGCTTCCTATCTCATTTTCTCCCACGTTAAATCTTTTGATTTATTATGTCTGTCTCTTTTTACTGTCGCTTTTTCGTTTCATCGACTTTCAAATCACAACGATGCTAAAGAAGTTTTCACTTCAAAAAAAATGTATCTATGTATTTACAAAAAAAATTGTATATCAGTCATGTGTAATACAAGTTCTACTTACTTTGGGGCCAGATGATGCTGTGTGAAAAGTCCGGCGTTATTTATTTGTTAATATTAGTATGTCTAGTCTATACAGTTATTGTATTAGAGTATAGTCATTGATTGTAAGGTGACCTAGTGATCTGACTCAGGTCACCACATCACAACAATGAAAACTAGACCATAATCTACTAAGAATACAGTAGTTAACTAAGCACGAGTATAACACTATTTTGACAAGTGACTTGAAACTTGAATGAATGAATCATTCCATTGACTGCAAGTTAGTAGGTATTATCACGACGATAAATGAATCACGACAATCTGGGTGTTTTATATTATCATAAGTATTTTATCAGTCATCTGGGCACCATAATACGTATTAGAATGGTATGCCACCGCAACATTCTAGTAGCTCCGCCTCTATTGATGGTACAAGTGACACAACTTTGTATCCTTAGTACCATTAAAATAGGTAGTACTTTATATCGTGTATTTAGTTTTTTTTACCAACAAAATTAACGATGCAATTTTTCTAAGAACAAACCTAACCTAACCTTAATGCCTTCGTAGCATCTGGACATATTCTCAGCTGGACGGGTTAGCAACTGGACAGAGTTATGTATCTAGACAGACGAACTATATTCTTTTGGCAATTCGGCGGCCGCTGCCGCGGCACGATCGCTTTGCTCGCTCGCCTCGCGCGTTGTTTTCTATACTCTAACATAACCTAACCAACTCATTTAACTAGAAAGTAAATACACGGTATAAACTAGTATCTGTTTTAATGGTACTAATAACACATAGTAGTATCACTGGTACCATTGATGGTACAAATCAATGGTACTATAGACACAGTGGTGGCAATTCGGTTGGTTCATTTCTAAAATTAGGAATTGTCTAAATTATATTTTAGTTAGTCATAGCATTCGTAAAACCTATTCGGTTGGTAACATCTAACTAAATCAGGAACGCTTAATTAAGTTAGATAACATTTAATAAGGATAAGTTGGTAACAGCAGAATACCAAAGTGTCATTTGACAGTTCAAAACCTAATTTTAGCTAAAATTAGTTAGGTTGGTGCCAACAGAATTGAGGCCAGTGTCGTATGAATAAAAATGTATGTAAAATTCCACTAGTGCGACAGTTCCAGCTAGTCCTAGCTTCAAGCGATCGCAATCAAATTGGTCTTGCTGTTGGAGGTACAATATACCAAATCATTTTACTCTTAAACACTTTTGTGTGTAACTATACTCATTGTATAAAGATGTTTGAGTAATTTGTCTGGACATTTGGTCAATAGACGGGTTTTTTTTTGAATTTGATTTTTTTGCAGTATAATAATATAATAATAATGCCGGACATTTCACACAGCATCATCTGGGCCCAAAGTAAGCAGAGCTTGTGTTATGGGTACTACATATTATACTACTTTATGTACTATTTTTTTTTTGTAAATACATACATATTATACATAGAAACACCCAGACCCGAGACAAATACTTGCAGATCTTACAAACATTTGTCCCGCGGCGGGAATCGAACCCGCAACCTTTTGCGTCACAGCCGGACCTTGGCCAACTGCGCCACAGAGGTCGTCGTAAAGTATCCTTTTGTACTTAGTTATAACTTAATAATAATGCCACTACGTATTTGAGGAAAATTACAGAAATATCATAAATGGCCTTTATTAATGTTGCGTTTCAGTATTCGGCCATTAAACTACTAATTAACTAAACTAAAATAAGATTATCTTTGGCCGTCTTGGGAAGCAAACATTGCGCTCTTATATTTATTTTTCTCGCGTTATTTCGGGGTTTATTTGTAATTTTGATGGTTTTATTCACATAAAGCTAGAGTTCTGTATTGACTCGGGTGTAAATAATTGCAATAGAAGTTTTGTTTCTTTGTGATTCGAGCAAAAATAAACCGTATAATTATTTTATACCACCTGACCCGACAGACGTTGTCCTGCCCTAACTATGAATATTGAATTCGAATTAGTATAATTAATTTAAAAAAAACTGCAGCGATCGCGCTGTCAATCGACTGGCAATTGTACGACAGATATGCAATAAGGTTACATTAGAAAAGTTAATATAGTTGTTATGTATTCTTTAATATATAAATCTTCTGATATTTTTTATTGTTTTCAAACAAAAAAAGAATTAGCAAAATCGGTATAGCCGTTCACGCGTGATGCCGTGACCAAGGGAAATAGGGATATTTTTTATATATGCACACATATATAGATGAAAAACAGCATTTTATATAAAACTAGCTGTCCCGTTCGCGACTTCGTCTTTCGACTTTCGTATTTTTTACTTTTTAAAACGCGCGTTTTAAAAAGAAAAAATATATCTAATTGTATCGACTGCAGTGCCATCTGCCGGGCTGATTTGTGAATCTAAACCATCCAGGGCGCCACCCAAACGCATACAAAAAAAAACATTCAAATCGGTCCAGCCGCTTAGGAGTTCAGTGCCATACACACGTACAGTAGAATTATATAAATATAATGATAACAAATGACGAACGACAAGATACGACTTTGTCACATCATACTATAAACAAACTAAACACTTGACATTAACATTGACATGCCATTAACGAAAAATAAACGAAAACAAATAAAACAAAGATAAGTAAAATAGCTAAAAAAAGTGAAAATCTAATATTTTTTAATCAAAAATACTAACCTTATAGGTCATAATTAACTGACAGCATTATTTTTTGGTTGATATTTACAAAGCATCGTCTAACTCCAAACGAAACATAGCTTCAAGTATGACCAGGAACCATATGACTGATATAATACATATTTACTTATATACCTTTATATATGATATAATACTTTATAATGTGTCTGAGACACAGAACAAACATCCATGTTTATCACGCAAACTAGCGACCCGCCCCGGCTTCGCACGGGTGCAATGCTGATACTACATGATGGTTATCCCTAAGAGATAGACATATACCATCTCGGACTTATTTGTAGACCTTTTTAAAGTGTACAGTACTGTAGTACATTATTTTGATCTATCTCGTAGGATTCAGCCAGCGTTTGCAATGTAAGCGCATAAAAAATAGTTTATTAACGACACCAAATTAGAAAGCTCTAAAATTATCAGTGTTTCTCTACTGTGTTATGCATTTATTATACATATAAACCTTCCTCTTGAATTACTCTATTTATAAAAAAAACCGCATCAAAATGCGTTGCGAAGTTTTAACGATCTAAGCATACATAGGGACAGACAGACAGCGGGAAGCGACTTTGTTTTATACTTTGTAGTGATGTTTATGACGACCACTGAGGCACAGTGGGCGCTACAGTGGTATTTTATACCGAGTTTTGTATAGAATGACATAGAACTTGTGCAGCTGCGTACTATATTCTGTATCATACTGCATAATCATATCATTTGCATCATACTATCATACTGTATCATGTCCCCTGATGATCAGGAAAAAACCGTCTCTGATAACTAAATAATGCTGGTGATTTCACACAACATCATCAAGCCCCAAAGATAGCATAGCTTGTGTTAAGGGTATCACATGACTGATATACTACTTATATACTTTTTTTTCTTTGTAAATATTATATTAAGTATACATAGAAACACCCAGACCCGAGACAAATGCTTGCAGATCATACAAACATTTGTCTAGAGGTGGGGATCGAACCAGCAACATTCTGCTTTACATAATAATACATAATCAATTTTAGACGATTACTTATAAATCGACTAGTTCGTATCGTCCAAAGGAAAAGTACTCAGAACAACTGATCAAATATTATTATTCAAATGAATGCAAAAGTTGATTATCATTTACATAGCAAATGACATACACATACATGACTCTAGCATCAGTAGATGTAATGTAAAGAGGAAGAATTAATGTAAGTATAAACGTATAAAGTATAAAGTCAAAGCCAAAAATATTTTTATTCAATACAATCAAAAGGATCACTTTGAAACGTCTTACATACTAGGTGAATTTAGGTGCCAATTCATCCTAACCCAAGTCAGAGAAAAACTGTCAAGAAACTCGTCCTGGTCCTAAAGCTTTTATGTATGATCTATCTTATTTTAACAACCTCTGTGGCGCAGTGGGATAAGGTCTGTCCTGAGAGGGAATCGAACGCCCTACAGCGCAGAAGGCAGAGCTCCTACCAACTGAGCTGACAGGCCAGTCATATTATGCCAGTATCCTTGATGTTTTCCCTCACCGTTTGTTAATAGAACTCGTTAAAGTCATGGAAAGTCGCGAAAGCCTTCTAACCCGTATGGTTTGATTTATACTCGGTTAGGTACACGAACACTTAATTATGCTGGTTCTTTTAATTACATAGATAAACTTGGATTACTTAGTATTTATAAATAGCTTAGCTTGAGTAAGTCGTACTAACTTAAGACGATGCCCACAGTAAATTAACTTTTATAAGGAAAACCGCTATTGAGTGCCATTGTAATAATACTGAGCCATTGAACACTGAGTTGTATAATATAGTATGTATTTAAGTAGTATATCAGTCATGTGGCACCCATAACACAAGCTTACTAAGCTCTGCTTACTTTGGGGCCAGATGATGCTATGTGAAATGTCCGGGCACGGGCCTAAGCCAAGTTTTAGGCTGAGCTTCACCAGGAAATTATTTTTGTAAAAACTATTCTACATGTATTTAAAATAGCTGCTTTCTGTAATAAAATATACGTATGCTTTGGTAGGTCTAAGTATTAAAACGATTGGAAGAGTTGTTTGGGAATAACGCCGGTTGATGACAGTGCTATCTGGACTATTGAGACCTTTTGCAGACGCCACATTCGAGTGATTTCGTTTTTCAAATCAACGTATTTGGAAAGCTTTTCTGAATCTAAATCGGGCCTATTACGGGTGTACGGTCTTGTCAATAAGGATCGCTCTATCAAAGTAATGTTTATGAGTACTATACTCTAGCACAATTTCGGGTGTGTATTTGTAATATGATGCTGGTTATTGTTGGCCACTTGATCGTGTCTGTGCTTATAGTCACTTTGAGCGATCGCTTTGCAGACCCCCGTGATGTGCTGGATTGTTTCAGAACCGCTGTTGCAACTTCGACACACGTAAGTTGTTAAGCTACGTTGCTTCATGATATATTTCTGATAATTGCGCGTCTCTATCACTTGGTCTTGAATGGCAACCATGAACTATTAATATTATTATTATTTTCCTCGTTTAAATAGTTTTTAAAATAACTGGTTGTTTTATTAATGTAATTATGAAATGGTGTCTAAAATATTCAATTCTCATCATCTTCATCGTCTTCACAGTCAACTGTAAGACTGTAGGAGAATTCGTCGTTTATCACTGATAGGCGGAAAGCAAGCTAATTAAAACATTAGCCGTTAAACTGTTTTTGAATTCGTTTAGAACGCGATTTGAGCGCGGTGAATACTCGTCTAAATCATTTGATCAGGATGTTGCCTTAATGGTCTGTATCAACCATCTTAATAGTTGGAAATCGGATGTCTTTAAAGTTGCGGAGTCGGTCCGTCAATTACATAGTTTATCTTAAACAGCCTCAAATATCTAATTAACCAGGTCTAAGGAGATGTCTAGGTATAGGTACCAAGTCGAATGAGGATCGCAATTTGCTTGTGAGTTTTTGTTTTTTTTTAATTCGTTAAGCTCAAACAAAATTAGGTATTAAAAAACTAAATTTTTCTCGTTTTATGACTTTGTCGAAACCAACAAGTCGTCACGCAACATTAAGAAGTAGGTATCTTGATTCTCAATTTATACACCTGTGCCTTAATTTCAAGTGTTGCCCTACCGGCGTTCTTGTCTTCTGTCTACAGTACTAGTAATTTGGTTAAAAAATTCTGATTCCGTCTTTTCCGGCTAGTTCTGGCATCACTTATAAAATTTAATATTTAGACGAAGCAAGAAACGCTTGGTACAGTGCTTGCCCTAATTCCGCTCCCCTCAAGAACCTTTCGGCCCAACGGCAATGGGACGGGCCTCTATGTGAGCTTACATGGAGCTTACATCATCTGTTAGAAACATGCTCAAGCTCCGTAGATCGCGCCCGTCTCCTAGCCGTTTCGAAATGGGAGTCAAGACATTGGTTACAAGCACTACCATCATCTAACATTGGAACATTATTAGATCCTACAACATTTCGAGTTGCAATTTGTCTGCGGTTGGGTGCGCGGTGCTGCGCCCCTCATCAGTGCCAGTGTGGTACAGCGGTCGACCAGCTTGGTCTCCATGGGTTATCGTGTCATAGGGCCGCCGGTAGGATTGCCCGCCACGCAAGTCTTAACGATATCATTCGTCGGGAAATCACCAGCGTCAACGTACCAGCTGTTCTCGAACCCAACGGTCTGAAACGTGATGATGGTAAGAGGCCTGATATGACTCTTGTCCCTTGGGAGATGGGTAGGCCATTAGTGTGGGATGCTACTTGCGTAGACACCCTGGCCGCACCCCATCTGTCGGGGGACTTCCGTTAGGGCTGGTGCGGCGGCTGAATGTGCCGAGGACCTCAAAAACCGCAAATATGTTGGTTTGGATAAGGCCTACATATTTGAGCCTTTTGGAGTCGAGACCCCGGGCCCGTGGGAAACAGGAGCCCACCGCGTATTCAAAATTATATAACGGCGTCTGGTAGATACGTTGCATGACCCAAGAGCTGGCTCCTATCTGGCTCAGCGTATTAGCATTGCCATTCAACGTGGTAATGCCGCCAGTATCTTGGGAACGCTGCCCTCTGGCAGTGATCTGGATCAGTTGAGCTATCTATAGATCGTTTTAAACGGTCCTTAGATAGCTCAACTGTTTCACGTGTATTTTATATTATTGTATATTATTTTGTACATTTCTGTAATTATTTCCTTAATTTTCCTTAAATAATTTGAAAAATATATATTTTTTTAAATCTATGTTGTTATATAAAAATAACAATTGACGTGCATCAATTGACATCAATTGACACGCAAAAGCACGAAAATAAAACAACCGAATAGAGAACATGCCAATTTTTTGAAGTCGGCTAAAAATCAACATCCTGCCCTCAGACAGTTAACCGACACGTTTTAAACGTATAAACTCTCTTGTATTCGTTTTTCGTAGTTAAGGTGATAACATGGATCATGTAAAAAAGCGCTAGGCCCAGGACGAGTTTCTTGCCAGTTCTTCTCGGACTTGGGTTAGGAGGAATTGGCACCTAAATTCACCTTGTATGAAAGACGTTTCAAAGTGATCCTTGCGATTGTATTGAATAAAGTATCTTTTGACTTTGACTTGGCAGGTTTAGCTAAGTACTAAGTAAGAAAGAAAGAAAAGAAAGATTTTTATTTATTTGACCAAGCACTTACATAATTTTAAAAATCAAAATAGATATAATAAATGATTGAAACTATGTACCTAGATTGTTGTGTAGAGCAAATAGGTCCCCGTCTCAGCATGATGCTGTACCGAACCAATGGAGGATCGGGGCAGCGCTGATATTCGGACGGAGCCTAAAATGATGTGTGACGTTACGAATACCGATCAAAACACAGATTATACATAATAAATAATGTAGTAAGTACATGCATACATAATGAGGGTGCAATATTATCCTTACTTACTAATATTATAAACGTGAAAGTTTGTATGTATGTTTGTTATTCTTTCACGCAAAAACTACAGAATGGATTTTAATGAAACTTTTCAATAATATAGCTTATACATCAGAATAACACATAGGCTACAATTTATATAGATATTGTGTGAACTGTCCAAAATATAACGATTAGTGAAGTAAGCTTACATGAGGTAAAATATTTGGTGATATGAAGTGTTTCATGTACTCGATATACTTAGTTTCAATTTACATACAATGCACTATATAGAACAAGGGTCTCTCAAAGTAACTCTGTCTGTCTGTTACGCCTTCACGACTTAACCGCAAAACCAATTTTGATTAATTTTGTTATAAGGATAGATAGGACCTTGGAGAAGAAAAAAAGCTACTCGAAGTACCTAATAATACTGCGCAGACGAAGTCGCGGGCACCAGCTAGTACAGTATATCATTAGTATAAAACAAAGTCGCTTCCCGCTGTCTGTCTGTCCCTATGTATGCTTAGGTCTTCAAAACTACGCAACGGATTTTGATGCGGGTTTTTTTATTAGATAGAGTGATTCAAGAGGAAGGGTTATATGTATAATACATAATATAGTAGAGAAACACTGATAATTTTAGAGGTTAGCGTATATGGGTTCAACGTGTTAGAACTACTGAGCTACAGCAAGGCGTGGCCGAGTCAGCTAGTTTTTATATAAAACTAGCTGACTCGGCAAACGTTGTTTTGCCAAATAAGGGTTGATCGTAGAGGAGTGAAAATTTAGGGTTGCATGTATTTTTGTATGATGTATCATAAAAAAATAAAAACAAAAAATTTTGTCTGAAAAATAAAAAAAAAAATTAAGGGGTGGACCACCCTTAACATTTAGGGGGATGAAAAATAGATGTTGTTCGATTCTCACCCCTGACTAATATCCTCGCTAAGGATCACGAAAATCGGTCGAGCCGTTTCGGAGGAGTTCGATTACGCACCCCGTGACAGAAGAATTTTATATATTAGAAAGATAAAAAGGTTAACTTGTGTACTAAACAAGTAATTATTTAAGGACATAGAATAAGAAGTTGAATGATTATTCTAAAACCTAGTTGTCTTATATAAACCACTAATAACCAGTTTCGTACCGAATGACATAGAACTTGAGTAAAATTAACATACATAATAAAATATACGATATAATATTATCATCCTCATTATTATAGTCAGTTTGTAAACAGCTCCCGGACCAAGGGGCCAAGTGTTGATTTATAAATGGATATTTTACTTCGAAGATAGAAAACCAGTTTTTCAAGTGGCAATAGGTATTTTACAAGTCTGCATAATAGAAAAAAACTTCAAAAGTTAACTTTGGTGAGTGATGACATGGCATTTTAAATACCTAAGACATCTCGATGCTTAGGACAGATGATGTTGTAAAATTATAATTACGTGTTAAAAACTAAAAAGAAAACCGACTTCATTGGATACAATTTGAGAACATAAAATTATTTTATTTTGAATTTTTTGGTGGAAAGTAGATGTATTTTGTTTATATATAATATGGGTAGACCAACTTAACGCACTGCTCTGCATGCAGTGCAGAGCAGTGCGTTAAGTTGGTCTATATAACGAAACGATAACGAAACGAAACGATAACGAGAACGATAACGAAAATATCATCGATGTATACATTTTTAGATTTTTGTTGACTTTTTTAAAAACCGCTCGACCGATTTCGATAAAATTTAAATGGGACTACCATTTAAATAGGAAGGAAGCAAACAAAAAAAAATTGAAATCGATTCAGGCGTCTTTGAGTTGAGGCGACGAGTTGAGAATCTTCTCCTTTTTGATGAAGTCGGTTAAAAAGAAAAAGAAAAAACTATTAACCATTAATGGGCAATGCACACAACACCATCAACAACAAACTAGCTTGTATTTTGTTTTTATTGTCATATTAGCTAGTCTGAGACTCTAATACAATCGAGAAAGATCGTTTACAGCAGTAAAATTTGCTCCAACAGTAATTACCGAATCGTAAAACTATAAATTGAGATATTTTCAATATGAGTAGAACCGTGTATTATTACATTTTGTCTTAAATCATTAACATCAAATGGCACCCCAGCACTCTTCTCTTAGTGAACCGGCTCTACTATCGAACACAGATTTTAAATGCGTGTGTTCGGTTGCGTTATTTTGTTAATTTTATAGACTAGGGTACACTTTCGTTTGATTCCATTTTAATTTGAAAAAAAAAACTATCATCCCTAAGGGTACCCTAAGGGACTTTTAATTGAGTAACGTATTCTTTTGAAGAGAAGTATAATTACTGTTGACTGTGTATTTTTAAATACCTTAAATGCACTTAAAAATACACATTTTGTGATTTATTTAAAGTATATAGCGGTAATATTGTTATTATATATATTTAATGATAAGAGCGGCGCCAGGTTGCTTCACGGTTGAACTCCTCTTAATTAACTTGCGTTCAAGTTTAATAAGGATGCATCCACACTGAGCTAGTAACTCGATAGGTAAATTTCTGTATCTATAGATATACTTTTTCGATACGTTCTGAAAATGTAATAATTTATTATATATTAATTTATAATTTATTTTATTTATTAAAATGAAATATTTATCGACAATGCATACAACACCATCTTACCCCAAACTGTAAATAGATTGTATTATGGTGACCAGATGACTGATAGAATATTATATTTTTAAATACATAATTATGATACTTTATAACACCCAGATACAAAACAAACACCTATATGTTCATCACACAATTGTTTGTCCTGGGAGGGAATCGAATCCTTAACCTCGAATATCAATTAGATAATACTAAAGGCAATTATATTTATGCCCAATAAGTAATGAGTGGGTCATAAACTGGTAAGTACCTAGTTTAAAATAAGTAAATACCTATCTGAGTAAAATTCGCACAGCTATTATAATCTTCATCAACGTAATATACATAATGTGTGTTATACATTTTGATAAACACGGGCGCCCACGTATTATTTTGTCGATGGAGGCACACTGTTAACACTGTTCATGCTGTGCCACAGTATGAACGCGTTTATACTGTGGCAGCGAGTGGACTGCGGATTAAACTCACTCTGACGAAGATTACGTGAGTAAAACCCGTGTTTATCACATTTTGAAAGTGAAATTATGAGTGTTATTGATTAGTATTCCTATAAGCGACGATAGGCTTGCAACCCGTCGCGTACGGAGTGCTAAACAATGTGCAAAGAGTAGGCATGTACCACATATAATGTTCGGATATCGCTTCGATTACCCCCATAAGTAACTAGAGATATGAGGAGATGTCGTGTGCAAATTTTATTTTAAATATAGATATTTATGTTTGACATCATTTTGATGTTGTGACCAGACCTTTACGCTACGAGTTTGTGTTATATAAAATGAATATCACAGCAATTTAATAGCGCGCAATTTTTATGTAATAAAAACTTTAACCTTGAGTTTGCAAAATTAGTTATGATTGGATTGTTACAGCAAAAAATCTAAGCGAGTCTACTTTTGAACAAGTATGAATTTAAAATTACAAATTTAACCTAAACATAAAGAAAACCTCTATTTATAATAATCTAAACCTATTCATTGAGACCATTCCAATAAACCCAAATACGATATCTCTGCTTTAGGTTGGTGTGGAGTTGAGTATTATGCAGATTCCAGGTGATGGTGCAGCATCAGGTTAAGGTTACCATGTTCTTGCATCATCAATCATACGAGACATCTTTTAAACTGACTGGCCTGCCAGCTAAGCTGGTAGTAGCTCTACCTTCTGCGCTGTAGCTTGAGATTTCGATTCCTCAACGCAATAACGTTGACAAACAGCGCGATCGCCATAATACAAGCTATGCTTAATTTGGATCTAGATGGTGTTGTGTGTAATATCCATCAATATTTATTTATTTACAAAACAAAAAAACCAACAAAGCGGTTTCCACGAAAAGAAATATACAAATAGCGAATCTTTTGCTGCTACGCAACAAAGTGCAATTTAGCTCGCACAAGCGCTTAGTGCCTAACATTACATATTACATTGTTATTACATACATTGTGCCTCTCTTTCTATCGTGTAACTTAATCTCGTCTGGATTGAGTTTTCTATATGAATTTGCAGTAGTATGGGTCACTTGTAACTTACCTAACATGCAGAGTACGCCTGGGGTTAAAAAATTGTGAGCGTTTATTGTGAGTGTATCTTTACATGAAACAAACAACCCCACACGAACATAAACATGCATCACTTTGTTATTGTATAAAATGTCATCATTTACTGAGGAGATATCTTAAGTCTCACTTGCGTCTACTTTGCTAGCTTCGAGTTAAGTCTAAATTTGTACAGCTTCTTGCTCGAATAGTGTATGTTTAATCATGATTAAAGTTGTGGGTTCAGTTTATATCTTGTTTGTCTCATCAAGGTTAGCAAAAGCCAGCGATAGACGATATAATCGTTAATTATGTAAATAAATTTGAAATAGAAAACCTACAGTTATTTCTACCTATGTTTATACATATGTTTTATAAAGATTTTATTGCTTTTATTTACTTAGAGCCTCCCTCCTCTTTATGTCGTGTTCCTCATTGCTGAGGGTCGTAACCTCCGCGAATCATTCCTTGGACGATCGCTTTCTACTTGCTTCGGTCTTCGGCAGTGTGTAGGTTTTCGTGGGCGTTCCTATTAGTGGTGTCTAATTTTTTTAATTTAAGGATCTGGTCTGTCCACCGTTCCCCGTATCTTTCCTGTCGCCAGGAGCTTTTCTAGGCTGTCGTTCTTCCTTCTGGCTATGTGCCCGAAGACTTAGCTTCGAGACATGTTTTTTTATACCAACAGCAAGCAAGCAAGAATACGGCCTACCTGATGGTAAATGAAACGGAGTTTTTACTCAAAACGGGATATTCACCATGACATGTGAGTTTTTCTGCTTCCCGATATTTCGACACAGTTGCATGCGCCATGATCACGAGATAAACTGAAGTCTTTAGTGGATGTTAATGATTGTCAAATTGGTCTACGATCTTTCACTTTCTCACATGTAAATAACTCATTTCGAGTGAAAATTATGTTCAAAATCATGATAGTTTCAAAAGTTATACACAGTAATATTTGCACACTGCTTGAAGGCAGAATATCTAAATCTGGGGTTACATACTAACACGGACGCTTGCTGTAGAGTCATGTTAAAAGTAGATTGACATTAGTTAATGTAGCCTTTAAGAAAAGATACCATTTATTATTGACTAGCCTGTCAGCTCAGTTGGTAGTTGCTCTGCCTTCTGCGCTGGAGGTTGAGGGTTCGATTCCCTCCCTGAACACACATTTGTGTGACGAACAAAACTGTTTGTTCTGTGTCTTTGTGTTATAAAGTATCTTATGTATGTATTTAAAAATATATAAGAATTATATTAGCCATCTGGTCACCATAATACAAGCTATGCTTAGTTTGGGGCTAGATGGTGTTGTGTGCATTGTCCTATAACATTTACTTTCTCCGCTTCAAAATACACGCACCCCTAAATTCTAATTACCTACGTAACATAATCTCATACGACCAACCCATTATTATATTATATTACCGCTTAGCTATAGCATAGCATATTATGTCATATCATTATATATACCAAGTTCCATTCAAATCTTTTGACAATTATTTTGAATAATACATTTTATAATACATGTAGAAAAGTAGGGATTAGTAGCATAGTTGAGTAGGTTTATTTATTTGTACGATTCATTTAAGTACTTTTTTGTTATATACCAATACGAAAATCAATCGATCGAAAGTACATGTTTCGTAATAAACGGAAGCCCCCTATTCTGTTATCATTAAACTGCGATAGAGAAACGCATTCGACACGCGGTCATTCAGAATATAACAAATTTTAAAACGAAGCGTGATCTACATTTATTTTAATTACTAGCTGCTATCCGCGTCTTTGCACATGCGGTTCCTACATGAAAAGTAGCCTATGCCCTTCCCTAAGATACAATCTACCTCTTTACCAAAGATTTTAACAAGATCATTAGTATAAAAGCTCTATTTACTATCTGTAAACTTGACTAAAGAAAGTAGTTGAAAAATATGACAAATATTTTTTTGGGTACTTAAATGGATAAAAACGATCACTTCTTTGTTTTTCTATCTGTCTATATGTCAAGACCCATTTTTTCAGAAACGTGTGATGGTATTAAGCTGAAATGAATATCATATATTATTAGTCTGCGGAGCGTTGAAGCTGAAAAAGTAAGGTCACTTGAAAGAGCATGTTGAGTTATGATTAAATAAATGAACATCAACCATCAACAAGCCATTTGAACATCAACACCTATTTTCCAATTGATGAGCAACTTCCACAGGTTTGATGGATTCAAAACTTTTTATCCTGTTATTTCAATGATAATTTACCGTAAGTTGAAACACCTAATTCTCTGTAAACGTACGTGGTCTGGTGTCTGCAAGACATAACTTCTGCAGATACCATCGTTTTTCGAATTGTAAGCAAATTTTACTTATTCTTAAATAAACATTTTTTAAGTGATAACTTCTTATGGCAGGGTAAACCGCTTCGTTAAGTAATGCGTTACGGCGCCAGTCTGTGTGGCTTCTCTTTCTCTCACGCATACGGCAGCGGTAGGCAGGCTCCTCCTCTCTCACTCTAACCCACAGCGTTCTAACTAAAACTAGTCAAATTAGTTTTATTTATCACTTCTGTCGGGCGTCCCGAGGCGCACGTTTTTTTTTATATTGCATGAACTTATTTACCTTGATCTGATGCTGCAACATCATCTGCAGGATACTCAACTCATTACCAACATACAGAATTACGTTTTTAGTTTCATTCATTGGTTATTCTCGTAACGATGTTGTTTTGTCTTGAGGTTTTTTGTTGATGGTAGGTACTTTAGTTAGGTACTTCGTGATACTTGTGATCTTAAGGTAAATGGTAGGTACAACGACCGTGTGACCTATCTGACTTATAATTGGTACCTACAGTTACGGATAAACAAACGTGTGCTAATCACGACCACCTAACTGACCGATAACAGGCCGATAACTCGTCATGACCTTTTACACGTTTTGTGGTCACTTTATCATTATTTTTTTATAACTGTCTTACTGCTGGGTAATAATGGACTCCTAAGCCTTCAATTCGCAAACTATATCATTGGTTTCGAGATCGGCTCTCGAGTTATTATCATAAACGATTAAAATATATAAAAAAAATTATAACTTTCAAGGTAATAATTTCTATATTTTTTTAAATCACTGTAGAGATAGATAGATAAGCACTTTATTGTACACAATAGTAGATTGTTGCACCGAGCGCAAAGTGAGTTATTAATGCACGAGTGATATGTTGGTGCCCGAGCGCAGGCGAGGGCACTGAATTAACACGAGTGCATTAATTACACTCTTTAGCAAGGTGCGTAATTTACTTTTCTTTCAACTACCAATCTAGGTACCTACTGTGATAAAATATACCTACTCAAACTAAAAATATGAAGAATCAAAGTTTTACAATGGTACAAAATGCGCGCCATTTGTTTTATTTTTTTACCAAGTAGGTTTTATTCAGCCGATTTTTATTATCAGCCAGTATCTTTTTGATCTAATGCAAACATTTTATATTAAACTTAATGGGAGATATTAAACCTATGTGGTAAATTTATGTCTAAATAAAAAGTAAAAAACAGTGCAATAATGAAAAACAGTGCAATAATGAGATATCATATAACATTAGATACTGCACTGTTTTGGTTCTAAGCATAAAATACGTCCTTTGTGATCGGTTTTGTAATGATTAATGATAACATTACTACGTAGTTGAAAGAAAAGAAAAAATCACAATAATGATTAGCAAAACAGTTGTACAATGGTCAGCCTTATCGCTAAAAGCTATCTCTTCCAGGCAACCTTTAGAAGAGTATGTGGAAGAGCATGTGGCTAAAAAGCTTACGGTCCATCTGCTGGTAAGTGTTACGAATCCAAACGCCCAGTTATACCGGTTAATAGAGATATTAATAGTAGAGCAAATCTTACTTAATAAAAAAAGGTACTTATTAAAGTTGTGTTTTTGGTTTTGTGTTTTTGTAGTGTTTTTGGTGATCTGAAGCATCAGTGACGAATGTCGGCAGATTTGTTTGAGCATTTTCTTTCCAAATGATACCTTTCGTTTTGACATTTAATTTTGTTCGGATAAAATTTTAATTGTGTAAAAATTCAAGAGTATTATAGTTAATAAATGTTCACTTTACCTCCTCGGTTCACCAATTCTTAATATTAACCGATCTTCAAAGATGAGAAAATTCATAATTTTACAAAACTTTAAACAACATTATATATTCATATTTTTTTACAACAATACAAGGTTTTTACAATAATCATATCTTTTTGTTCCATTTACATGGGCTTTAAGATGTCAACTGTGGAAAGACACAAAAAGACAGTACACCGGTGGTGGCTTTACTATAACGTCGGTTTTGAAAAATCATTTGAATGACAAGGCATGGCTCAATTCCGTCTAGAAACTTAAGTACTAGAAACTATAAACATGGTTGAAAAATACCAGAATAAGTCTGTCTTTTCCGGCTAGTTCAGGCATTAATCTCAAAATGGCTCTCTCTCATAAATCTAGACGAGGCTTAAAACGCTTGAAACAGTGCTTACCCTAAATTCGCTACGTCTATGAACCTTTTGACCCAACGACAAAAGTGCAAATGTACCGGCCTCAATAGCGTCTATATGATTGAGCCTTATGGAGATGAAAATTCTGGGCGTCTGGTAAAAACATCGCGACCCAAAAGCTGTCTTTTATCTGGCCCAGCGTATTAGCATTGCCATTCAACGTGGCAATGATGCCAGTGTCTTGGGGCCGCTCACATCTGGCAGTGATCTGGATCAGTTGAGCTATCTTTAGATCGTTAATAAATATTGAATGAAAACATAGAATCAAAAACATTGTTAAAGGCTGACGAATTTGAACTAGTTCTAAATGAAACTACTCTGTTACCCACATACTAGATTACGTGGATTATATATAATAATAATAATAATAATACCGAACATTCCACACATCATCATCTGGCCCCAAAGTAAGCAGAGCTTGTGTTATGGATACCACATGACTGATATACTACTTATATACATATATTGTTTTGTAAATACATACATATTATACATAGAAACACCCAGACCAGAGACAAATACTTGCACATCATACAAACATTTGTCTCGCGGCGGGAATCGAACCCGCATCCTTTTGCGTCTCAGCCGGACCTGAGCCCACTGTGCCACAGAGGTCGTCAATATAGATGATGCCTTAGCATCCTAGTCTAAGATCCTAGTAGTCTGTCCTAGCAGACTTTTTTTGTCTATGGTACTCAAAATGAGGATATTTTGAATTATTATTTTTCATTTTAGACCGTTAAAAAAAACCAGTGTCTGTGGTCTATTTCTATTGTTTATCAAAATGGTTGTACCTATAGAATCTCCTTGCTTAGCAAAAGAGGTGCACGTGCAATAAAGTACCGTAGCAATACCTTCCATCTAGGTACAACTGTATTACAGTGAGTGTAGGTGATCACGCGTTGCACCTTTAGCAAACACGTGTGTTTGTACTGAAAGTCAATGAAATTAAACGCTAAACCGATGCAAACTCGTCCACTTAGCCTTTGTGGGGGCGTAAAGCATGCCTTGTAGAGCTTAGTGTGTAACGTGTCCCAGAAGTACATAGCTGAGTAGTTCAGCTAATATTCCAATCGTGCATAATATGGTGATCAGATAGAACTTTAACCTTATTATCAACCACAAAAGATTGTGAACTCGAATTGACTATTAAGTGCTTATGTTTAGCATTTTCTGAATTGAAGCATTTCAATTTATGAATAGAGCAGAAAGTAAATAACAGACTTTGCACAAATATAAGAGAAACAAGTTTGGACAAAACAAATATATACGCATTTGTATGTAAAGCATTACGTTTTACATTGTATTAAGGTTTTTAAAGGTCTAGATAAAACGGCCGTGGGCTTGCAACCCGTCACGTACGGAATACAAACTATTGTGCAAAGCGTGGCCATTTGTAAAAAAATATATATTGGACTTGCCTCTGACTACACTCAAAAACCTAAGTAGGTACCTGAAGACCATGAGATGGTCTACCTAAGCATTTATTTTAAAAAATGTAAAGATATTAGACAAAATTCCTCTTTTTTTTTTCTTTTTTTATCATCGATAAACCTACGTTTGCCCACGATCTCGCCTGAAGTTAAGCGACGATGTGGCCGACGATGGGGCACGCAGGTCTAGAAGAGACCTATTTACTCAAGACTTAAAGAGACCTAGATGGTAATTTTCAGGAAAGACAGACGACGGCAAAGCATTCCAATCGTTCACACTACTAGTGACACTATATGAAGAAGAAACTTAACAAACACTCATTTGTCTTCGATATGACATGATTCTTATTGTCTCCTTTGCAGGAACAATCACCATGGTGCAAAGAGTGGCAACAGACGAGCGACCGTTCGAGACGCCGTCTTCTGATGAGAGCGGTCTCGGCAGGAGCGACTCGCCTAGTGAAGACACAGAGCCTGAAGCGGCATTGGTAAGCTTTTTAGTTTTCATCACCTTCATCTGTACCTACTAAAGTCTGCACTTATGTTGTATCCCACTGTTGACACAGTATTTTCTTAGAGCCAACTTTAATACACACTCATTCTCTATATTGAAATATTTCCAGTTATGAGTTGATTTGCGTTAAAATATCTGCAAACCCTCTGTATAAATCAGCTTATCGGGTTTACATTGCGTTGCGCTTACTGGACTTTAGTTTACAGTAATGAGTCCAAGTATCGAAACTCAATGGTGAAGCAAAAAGTTATGCTCGATAAAAATCTAAAACTGTCAATAAAAAAACATCAGAGTGTCAAATCAGTTCAGCAACATGTCACCCTAAAAATCTAATTGAATGTCAAAAAACCATCGAACAAAAAACTGAACTGGTCATGTTTTTTAATACCCAGTGATTTTTATCTCACAAATTAGATCAAATAAATTAACCGCGATGACCGGGTTTTTCGAACTTTCGCTCGGCTATGACATATTATTTAAATCTTAATAATATCATAGCGTTGGTCGTCGGTATCCACATCATTCTTGCCTTACGGAACTTCAATAGAGTGAGCCTGACTCTACCTAACCAGCCTCAATCGTGTACAGAACTAGAGACGGAATCAGAATCATCATGCGATGAAACTTGCTTCTGTAGTAGGCAGTAGAGCTCCCACAATGAAAATACATTGACACACAAAGCGCAACCCTGGCCGCTCCATTCCTACAAACACGATGACAGCGTTTGAAAAGAAACTAAAAAGAAGACGGATGATAAGAAAGATTTCTGAGAAAATCATCAACACATGTTTGTTAGCTACCATTTCATTGGCGTTTGCAGAGATAACCGTGACCGTCTTGATTTTATTACTATAGCAAAATTTTATCGTACGAAATGGCTCTGAAAAGAATGTGGGGACGTCGACGGGCGTTCGTACAGAAGGCAGTCGAAGGGTTGGTGGATATACTTGCCTGGGCCACGCTTATTTTCGGAACATACTTTCTGTTAAGTTTGTAGAGAAGAATCTGTCGTAAAAAAATGTACAAGCCTGTAGTAAAGCCAAATATAAAGAACAAAGATACAAATTCCTGAATGAAAGTTTTATCTAACATCAATTCAACATCAGTTTTGTATTTGATTTTTACACAATATGTAACTAAGAAATAAAGTCATGAAAAATTGCGAATTTGAATTAATTACAGGTAGTATTTAAGAATTTTGATAATGTTCGTGTTTTTTTCTAGTATACCTATGGTATGATGTTCTTTCCGTTTGTTATTTGTGTCACTATCATATCACTGTCACGACGAACAAACGGAAGCAACTTTGCAGACTGCGATACGGCATCTTAGTGAATGAACTTAAACGTCCATTCACTTATATAAATCTAACTGACAACCGTGACAGAAATATAGAAGTAGCGTAGATACAGTGCTCACCTCGAAAAATGGAACACATTACCCAATTCCAATAATTTCTCCCAATAGATATTACGAAATTGTTCATCAGCTCTACCTTAGTTTACTACGCCGACAACACCTTGGCCAAGTGTATCAAATCATTAATGAAAGTATTGACTGGTCAATCAATTAGACAAGTACTTTGGACATCCACCGAAAGTGCCAACTTGAGGGTCAGATGCATGACGTCATATCAATCCATCTACGAACAAGGTCTCTATAAATCTAAAATAAGAACATAAAATAGGTATAAGTTCTGAAAAGTTATATAAGATAATTTCGATCCACTTATTCGATTTATAGAGACAGAGAGGGCATCTTGACATGGTTTTTCATCTGAAGGAACATTGTTACCAAAAAGGTTTATTTTATTATAAAATTAGTATTAATATGGGCCTAATCTTAGATGAGTTGTGGGCTTAAATCATCACTCAGTGGAGCCTTGAGACAGCGAGACGGCGCCGTGGCAGACCCAAAAAGAGATGGCGAGACGATCTCGACACCTTTGACAGAACTTGGGTCTAATTAGGTCATACCGAGATGACTGGAGAGATCAAGGGGAGGCTTTTGCCCAGCAGTGGGACACAATGGGCTAATCGTAATCATAATGGGCTAATCAAAGAATCGACCCAAAGCCGCAAACGAACTAAACCATTTTTAAACTAGGTACCCACAATAAAAACTGATTATTTTTATGATATGACTAAATATGAAATGATGTTTTTTAAACTTACGCGATCAGAACACATTATTATAAATACTTACGGGTATTTATCGCGTTTATTTACCTATTTTTCCCGACGTTTCGACGAGTCATCCCGTGACCACGACAGAGTGTAAACCTGTCGAAACGTCGGGAAAAATAGGTAAATAAACGCGATAAATACCCGTAAGTATTTATAATAAATATGAAATGCTTTCAAAACCCATCTCAAACTTCCTGCTCTATTTATCTCATGCAACAGGTTATATTGATAAGCAAATGTTCTCACAATCCTTGTGCTCTATAGGTTGAGGGTTAGATTCCTTCCCAGAATAAACATTTGTGCGATGAACATAGGCGTTTGTTCTGTGTCTTTTAAATATACTAGTCTTCGACCATAATTAATTAATAATTAATGTACCTAATGTTTTATGTATAATTTACATTTTGATAAACACGGGCTTTACACCGACACTGTTTCGTTTCATCTAGAGAATCTTCATCAGGGTGAGTTTGATCCGCGGTCCGCTCGTTGCCGCTCGAGTTCACGGTTCGCACTGCGAACAAAATGTATATACAACTCACGAAAGTTTTGAAAGTGAAATATGTATAATTTTTCAAAAAATAATAGCATTCTGCACTCCTATATAATATAATACTTCTATATAATATATACTATAAGTGTGCGAAATTTCATACTCCTCCATCCGCGTAATTTTCGTTAAAAGGGGTATAAAGTTTTTGCTTCACGTAACTATTAATATATAGATATAGTTTTCTATCATTCATCTGGTCACCATAATACAAGCTTTGCTAAGTTTGGGTCTACATGGTGTTGTGTTCTTTGTCCACCAATATTTATTATTTATTTCATCATCAGGTGGTGCCTCCTGATGGAGGTTGGGGCTGGATGGTCGTAGCGGCTTCGTTCTTCTGCAATGTACTAGTGGACGGCATCATTTTCTCAGGAGGTGTGATGTTAGCGGAAATCAAGAATGAATTCAAAGTAAGTCCATTTTTACCTCACCCTGACCTAAGTATTCTGCTCTGGCGAGAAACTATCTGAATGGTGATGCAAATTCATAGAAGGTTTTCTATTGAAGTGAAAACTTCTTTAGCATCGTTGTGATTTGAAAGTCGATGAAACGAAAAAGCGACAGTAAAAAGAGACAGACACATACATTCATAAGATTTAACGTGGGAGAAAATGAGATAGGAAGCATTATACGTGTTTATTATTTCGTGTTTGTGCGCATGCGTAGCACAAAACTTGAGAAAAGGCATCACAACAACCGTGGTGTTGTATACGAGTACGTATTATATTATACGTATGTTTTTTAAAGGTTTCACTTCTACCACGTGTGAATTGCACACATGTTTTTTTATTTATTGTTATTGAGGGCATCCAACAATAGTTATAGATGTAAAACGACCTCCGTGGCGCAGAATGTTGCGGGTTCGATTCCCGTCATGTGACAAATGTTTGTATGATCTGCTAAGTATTTTTCTCGGGTCTGGGTGCTTTTCTGCTTGAACAAAAAAAAGTACCTAAGTAGTATATCAGTCATGTCATACCTATAACACAAGCTCTGCTTTCTTTCGGGCTAGATGCTGCTGTGTGAAATATACGGCATTATAACTATTATTAAATAAAAAGTACTTATAATCGCACACTAGCTAATGAGTTGTTTATTTATTGACATTAGAATGACAAGGACAAAACATACTAAATATGTTATTATAGGATAGAGATTGATAATTAATTTCTAAAAGGGTCTTAATCTATGTGTACTACTAAATACACAGTACTTACAAAAATATATTCTTTCGTCATCTAGATAAAGTTTTTTTCCCCGTTTCCAAGTATTTTTTTTCAATTTAAATAATGTGGAAGAGGATTTATTTACCTGAATCGTCAAATCGTATCTGTAAAGCCATTGTTAAATTGTAGGGATAATAAACTACTTTCCTACATCACATTACGTTTTTGTACTAAAAAGTGTTTTTTAAAACACTTTTTAGTACAAAAACGAAAACTTTTAACTTTGAACCAAAGCTTTTAGCTTTGGTTCAGCCTACAATTAGTCATAGAACAAATTGAGGTATTTTGCAATAGAGAACACATTTATCATACTCATACTAATTTTATAAATGTGAATGTAAGTTTGTTTGTTCCGCTTTCACGCGAAAACTACTTAACCGATCATCATGAAACTTTGTATACATATTCTTGGAGGTATTAGAAGTAACATAGGATACTTTTTATGAAATATATATATACGAAATATATACGAAAGATAAAAAATATATTTATTCTAAGCATACGCGTACGAAGTCGCGAGTAACAGCTAGTAATAAATAAAATACAAAAACAACGGAATGATCCAGACGCCGTGCAATGCCCATCTCGTGCGCAGGCTATTTTTAGTCAGCTGCCATTTGGACCACACCTCGCTCTGACTGTCAAATGCGTCATAGCCAAGCCTCCGCGTTAAAAACGAATAAATAATATGTATGCAAATTCTTCAATCTTTTAACAGAAAACACTAGGACCGTGACGCAGACGCAAACTGATTAGATGCGTGCGAGCGTCATTTAAATGTCGAAACATTGATATTGCGTCGCCAATTTGGGGTTTTCTGGGTTTTCCGCAAGGCTTCGTTGTTTTTTTACGGCAAATGAGTACATTATATGTTTTTATTACTGTTTGGGTTTGCGCGGATTCTTTTTCAAATCGCAATAGCCAACTAAATTAACAATAGGTATCTAAATATTTCATTTGCACAGACGAACGATCGCTTTGATCGGCTGACGGATAAACTAAGATATATGATTATAATTAAAATCCAGTTACGAACGAATAAATGTCCAAATTAAGTAAATCTACGCGTCTTCGGTCGCGTGGAGTTATTTCGAATCGCTAATGCAACACTCTTCGCAGTAAATATAATTTAGATCAAATAAAAAAGTTTCTCTCTAGACACGGGCAATTTAATAAGCAACTATGGTTCGGCAATTAATATAGAGCAATTTGGCTAATTTTCCTAAATTGCTCCATATGTCACGATGTGGCAGTATCTCTAGTTATACAATTGTTGTTGTCATTACCGTAAATTGCTTAATATTGTCGTCATAATTGGCAAGTATTGACCAGCATATTGACAGCAATATCGTCTTCTTTAGTTTCAAGTCGCATAAACTCTTATTAAGTAAGCTACCCACTGCCTAATAATACAGCCGAAATACGCTTATTGCTGAGATTTTAGCATAAAAAATATGTTTGTCAGCAGTGATTACGCAATCCACGCATAGTTATTCTATTGTCGCGCGTTACGTAATCTGGAGTCGGGCAATTTTGAATTGCCCGTATAAACGTACCATTAGGTATTGCCAATCAACCAGTAACACGAGAAATACCAACTTATAAGTACCAATGTTAATTATTTTGATGCTCTACATTTTAATTTTGAAGTCGCAAAAACCAATTTAATCACATTCTGTATTGTAATTGCTACCATTTAACGGTTCCTGATGCTCTGACTTATTTATTGATGCCAACGGTGGCATGCAGCCTGGCGCCATCGATAAAACGTGAATTCTCAGTAGTATAAGTTCAGTCGACATTTATCTCACTAACATCGACCGACTTTGTTACAAGTATACGTACCTACCCACATATAAATGAACCAACTGGGATTGAATCAGAAGCAAATAATACATGGATAGCATTAAAAATATTTAAAACAAGTTTTTGAACAAAATGGAAGCATACACAAATTAGACCTGATTCTATCCATAGCTTATAGCTCATAGGTTTGAGCTTGAAACTCGTTCAGAGGCTACAGAGCTCATGATGTGTAGCGAAGAGAGAAGTATGAGCAAAGCGAGCGATTGCAAAATTATTAAAGTGCAGTGAAAAGGCGACGATAATATGAACTAGACTAGACAGATAACTAGAGTCAGTTGTCAATCCTGTAACAATAAATAACTATTACCATAATGTTAAGGCCAAGGTCCACCAGTGTTCTAACAAGCCTCCATTCAATGTTTCATTCAATTCTAAGAAATAATGAATGATTGTAAGTCGTTAAACAGATCGACATAACCAAACGGCTTTACAAAACTTGAAATTGGAGTTGTTATTCACGAACATATCACGTTTTTTAATAGAAATACTTTTAAACATGTTTGTTCACAAACATTCAATCCTGATTTCAATCAGGCTGACGAAAGCTTGCATTTTTTTCGTTGTTTTCGTTCAATCGCCCTGCATAGGTGTAGTCAAAGATAATTCCAAACCCTGTCTGTTTCCCGAAGACATTTACCACAGATTTCCTCTCGCAATAATGATATTTAAACTAGGTATATTATATACCTAATGGAAACTTGATGAAATCTTTTGTTTTGTTGCTGACAAGAGTGTGATTGACCTACAATCGAATGAGATAAACTTTTGACGTCACAGTACCTACGCAGAATAATCAGTAGCTCTAGAAGTTCGGCCACTACAGATAATTAATCACTCAATTCACCTACACCAATCACCCAACTTGTAGAATTTACCAAGTGATCCGGTTAGGGTTGTCGTGTCGAAAGGGTTTCTTTTGGAGTTGGGTTTCACTTAGGACTTTCTGTGTTTTTTGTCTATCAGGTTAACATTTCGTTCGATATATTATTTTTGTTTGGCTAATTAATGGAATTTTCTCGTCATCATGGCGCATGCAACTATGTCCAAATATCGGGAAAAGAAAAAGTTATTAATCGTGATAAATATCCCATTTATAATGAAAATTAACCATGGTAGTTTAAAGAGTGGTTTTTTTACACTTTGCTTTGTCAAAATTAAGTTCACTTTGACATAGTGAATCCTTATTTTAATCGTGTCCCTAGTTATTTCTAACCAGTGTGGTGAAAGAATTAAAGTGTGCTTCAGAGGCCTCTCTTGTGCACTTGGCGGTTTCGTGAGTGAATTTAATCGAATTAAGTGCTGAGACTTGCATTAAAGTTGATTCAAAGCTCATGTAACGAGTGTTTTTTCAGTAAGAGATAATTTTAACACAAATTCGTGAAAAACTCCAAAAAATCCAACCCCGCAAAACAATACCGTATTCAGAATAAACTCTAGAAAGTGAAACCGGTGTACTTAAATAAATGTTGCTCGCTCATTCGATTATTGATGAATGCAGGAGCCTTGTCTGAAATCCAGTCTAGCAACAATATTGGAAGTTTTCCACTATCTCACCGAGGGGCCGTTGCAAGAACTTGCAGTGGGCGGAAAACTATAGAGTAACTTAAAAGAAACTTAAAATAACTTATAAGTAACGTAAGTAAGCTCTAAAGTCGTCCTTTTGCACATGGATGTTAAAGCATTTTACTCCCATCATGGCGCTCTTGCCCGCAGACTATTAGGTACTTTTATCGTAAAGAAATGTAGCATGGTAATACGTAGTAATTGCCCATACAAAGTTAGATATAAAAACGTTGTTACAATGTTTTATGGGTACGTCCTCTTACATGTAAAATAGGATTGATTTTATTTACATTTTACCACCCCATTGTGGGCATATCGTTTGATAGGTCTTTCAAAGATATCAGGAGGTCTCTTTAACTGTTTTTCGATACAGACATTTGTTTGATATTTGTCGTCGGCGTCGAGTCAAGTCCAGTGTTCCCTCTCTGTCTGCTAACGCTGTTTGGAGGCCTGAAATATTTAACAAATTGTAGCATAGGTAAAAAGCTATTATAAAAATTATCACGACTTGTACGAACTTCACCACTAGTAATTTTTACCCTTACTAACTATGGAAGCCATTACTGTATGTGGTCATATGCGCTTCGATGATTTACTTAAAAAAAGGTTTGTCTGTAAAGTCGGTTTACGGACGATAATTTTACGTGATAACGTCATAAAAAAACATTGATGAAAAATGCATACTTTTAACCTATTAAGATGCTCCACAAGCCGAACGCTTAGGCCGATCGTGCCTCTTTACCGCTTGTTCCGCGCTCTCGCTTGCACGCTCGGCTCAGGCGGAACATGAAAATTTTTCGTGCGTGCAGCCGACGTACATCGATTTATAAGACGTTATCACGTCAATACTCTATGGTTAGATATTTCATGATTAGATATAACAGTTTTTGAGGCGAGTAAAAACAGTTAGTGACGGAGTTTTTGCTGCTCAGCGGCCTTCGTCATGGGCGGACGACTTTTTTAGCCGTTCTTTTAAAATGTATTGTTTCTGGGCTGTTGCCCCTATACTATCGGCCCTAGCTGTGGCCCCATCATGTAGTCAGAAGCCCTTGCGAATGTAGTAGTGCAATAAGTTCCCACATAACAGTCTGAGGGCAATGCACGATCGCGGCCTCGAGACTTGAAACCAGACAAGCTAACGTTTAACACGATCGCAGTGACTTTGTTGATGTTTCTCTAGTTAAGCTAAATCAAAGTACCAAGATAATACACACGTTACACTGGGCTGAAGAATTCTAAATCGCTATTTTAAGATGCAGTGTAGGACAACCCTCAACGAATGGCTGGCTTACGAATCTATTTCTGATTCATGTAGGTATAGCCAGTCCCTATGTTTAATTTTAAAACGATTCTCCCGCGCATCTTTTGCACCTTTTGTTTTTTTCATACAAGAGTCAAGGAGGATCATACAAGGAGTCCCTGTCCTTAGTCTTTTAAGTCATCTTCTCTAGTCCTATTAAGACTTTAAAGCCCTAATATTTTACTAAATTCAACCTCTAAACCTTTATACACTCTATACAAATCAAATCAAATTAAATAATGTGAAGTACCTATTTTGCTATAAATATATAAATCATGCTAGACATTTCACACAGCATTATGTAGCCCCAAAGTAACCACAGCTTGTGTTATGGAAACCACATGACTGATACACAACAATTATTTTTTGTAAATAAATTTATATTATACATAGAAAATAAACCCAGATCCGGTACACATATTTGTAGATTATACAAACATTTGTTCCGTAGCGAGCGGGTCTTCGCTCACTGCGCCCCAGAGGTCGTCAACGTAGTCCTACTGGTTTTTGTTCTTAAAAAAAATAAAAATATCGTAGCCCGCTAAGCAACAATTATGTTGCTATCTGCATGATATTGGTGCAACTAAGGTGAGGTCGAAAATCGAATGTTTACTAATAATTTCTTATGTTATTGACCTTCACAAAAGATTTTCGATATTGACGTATGTTAATAGAATTATTTACGCCCAGAATTATAAAATGTAGCTTTAAAATATATTATGTAACGTAATAAAAGTACCTACGAGCTACTTAGGCACTTGTAGTACTTCTAATAATATTTATTATTGATAGTACTTAGTAAATTCTTCTAGTAGTATTTACTAAAATAATTGACAAAAAAAGCTTTCTTCGCTTGGCATTTTCAAGTCAACAGTCAAAAAGCACTATCTTGTACTTGTAAGGTTTAGTAATTCTTGCCTGTGTGTGAGTGAGTTGTGAGTTATGCCGAGTTTATGTATCTCGTTTTGCCAATATCAATAAAAAATTACATCTATATGTTTTTGTTTTTAAATAATTTCAGCACCTAAAGATATTTTTAGTTAAAACAGTGTAGGTATTGTAAGATATATAACTTTTCCATGACGTCTCGAGACTATTTACTTTCAAGTAGGTATCTGAGTGCCTCACATTCGTTTGACCTCTCCGTCAGTTGACAGCGCTTTGATAATTCTTCGATAAAAATAAATTAAATTGCCTGTCTGACTATTCTACACCACAGTAGAAACATAATATACGTTGAGGGCCAGTTTATGCATAGCTGGACTCTACTGATTCATTCAATTCATATCAAGTACTAGCTGACCCGGCAAACTTCGTACCACCTCAGAATATTAGTATTCTGCATTCTTCTCTATATAAACTATAAGTGTGCGAAATTTCATACTCCTCCGTCCGCGCCATTCGTAAGGGGCGGACGGCGGACCCCTTACGAAAATGGCGCGGACGGAGGAGTATGAAATTTCGCACACTTATAGTTTATATAGAGAAGAGTGCAGAATACTAATAAAACACATCTAGATAACCTATTCTTTGGTAAGATTCCAATGAGCCCTAATACCTCTGCTAAGTTGGTGAGGAGTTGGGTATCCTGCAGATTCCATCGGTATGGTGATCCTGTAGCATCATATTATTATAAATACTTACGGGTATTTATCGCGTTTATTTACCTATTTTTCCCGACGTTTCGACAGGTTTACACTCTGTCGTGGTCACGGGATGACTGATCATCATCATCATCGTAAGTATTTATAATAATGTGTTCTGATCGCGTAAGTTTAAAAAACTGTAGCATCATGTCAAGATTCTAGAAATATTATTGATGTAACAGGACCCTGATTTTGAAACGACCTCTTCATCTTTCTGGTCTTCACGATACAGACTTGCCTAGTGTGAAGACCGCTGAAAGGTCTACCTATTTAAAATTCGAGCAGCATCCAAGTGCATATAAACATTGTATATGCTAGCATATGAATGCTGATTTTTTTTTTTCATTTTTCATCACCTAGAAAAGAGCTGATCTTCAAATGCTTGAACAGATTTCCTTAAATCATAACACATTCGATCAAGTCACGTTTCAAACAATAAAAAAAATGAGTAAGTATCGTGGAACACTCGGTTGGAACGAAGTTCTTATCGTAGCTTAATTATTGATAAACGTATTATATTTTTATTTAACAAATTCAAATGAATGAATTACTAGCGTCTGAGAGCAATTAACAATGCACTTGAACAGATTTTCATAATTCATAGCTAAGAACACTTTTGATCAAATCACCTTTCAAACAATAAAAAAAAATGCGTGATTATCGTGGAAATACTCGGTTGGAACGAAGTTTCTATCGTAGTATATTATTATTGATACACGTAGAAATAACTAATGAATTGAAGGAATGTTAAAAAAATTCGTAAGTAATATATTTTTTCCAATTGTGAAAATAAACATTTTATTGTACATAATTAAATTCATCTAATTCATTCATTCGTCTACCTACACAAAGGGTCGTGACGGATATACATCACGGAAAAGTCTTACTCTTTTTTTCATCTAGCCCCCATCCGCCAAGTCCGTAACGTGCGAAAAGGAACTAAGCTCAATGCCACAGACAGACACACAGATACACAGATACGCACTACGAACATGTATAAGCCCTCATTTTGTAGGTTTAAAAATTAGTGTTCTAGATAAATAGATTCATAATCGTACCAGCGACCGATATGTGATAGTTATCGCAATACATCTCCTGTCATGTCATTAGTTTCAATCAGTCTATCGTATTATTGAACAACTGTAGCGCCGGGTTTCTTTTAATATTGAGAAAACTGCAATTTCCACATGTAGAGGTAAAATCAACGAGATAGAGTTCATTTTACGATAGGAGACGATCTCGAGTGAGACATACGCGGCGTGCACACAGCTGGGCTGATGCCAGAAATAAATATGTTTTGTTTGAATTAAGCTAGACGGGTTTCATCATACAATGCGGAATGTTGGCAGTTTTTACAGTTTTTCGTGATATTTACAAACAAACAGTGAAACAGATTTATAATAAAACGAGATGGGCTGGCGTTGTTGATGTAATGAGTTAGATTAGACCAGCTCATGGCAATTCAACACCAACTAGTCAGCCATCTGCTAGAATTTAATATGGAACTTTCATGTTTTTTTTTTAAGTAAAGCCTTACTTGCCTTGATAATTTTCCTTCTAATTTCATTAATAGATGATAAATATTCAGTTTCCACATGGCAGTGGGGGAGCGCCTTGGACTCTATTACTTAAAAATTACCACTTCAAAGGCACTTTGAGCTTCCACTTATTTATTAAACAAATACTATTTCGAAATACAAATTCATTCATTCATTCTCCTTCATTTTCTTAGGCCATGGCCTAAGGAACGCTAGCACAAGTACCAGTCGCTACATACTCACCCAGGCATGGGTAGACCCTACTAAGAGTTCCACTTTCTACATCATCTACGCCGATTGACAGATACAAGATGTAAACTCTCAATTCACCATTTCTACTATAAATGTAGTGTACAACGTCGTAGACAGAAAAAATATCTAATTTGCATTGCAAATTGGTCAAGCGCAGACTTCGAAATAACACCACATTGTGATAACTAATCAAGGATGTGGTTCGGCTCCTTCATGTTTATAAAGTGAAAATTTCTAATTTCCGTTTTGACTGACTTATTAACCGACTTCAAAAAAGGAAGAGGTTCTCAATTCGACGGAATCTTTTTTTTCTTCTTTTTAGGGTTCCGTAGCCAAATGGCACGGAATATAGATTCGTCATGTCTGTCTGTCTGTCTGTCCGTCTGTCCGTCCGCATGTCACAGGCACTTTTTTCCGAAACTATAAGAACTATACTGTTGAAATTTGGTAAGTAGATGTATTCTGTGAACCGCAATAAGATTTTCACACAAAAATAGAAAAAAAACCAATAAATTTTTGGGGTTCCCCATACTTAGAACTTAAATTCAAAAAATTTTTTTTAACTGAATAGTTTGTGCGACAGACACTTCCAAGGTGGTAAAATGTGTCAACAGGGGGGGCCCTGTACCTTCCAAAATAAGAGAATGATAAAGCTAAACAAAATATATGATGTACATTACCATGCTTTTACCATGCAACTTCCACCGAAAATTGGTTTGAACGAGATCTAGTAAGTAGTATTTTTTTTAATACGTCATAAATCGTAAATATCAATAACTATTATTAAAACATCTTTGAACTGAATGAACTTTTATATTGTGTTACTTGCTGCTACGGAACCCTTCATGGGCGAGTCCGACTCGCACTTGGCCACTTTTTTATTTTATGTTTTTGTTCACCGATTAGATACTCGAAGGCGCGTGAACCGATTTGGATTATTCTTTTTTTGTTTCAAAGGGTCTTCCCAAGTGGTCACATTCAAATTTTAACGAAATCGAGCGGTTTTTAATAAATCAACAAAAATCCAAAAATTGTATACACCGATGATATTTTTTACATACATAAAGTCGGTTTTCTTTTTAGGTTTTAAAACGTAATTATTTTGAGCTGTAATGTTAAGGCATGATTGTAAGTCAATTTGATATAAACAATTTTCAATTAGATAGAACTCGACGTACATATAAACGACTTTATCGTTTCGATATATCGTAGTCGGTTTGCAGAGTAGATGCCCTGGTACCTTGGTAACGAACGAATTCAAGTGAACTCATAAAAACAATGAATTCATTATTGTGTTAATTTATGGACTCTATCACGCCGTGGCACTCAAAAATGAATGGTTTGTGGTTTTTCTACCTATTAACCTGCTCGAACTATCACTAATTGACTACGTGATAATTTTATAAAAGAATAATAATAATATATAAATAAATTGTTGCACTATTTGCCCCAAATTAACCATAGCTTGTATTATGGTGAACAGATGGCTGATAGAACGCATAATATAATATAATATAATATAATATAATATAATATAATATAATATAATATAATATAATATAATATAATATAATATAATATAATATAATATAATATAATATAATATAATATAATATAATATAATATAATATAATATAATATAATATAATATAATATAATATAATATTATATTATATTATATTATATTATATTATATTATATATTAATATAATATAATATAATATAATATAATATAATATAATATAATATAATACATATAGAATGTTGAATATACATATAATGTTTTAAGTCACTTCAAATCTCTTACAGCAACATCGGGAAACAAAATTAAAAGCCTTGCTCAATCAAGGCCAATTAAAATTCAATACTTAAAACAAACTAAAGGTACTTAAAGAATCAATTGACTGTAATGAAAATGAAAGTGCCTAGATCTAATTAAAATTATTAACCAGAACATTTCAATGACCCGTAATTGTAACCATTTAACAGAATAACAACATTATCCTACATACGGTCCATTTGATTGATTTATGACATTCAACGTTCTCGATATTGTCCTGACATAACAAACAGTACAATAAATTTTAGATACTCACCTACTTGAATTGTCGAAGGGCTTATAGGTATTCAATACCGATTAACTACTGAACCATAGACGCATAATAATCTACAGAGCCAGAGCCATAACTGCATGACCAATACGGTCTAAATGCTCGAATAATGGTGGCAATTCGGTTGGTTCATTTCTAAAATTAAGAATTGATTGAATTCCTAATTTTAGAAATGAACCAACCGAATTGCACCATTGTCCAGAATTTTAGATTCTCCATAGACTACGCCTACATCTCGGTTTACGCAAGCCACACTTCTTATCTTACATTTATTCCATTTCTCTACGGGTGAGCGGAGCCAACTTTGTTTCTGTATGTGCCTACACCAAACTATAGAAAAATAATTAAAAAATAAATAGCTTGGTAGCTTGTATTATAGTGATAAAATACTTAGTTCAAATTCAAATTCAAATTCAATATAACTTTATTCAATAAAATCACAAGGACTACTTTGAATCGTCTTCTTACATGCTAGTGAATCTAGGTGCCGGTTCCTCCTAACCCGAGTTCAAGAAGAATCCGGCAAGAAACTTGTCTGGTTTCAACACTTTTTTGTATGATCCTTGACAATTTTGTTACGGATGCCGAGTCGAGTTGGAGCAGATTCATCCCAAGCTTTTTTGTCATCTAAATAATCAGATATTTTATAATTTGCTTTAATAGACAGTTTCTGTTTAATTACGTTTTTAAATTTGCCAATCCACAAATCTAACACGTCACTGTTATAGAAGATGTTGTTATAGAAGCGTACACATTGCCCTATAAAATACTTATTAACTTTAGCGAGCCTAACAGTGAGAACAGCGAGTTTATCTTTATTTCTAGTGTTAATACTATGATTACCGCATTTTTTTTTAAATATATGAACATTTTTGTGCACATACATTAAATTTTCGTGTATATACTGACAAGGCACTGTCATAATATTAATTTCTTTAAACTTATTACTAAGTGATTCTCTGAAACCCATGTTATAAATTGCACGAACAGCCCTCTTCTGGAACACAAATATGGTGTTAATATCAGCAGCACTCCCCCACAACAGAATGCCATAAGACATAATGCTATGAAAGTAGCTGAAGTAAACGAGTCTAGCGGTATCTACGTCGGTAAAATGACGGATCTTTTTAACAGCGTAGGCCGCAGAGCTGAGTCTCTTCGACAATTTATCTATGTGGGGGCCCCATTGCAGCTTATTATCTAAAGTAATTCCTAAGAACACTGTGGTGTCGACGAGATCTATCTATTCGTTTTTAATTTTTACATTAGTTTTCACCTGTTTAACGTTGGGCAGTATAAAAACGAATGTATTTCGTTTTTGTTCTCGTTAAGTAATAAGTTGTTTACATTAAACCATGTTACAACTTTAGAGATTGCATTGTTTACATCGTCAAGATTTGTAAGTCGTCGCTTTAATTTAAATAAAGTGGCGTGTCATCAGCAAACAGTAAAATCTCGTGATCATCCTTTACAAGTTTAGGTAGATCATTTATATAAATTAAAAACAAGAATTGCCCGAGTATTGATCCTTGTGGTACACCCATTTTTACCATTGACCCCGGAGAACGCTTTCCATTTACATCTACTTGTTGTGTTCGGTCACTTAAGTAGGATGTGAGAAGCTTAAGTGAAACTCCCTTAACACCATAGTGATGTAGTTTGCTGATTAGAGTTTCATGGTGAAAGCAATCAAAAGCTTTCGACAGATCACAAAAAATACCTAAGGCATCGCGTGATTCCTCCCAGATATCAAAAATATGTAATATTAACTCAACACCGGCATCAGTCGTTGAGCGTCCCTTTGTAAATCCGAATTGTTTACTGTCTAGTAAATTGTTTATATTAAAATGCCGTTCTAATTGGTTTAGTATAAGTTTTTCAAATATTTTACTAAATGCAGGAAGTACTGATATAGGTCTAAAGTTACTAGGATCGGAATGACTACCTGATTTGAATAGAGGTATGATCTTGCTATGTTTCATTGAATCAGGAAATACTCCACTGACAATACATTGATTAAATATGAAAGCTGGATCTGGTAGTACCTGGATGACCGAGCTTTGCTTGGTATAAAATACGGATAAAACGTCGTTTTCTAAAAATGAAACCTAGCTAGATCGATTAATCGCCCCCGAAATCCCCTGCATACAAAATTTCATGACAATCGTTGCAGCCGTTTCCGACATTCAGATTATGTATATACATACATATATACAAGAAATTCTCGTTTAAAGGTATTAGATATATTTTTAAATACATACTTATGGTAGGTACCATATAACACCCAAAAAATAAAAACCTATGTTCATCACACAAATGTTTGTTCTGGGAGTGAATTGAACCCACAATCTATAGCGCAGAAGGCAGAGCTACTACCAAATGAGCTGAAAAGCCAGTCATAATTAATGAATACTAAGTATTTCAATTCCACTACAATGACAAAGCGCCAATAAACTTTATATGTGTTGTTTTTTATCTGGGTGAATTCTGGTTAAACTGTTCATACTAGAACTTATGTACCGTTATGCTAATACGCGTGTTTGTCAAGCCGAATGCACAGTGGTTAGGTAAATAGGACCACACATTGCCTCTGTTACTGCACCCAAGACGTGTCTATGAATTGCAAGTGTAGGTACATAACGGTACAACATTCTGCTATGATGTGAATGTCTAGCACTAACACATTGTTTGAGATGGACGGTTAGGTTTTACTAATTCAACTTAGCTTTATATAATACTTAAGATACTTGACAAGTTTACATTTTATATTTGATGGATGATTTGTTAGAATTTTATTAGGTGTTGAATTGATTTTACCTTACTGAGAAGAATATGGGATAGTCCTTTGTCCAGCTATATGATAGATGAAAACGATTAGTAAAATGATCGGTTATTAATAAATTAGGATTATGAATAAGAAGCGGTTATAATGTACTAGATACTTGCAGCTAAGCAAGAAATGTCCAACTTTAATACTAAGTACCAATATTTAAATGTGAAAGTTTGTGTGGACGTTTGTATGTTTTTTATATGTGTTTGTGGCTTGATCAAACCATAATGACAAAGTCAAAGTCAAAAAAATTGTTGTCTGTAAAGTCTGTTTTCGGCCTATAATTTTACGTGATAACTTTGCAATGAAAAATTGCATACCTACTTTTCTCTTATTAAGATGCGTCACAAGCCGAACGCTTAGACCGATCGTCCCTCTTTAACGCTTGTTCCGCGCTATCGCTTGCGCGCTCGGCTCAGGCGGCGTTTATCGGTTTATAAGACGTTATCACATCAAAATATTTATATTTCATACAATCACAAGGATCACTTTGAAAAGACTTACATACTAGGTGAATTTAGATGCCAATTCCATGACCGATAAGTTTGATAAGAAACTCGACCTGGTTCTTTTTTGTATGATCCTTTTTATAACTAGCTTAACTACGAAAACCAAACACAAAGTAATAAGTAGTACTTTATACTTTGCAAATCGGTCAGTTGAACTTGAACTTGTCAATTGGCTGAACGCATTTTGATGAAACGTTGTACCTACTTAGTACAAATTTTTATTTTTCCGTTTTTTCATTTCATTTCTATAACCTGGAATAACATATAGGCTACTTTTTAGGTACAAACAATTCCGCTGGCAAATGCTAGTAAAATATAAAATCTCTGATATGTTGTTTTGTTTTGTAATTGGGTCTGTACCCAATACGTTGATTTGTAGAAAACATTTATTTCTTGTGTTCAATATTTTTATCCAATTAAAAAACTCATTAGTTAAATTAAGCAAAATGTGCATTACTTGTATCCAAGTTGTCACAAGCAATTACATATCTACTAACAACTTAACAAGGTCAGTGGACCAGTTTGCTGCGGAAATAAAGACATTACTTCCACATACATTTTACAATTAAATTATTACCATTGAAGGCGCGTATTGAATTAAATGCGCTTTCAAATGTAATAAAATGTTTATGGCGCTGTATGTAGGGCAATGTAGGTACAAAAGTAGAAGGCATAGAACGATGAGAAATAATATACCTACCTAGAAATATTATGAAATAATACGAAAAAAGTTTGCAAAGGGACTGGGCTGATCAAAGAGCTCGTCTTAAACAGCTTGGCAGCTTGTCAGCAACATTTTTCGTGTTATTCTATGAAACATTGATGTAGACACAGCAGAAAAACCCGCATCGAAAATGACTAATTCTGGAATAGCGCGGAATAATTCGCTAGTGCGTGCTAGACCTTAGCCTTCATGGTTACATGAATATATGCTTTATTTACATTAGTTACATTCGGTGTGTCAAATTACGTTAACAAGCACGTTACTAAGAACTGATTTAACAAAAGCGTCAGTGTATAGCTTGCTTGACGCAAAACGTCATTTTTAATTTCAAACTAATTCTATAGCATAATTGGACCATTGAAAAATCCTTCTTTAATAGTATTTTCAAAGTATTTTTGCACAATTTTACATGTTACAGGTTTTATTACATGTCATTGTTTTGTTTCAGATTACCGAAGGCCAAGTGGCTCCTGTGAATTCTCTGTTGGCTGGCTTTTATCTTCTAGCTGGCCCATTTGTGTCGGCTCTGGCTAACAAGTGAGTTTGTCTAAAAATATTTGTGAACCTCAACTAAATATGTTTGAAATTTAGAGGAAATGTAGAGGGAACTATTACATATACGAGTATGTCACTGAAAAACTAAAAAAAAATGTTGAGGTGAAAACTTCATCGTTGTGATTTGAAATTCGATGAAACGAAAAAGCGACAGTTAAAAGAGACTGACACATAAATTCATAAGATTTAACGTGGTAGAAAATGAGATAGGAAGCATTATACAGTGTTTCTTATAAAGGCCAAAATTTTTGATGGTTTCACTTCTACCATGTGTGAATTGGCACACATGTTTTTTTTTTATTTAATAATATTTATCTAAAAAAAATTTTTTTTTACAAAAATTAAAACGTAATTATTGTAATTATTATGAAAATATTGTGAACTCATGATACAATTAACAATAGGTAATACTCGTATAACGTATATTCCATATTCGAATATTTGATAGTTTATAATCTTGCGGCTGTTTGACCGTCAAAATGCAAACAAACATGCACTTTGGACCATATAACCCAGTCGTAAGACTGGGTAGCATACGACCCACCGGATGGTATGTGGTACATACCATCATTCTTAGTGCGTGTATTTACACTTTAAAGAAAGCATTCTCCAAATTTCATGCCTTCTATGACTAGAAGTTTTGGATGTTCGTTTAAATTAGTTACCTAGGAAAGTATATTATGTCGGTCAGCCACTTTGATACTTACAATGTGAAATTTTTCATTTGTTTTTTGTATTATTTTAGGTATGGATTCCGAGTGGTGACAATCATTGGCAGTATAATATCCGCGAGTGCCTTCGCGCTGTCGTACTACGCGACTAGCGTCGAATATCTCTACTTTGTTTACGGCATTCTTGGAGGTACGTACTTCAAATAGCCTAGCCTTAGGAATAGCCTTACCCTTATTGAATCTCATCTCACTCTACAGAAACGGGTTTTCAAACAATCAAGTCAGAAAACTAACCGAACTAAATATAGATAAGGATGATAGAAAACCCCTACATTAGCATCATGCACTGTTTACAGATGCCTAAAAGATGCTACTTTTTTGAAATTTTGAATTTTGAAATCACAGGTTTTCATGAGACTGGGTAAAATTGTAGGTTACAAGCGATCACTTGGGTTTAGCTATTGCTTACTTTACCGTATAAGTAAAACACCTCCATGTATTTCATGGAAATAGCTCCATGTAAACAACCTACAAAGCAAGAAATAAAACTGATTAGTTCCCTTTGTTCTCAGGAATCGGATTATGCATGATTTATCTCCCAGCTGTTTTGACTGTCGGCTTCTACTTCGAGAAGTGGAGGGCGATGGCCACAGGGCTCGCGCTCTGTGGCTCTGGCGTCGGCACCTTCACGATGGAGCCGCTGACCATATACTTACTGAAGCAGTGCGGTTGGAGGCTCACTCTTGTAGCACATGCAGGTAAGCAGGTAGACAATGTAACATTCGAACGTTGTGGAATAGAAAATTCAAAAATATACGGCGATGCTATAAAAAAAACTTATCGACTAAAAGTGTCATCGGTTTATCTAGCTGAGCGTTATTTCATATCTTATTCCCACCACTGAACTGTTTGCAATATAATAACAGGACGTTATCTTACAGGACTGCTACTTCTCTGCATTATCTTTGGCGCAATGTTCCGTCCTATCAAGCCCGTCCGCGTCACTCTCGACGACAACCCCGAAGAGGACTCCACCCGACGCCATGAGGAGGCTGTCGAGAAACTAAACTCCATGATCAAACTTCACAGCAAACTCGACTCTGGTATCTCCATGCCACCAGAAATGCGTTTCACAAACAAAGCTAGCCCACACACATGGATGGGAGTTGCTAACAACACCCGCTACCCGACAGCTGAGGAAGTTTTCCGCGGCAGCAACTCTCACCTAACCAACCAGCTGGGAAGACGGGCGTCCGCAAACGCTGGAGCTTTGAAAAACACTCTCGGAACCAAACCTCTCTTCATTGATGTTTCGGTCGCGGAAAAGGACGAACAAGAAGATTCTAACAGCAACATCGATAACACTGAGCCGTTAATTTCAACCCCGACTCAAGTGAAAATCGTCGCAACGCAGAACCGTAACACGTACCGCCGTTCTCATGCCGATCTGGTAGCAAGACCGCTGTACAGAGACGACATATTTTTTGGAGCTAGTTTAACCAGACTACCCCAATACACGTCTCGAACATCTCTAGGCTACCACGCTTTCGTGACTCACGTCCCGACTAAAGTGGACGTACAAGAAGAACAACCTGATGGGAAGTGCAAATTCTGCCCTGAAGCCGTCAAAAGAACCTTAGCAACCATGTTGGACGTCAGTCTCTTCAGATCACCTACGTTCGTGATCCTCGCTTTAAGTGGAATGTTCACCATGTTAGGATTCTTCGTACCATTCATGTATTTGAAGCAGCGTGGTATTTCGTTCCATATGACCGAAAGCTCGATAGGTTGGTTGTTGCCGACGATTGGAGTGGCCAATGTGGTCGGTCGTGTGATGTGTGGAATGGCTTCCTCGATGCCGAAGATATCTCCGCTGTGGATCAATAACATCGCAATTACTGCTGGCGGCATAGCGACTATGCTGAGTGGGTTGGTACAGGCACCTGTTTTCCAATTACTGTACTGCGTTGTGTTTGGACTTGCTATTGGTGAGTAGAAGTAAATCTTCACCTACTTTACTTAATACCTACCTAATTACTAACAGACTCATTCATCTATCTATTTCATTAACATTAGCCGGAAGATATCCATACTTGACTGTCGTGATTGTTTTAAATTGGGAAATTGTTTTAAACAAAACGGATTGGGATTAAATTAGGCAATTAGGAATAGCCTGAAATATACTCAAAACTACCTTTCACCCCATAAGTCAGCCTCTCTAAAGTGTACAGAGATGTTAAATTATTTACGCGCGCGGAAACACGTACATGGGTAGCACATAATTAAAACTTGATATTTTTGCAGCGTGCTTCGCGTCTCTCCGCTCAATCCTGGTGGTGGAGTACTTGGGGCTGGAGCAGCTCACCAACTGCTTCGGACTGTTTCTGCTGTTCCAAGGACTTGGCGCTTTGCTGGGAGCTCCTATTGCTGGTAAGACATTGTTTTTGTCGCGATGTTTCTGATCCATATTCAATGTGAAACATCGTGTGGAAAATCCTCTGCTTGACCTTTGAGAACCTGCTTAATCGCACTAAGATTTCATTAATTTAAAAGAAAGTATTATCATTGTTTTTCGTAGTGCTAATTGTATGTCTTGCTAAAGGTACCACGTTCTAGTTAGAAATAACTACAATGAATTGTTTTAGTTATGAGGTCGCTGTGACGGTTACTGTGTTATCCTAGGTCATAGCGATAACGACGTAATGGACTCGACGAGCAGCTATCTTTACATCTTGCGAAGTAAAATGTACACTATCGTGCAAGTTTATTGACTTCAACAAATATTTGGTTATGTGTGGATTTTTCAATCTTTCAATACATTATTCTATATCTATTGAATGTATTCAATTCGTTTGATACATTTTAGATTTTAGTTTTTATAAAAACATATTGATTTATTTAAAAAAAAAGCATCACTGGACTATTATTAAAAATGTACACATGTTTTTTTGTCTCATCAAAAATATATTTAATAGTTTGGCTTAGCGCCGGCATCTAGCCGAGGTAGAAATAGATGGGCGCCAGCAATGCAGTATTACATCACAATATTGTTCACTACTAAAACACGCGCCAGCAAAACTCAAGCAATGACCTCTAAAAATGTTATACGAATTGCAACTCAACTCAAACGGCACAAGATGTTAGATCGAACTTTTTTTTACTGCGACTAAGTATAGACGTACCTCATGGTTGCAGTGAGTGAGTTGCATTTTATTGTTGCTCACGTAGTATCTAAATATGTAACTCTTATCCTACTGAGTCCTAATCATGATCAAGACTTTTAGATCATGCTAAAATTTACAAACGTCACGTAGAACTTTAAACCTAGCACGCACTACCCGACAGCTGAGCTAAATTTATCCGCACGGTTCTGATGTAGTTAAGTAATTTTCAACGTGGTTTTTTCCGCTAGTTCGTCAGCTTACGTCTCGTTCCATGTTTCCACATATCGCGGAAAATTGGCCACGGATTAATCCACAATGCGTACTAGTCCTCAAACTCACAAAATGTCTGGGGCATGTTTTATACAGTGACATGCCCAGCGCCCATAACATCTTCACAACTTTAAAGAGCCATCAATTCAATATCTAATTGTGTTTAACTAACCATCCCAATCGTTGTTTCAGGTATCATCTACGACTACACAAATAGTTACAACACGGCCTTCATCGTATCAGGAAGTTTCCTGCTATTATCAGCTCTGATGTGCTATCCAGTGGACAGAATCAGTCGGTGGGAGAAATCGAGAGCCAAACTCAACGGGAACCCTAAAGTTTGATCCGTTTTACTGAACTGGTGGCTAAAGGTTCCTGGTTATACCGGGCATTGCCTTGACAGATTCACGGTTCCTTCACTTGTGTTACAAGCGTACAAGATCAGTTTGTCAGGGTACTGCTAGTGGTATACAACTGAAGGGTTCTGTGGTTCTGTGTGGCTACAAATTATATTTAATTAAGATACTATTGTTGGTCAATATCTGACATTATTTTAAGCACCCATTAGCGACTGTAATAAGGAAGGATACAAGGCATGTTTTGTAGTTTAACCAAAAGACATAAGTGGGTGAACATACAGGGTCAATAGGTGGAACAAAAATCAAGAACGGAACGTAACAGGTCAAGTTGATTACTAAGAATTGATTTACAAAAGAAATCATGTTATTAAACTTTGAAACAATTTTATATTTGGGGCTACTACAGAGATCTGATCTCGGTTTTATTTTCTGTGTAATCCTTGACATTTAGTTTATAACCAAACATGACCAGCCTTTAACGGACTGCTACAGGGGTCTTTTTTAGGTGCCACGAGTTTCCTTGTTTATATAACCATTGACAGTTTTCTAACGACACTTGGCTAGCTTAGCGCATTTTGTCTTCACGGATTCTGTAAAATACCCTAAATTTATTGATTGAGTTTACTAGATCTAAATGTGTGAACCCGTCAAGATAAGATGTTTAGGGCATGATACATACTTAACGCGTTCAATTGATTCAGTAATAACTGCGGAATCATCACAATAAATATTTCGTCCATTTGGAACGCATTGAGATTCAATATCCATACAAGTCTGGATAGATTTTTTTATAATTATGTTTTTTACAAAGATTGATTATGTAGTGCCTAATTTTAATTAAGTTTTGGGATAATGTATGACTGTGTGTTTAGAAATTAGTGACATTCCCAATTTTTCTTTTGACAAAACTGCAAGGGACGTCGTTCTGCAATGTGATCGCGTCAAGTCAGTTGAATGCATTTAAATTAGTTTTAGGCGTTTAAAGTACAAAGACTCGAAATTAGTTGCAGTTTTGTTGTAGTCGTCCAAACGGAGAGATCTGAAGCCAAAATGTACTTTAATATTAGGATATGTCTTTATTATAGTGTGTACTATATCACAATTAAAAGTGGTACATATTATACGGGCCTATGCACAATACATACGGCAAGTCTGATACAGTCGCAAAAAGGTATACAGGACTAACTTAAATTTCATAAAACACGATAACGCTATAACTAATATAACGATTGGTTTTATCTAAGGTCCAAATCAGAGTGGTTAATATTATAAATAACATTTTTTTTATTTACTTAATTCACGTGTGATTGGCGTACTTTAGTATGGTTATCATTTATAGAGGTGTTGATTCAAACTGCGGAAATACTTTGAAAAATCCATTCAAGAAAGAAACAAAATGTCTTATTTTATTTAAATTTTCATAACTTTCGTGAGTTGTGCTATACATTTTGATAAACACGGGCTTTACTCACGTATTATTTAGTCGATGGAGGCACCGATACTGTTTCGATTCATCTAGAGAATCTTCATCGGGGTGAGTTTCATCCGCGGTCCGCTCGTTGCCGCTCGAGTTCACGGTTCGCACTGAGTGTCGGTGCCTCCATCGACAAAATAATACGTGAGTAAAGCCCGTGATCATCTAAATGTCATTTAAATGTTAAGTACCTACTCTGATTTGGACTTTGGTGTATAGCAAAATAATGTTGTTGTATTTTAGGAAATATTAGCTAGTCTAACGAAACAGGAGAATCACCACCACTGTCGCTGAACGTGATCTGTAAATTGTATGTCAGTGTAGCGATAATATATTTATGTATTATCAAGCAGTCATCAAAAGCTATTGCAATGAATTCTTCATTTGTCATTTCATGAAGTAACATAGCGCTTCTAAATTAATTATTTTTTCTCGGGTTATTGCATCTTTTATTTAGTGATCTTACCTAATTTTTTTTCTCAATAAACTATGACTTCATAGCACAAGTGCAGACAATTGAATTATAAGTGTATTATGTTGCAATGTGATCTAAACGGTGAGGAATCACGAGAAAGTTCTAAACGCTATGACGTTTAGAATAGACAAATTACAATCGACTGCAACTTTGTGACTATATTCAAAACAATCACTTGACACTGACAATATGTCAACAAGACAGATGTCATTATAGAAAGAAATAAAAAAGTTATTGCAACCTTTGCAGGCTACAGCGTTGAGCGTACAGTCTGTCGCCACGATATCTGATACAGTCGCGCGTTTGCATCGATGCATAGTGATGCTAAATCGATAAAATGCGACTGCATCGCTACCAGATCGTTTGTAGCTTATTAATGGGACAAGCGATCACTGTAGCGATACAGTCTTGCGTTTAAAAAACGCGCCAATGTATTATACTTGGTGATAGATAGCATAGACTCGTTAGTTAGGTTTATAATAAAAAAAATAGGTATATAACTTTAAATCATATCATAGCGTGAGTGATGTATTTTAAGTAAGTTTAATACAATGGTGTAATTAATGCATGTGCCTTATTGTAAAGTGATACATAAACATAGATAATATAATTTTAATCTTGTTAGCTTTGTTTAAGAGAGGACGATCAATCATTTTTGAAATTACCAAGTTTTTCTAACTTAATCGGTACGGTAACCACGAGCTTTGACTGTCTTTGGTTTAACATCTGAGGCTGTGCTGTATAATGCAAATGAAACGAACAAATCAATAAGAGAAGTTGAAATATTGTCTACCTACCCAAAGATGGTGCGATTTTATATTTAAAAAAATCTTATTTACCTTTTCAATATACCTGTTTATATTAGTAGAAATCACAATGGTGCTATTTGGATAAATACAATAAGAAGTACTTAATCTTAATCATGTCAAATTGATATATTTTTATATTCAGATTCTAATCTTATTTAAGTGCCATGATCAATATGTATACCAACGTAGGTAATCAAAGTTACAATATAGTATTTCAAGAACGTTCACTTTTAAATTTCAGCAAACAAATGCAGCCTCATAGAAATGATTTTGTAATAAATTATTTTTTTGTTAATTTTCTTGTTTTATTCAACCTAAAGTAGGTATCTTCCGTATCTAACTACGTTAATCTCCATCTGATGGAGACGACTGCGCTAGTCTTCAAATTAATTGGGGGTTAGTCCCTCCTGCTGACTAACAGAAGAGCTAGCAACAGAGAAGGAAAACTTGAAAGAAGCCCGGCTCGGTGACAGCCGTTATGCACCTACAACCGAACCGACACGTCACTGATTCGTCTTTCCTGCGGGTCCTGTCGGCAAGGTCGAGAGGTTAGTGTGGGTACCTGGGAAGGCCTGCGCTATCAAACAGAATCCCAGGCAGAGTGGCGTCAGTGGAGAGGAGACGATCCTTGAACGAATGTTTTTAGTTACAAATAACTGCTCTGTAACTTGACTGACGCCACCGCCACAATCATCTTCAACAGATGAACTAAGGCCAATGATGATGATGAACTACGTTTCCTGGTTACCAGATACCCTCTCGTATCTACATGCTTAGAATTCCCACCAAATAAGTGTTATCTGGAACCTAGCCAAATAATCATTATTAACCCATTCTGAAGTCGTTTAAATCCGACATACGATTTCGTGTCCCTAGCGCCACAGACGATACACCACTAAATCATTTAATTTTCAATGTAGTTCGATTTTCAGGTTTTCGTGAAGATTATTGATAGAAATAATTTATAAATAAGAAGTTTTCTCCTCTCTTCCTACGTGGACTATAAAATCACTAAATTTCGATCTCGATTCATTCAGTTTCAGTGATAACATCATCCTGTCAGCTCAGCCTTCTGCGCTGTAGGTTGAGGGTTCGATTCCCTCCCAGGACAAAATGTGTGTCCTGTGTGTGTGACAAACATAGATGTTTGTACTGTGTATGGGTGTTATAAAGTATCTTATGTATGTTTTTAAAAATATATAAGTAGTCAACCAGCCATCTAGTCACCATATTACAAGCAATGCTTAGTTTGAGACAAGATGGTGTTGTGTGCATTGCCCACTAATATTTATTTATCACTAAAAGATGTCAAGTCAAGATAAGTCAAAAGATACTTTATTCAATATAATCACAAGGATCACTTTGAACCGTCTTACATACTAGGTGAATTTAGGTGCCAATTCAGTTGTAGGTACCCTGTATTTCATAATCACTAATTTTGCGTGGCGTATTATCTATCCTTGTCATTGTAATAGTCAAAGAGAGATGGCAACAGATGTAAATCATGTAATAGCTAGTGTGTATTTGGGACAAATGTTTGTATGATCTGCAAGTATTTGTCTCGGGTCTGGGTGTTTCTATGTATAATATGTATGTATTTACAAAAAAAAATTATAGGAGTAGTATATACTTTTTTTTAATGACGACCTCTATAGCACAGTGGGCTAAAGTCCGGCTGAGACGCAGAAGGTTGCGGGTTCGATTCCGGCCGCGGGACAAATGCTTGTATGATCTGCAAGTATCTGTCTCGGGTCTGGGTGTTTCTATGTATAATATGTATCTATTTAAATAGTATATCAGTCATGTGCTAGGTACCCATAACACAAGCTCTGCTTACTTTGGGGCCAGATGATGCTGTGTGAAATGTCCGGTATTATTATTATTATTAGATATTATTTATAAGATAGACCCATATTACCTACATCCGATGTATCAGTGCCACAGCTATACTTATCCAACCGCATACGACTGCCTTAGCGGGATAGAGATTGAAAGGAATAAGTTACCTAAATAAATCAAATACATGCAAGGACGTTTATCTCAATAGGAAGGCAGATACCACCTAATAGTGAACACTTACCTGCTGCTTGTTGTAGTGAAATTATTATTTCTATATAATTTATAATTCCCATACAACTATGTAGCTTGTAGTATGGATATCTTAGTCGTTCGTTCCTAACTGAAAAACGAAGTTAAGCAACTTTTAGTATCTGAATGGGTGACCATAATAGCATTTTCACCTGACCTTTGAACTTTCTTCTGTGCTTCGGAAGGTAGGTTACTGTCAGTCCCGTTTTTTTAGACAGGCATTTCTTTTAAAAATGCCCACATGAAAAAATGACATTTCAGACAGCATCATCTGAATCCAAAGTATGACTGTATGACGATTATGGAACTCTTGATACAATCAATGTCTATCAATTTCGAATAGTAATAGGCATTATTTTAATCAATAGGTTGAGTATTACGTACGGTACGTGTCCATTCATACGCGTATGGTAGCATGTGTTACAATAAACATCAACCTTAGGTAATACCAATTCATCAACAGCAAGCAACTGAAAGCTGTTAGTATCAATGTTTTGATAGTATCAGAGTTAAATAATCGGCTGGTTGCGTCGGAGAATTTTTTGCCGTTTTGCAGAGTAAACAATGTAATCTAGTTCCTATTATTTATTTTTCCTTAGTTATTTCGTGTTTTATTTGTAATTTTGGTGATTTTATTCAAATAAAGCTAGTTATTGTCTAGGGTTTGAATAATTGGAATGAAAGTTTGTGATTCGAGAAAAAATAATACATATAATTATTTTATAAATTATTATTTTTATTATTATTAATTATTAAAAATTATTATTTTCAAATTATTATTTTAATTATTTTATAACATGTTTATGCAACATGTTAGTTCATGAAGTATCAAACTTTTCACGGATTGAATGGCTTTTGTATTAATGCCGTCTATGCCAGAACTAGTGTTATTATTTAAATTGTTTATTATTTTAGCTATTTCGTCTGTGTTTGTAAGTGGTAGGTTTTCCAAAAGGTTTGTGGTGGTTGCAGTTGAGCTTGTGGCACTGCGTACATTTGGATTACTGTTGTATGTCTTTGCGATTTGATTAGCTAAGATCGAGCCAACGTTGGAGAAGAAGCTATTAAAGGTTTCACAAATATCAAGAATATCATTAACAATAAGTCCATCTTGCGTTTGAAGTTTGCTTGGAACTGCAACCTCCCTTGTTTTGTTATTCGACAGGTCATTTATAAGCCTCCACATTTTATTCGGTTTTTTTGTGCAATTATCAAATGCTTTCTTGTAGTAATTGCTCTTTGCTCTCTGTATTTTTAAAGTAACTAAGTTTCTTGTCTTTACAAACAGTTCCTTTATTACTTCGTCTTTCGGGCTACGTTTGGGATCCGTCCATAGTATGTTTCGAGTATTTATTTCTTGTAGGTTTCTATGTATAATATGTATGTATTTACAAAAAAATAAGTATTTAAGTAGTATATCAGTCATGTGGTACCCATAAGACAAGCTCTGCTTACTTTGGGGCCAGATGATGCTGTGTGAAATGTCCGGCATTATTATTATTATTATTATTATATACTGCATCCGAGCTAGCTATTTGATCTATCTCTTTTTCTAGAGTCACTCCAAATTCTGTTAATTTCAACTTTATTTCTTCGACGCATCTTTTCGCTGATAATGAACCGTACACTCTTATTAGTCCTAGATTTTGAAATTTTCAGGCATATGCCGCCCGCCACCGGCCCTTCCCGCACCTCCGCACCCTCGCGCAGCATGCTCTTTAAGCGGTCGGGCTTTAGGCAATAAAATTAGAAATATTTTAAACGCAATGTATCTTTTCCCGAAAGTACCGATAGAACCGGGATTTGGTTTTAAAAATCCCAGTCCCGAAAACGACGCAAAATTCCGGGATTTCCCAGTACTTTCGGTTCCGGGATTTCCCGGGACTATTCACTAATGCCAATGCCATTACCGATTAAGTAGAATAGTATGACTGACATTACTACTCACTCTTTTTTTGTAAATATTCGTATTGGGCGGCGAATGAATTCCGTCGCCATAGGTAGATGGCCACTGGCTCATACGAAAGTTGCAGTAACAAACTACCGACAACTAAATAGGTACTCAAATACTAACAGCTATGTAACGCCATCTATCAGGGAATAGAATGTTCAAAATAAACTTTACTAAAAACGCCATCTATTGGCGAGCAGATGATTTGTAAGCATTCTCCGACCTAATGTATTTAAACGTTGTCGATTAAATTCACGAATTACCCAGCAGTAATTAACTTATCGAAAAATTTGTTATCATTTATGTCGCGAGACTAATAACTGTATTATAAAGAATATTATCGAAGGTACATTATTATAATAATACATTCGTATAAGTAATACTAAAATAATTAACTAAAATAGGTACATCACATACCTATATTGAGAATGAAAGACGTCTTGGTGCAATAGATGTTATATTCGCATTTTATTTATAAAAGATAAGCCTACGAGTTGGAGTTCGGTCCGCGACGACGGCCGAAGGTCTGGACAACATTGACGAATCTGAAAATAAGGATGATATTAACTTATCATCACTATAACTACACGCTTACTTAATACTAGAACATAAATCTCAATTAGATGCTCTTGTGAACAATAACAATGAACAAAGAGTAGCAAAATATATTTAGGTGTATAAATATTTGTTTTTAATTCAATCATCAATCTCTTGGCGATGACTGAGTAATAATCAAGTGACCAATACCCACACCAAGTAAAACTATGATAAGAATTGGATTCTAGATTATAGCACGTAGAAAAAAACTAATAATTATCAAACCATTATCTTCAGCCTTTAGTCTTTAATTACATTAAAAGACTATTTACCGTCTGTTGTATTGGATCCTCCTCTTGGCGCGGCCGGTCTTCTTCTTTTTCTTTTGCTGTTTCTCAACCTTGGGGGTCTGTCCCTTGACCTTACCTGAAATAATACAAATTTGCGAAAATTATTTTTTTATAATAGAGATAAATTATTTATGCTGAGGAATAAAAACCTTACAATATTGTACATTTTTCTTTGATCATTAATTTATAGACATGCCAAACAAAGTGGTAAAACAAAATTACAAATAGTATCCATAATACTTCAATATTGCTTATGATGCTCTCTTGTCTGTTATTAAAACTACTGACAAGGCTATGGATCCAGGGTAACATGAACACACTCTCTGAATGTATGTAAGACTTTGGTTAAGCAAGGCTTTTTGTTGTAATGATTTTTAATGATCTGCTTTTCTTTTAAGTTTGGCTAAAATGTAATAAATAGATTACTAACCAGCACGAGCCAGGGATCCGTGCACTTTACCACCAAGCAAGGGGATGGTCAGATCAAGCTCTGCACTAGAGAGCTCCGACACTAAGCAGGAGTCTTCAAGGGGAGCACCGCATAAAGAAAGAGTCAGGTCTTCATCGCTGACTCCTTCAAGAGCACGGACACGCTCCTGTAAAATTACAATTAATTAAGATTAACTTAAACTATGAAGGAGGTAAAATGTCTGCAGAATGGTTTACACTCAAATGAAGAGTATATTTCAAATTGAAATATGTTTTTATTCAATACAATAACAAAGATCACTTCAGAACTTCTTACATAATAGGTGAATTTAGGTGCAAATTCCTCCTAGCCTAAGTCTGACAAGAATTGACAAGAAATTTGTTGGTCTTAGCGCTTTTTTGTATGATCCTTCATATAAATAACTACGTGACTGCTTAACTACAAAAAACAAAGTTGTTTAGACATTGCAAACCTATCAGTTACCTGTCTGAGGGCAGAGCAACATGGGGCCATACATTTTTAACAAATATTGCAATTTATATTATTATGCTTTCTTCACAAGACTAATCTTTATTGTCATTCTGTAGTAGGAAAACCAACAGCCAGCTGATTTTGGAATTTATTTTTTATAAAAGCTGATTGGGATGTTGACATGTCAGCTGAAAAATGAAAAATAGAGACTTGTGCAGAATAACATAACCTAAATGATTCATGTTTTCTTCGTTTGCCGAAGGTGGTACACTATCTACGTCGAATGTATAGCTAGGTAGGTCATGTAAATAAAGGCGCTAACACTCTTGAAGTTCTTTAACAAATTTCAAAGAAAAGAGCAACGACAGGCTGGTTCATTCAGACCTCTCATTATGGTTGACCATAAAATACTTATTTTTTCTCCTTACCTTGATCTGACCAATGGACTCCTCTCCATTGACGTCAAGTACATGCGTCGATTGTCCTCGGATATGCAGCTGCATTTTGAGGGTTCTGAAAGTAATACACGAGATGGTAATAGCGTGGTTACAGCGCACGATAATTTATAAAACAACACTGGTTTTGTAGCAGATCCACACCACAAAGAATGACAAATTAACACAGAAATGATAACCAGTCAACCGATTAACGATTTAACGCGAATAAATCGATAAAAACACAATATTTTATTGGAAAATCCAGAATTTCTAACCTTATCAGTCACGTCTGACAAGCGAAAGAAACAAAGATGGCGGATTAACGGAAACGGAAATGATGGATTGACTGACTTGACTGACACTTTTGCTTGTGGAATCGATAAAGATAAAAAAGTAGAAGCAAGCACAGATTTGATATTATAGTATTATTTTGGTATACTCATTCAATACAATCGTGGGCACATAGATTTAGGATACTCTATAACGCAAGTATCCTAAATATATGGTCGGACAGCAAGACGTCACTATGACATTATGATGATGTATGTATCATCGTTATATAGTATAAAACAAAGTCGCTTCCCGATGTCTGTCTGTCGCTATGTATGCTTAGATCTTTAAAACTACGCAACGGATTTTGATGCGGTTTTTTTATATGTATAATAAATGCATAATATAGCAGAGAAACAATGATCATTTTAGAGGTTTCTAATATGATGTCGTAAACACCTGTGCGAAGCCGGGGCGGGTCGCTACGCTAGTCGAGTATATAGCATAAATAATGAGTGAAGGAATTACTTTCGCCATTCAATTGGTCACTGCATTTTATCCATATATTATGTATTGCTTTAAAATATTTTTTCCAAAACAATCACAAAATTTCTATAAGTTTGCTTTCATCCGGTTCAAGTTTGCATTTTAAAAATATGTATTTTAAAAACAGGCTGGTTAAAAATAATAAGTATAAACCGATAATAATAATTACTTTTTATGCCGCTTTATTCATCGCAAATTAGTAATTATATTGGAAAATATGGTAAGTGAATACCTACCTATTTGTATATCTTACAGTAGACTTAACAATGGACTTTAAAGATACCCAACAGAACTCTTCGACGACAAGCGTTGTATTAAGGAATACAACGCTTCAAGTGCTACACATTACTGAGGCAGTAGCTTAATAGGAACTTTCAGTTGATTAGACCATGGGCTTTGAAGGTACTTTACGGAACGCATCGATGACAACATATCATGTATCGCAGTTAAAGTAGGTATTGTCCTCAATTCTGTTGGCACCAACCTAACTAATTTTAGCAAAAATAAGGTTTTGAACTGTCAAATTAACCTTTGGTATTCTGCTGCTACCAACTTATCCTAATTTAATTTTATCTAACTTAATTAAGCGTTCCTAATTTAGTTAGATGGTACTAACCGAATAGATTTTACAAATGCTATGACTAACTAAATATATTTTAGACAATTCCTAATTTTAGAAATGACAACAGAATTGCCACCATTGTATTGGTTATTTTATTTACAGGACTTGCTTTGATTTGAAAGCCGGTTTTCAGTTAGGTATTTGTAAAATATAATTTTGATTATTATCGAAGAAGGTTTTTATTCGATTTTTTCATAGTTCCAGTTATGGTCAATGTTCCTAGTAATAATAATAATAATAATAATTCCGGACATTTAATTTTCACACAGCATCATCTGGCTCCAAAGTAAGCAGAGCTTGTGTTATGGGTACCACATGACTAAACTACTTGTATGCTTTTTTTTGTATAACATACATATTATACATAGAAACACCCAGACCCGAGACAAATACTTACCCGCAACCTTTTGCGTCTCAGCCGAACATAAGCGAACTAAATACGGTAGGTACTAGAAACATTGACCATAACTGGAACCACAAGTAGTAATAAAATATATAAACATTGTTGTATCTTCCGTGTTTCAAAATATTTTGTACAAGTCTATCTATCTGAAATAATGTTTCAGTCTAATATTTCATGCTGTTTTTAAGATTTGTATTTATATTTCCTGAATTTTTTTTTGAGGTTTTTTGGCCTTTATCTTTATTTTATATACATCTTCTCTATCGACTGCGACATGTACAAATATCCGAATTGAATTAATTGGTTTTCTAATGTTGTTTGTCACTTTGACACTCCGATGAAACGGATGAAATTATTTAACGCAAGACAAGGCAGTATGGTCTCTAGACTTTAGCCTGCTCATATGAGCGAAGAAAGAAAAAAAAAAAAATTGACACTCCGAAGCTCGTGATTGGCTGAATGGAAAAAGCGGCTGCTGACGACTTTGCCGTGTGATCGCTTTTCGCATACTGCGATGAAAATCTTTTTATTTCGGAAAATGATTAAATAATGGTTTAGTTCTCCCTTCCATTGTCGCAAGAATACAAAAGCTTAAAAATGCTCTCAAGATTGCTGCGGCTGTTACTGTTTTCTGTCATACATTTGGTTATGGACGTACTTGTTGCTGTTCAGAATTTTTGCCAACTATTCTCTGCAAAAAAATGTAGCTTACAAGAAGAAAGAGATACAAAAAGTGATGTCCGGTTGTTATTAGAGCATGTGCCAAGGATCAGAAAGAGTCCTAAGCATGTAGTGTTCCTTGCAGATACAGATAATCACACATTCAGTGACTTGGCTCATGTAGTCATTTGGAGCCTTGTCGCCGGGATTCCCTACGTCAGCTTCCATGATATCACAGGTAATATAATGTTAAATTCACAGGACAACATACCTACTCCTTACCTTAGTAAAAGTGAAAGGTCAAAGGCCCTACCATCTACTGTTTACCATCATCACATTGCAACACCCTGGCCTGTTAGATTCCAGGAAAATTTCCTTCTCAACCATACATCAAATTATTTATTTAATAGATATATTTTCTACATAGATGCACTTTTACAATAGCTATCTACTTAATTGCATCATCCAAATTTTGCATCAATAGAATCTATTATTTAATACACACTCACTTTATCTCATAAGTTTGTGGGATAAAAATCTCATCGTCATCATCAATAATTCACCAGTCAAATTCTCATATGCCAAGTATAATGTAATTAAATTTGCAGGTGAACTAAAACAAAATGATGAAATATTTTTTCTCGAGGTGGAAAAACTGAAAAAGGGAATACCAGGATGCATAAAATGGTCCAAAAAGCCAGACCTGAATGGATACAGCAATGGGATACAAGCTCACACAATCAATATCAACATATTCACAAATGTTGATGGACGATCAAGGCTTGCACAATGTATAAGAGATATTGCAGACAAGAAGATACCATCAAATAGTCAAACCAATGATTTAACAGCACAAGATCTAGATAAATTTGTTAGTTTAGTGTACCCTTCCATTCCCGACCCAGAAATAGTTTTATACACAGGTGTGTTGTGTTGCACACATGGCCTCTTACCGTGGCAAATTAGACTTACAGAATTTATCCCACTATCCTTAGATCATAGTGTAAATATAGATTGTTATATAGGTGCTATGTACAAATATAATAAATGTGATCAGAGGTTTGGGAAATGATGAACACTGTCCCAGTGTAGGCCTAAGTAAATCTGTATATTAAGTCAATGTTGAAAGAAAGATTAAAGTTTTATACAAATAAGAATATGCATAAGTTTTTACAAGTTGACAAGTCAACTCTTAACTGTTAGTCATACATGCCACTTGATATTTTCAGTAATATGTTATTAATCTATTAAATCACCATGTGCAGTGTTATCAATTTGTTCTTATCAGTGAATAATAACTGGTTGTGTTGAATGTAAATCATTTATTTATTTATGTTTATGGCTGTGTTGTGAGGTAAAATTTTTTGTGATTTATCTATCATGTAACTTTTTGATATGTTTAGGGTTGAGCTAAATAATGATCATTATCATTGCTTCAGCCATGTGCGGTCATTCCATAAATTTTAGCTCTTGATCAAATAATAGCATGAATTGAAGCATTATAATTATGTAATTTGACCCTTATCAGGATTGTTTTAACCCTGTTTTAAGTTACAACTTCCAAAGACAGTGTGTGCATTTAATTTGATGAAAAGATAATATCAAATCAAAATATTACCTTGCAATTAATTTTAAAACTTGGGTATATCTGATGATTGTTGACAATAAATGCTAAAATGGTACTATTGCAGTAAGTAAACACCAAGTGTAGGATAACGTAGTTGCCTAAAGATTTTGGTTAAAATTGTTAATACTTGTAGGTAAAAATATTTTAGCAATGTCTCGAGAGTCTTCAAACTTTCATAATTCTACAATAATTATTGGTATTCCAGGAACTAATTGCATGGCAAGTGAAAACATTGCTAAAAACCTACTTCCATACTCAGACCGATATATCCTCGTTCTGAGCTTCCATAATACTTTTGTACATGAAAAGAAACACCTAGGTACACCAAGATATTAAGTTATTAGAAAAATAAAAACCTTAAAATGATTTTGCTGTTTTAATTCTTTTTGAATCTCATGCAAATTAGTTTAGCCGCTGTAGCATTAACAGTCATAATTATTTGATTGTTATGAAACTCCAATCCTTGGTCACAAAGCGTACTTTACGTAACTACCATTAAGTCAAAGGTGAAGAATATTTAAGCAGATATATAAGCAAAATTATATAGGTACCTAAGTAAAGTACATGACATTAACTCTGATTCACTGACAAGTGTCATGTCAACTACGAAGTACCACACCCAGATCTCGGAATAAATGTATAGGTATATAGACCTTCCTTCATTTAAGGCGGTGATCCTAGCAAATGGTCTTGGCGTGGCGTATTTGACAAAAAAAGTTCCAAACTATTTTTTAAATGGTAAGTATGGTTTACTCGCGAATTAGCGCGCGTATTGCTAGGTTTGCAATACGCGCTAGTGCTACCTACCTATGATTTAGCGTCCTAGTAGTTTAGTTTGTGGTCATACATGTTTTATTGTAATGTTTGTTATAATACATCCTTACTATAGGTACCTACCTATATAATACTATAAACGCGAATGTTTGTTACTCTTTCACACAAAAACTACTGAATGGATTTTAATGAAGCTTTACAATAATATAGCTTATACCTACATCAGAATAACACATAGGCTAAATTTATAAAGATATAATGTGAATTGTCCAAACTATAAAGATTTCTAACCATCGTTTTGATGATTTTTAGTATAAAGATAGATAGGACCTTGAAGAAGAAAATAAGCAACTCGAAGTATTAATCCTGCGCAGACGAAGTGGCGGGCACCAGCTAGTATTCAATAATTATGCGTAGGTAATGTGATATACAAGCATACATTTTTACTTTGCTAGTTCTATTTACTTTATACTACCTACTTATTTACATACAAACTAGGTACTTGTGTATTTAGTTAAACATAAAACTTGCAAAGTTGTAAATTTCAATTAAACGTTATACATTTTTTTTTAAATAAACTGAATAACATCTATGTAAATTTGTATTTATGATTTAAGAAACTATGGAATGGAACCCATTTCCATTCCACGTTGGGTTATCATACATTTTTGAAGTTATTTATTTGGTGTTTTCAGATTATTTCCTTTGTTTACGAATAATGCCAAATTCCAAGTTAAGTCATCTAGAATATTGTCGAGCAAGTCAGTGTGTGCAAAAATGGCACTTTTCAGACTTTTTAGGTTTTATTATAATTAGGTAGGTACTTTCGTGAAATTACGTATTGTAGGTGGGTCTTATTAAACAAGCAAAATTGCAAGTAGGTCGAAATGGTTCGTGTAAAGATACACACTGTTGGTGCATCGCATGTTTTTTCTGAATTTGGTAAACACAATCCCGAGTGTCTAGATTATTGTACCTAATATTTGAATTAGTTTGTTCTCTATCTATTATTCTATGCTCCAAGTTAAAACAATGTTAACTTTCGGAGATGATCATTATTAAATATTTTAGACCTTATCTTAATTAGGTATTAAGTTAAACAAAATATTTTCGATAATAAAGTTTATTGGAATAATGCCTGTGCACACTAAAACAACACTACCTATTTACAACTGATGCGAAAAATATCTCCATCCATCTGAAAAAGAAAAAAATAAAATAATATATCACAGCCTCGCTCATGTAGCGACGTCAGAAATGTATTCACTTTATTGTCCGCGTTTTTTATATTACAAAATATTATAAGCCAAATGTTCCTACATGGTTACAACTTTATAAATTATAACATTTATTTTACACAGACATTACATAGATAATTGCTATTGTACTATGTTGTATTATATTATAGATACATATATATAATATTTATTTCTCTAAAACGTAATATATGATACATTTCATAGGTGTGGGGTCCTCTTTTAAGTATAGAAATATCTGTTTTAGAAGGTCTAGGTATATTCAATATCCAGATACTCCAATATAAAATAAGTTAATTGTTTATGCAAGTTATGAAGATAAAGTTGTGATGCTACAATGCAATGCCATTCTGATTTTAATCTAATAATTGTGTAGACATGACAAAATAATAAAGTAGGTAAACTGTAAGTACATACTTAGCTGACAAAAACATTTTTGCGCTTTAGCTTCGTGTCAGACTAAACCTAATAAAAACCGACTAGTACCTAACCGGAAAACAGATAAACATGCAAGTTCTTAAGTAGGTATTCGTTTTATTACATGATTCATAATTTTGTAGTTAAATTATCCTATTTTGCAAGAAAACAATTGCAAGAACTTAAGGTTACAACGAACAAGATTTGTGATTAAAAGGTCTCGTACATTTCTGACATCGTAACATTAATAATTAATAGGAATACAATATACTACGCATTTATTATAAGCAGTGTCGTGTAGGTTATGCGCGTATCCGATAAAATTATAGATATTTAAATAGATACAATATGTACATCAAAAATTTGCTATTCACCGAAATTAATACTTAATAAGCTACTGCTACCTGCTTGCAAATAATTCCGTCAGTTTTCTAAAAAACAGATTACAAAGATTGTAGATCTTTTCGAAGTATGGCTATGAAGATTTCTCGTTATCATAAACCAATTATAAGAACCTAATCTTACGTTTCCATACAAAACGACAACTTTGTACACGTATTGAGTTTTCAATAAGAAGGTATTCTGTAATGAATCGAAATGCCCTCGTTGTAGCCTACCCTACGTACACTGGGCTTCGGTGAGTAAATGCGAATGTATCTACGCTGAATCCCGTAAAGCAAGGCCGAGCGCAAATTGGCGAACAGCAGTGCAGAAATCAATCGGGATGAAAAGGTTGTTTTCTGAGTAATTACGGGTCGTAGATTCCATTTTGATGTCAAAATAGTAATCCAGAAATTATTTTCTACGCTCTCAAACCTAAAACTCGCGGTTGCATATCAAGGAGCAAGTGCCTATTTATATCTACTTAATTTATTTCGATCAGATGAATTAAATGAAAGATTTTTAAATCCTGTGCCGTTCATCGATTTGCGCTGGCCATGATAATACTGGTATGTTCATTTGACGTAGGCTATCTATATTATAATGTAAAATAAACAAAATACAACCTTTTGTGTTTGTAACCTGGTGTTCAGCGGCGATGTCTGGCTCGGCTGCCACTGCGCGTTCGCCTCCTCTCGTTGTCCTTAGCCCGCTCATACCTATCGTACTTGTCGTGTCGATCATACGACCTGTCGCGCCTAGAGTAAGACCGCTTCTGTCGCCTGTCGCCCGAGCGGTCGCGCGACCGCCGCCGGTCGTAGCTGATAGACCGCGACCGTCTCGCTCGCTTCCTAGGCCGTTCTTCGGAATCGTCCCTATATCTATCCCTTTCCTTGTGCCGATCGTTACGCGATCTATGCCTGTCGTAATCGTCCTTCCGTCTGGATTTAGATGTTTCTCTGTCGTCGTACTTCGATGCTTCTCTGTCGTCGTATTTCGAGCTGCGTTCTTCTTTGTGCGATTTTTTCCGTTTGTCTTTTTTTTTCTTTTGCGAGTCGTTGGAGCTGGATGATCTTCGCCTGCGCTTCTTTTTTTCGACCTTCACTTCTGGTTCTGGTGTGGAGCTGTTGGAACTTTCAGAGGAATCATCTTCGGAGTCGCTGGTTGTCGAGTCTTTGTTGGTTGATTTTGGGCTTGGTGTGAGTTCCTTCCTTGTCTTCTTAGGTTTCTCCTCTTGTATGGGTGGTAACTTCTTGGCTCCGTCGACTTGATCTGCTTTGTGATTTGGTTTCTTATCTCTGGACATTCGTCGTTCTGTGATCTTTTCTGGCGTTTCCGTTTCGACAGGCGGTGGAGTCTCAGACGCTCCTGCAAAAAGGTTTAATTTTGTAGTAATTTAAATTGGGGACAGGATTTTGATATGGCTATCTTTTGAGTCATCTTTATGGTTATGAGTATCACTGTATAATAGAGGAAAATACTGATTTAATTCAATGATGGTTTGAAAAACAAGAGATAGTTATCATTTATTTACTTGCAAGTCACGTAATGCAAAATTATGTTTATTTAGCATGTGATTTCGGAACTCGTTAGTTCAGTGCGAGGAGGTAATATTTGTCAAATTGTACCTACAAAAATTGCATTATACATACATTATTATATAATTCAACACAGACCCTGGCAAATATCTGATTATTATGTGGCCTTTTTGTCCTGATCTCTTGACTCCCGTTAATTAGTTCATTCATTCGCTGTAGTTTACTAACGCGGAAGTATATTTCATGTAGTTTTATAATAAAGCAAATAACGGAACGACAGTTGAAGGATTTCTCAGATGCTTTCTATATTTTTACCCACCCTATGTAGCTCAAAACACATTACGGGAATTTTCATGGGTTTATCACTAATAATTCTATTACACTGTGTTAGTAGTTAGCTTTGGTGCCACGTGCCAGGTATAAGTCTCGAAGGCCAATATTGCATATAAATGGTCCAATCTGAAAACCAGCGCTACTTCCGTGCCTGGAAGTAGCACATGCTGAGATTGAACCTTTTTAGCCACACTTAAATATTGATTGGTTCGCGGGAAGAGCAAATTTTTACGCATAGTTGTTTTTTTTGTTTATTTTTGTGTATGTGTTTGTATAAATTTCTGTTTTCCGCTCATAACACATAACACCCTTCTGTTTTTGTGTGTGTGCTAAATAATTGTTTTCTTGTTATCTTTCTATTCCCATTCCGTGCTGCATTTGTGGAATTATGATTTAAACAAATCTTTGATACTTTGTTATAACAGTTTTTATAGATGATTTTTTATTACGGATAGGTTGATGTTGCTTGTAACATGCTGTCGTATGAATATAAACCGTATGTACGTTATATCAAATTCAAACAGTCTATGGGAACACATCTGACCTCGCAGTTGTTGGTAGTAGCTCTGCCGTCTGAGCTGTAGGTTGAGGGTAAAATTTCCTCCCAGGAAATTATATATGTGATGAACATGTTTGTTCTGTGTCTGGGTGTTATAAAGGATCATATGTATTTAGAAATATATAAGTTTAATACCAATCCACATTGTGTCCATAGGAATTTGTAATTGTGTAAATGGTCTACCAATATTTATTCTTATTTATCTTATCAAAGCTGGTTCCTGTTGCAATCAATCTAATAGAAACAATGCCTATACGTTACATTTATCAAATCTGTTTCGGATTGACACACATGATAACTGGCAGTGATCTGGATCAGTTGAGCTATCTATAGGATATAATAGAATAGCAAATACTTTATTGTACACAACAAATACATTGGACTGTTATAAGAAACAATGTTGAGCTACACAGAAGTACAATGGGCGGTCTTGTCGCTAGACAGCGATCCCTGCCAGGCAATCTTAGACTGGATAGAACTAAATATAACTAATAGGGTGATGACTATAATATGCGTGATTCGATATCTGTAGATCGTTTTAAACGGTCCTTAGATAGCTCAACTGTTTCACATGTATTTTAGTAACTGATTATATCAAGAAATCCAACTATACAGCATACTGTGACTGTTGACTACCTCTGTCTCAGCCGGATCTTAGCCCACTGCGTGGCTAAGGTCCGTCTGAGACGCAAAAGGTTGCGGGTTCGATTCCCGTTGCGGGATAAATTTCTATGTATTAAAAAAAAAGTATATCTGTACTATTATAAATGCGAAAGTAAGTCTGTCTTTCTGTTTGTTACGTTTTCACGGCTAAACCGCTGAACCGAGATAGATGGACCCTTGGAGAAGAACAAAAGCTACATTTTATATAGGTACCACGCGTGCGATGCTACGGGCAGCAGCTAGTAAGTAATATATGTCATGTGGCTTACTTTGGGGCCAGATGATGCTGTATGAAATGGTTTTAGAGCATACTTACTAGATGACAACCGCGGTGGTTCAGGAGTGCCGACTGGCGTGGAAGGATCTTCAGCTGCTTCCTTTGCTTCTGCCTTCCTCACCTCAGCTTCGATGTCCCGGGCCACTCGCTCGAAGTCTTGCCGCCTTCGCCTTATCATGTCCTAACAGAAAAAGTAGTTTTAATCACTAGCCTCATTCATAACTCCTCTATTTTGTAATCACCGATTTCGATCATTTTTTTAGGAAATCTTCAGATTGGCCTAGCGGGTCAATCTGTGAAGTTTGGTAGCAATCGGATCATCAATCAAATTTGGTATGGATATGGATTGAATCTTAAGAACGGACATCGGACATCGGACATAAATTATGGTCTATGTGTTATTCTGATGTATAAGCTATATTATTGTAAAGTTTCATTAAAATCCATTCAGTAGTTTTTGCGTGAAAGAGTAACAAACATACATACAAACTTTCGCATTCATAATCACTACATAGTATAAAACAAAGTCACTTCCCGCTGTCTGTCTGTCTGTCTCTATGTATGCTTAGATCTTGAAAACTACGCAACGGATTTTGATGCGGTTTTTTTTAAATAGATACGAGTAATTCAAGTGGAAGGTTTATACGTGTAATGCATGCATAATATAGTAGAGAAACACTGATAATTTTAGAGGTTTCTAATGTGGTGTCGTAAATGGTATATTGTGCGCTTACATTGCAAACGCTGGCTGAACCCTATGAGATAGATCAAAATAATGTACTACAATATTGTACACCTTATAAAGGTCTACAAAAAAGTATTTGATGGTATATGTCTATCTCTTAGGGATAACTTACAATAGTATCAGCATTGCACCCGTGCGAAGCCGGGGCGGGTCGCTAGTATTATATAAGTAAGGAAGTAAGGATTATTACCATTGATTGTACGTGTTTATCAATTAAGTAAATGTTTTATCTATCCAAGTACCTATTAAATTTGAATGGTTCAGTAATGTTTTAAGTAATATGTTCAAATGTTTGTATGATCTGCAAGTATTTGTCTCGGATCTGGGTGTTTCTATGTATAATAAGCATGTATTTATATATATATATATATATATATATATATATATATATATATATATGTAGTGTATCAGTCATGTGGTACCCATAACACTGTTTACTTTGGCGCCAGATGACGCTGTGTGAAATGTCCGGGATTATTTATTTATATTTCCTTACTAGTATTATAAACGCGAAAGTTTCGATGTATGTTTGTTACTCTTTCACGCAAAAACTTCTGAATGGATTTTAATGAAATTTGACAATAATGTAGCTTATACATCAGAATAACACATAGGCTATAATTATATAATAAAGATATTGTGTGAATTGTTCAAAATATTAACGATTCCTTACTATAATTTTGATGAATTTTGGTATAAAAATAGATAGGACTATGGACAAGAAAATAAGCTACTCAAAGTACTAATCCTGCGCAGACGAAGTCTAGCTAGTAGTAAAAAAATTGGCCAAGCGCATGTGAGAACGCAGGCTTCCGAAATGAGTAAGGATAGAATGACTAGTGGTCAAGTTCAAAACTAATTCAACACCAACTAATTAGCATAGCCAAAAAAAACTGTGTAAGCCTTTTTGAATTTTGGATCGAAGTTCCTTATAGCGGGTTGGCGAGGGGACCTAGCTGAGTCCCCTCGCCAACCGTTGTCGCCAACCAAATGTAACGCGTTACGAAAAACCGTAAAAGAAAGAGAGAATGAAGGAGACCGATAACTAGTCTCACACATATATATATCAGATATATATATGTGTGTGTGTGTGTGAGTGTGTATATATATATTGTTAGCAGAGTCCTCGTAGCTCGCTAGCGACGAATAATAGAGAATAGCACGCCTATAAAATCAAGCGCAAGCGGGCGACGGTATCATTTGCTCTTTGGCGCTCTATGCGATAACATCAACTGAAACTAGTTTTCGTGGAAGATAGGGACACGTGAGCCATTTTACTTGTCGTAGACTTGTTATTTTTATATGTGTTTTGTGTAAAATTGTGGTGAAGTTACCTTGTTTCTTTGTATTTTTTTTATATTTAAACCACTCCTGGTCCTTATATATATATATATAATATAATAATAAATAAATATATATATATATATATAATTATATATATATATATATATATATATATATATATATATATAATTATAAATTATATATATATATTCCTACATTATTCGTACGTGACACCATAACATCAATACAATGTAATTATTGATATATGTTTATATATATATGTAGTGTTAATAACCGTTTGTACCAAAGTAACTGAGTAATATTGTACGAAATCAAAATATGTAATACAAAATTTCTTGTATAATTAACACAATCTTTTAAAAACAAATAAATATACGAATATAGTTATTTATTGCATCAATAATCAAAATTAAAGAGGGGTGGGTAAAGAGAATGAGAGCCTGGAACGTTAATGATAAATTATGCCAACCCTGCATACGAAAGGGACTTCGTTCTAAACGCGTGTCAAGCGACACGTTAAATTTTTTTGAAGGTTTACTAATCAGGCAGTTACTCAAAATTAAGTAAGCCTCACTATCGGTGATAATTATCCTTGTTATTTCATTTGAAACTAATATATACATAGGTATTACCTGAAGCTGTAACATGCCATTATTAAGTTCTGTGTACAATAAATCACTTAATTAGTAGGAGTGGCGCTTAAGTATGCTGTCTTTGTCATACGAATGTCAAAGAATAGAGATGGCAACAGATTTAAACAATTAGTAAATCAAAATCACCAATAGCATTCTGCTGGTCATATCGGACAGATATGATCTGCCTGTTATGAAATATTTCATTCGTGTTCTAGTCTAGTGGTAACACATGAGACTGTTGGACTTGGTGTAACAATGGCCTCAATTCTGTTGGCACCAACCTAACTAATTTTACCTAAAATTAGGTTTAGAACTGTCAAACGAAACTTTTGTATTCTGCTGTTACCAACTTATCCTAATTTAGTTAGATGGTGTCAACCGAATACGTTTTACAAATGCTATGCTATATCATAGCATTATGTCTTATGGCATTTTGTTGTGGGGGAGTGCTGCTGATATTAACACCATATTTGTGTTGCAGAAGAGGGCTGTTCGTGCAATTTATAACATGGGCCCCAGAGAATCACTTAGAGATAAGTTTAAAGAAATTAATATTATGACAGTGCCTTGTCAGTATATATACGAAAATTTAATGTATGTGCACAAAAATGTTCATTTATTCAAAAAAAATTGCAATAATCATAGTATTACCACTAGAAATAAATATAAACTCGCTGTTCCCACTGTTAGGCTCGCTAAAGTTAAAGTCTTTTATAGGGCAATGTGTACGCTTCTATAACAAGGTTCCAAGCGACGTGTTAGATTTGTCGATTGGCAAATTTAAAAACGTAATTAAACATAAACTGTCTATTAAAGCATATTATAAAATATCTGATTATTTAGAAGACAAAAAAGCTTGGGATGAATCTGCTCCAACTCGACTCGGCATCCGTAACAAAATTGTCAAGGATCATACAAAAAAGTGTTAAGACCAGACAAGTTTCTTGCCGGATTCTTCTTGAACTGGGGTTAGGAGGAACCGGCACCTAGATTCACTAGCATGTAAGAAGACGATTCAAAGTGGTCCTTGTGATTGTAATGAATAAAGTTATTTTGAATTGAATATTTTTGAATTATGACTAACTAAAATATATTTTAGACAATTCCTAATTTTAGAAATGAACCAACCGAATTGCCACCAGTTTGTCTGATTTAATAAATGATTTATTATTATTTATAAAATCTATGAAGTACCTACCTACTTCTTGCGATATTTTTTTATCATAAAATTTTGGCAGAAGCAAGGTCATACAGCACAAGTTAAGGAAAACAACAGAACGAAAACAGTTCATTGGTTATATTAGATTAAAAAAACTCCTATTACAAACTTATAATAGTAACTAGTACAACAATGTACTTATCGGATTTTTTTTCAACAACAAACTTTATTGACTTTTGATCCAATTATACTCATAAAATTTCGTTAAAAGCTTTGATACTCATGGACTTATTTAGAGGAACGCTTCATCAATCAAAGAAAAATACTAAAATATATACAAAAAGTTCTTAGTACAAACTGGGCACATATACATTAATATTTAATTTGAAAAAAATATTACTTACTTCAATAGTCTTTTGTTTCTGGCTTTCATTTATTTGTTATTTTCACTAGTCTATTGGAATATTTTGCTGACGTATGCGTATTAATTTCATGTGTCTTTTTTCAAGTTTTTTTTTTACAAAAACGTATCGCAATAATGGTCCTTACACATCAATGAATACATGAAGGCACAATGCCGGATCTTAGCGTAGCTCAGGTTTCAGGTTACAGCAAAGCTGTTACTTATATTGAAAATGGTCGCAGTTATAAAGTGGCTCAAACATTGCGAGTTTCTAAATCCGTCATCTTTCGAATTGTTAAACGTTACCGGCAGACTGGATAGTACTCGAGACGTGCAGGGCAAGGTCGCAAGAGAGTCACATCACCGCGAGACGATCTATTTATGGCGAGCAGTGTTCTGAGAAATCGCACTTTGACTTCTTCTGAAGTCAAATCTACGCTCCAGGACGTTCGACAGGTGACAATTAGCACTAAAACAGTAAGAAGACTTAAAGAAGCTGAAATAAAGCCGAACTTGCTAGCTAGAGGTCCCTTACATACCACAGATCATCAAGTAACTCGGGCTAACTTTGCTCGCTCATACCAAAATTGGAATGATGATGACTGGGGGAAAATATTGTTCACTGACTAGTCTAGGTTTTGTCTTAAGAGAAGTCGATTATCTTTCCATACAAACGTCGAAGGGTGATCACACCACCGTCTGATGATGAACAACCAAAACTAAAAGTGATATAAAATTGTTTTGTCATAATCTATGCTTGTATCAATACAGAATTGTGAAAATAATATGGGTTTGAAAGATACAAGACTCAAAAAAAATCGTTTTTCATCACTGATTTTATCGCAACTTTAGGTGTGAATAAATAACAAACGGAGTACGCAAACTAAAAAATTGTTCCTATACAAGCATAGATTATTTATTCAAGAGCTTAAATAACTTTTTTTTTTATAATTAAATTAGTAGTTTTTTCATGAGAACCCTTGAGCCAAAGGTCTATTCATTATTTTTACGCAATCGTGTTATTTAGAAATCATAGATTAATCTGATCATATTACTCGAAATTATAATCACGCTATCTCCTTACTGCTCATCTCTATCCTTGGTGCACGTCAATCCTTTTCTCACACTAAGCTAGGTGAAATAGCATGCATTTTAGCTGCGCCCACTAACGAGTTTGTGCCGCTGACTTGTGTATCCTTAAGCCAGATGATAGAAGGGTCAAAGTTTGGAGACGACCTGGAGAAACATTGTCGGAAGAGAGTCATATGGTGGAGGGTCAGTGATGGTATGGGGCGGCATTTGCATAGGAGCACGTACGGAGTTATACGTCGTAGAAAATTGATCCCTGACTGCGGGTCAGTACGTAAACGACATCTTAGAACAGATTGTCATGCCCTTTGCCTCATACATGGGAGATAATTTTCAATTAATGCAGGACAATGCGCGGCCCCACACTACAGCGATAGTTTCGGGGTATCTTCGAGAGGTCGAAATGTTTTGCCATGGCCAGCATGGACGCCAGACTTAAATCCCATCGAACATGTTTGGGATAAGCTCGGCAAACAAGTAAAACAGCGGGATCCAACACCAACAAACATAGGAGATCTGAAAAGGGTACTGGAAGAAGAGTGGAATCGAATACCACAAGATTTCATTGATAACATAACCAAAAGCATGCCGAGAAGATTGCAGGCATTTTTAACAGCTACAGGGGGTAACACCAAGTACTGAATGTACTCAAACACTCGACAAAAAGTATTCGTAATGTCATAACACAATCACATTTTCAATGTGATGATTGAAGGGTTAATTCATCAAAACATAATTTTTAACATTTCTGTTCATTAGTCTTGTGTTTTTTATTGAAGTAAGTTTTATTTTAATTAAAAATGGTAAAATTCATAAAGCGCTTAATATAATGTATATGATATATACATAAAAAATCCGATCTGTTTCTATTTTGTTCCGTTCCTCTAATTATGTCCATGAGTGTAGTTTGTGACGGTGTAGTTAGCTTCAATATGACCGATGGTAAAATTACCATGATATTGAAAAAAGTAGGTTCAAAAAGTAGCTCCAGTTTTTTACATTCGACGGATCATACTTATATGCTTGAGTTAGATAGATATTGTTTTGTGTACCTACTACCTACATGCCTAAGTGTACTACTTAGGCATGTAGGTTTTTATTACACGAGTTTTAATTTAATGTGTAGACTTATTGTAGCATTTACATTACAAACCTTATTGGTTTTTTGCGCTATATTTAACTACTTTTTGTAAACTTAAAATTTTTGTTATGATAAAGAAAAAAAAACGCGTGCGTCTCGCGACGCCCGATTGAAATGATAAAATGAACGGGTAACGTAACGCGTTACGGCGCCAGTCTGTCTGGCGTCCTTTTCTCTCACGTATACGGCAGCGATAGGCAGGCTCCTCCTCTCTCACTCTAACCCACAGCGCAAGTTAGAATAGTCTAAGTTATCACTTCTGTCGGGCGTCCCGAGACCGAGACGCACAAGTTTCCAAAAATGTTGCTTTACCGATTACAGAAATGTTGCTGACAGGATGTGAATGAGCGAAGAGCCGTAGATTACGCTCAGTGGTGCTTTTTGCGAGAGATTTCTGTGGCGCAGTAGGTTGCGTTTTCGATTCCCGCCGCGGGACAAATGTTTAAATGATCTGCAAGTATTTGGCTCGGATCTGGGTGGTTTTCCATGTATAATAATGTATGTATTTACAAAATATAATTACGTTTTAAAAACAAAAAGAAAAAACGACTTTAATGAATAAAAATTAGAGCCGGTAATATAAAACTCGTGCCTATTAAAAATGTAATTTCCTATTTTTTCACTCTCTCACTCAAAAATATATTTCAAATGTATAATAATATTTTTTCCAGCTATTTTTATTTACAAACCACTCTCCCAAACCGATTTAGATGAAATTTCTATGAGACCAATCGGAAAATATTCCTTTCATATAATACAAAATTTTGCAAACCGGTTCATAAATTACGAATTATGAGGTACAAGCATAAAAAATACTGAATTGAAAAGTAGTATATTAGCCATGTGGTTTACCCATAACACAAGCTCTGCTGTTGTTGGGGCTAGATGATCCTGTGTGAAATGTCCGGCATTATTGATTTACTTACATCTGTCTAACAGACAGAAACGCAATAATATGTCGATAATTTTCATTATATCGTTCCTAAACCACGATCAAAGATCCTCCTTCTCTTCTAATCTGAAACTGAGATACTAGTCTACATTAGATCAGTGACTGGATATTAATAGATCATTCTTGAACTCGGAAGGGAATTTTCCTACAGCGAAGTGAGAGGGAAAACCGGTAGAAGCGTCGCGTCGTCACATTTCAGAAGGACACTGCGTTCAATGACTGTATTTGAAAGGAGGATAAGCTACGAAGGTTAGACCCAATGTAGTTTTGCAAAACAAAAGCCTAGTCTAGATACCAGGGGAACCAGCAGTAATTAGGATGCAAAACAAAATTCTTGTGTCGCAAGTGAACCGGTACTAAACCTTTTAAAAGAGCGTAAACAATTTAAAATAGGGTTCGATGTATTTTGTCCGACGATATTCGTATCTTTATAATACTTACAACAATATTAACATTAATTGATTAACTTTTAATGTAGGTCGATCAAAAGTTAAATTTAACCGAGGTATATTATTAATCTGCTAAGTCAGATCTCATATATGTAAGTAAGTATACTTTCAAGCTATTTTTAATATTTTAGTGAAAAAATCTACCCAGCGAGGTCCGGGGCGATTTCACGGAAAGATTGTGTTTCTTATATTAATGACACGAGTATAAATAAAAAAAATAAGTACCCGACTCAACATTACGTACGTTCTACCTCTATCTACGATCAAATAAATATATAGACGGAGATGACCACGAATAACTAATGTGAAGTCTCAAAACCGTGCTCCTGTCTGTAAATACTCGCACCCACGCACACACATACACCGAAATCGTGCTCCTTGCTCTTAGTACATGTCACGTCGTCTTCAATAAAGATCGTTCAAAACCCTCGCACTTTAGATTAAACGTGTTCGTTGATGTTTTACAAAATAACCTAAAAACTTTTATATTTATATTAAATAAATGGTGTTATTTCAAGTAAAACGTGATTCTGTGACTCTATTTTGCCACGGAATATGTATTTTTTTCTAATATGTTTAATAGAACATATTAAACTAAATAAATTGATTTCTATAGAACCAGTATGAAATCATCCACTCCCTGCGCATACGTAAACATTTTTGGTATCCAGTTGCTCCCACTTAACACTTACTCATTGACGGTCAAAAAGTGTTCGGTGTCGGTAACAGGAAACTAAGAGTTGTCAGTTGAAGACACAAGTAACATTAACAAATTTAATTACAAATATACTGAGATGCTACAATTAAACTACGGTTACCCGTGACCAGTAGTAGCAACGGGCGATTGTGTCCGATCACCGCTACAGGACAGAGCAACTACGGTTCCCTGTGATGGTGTGCCGTGTCGGCAACAAAAAGTGTCTACTAAATCAAAATCGGTTCACCCGTTTACCATGCCACAGACAGACACAGACATAAACACGTATACTTAACACATAACACATAAACTTAACACCCCTCTGTTTTCTTCAAGGGTTAAAAAAACCACAGACAATTGGACCTTTTTTTTATCATCGATAGACCTACGTTTGACCACGATCTCGCCTGATGATAAACGACGATGTGGCCCGCAGGTCTACAAAACCTATATACTCGAGACTTGATGAGACCCAGGATTGTAGTTTTCAGGAAAGACAGACGGCAAAGCATTCCAATCCTTAGCTGTACGCATAATAAATGTGGAAGCAAAGCGCTTTGTTCGTAAGAGTGGTAGACTAACAAGGTGTGGATGGTATTGAGCGGTATGTCTGCTTGTCCTATTAATGTGTTTATACCTTCAATCACTTTGTGATCGAAGAAATATACTTAAATATGTATGAGCGCTATACCAGTACAATCAAACGAAAGGCAAGGCAAGGCATGTGGCAAGTGGACGAAAGGTTTTTATCCACCTGTGGTGGACAGGTGGTGGTGTATTTCCACTGACAGGTGGATAAAAACGGGGGAAAGACTATTTCTCCTCGTGCCGTGCTAGGCCTGCTGAGGCGCACTTTAATACTTTCACCACACTGATTCAAAACTTCCTTCCCCATAGATTGTGTTCGATTCCCCATACATAGATACAAACATAGATATTTGTTTTCTGTCTGTAAAGTATCTTACGTATGTATTTACATTAGTATTGTATCAGTCATCTGGTTAACATAGTACAAGCTATGCTTAGTTTAAATCTAAATGTTGTTGTATGAATTGTTCACTAATATTTTATTATTACAACTACGATCTCTTTTCGTAGAAAAGTGCCGCGCTAGACGAGATATAAAGAGAGGAACTATGTAGGTACATACATATAATTTTAGGCACTAAGCGCTTGTGTGCACTTTGTGGCAAGTGTTACTATTTATATGGCGCAGTTTGACTACCTCTGTGACGCAGTGGCTGAGCCGCAGAAGGTTGCGGATTCGATTACCGCCGCGGGACAAATGTTTGTATGATTTGCAAGTTCTTATCTCGGATCTGGGTGTTTCTAATGTATAATATTTATGTATTTACAAAAATATACGCATGTAAGTAGTATATCAGTCGTGTACTTTTAACATAAGCTCTGTATATTTTGGGGTCAGATGATGCTGTGTGAAATGTCCGGCATTATTTATTTATTTATTACCTGGAGTTGCTGATCAGAGATGTCGTTTTGTTCGTCTTCGTCTGCTTCATCGCTACTGCTCTCGTATGCGCCCAATCCTGTACACACGAGTTTTCGATAGCAATCATTCGCAGAACAATCGACGCTATGGGAATAATAATATATTAAAAGACCTGACGGCTATTTCAACGTTCAAGGAACAAAGAATCGTCGTACGGAACGGAGTGAGTGTTTCATTAAGCGTAGAGATATCGAAAATCATGTCAAATTTAATTTAGCTTTTAAGACGCATTTGAATTAAAAAGTCGTTAACATTATATTTAATTTTTGGAAATTATGCGATACATAATATTGCTTTGTTTATTTGATATAATATTCATTTCTAAATAGCACCCACACTCATATTAAATATATTTTTGATTTATTTATTTGTATCAGTAACGCAAAATATATTATCTGCCTTCTCAAATTTTTCAATAATCTAAGATCAAGAATGACCCATCATTTCTATACAAAACGATTATTAACGAATTGTTTAGGGATCTTTAGGGACTTGTTTATTGTTTATTTTGTCTTGTAAACTTTTAATAACAATTTTAGAACAATATTCAATGGTTCTTACCGATAATCCGCAATTTACAACGCATTCAGCGCAATGTGTAGATATGTCATTAATATACTATTATTACTATAAATAGTATTAATATCAATGTTTGTTGATTAGCTGAAATGGAATGTTACACGGCATACATGGTGGTTCTTTTATAAATTGTAGCCAGTTTCGAAATACAAGTCCAAAGTACAAGTGGATATCGAGTCCAAGACATAAGTAGCACATCACGTAGAATTAAGAAACCACCATCTATGTAGACGAGTGAAATATCTGGCAAACTCAATTTAGGGACTATTTTCTTAAAGATACAATCGCAATTGTGTAGCCGTTAAGACTAGATACTCAACATAGTAACAGCGGGCCTTGTATGTTTTGAGAAAAAGGTCCTAAAACGTTTGAGGTTGAATATGATAAGGGTAGGTTTAGGATGGGTTGTTTGCGAGATATTTCCATCATGTCTAGTATAGGCATTAGGCGCATCACTCACCGAGGCCAGTCGCGATAGCGGCGAGCGCCTTCGATTTGCTTGCCTTCATAGCGTTGAGTCGCGACGCTTTTGTCATTGAAATAAAACCATTAATTAATATCGAAACAATTCGGTATCTGAAATAAGACTTTATTAGCGATGAAATAAAATGTGTTTTCACACAGCACATCACAGCAAATATCACAGTAGGATCACAGGTTTAGAGTCAATATAGTCACGCGGTAAGTAATGTCTTGAAGAGAAATCGCGGTCCGTTTTTGAATAGCTTAGTTTTGCAAATACCTTGTGCGGCGGTATATCTGTTGTATTCTTCCTGGCTCACCATATGAATCTCCTGGTCGGTTACCTCTAGGAGAATCTCAGTCAATGAAGTACGCACGGCTAGCATCTGTCGATAAAAACAATCAAATATGACACTGCTGTTCAACTCTATCCAGTATGGATATAAATATAATGAATAATAAATATTGGTGGAAAATCCACATAATAGCATCTAGCCCCACACTAAGCAAAGCTTGAATTATGGTGACCGGATGACTGATAGAATACTTATATATTTTTAAATACATACTTATGATACTTTATAACCCTGACCCAGAACCAACACCTATGTTTATCTTGGGAGAGAATCGAATTCTCAACCTACAACGCAACTACTAACTGAGCTGACAGGCCAGTCATATCATAGTTTTCTTGATACAATAATGTAGCTCTGCGCTGTTAAGGGTTTCTTATCCAGGATAAATATTTGTTTGATGAATGTAGGTGTTTGTTGTATCTGAGTGTTATAAAGTATCATAAGTATGTATTTTAAAATCAATAAGTATTATATCAGTCATCTGGTAACTATAATACAGGCTTTGCTTAGTTTGGGGCTATGTTTTGTACTGCCGAAATAAAGTAGTTGCCAATAAGGCTTTTTATAGTTTTAACTAATTTCTTGGACTGTAGATTATTGTTAAAATAATATCCTATATAAATAATTTAATGTTTTTGAAAACAGACAAATTTGTATGCTAATTTTATTTGGTGAAATATGTGAACTTATTCAATATATTGTTACCCACCATATTTCTTGAAAATATATTATTTATTTAATATTTATAGACTGTTGTGTGCATTGTCCACCAATATTTATATTTGCAACAGGTGATTTGGTTTAATATAGACATTTATCAGTGGTGAATAAATAAATAAATAATTCTGATACTAATTTGACAAGTTGGTATTACGGAAGTTGAAGTTGATTGTATTATACTCATACATATGAATAGAAATCGAACGTAACATCAACCTAATTAGTCAAAACTAGATCCAGTTACAATCAAGGTAATGATTGTAACAATGCCTATATGTGATACCAAATTCCCTATCGCGAATAGAGACTAATAAACCATACATTATCTATCATGATTATAACAAAACATTTATACTAACGGCTTTCAGTTACTATAAATTACATAGTTCTGAGCTGCATTCGCTAAAGTCTCATCTAAGATACATTGCAATACATTGTACATTACATTGTACCGCACGTCGTTATGATAGATCGTGGTATTGGTTTTATGTAGTTTTACAGGTGTTACGTGCCACCTGTAATGCGACTTTTCAATTATATAAATGTTTATAATGATGCAAGATATATGCATCTAGCCAGACCACGGGGCGGCAATCTTACTAATATTATAGACGCGAAAGTTTATGTACATGTTTGTTTGTACCTTAATCACAACATAACGTATGAACCGTTTGGATAAAGATTGGTGTTAGATGTAGTATATAGGCGTGGGATAGTATCTAAGCTACATTTTATTGAAGTAAAACACATAATATATTAGATAAGATAAATATTTGTAGTAGGTATTAGTGGAACAACATAGTAGTTGCAGAAACCACTAAAAAAACTTTAAACTCTTTTGCAACAGGTTTTAAAACTCACGACTTCTTGCATGACTTCATCTTTGCTCTTCCTGATGAGCGGCGGCTGGGTTGGCTCGTCTCTCTCCTCAGGCTCCACTTCCTCCTCCGAGGGCTGCTGGATGTCCTCTTGCAAGGCCGGTTCTGCATCTACCTTCTGCATTTCTTCACCCTCTGAGTCAGATTCCTGTTTAACATAGTATGAATGTTACACACATTTGAAGCCTTTCTGTTGCCAGTGATGACAATACCAAAGATTGATGGAGGTAATAGCATACTTGCCGGATTATTCTTGAACTAGGGTTAGAAGGAACCAGCACCTATATTCACCTTAGGAAGCAAGTAGACGATACAAAGTGGTCCTTGTGATTTTATTGAACAAAAAGCCCTATGATTGATTGAAACATTTGATACAAGCCAAATTATAGCAATTCCTATTGTTATCACCAATGGGCCGAAGGTGGTGGTTTGATCGAGATAGATGCCCATACGATGATTTATATAGCTTCAGGTGAAATTACCTACTTACACGTCACACAAATGTCTGAGACTAGTTTAGATGGATTAGTAGGCTTGCCTTATTATTACCCTAACTAGCTAGTTGACTACCCAGAAGAAAGGCATGGTCAATACATGCTGAGCTCATTTTCATTTGTTCCTGTCATTGCCGTCCGGACCCACACTAGGACCAGAAGACTGGGTAAGTAAATTAGGAATGTACTTACAAATTTGCTCTTAGGTGGCGGTACAGGTTCTCCGCTGGCTGCTGCCTTCATCCGTAGCAACTCTTCTTCTTCTAACCTCTTCTTCTCTTTCTCTGCTTCCTCGCGCGCCTTCAATTCTTCCTCTCGCTCTATTGCTCTTTGCTTTTCACGCTCCATTTTCTCTAATCCTGGTCAAATGTAAGTTCACACGTATGAGCCAAGAGCCAAGAATTAAATTATGTAAAATTAAATTAGGATAAGTTAGTAACAGCAGAATACAAAGTTTCATTTGACACTTCTAAACCTTTTTTTAGATAAAATTAGTTAGGTTGGTGCCAACAGAATTGAGCCCACTATATCATAAAGCATATTCAAAAACAAGGATTATTTAGATAAAAAATAACTCGATTCAGCATCCGTAACAAAAAGGAGTATACAAAATAGTGTTAAAACCAGATGAGTTTCTTGCCGGATTCATCTTGAACTGGGGTTAGGAGGAACAGGCACCTAGATTCACTAGCATGTAAGAAGACGAGTCAAAGTGGGCCATGTGATTGATTAAACTCGCCTCGGTTGGCGGTCGGTTGTCGGGGGCGGCCGTTTGTAAAAACGTAGGAGTTTGAGCCAGTCCCAAGCCTGGATAAAGAGTGAGGGTGGGGATCCTCACTCTTACTCTCACTCACCCCGAACCCCTAAATCTCCTAAACCAAACCCCATCCTATGCCCCTATTCCTAATATCACTACCTGCTGTCCAACACACTCATCCTTTCCTAATCAGCTGCGGAGCCCTGTGGTCCAGCTTCGTGGGCCTGCCATTTAATGGCAGGTGGGGGGTGAACCACCTACGTTTTTGATGCTGTGCGTAGGGGCCCGTGAGGGGGGATGTAACTGACCTGGTGCTGAGCGGACAGACGGCTCTCCAAAACGGGGGGCCCTGAGCCCTTTGAGCCCTCGTGGAAGCTAACGTCTCGGAGGGCAAAATCGTAGAAAAGCTTAGCAAAAGAAAGGCCCTGGACCGAGTCACTTCTACAAGCAAAGGAGACAAGCCAGGTCAGAACTCGAACCGCATGCCCCGGCGGCGAGACCTACAGGCCCGCCTGTAGTGACCGTCGTGCCCGTTGGTTGCAGAGGTAAGGGTAAGGCCAAACATGGCAACAACCGCCAGAGGCGCGCCGCCATGGCAGTGTCACGACTGACACAGGCCCCGGTTCACAACGAACCGTGCAAAAGGACGCGGGTGGATGATACAGTGTCTCCAAGAGGAGAACATAAGAAACAGAAGTTAGACAACACACGTCGAGCCCCACCCAGCTACGCGGAAGTTGCGCAAAGCAACCTCCAAGTCGCGGTGGCTAGGGCCGACAACCAAGCACTGACGGAGGAACAAACTACCTTGGTGAAGAGGTACCTCGAACGTCGGATTCTGGAGGATGTCCCTTCGCTAAAATGGCTGACTGACGCGATTGAACAACTGCCAACGACATCATCCCCAAAGCTCAGGGTTGCAAAACAGAGCGAGCTGGTGAGGAAGGTACGTGCCGCCATTTTCATCCCAGACTGCACCAACAGTCTGGAGGACACTAGTCTAATCTTGGCAGACCAAAACAGGTGGGCGAAGATCCCCTCGTGGACAGTCTACACCCACAGCAACCTGGAAAACGACATCCTCTTCGTAGCTGTGGGTATCCCAGAGAATCTGGTCCCAGAGCTTTTGAAGAGAGACCGCAGGCTGGCTCACAACTTAGGCAACATCTACATACGGTTCTACGGCTAGGATGGAGCCTTGCAAGATGTAGCACCCAAGGTTGCAGCCAGTAACGACGATGCAAAACTACAGTGGGGACCACAAATTGAAACACTTGCTGTGGTAGGTTTAGTTCCGCTGCATATGCAGTTCGTGCGATACGGTGGCTTACTGATGAAGCTACAGCTAGACTAGTTTATTTCAGTTACTTCCATAGTGTTATGTCATACGGCATCATTCTCAGGGGGAAAGCAGCTGATATTGGTAAAATATTTGTAATTCAAAAAAGGGCAATACGTGCCATTTATAAAATGAAACCACGAGAATCTTTGAGAGAAATATTCAAAGAAATTAATATTCTCACAATATATACATGAAAATTTGTTATACACACACAAAAATAGAGATGGGATTCAGCTAAATAGTGACCTTCACAGAATCAACACTAGGAATAAACATAAATTATACATCCCTAGGTTTCGACAAGAAAAAGTAAATAAGTCCTTTATGGGAAACACGGTGCGATTCTATAATAAGCTTCCTGAAAATGCTACTAAACTACCTATTAAGCAATTTAAAGCATACATAAAAGGTAGTCTTTTGAAGAAAGCTTATTATAATATAGATGACTATATCTATATATATAAAAATGTTATGTTGGTTTGTGTACGCTTCAAAAACTCAAAAAGTTCTGCACCGATCGAGCTGAAATTTTAGTATGATATATAATCCGCATCAAGGATTGTTTTTCTCTATTTTTTTTTGTACTACAGCGAAGCGTGGCGGGGTACAGCTAGTTATTGATAAGAATGCATGGCCTCATGTCGCTATGCCGTCAGACAGTTAACCTACACACTTGAAATGTATAAACTCTCTTGTATTAGTATTTCGTAGTTCCTTAACTACGAAATACTAGTTATAAGATGGAACATATAAAAAAGCGATAGGACCAAGACGAGTTTCTTGCCAATTCATCTCGGGCTTGGGTTAGGATGAATTGGCACCTAAATGTAAGACGTGTCAAAGTGATCCTTGTGATTGTATTAAACAATGTATCTTTTCTCATCTTTTGGTCCTTTTCGATACCCAGTTAAAATTGTCCCCGTAGTCAAATACCTAGGCATAATAATTGCCTGCATACTGAACTACGCTAAACATCTAGAAAACAAAATACAAAAAGCCAAAATATCATTCTGGCAATGCCGCAAAATGATAGGTAAATCCTGGGGACTATCCCCAAAAATTACCCTATGGTTGTACAACACCGTAATTAGCAGGGTTGGCAATGTTTTAAACAATTGCTTAAAACAAGTGTTTAAAACACTGAAAAAATAAACAAACCTATTTAAAACATGTTTTTAAACATTTTGTTTTAAACACGTTTAAAACATACATTAAAAAAAACCTATACCTACTTACACTTATTCATTTAATATTTCATTTATTTCATACAGTTTTTTTTGCCAATTTTGCATTACATTTTGAGGTTGTGGCGCTTCTGTGCATCATGAAAGATGTCCTCACGTACCGAGCGATGACTTTTCCATTTAAGGACTATATGTTCAAGGATGACCTATTAAAAAAAACACATGCGTCCGTGTGGTGGAAATCTAGGGCGTAAGTTAGATTCCGGAACCATAGATCTAACGAATCAATTGTATACGGCCACTGCGTTTTCCGCCGGAATAGAACGAGTATTTTCGACTTTTGGAGTCTCATTTCGACATTTGGAACTCTGGTCTAACCTCACAAAGCCACACCTGGAGGAGGTGAGTAAGTCTAACAAAATTACCCTATAATGGATCAAGGGACACAGTGGATCCAGAGGTAACGACGAGGCCGACGCCCTGGCTAGAAGAGGCTCAGAACTGCGACCTGCAGGACCGGAGCCAATAATCCCCCTCCCTTATTAGCCAGGCACGTTCCTGGATCCGCCAACAAACAACCAAGCTGCTTAAAATCTACTGGGCTAGTACAGAAGGCTGCAGGCAGTCGAAGGAGGCTTTTCCGGATCTAAATCCCGGATACTCCCAAAAACTCCTCAGTCTTAAACGTGACAAACTGCGACTTATAGTCTGTATTGTCACAGGTCACTGCTTACTAAACAAACATCTATTTACATTGGGTGTTACACACAGCCCATTATGCAGAGGGTGTTTGAGCAAGGAGGAAACAGCTGCACACGTACTTATAGAGTGCAGCAGCGAGAAACCCCAACGAGCTCAACACCTAGGAACACCGAGGACACCCAGGGACGTCTGCGCCGACGTGAACAAGCTGCTGGCCTTCCTGGAGGATATTGGGTGGCAGGACTAGCAGCCTCCACCTGTCACGCAAAAAGGGTGAGACTGGTATGCCGCAGGTGGGCGGCCTAGTTGCGGAAACCAGTCCACTCACCAAGTAACAAGTACTAAGTAAGGGCCTTGCGATTTTATTTAATAAACAAAGTTTTCATTTTGATGGGTGTAAATTTTATCGGAAAAGAAAAGAAAAGAAAAAAGACTGAGTAGAAATCAAACCCATCAGCATGCCAATGTACCTTCTCTGATCCACGCTGGTAATTGGCGACGTTTAGCTGCATCTATGGTCATCGGCATGGTAGGAGGTATTAAAGGAGCCGCTACAGGCAATGGTGCCACAGGTCTCTCTCTGTAATTTACAATTTTTGATGTCAGTTAAAATTAACACAAAGATCTGATTCTATTCTGTGACAAGTAAGGAGTACAACAACTAAAACAGACCTGGAACATATTTACAAGTATATTTGCAGATCATGTGAAGGGCACTGGCAAATGAAATTACTGGGGCAAATAAACACAAAAATACTGTTTCTTAGGGTCGGTAACGCGCGTATGTTAACCTCTGTAATTTTGCTGCAGCAGGAACTACCAGCGCCAGTTATGGTTTCTTGCCAGGGAGGCAAGAAATTCTAAAGTGACAAATGCCTACATACCGCGCCCTATCAAGGTCAAAGGTCAACATTATTATACCGTACATCTTCCACATCAAAATATAATGCTTAGTCATCATCCTTGGCATCGCAAAACCAATGGACACAGCTATAGGAGTCACGAACTTGAGCGTATTTTTTACTTGCAGTCCATTCATACAAAAATCAGAGTTTACAGCTGGTAAACTCAGATTTTTACAAAGGAATTACAAAGGAATCATTATTTCTATACTGACCTAGTCCTGGTGGATCGTGAAGGTTTATGGTCCCGAGTTTTGCTCTTAGATCGCCTGTTCTCTCGGTTGTTGCTGTTGCTTCGAGGAACTGAGCTACCAGGTGGCTGGTCGGCCTGTGGTGCAGTCCAATAGCCATGCTGGAATGTGGGTGCAGCGGTACTTGTTGTGTATCTGGAATGGTATAAGGCATTATATGGTTAGATGTGAGGGACAATGTGAGTCTCTTTTCAAGAGCATTTTAATTTAGGAGTCTGAACCGGTTTGATGTTGATTCCAGTCCCAATATAAATCTATTATGTCTCTTCATTTCTAAGATAACAGTTTGACAATATTTCCGAAGCTAATGAAATCTCATGGACAGTGGGGAAAACCATATATTACAATATTATAATTCAGTACGTTAATCTGTAAACAAAGTACCTATTAATTGTGTGAATAATAAGCTCTTTACTTATTTATCTTTGAGATCTATGCATACCATAAGAGATACACTTGACTGAAAAACCCAAACATTGAAGTTCCACTGAAGAAAATTATAATTTCGTATGAACCTTTTAACAAAATCCCTATGTCTAACAAGCTCAGGCATTATTTGTTTTTCAAGAAGTCTGGAGACCCTCTTTGTTCATACTACTAAGTATGATATCTACTTATTAGTATTAGTATGATATCTAGATATCTTTTTGCTCATTATTTGTATCTTCTATTTGTCTAGTTCTGCTTTGATTGATACAATCATCACTGAATGATGAACTTCCTCATTCTAAGTTGTCATTAAAATAAATGTCATCTTACCCAGGCATTTGAGCGTTGCTATCTGGGGGTATGAAGCCATCCATGATAGGTGCCATACCAGTCATTGAAGGGTCTGTCATCTTTGGATCCATCTGACCATTTCCTCCCCAGCCCCATCCTGAAATATCAATAAGATGATCATCAATCAATATTCAAATTCTATTGTTATTATAAACAGTGTCTTCTACAGATGAACCATGACTTAAATAAATAAATATTGGTGGACAATGCACACAACGCCATCCAGCCCCAAACTAAGCATAGCTTGTATTATGGTGACAAGATGACTGATACTTTTTATAATTTTAAATACATACTTATTATTTCACTATCAAATTATTTGTGAGTTTTACTATACATTTTGATAAACGTAGGCTTTACTCATGTATTATTTTGCTGATGGAGGCACTGATACAGTTTCGATTCATCAAGAGAAACTACATCTGCTAGTGATTTTGAGAGCTCAAGTTGAGTTTGAACCGAAAGTGTTGGTGCCTCCATCAGAAAAATAATTAGCAAGTAAAACCTGTGTTTATCAAACTGTATACTTATAATACTTTATCTTAGACATCCATGTTTATCACACAAATGTATATTGCGAGAGGGAATCAAACTAAGTTACAGCACAGAAGGCAGATCTACTACCAACTGAGCTGACATGCCAGTTATGACTTGACAAACTAACTTGGCAAACTAACAAACTAACAAACAAACTAACTAACTTGACAAACTAACTTGACAAATTAACTAACTGACAACTTGGTGTATTACCTTCTTCTAAGGGACTAAAAGTGTGTTGAATTCTTCAACAAGCATATTAATATCACAAATGTTGTAAATTAAAAATATGTCCCATTGTTTGTTACCTTTTTATAGCTAAATCTCTGAATGGATCTTGATGAAATTTGGTAAAGAGATAGATCATATCTAAGGGATGGCCATCAGTAACTTTTGATGTAGGTACCACACATGCAAAGCCAGGGGCAGCAGCTAAGCAGCAGTAATAAATATTCCAAATCTAACATTAACATGATACAGAATAGTAGAAGAATTAATAATAGTACACTTGAATTGATAACATACTGACAATCTCCAAAGAGTATATCTACCTTCCTCTAAGGGATTAAAGATCCATTTCAAAAGTAAATTTTCAAAATTCTTTTTTGAGAAAATGGGGTTATTATGTTTAAGAAAACATGCAACCATGCAAAACAGTGGCAAGTTTCACTAGTGTTTTCATATCATATTAGACAGTTTATAGCTACGAATTTTTATCTAATAAAACAATCTCCATTAAACAATTTTATAAAAAGTTCGAAGATGTTTGTGTCTTAGCCTTTTCACAGTTAAACAAATCTTAATTAAATTTGATAGATAGATTATTGAGGATTGACATAAATGCTATATCTAATACCTTTAAATATATAAAATAAATAAATAAATAATCCCGGACATTTCACACAACATCATCTGGCCCCAAAGTAAGCAGAGCTTGTGTTATGGGTACCACATGACTGATATACTACTTATATACCTTTTTTTTGTAAATACATACATATTATACATAGAAACGAAATAAGCAATTCTTATATATGTAGGTATATATAATAATCTCAATCTCGGAAACAGCTCCAACAAATTAAATGAAATTTAGTATGCAGGGGGTTTGGGGGGTGATAAATCAATCTAGGTAGCTATTTTTAATTTTTAGAAAACATAGTTTTATCTGCGTTTTTTACCGAGCAAAGTTTGTTCATCTGGGTAATTATCTGTATATACCATGTGTGTGAAGTCACAGGCAGCAGTTAGTATTAGACAAATAATAGTTATTTATCTCATGTTAATATTACCATGTCTTTAACATTCACATACTTAATACTTATATACATAGATAATTGATTCAGGCGTGACTTTGCGGAAATCCATTACAAAACATTAAACAGATGGATCTGTATCCATGTGGATCCATCTGTTTAATGACTTATATACATATGTAATATAGTGCATGTACCTACATGTAGTGCACGAAAGGAGCACAGTGAGGCTTGTTTGAAATAACTAGTGACACAGTAACAAGAAGAATATGTAATATTATAACATTAAATTAGCAAGAAATATTTATCTACTTAAAGAAAATATATCAGTTACAATAATAAAAAACTGTGGCCTTGAAACTCACTTCTAAATAGTAAAGACCTAGTTACTTGTACAGCAGTATACAAATAGACTACTTTAAGAACATACAATAGCACAATACAGCTTTTGTTATGCAAACTATGGAAAATGAATAACAGAAGTTGTATTAGCCAGTTTTGATACTAACTACTGCATCATTCTAATCACAGGGAAGATGTGACATTATGTGGTTTCAAATTGGCATAGTAAGTAAGGCATCTACTCATAATTATAAAAACTAAATTAATCCTGAGTTAAAGATTATAGTAAACACATAAAAAAAGGTCATAGCTACAGATTTTGCCAGTTATTTTATTTCAAATAACTAACCTACACTGGTTAGGGCACCAGTGCCTACAGTGTCTACTGTGTCAATTATTTGCATATTTTGATGGGGATTTTTGCATTTGATTCTAGATAATACCAACACAGTTGGTAGAAATATTCAACCAAGCGTGAAAAGGTGCCAAAAACACTTGCAGTAATTAGAAAGAAACTAAAGTTTAACCCTTCTTTTATTATAACAATCTTACCCCACTGATTCCATCCACCGCTCCAAGAGTTGCTAGAGGAGTTCCAATCCGGCGGCATTGGTGAATCATTGTTCTCGATATTCTCTACTTCCATAGGTGCTTCGCCTTCCTCAGCCTCCGGCTTGGCAGGAGGCGCCGGCGGGGGAACCGCCAGCACCGCCGCGGCGTCTTTCATGGCGATCCATTGCTGTGCCAAGGCGGCCCAATCTACTGAGTTGCTGTCTACATTCTGATATGCCGTGGGATTCAAGGCCCACTGCGTAGGATACGATGAATTTGCGGCATCTCTACTCGAATACATGGTTTTGATACATTTATTTAAGTCACGGGCTAGTGTTTTTGATGGGACATAACCACATGAGCTTAGATTAGAACACTAATAAAACAGGACTAGCTAGAACGCGTTTTCAATGTCATAAGACAATAACTTGAAATTCAAACCTAAATTATTCCAAATAAAATGCTTTTTTCGGACAGGAACACTTCTTGAACGAATGAAATGAAAGCACAGCACAGCAGCACATTATTTAATTAGACATTTACGTTACGTACGATTACGTACGACTTGACCAACTACAGACAAGGCAGACGCAGGCGAGACCTTCATTCCTAGTCAATAGACAAGGCTATACTCCGATTTTCATGGAGGACAAGATTCTTTATGGTTATATTCTTGAAATACCTAGATAATAATGAAAGTTTCCAAATAACAAATTTTGTTTTTTGGATTTTTGAATTAACGTATTTTACCTCACATACCTACCATTTTGATATTAATAAGGTTTTATTTTGTAACTAATACCATCTAGCAGAATGGTTAGTAAACTTTAGTTTTAAAATTGGACTACAGATGTCGCTTTTAAAGTTCTACTACTCGATTATAGATGACACTAAACACAAACTAATAGTTGTCCATTGCATTGCATAATTGACGAAAGATTCAGCAGACGTGATAAGTGGGTTCGATTCCTGCAGTCTTTATTATTGCGATAATGGTATGTTTTTGCACTTACTTGGTACTCCGTGTTCTACTCTCTAAACTTATACTTTGTGTGTGTGTTGTTCTGCTGTATGCGTGCAGAGTATGAACATGAACATTATGTCCATGAGTTTTGTTATTAAAAAGGCCCCATGGAAAATCTCATCAAATTGCAACTGGTTCAATTTATTATTAGTATTAAATTAGTACCTACATAGGATTATTAATTATGCTACACTGAGTGAGGCATGAAGTCATGTGGTTTGCTTGAGGGGAAAGAAAAATCTTAAATATTTACGAAATTAATTTATTTTCTTCGTTTAACATTTTTCATACAAACACAATTCGTTCATTCATCGCGCGTACATTCCTCATTTGCACAACACAAAGCACAACATACAAATATATTTTTAGACAGTGTGGACTCTTTTCGATTTCGTCACTCCGCAACGATGTCACACAAAACTTTTCTACACTGGTACCAGTCACTTATGTAACTCAAGTCTTTGTATTCACTAGCTTTAACTTAACGCTAATAGAGGTTCCTCAGGGTCGGGCTTATGGGATTTCGTACTTGATTTTTTCCATTGCTCTTTCTTGTTGATCATCTTCTGCTTCGTTCTTTCCAACTTCGCTTTGGACTTGGAGAGCTTAGGCACTGTCGTGGTTCTGTCTAGCTGTTCTAGAGTCTCAAATATGTTTTTAGGTTTAGCTTGTTCTACCACGTTTCTCGTCTCTTCGCTGATTTCATCCATGGTAGAGTTTTTGTTAGCGTAAACAACGACAAAATGTGAGTAAGCTGAGTTTGCAGGCGTATTAATATCAGCGAAGTCTCTGAAGTTCGCAAACTGGTCTTGATTGTAGTTCGGTCTAGGGTTTGCGATGTATCCAAGATCGAAGGACGGGCGACCATGTCCGTTGTTATAATATGAGTTGTAGCCGTCGTATTCAGCGGACTCTTCATCGTTTTGCGCTAGGAATGTCCCTCCTCTGATGATGCCAAAGTTTCCTGAACCGAGTAAACCAGGATTGGCTTCAACTACAGGAGCTGCTTGAGTGCTGGGTTTACCAAAGTTATCTAGATTCCTGTATGCTCCGAAGAGAGGGTAGTTGAGTAGAGATCTGTAAGAGTTCGGTCGCTGACTGTACGCCCCTTCCTGGTTGTTGAATCCTAGTCTGAAGTTATTCTGCCGGGATTCAAAGAGGTTTGCGAAGGTTGGGAAGAAGTTCTGCGAGTTGCCAACGTATTCGATGGAGTGGTCGGTGTGGTCCGACGCTGCGGTTTTGGGCTCCATATGGTCAGGAGGGGCTACAGCTTCTGAGATGACTTCTGAAGACTCTGCGTTGAGATCACTCGTTTCAACTGAAACAATAAAAATAATGCTTAGTTTTGTGATAAATTAAGAAACCCATCATACTTAGATAATTAAATTAGGTATTTTGCGAGAAGTCGCGTCGCATAGGGGACATAGTAGGCCACGAGTATGTAGGTATAATCAATATTTTGTAACATTTAAAACTATCATGGTTTTCATATAATGTTCACTATAAATGGGATATTTATACAATAATATGAATATACATTTATTTACAGAAATAATTACAGAAATGTTTAAAATTATATACAATAATATAAAATACACGTGAAACAGTTGAGCTATCTAAGGACCGTTTAAAACAATCTATAGATAACTCAACTGATCCAGATCACTGCAAGAGGGCAGCGATCATTGTATTATTGTATTCAATATTACATTATTATTGACTTCTTTCTTTCTTTCAGGACGTCTTCTCTGTGAACTCTGTGAAAGTCTGCGAGAAAATCGTAAAAATATTGTAAAAATCGTTCTACCGTCTTTCAGCGCAACTGTGTCATCGAGAAAAGTATTCACTGAAGCAGGTCCTACACTGCATCAATAATATTGACTAAGGTAGAATCATTATAATGCCCGACATTTCACACGTCTCATCTAGCCTTCTCACCTTGTGCAAGATACCATATGACCGATAAACTACTTATATACTTTTTTATATATATTATCTAGGTAATATGTTTAAACGAGCAATTCTTGTATATATGTAAATATATATTTTATCTGAATCTCGAAAACGGCTCCAACGATTTTCATTAAATTTGGTATGCAGGGGATTTCGGGTGCGATAAATCGATCTAGCAAGATTTCATTTTTAGAAAACGTCGTTTTATCCGTGTTTTATACCGAGCCAAGCTCGGTCATCCAGGTACTACATATGAATAATGGTAGGATTATTCAGAGAATTTGCAACTTAAGTATTATAAAACCACGTGTATAACCTATACTACCTATACCTATTCTTTTATGTGTATCAAATAGCAAAAGCTGACATTGCTTATTCATCTACTACAACTATATATTATTTTCATCTCCCCATATTCAGCTGTTGATTTTTATCCATCCCAAGGTTGTCTGGCACAGATCGCTATCTAGCGATAAGACCGCCCATTGTACTACCGTGTAGCTAAACATTGTTTCTTATAACAGTCTGATGTGTTTGTGGTGTGCAATAAAGTTTTTCTATTCTATTCTACGTGCTATGGCTGCAGCCAGAATCTGTAGTCTAAGATCCATCCAGTCAACATTACGTTATCAATACTGCGGTAGTCGGTATGCACGCAAAATCCCAGGGCCTATCTTATAAACACACCCTAGCTTAAACCCTGGCTTGTTTCATATCTTCTTCTTCTTCTTTTTTAATGGCATGTGTCATAATAATCTCAATTTTGCCAGTGTCAAGTGTTTATATTGTTTAAAGTATGTCACAACGTCGTATCTTGATGTTCGTAATTTGTTATTTTATATAAAATGGTACCCTTCAAATAAAATAAATACGAATTATTTATAGTCGAATCACAAAGAAACAAAAGCTTTTATTCCAAATTTTTACACCCAAGTCAATAACTCTATTCAAAATTTACTGATAAAACGGAAATAACTCGTAATTTATATAAGATCGCAATGTTTCCTTCGCAAGACGACCAAGAAACCAACTTCAAGTCGTACGTGCTCCGGGTAGCTGCCAAGTACAAGGACGTATTTCTCGCAACCGACTTCTGGTCACCAGGAGTTGTATACCGACGGTATAGGGAAGCTCCGCTTACGAAGAAAGTGCCCTGACTTTTTGTGTAGTTAATAAGTTTATATGTATCTGTATGTTAGTCTATAAGGTATTTATTTTCTATGGGCTCTTGTTAATGTATTTTATACACAATATTGTTGCCTGAAATAAAATTTAATTTAATTTAATTTAATAATCTTGTTTGATCTCTATTCTTTTCTTTGACATTAGAATAAATGATCAAACGAGCTTCGGTGAAGTTCGATCATTATTATACGAGTCGCTTATTTCGAATATATAGTAACCCAACTCACCCGTATCAAGCTAGAACACACCACGTATGTTATATAATACCCTGGTAGAAAGCTTTGTTTACAAGCTAGTTTTAAAGCTAGTGACATGAAATATCGATAACGATCATCATCATCATCAGCCCATAGCAGTCCACTGCTGGACATAGGCCTCCCCTAATGAGCGCCATTGCGCCCTGTCTTCAGTTCCACGCATCCAGCTTCTGCCGGCAGCCTTTCGCAGATCGTCAGTCCACCTTACCGGAGGGCGTCCTACACTACGTTTGCCGAGCCGCGGTCTCCACTCAAGAACTTGTTTACCCCAACGGTTATCGGTTCTTCTGCAGATATGGCTATCGGTAACGACGCGATGTTTTAAATCGATTAAAATCTCTAAAATTGTGGAAAGTTGCCCGTAAACTAAAGGAACACTGTTAATTATATATGAAGAATGAAGCGACGAAGTACGAATGACATGGGTAAAGCATACTTAAGCACAAGGTTAACTAATTATGTTATTATAAGGTAGAGGGCCAATATCTAGGTAAACCAGTCAAATCGGTCAAATCGGTGTTATCAAAATCGGTCAAGCCGTTTAGGAGTTAAATTAAAAACGCACGCACAGAAGGTTTATATAATATAAAGATAGATTTAATGTAATTTATGTAATGTTTATGGAGAGTACTTAAAATACAGAGCTGGTGTTTTTGTTTCGCTGGACTGACTATAATAATAATAATAATTATATTCATACGTGAAGTAAAAACTTTGTACCTCTTTTAACGAAAATTGCGCGGACGGAGGAGTGTGAAATTTTGCACACTTATATTATATACTTATATAGAGGAGTGCAGAATGCATTTTTAGTAGAATTTTGACCAGTGGGCGGCCACTGTTATTAAATAAATACACCTACTGCAATGTACGATTGCTAATCTCGATAGTGTTCTGCCTCATTAGGTTACGTGGTGGTTACGTGTGTCTTGCACATGGGCCGTCTATGCTGATGTTTTCCGCTCTACCTACTTCATTTCTTGCTCTAGAATTACTTACCTATTTACCAAAATTACCCAAGGATCTTTAGGTACAAGCACTAATCAAAGTAGCCTTAAAAACTTTTATGAGAAAAAAGTAAAAATAAGTATGGGCCATTTTGTAAGTTGCACAGCAGAAGCACGTTGTTTCTATTTGAGAACCAAACATACATTTTCTGTGGCGAAGTAGGCCAAGGCCCGGCTGCGGCGCAGGAGGTTGCGGGTTCGATTCCCGCCGCGGAACAAATGATTGTATCATCTGCAAGTATTTGTCTCGGGTCTGGGTGTTTCTATGTAATATGTATGTATATAAAAAAAGAACCGGCCAAGTGCGAGTCGTACTCGTACACCGAGGGTTCCGTACAAACCTGTCGTAAAAGTTCACCCATTACGACAATCGAGTCATAGTTATGGTATTTTTATTGCAAAATGAAATCCATCTAAAAATTTACGGTTATCGCAATTCCTTTATCTCTGCTATAAGACGTTGCTTCGTACCAAATTTTAAGATTCTGAGTTCATGGGATGTACCCTGTAGGTTTTGATTCCCTTGCGAGTGTCGAAAATTTGCGGAAATTTGCGCCATAAACTGTATCTGTATCTTTTGATTGCGTTGGCTTAGAAGTTTGATTTTTTCACAGCTTTAAGAGACAGTAGACCTGAGTATTTGATATAAATTCAGCTTGATACCTCCACGCGTTCCTGAGAAAAAGGGTCTTGACAGACAGACAGACAGACAGACGGACGGACAGACGGACGGACGGACGGACAACAAAGTGATCCTAGGGGTTCCGTTTTTTCCTTTCGAGGTACGGTACCCTAAAAAAAGTATATAAGTAATCAGTCATGTGGTACTTATAACATAAGCTCTGCTTCCATTGGGGCTAGATGACGTTTTGTGAAATGTCCGGCATTATTTATTTATTTCTGATAGTTTATAAATCGAGAAAACTGGACCGATTTTCATGATTTTTTTACATTTTCATGATAACGTTTTATAAATCAATGAACTCCGGCTGCACGTACGAAAAAGTGTCACGTTCCGCCTGAGCAAGCGAGAGCGCGGAACAAGCGATAGAGAAGCACGATCGGATGTTTTCTTATCATGTAAAATTATCGTCTGTAAACATTAAAGTCCGTACACACAATCATTTTTATTTGTTGGATTTGTCTCCGCCCCGAATAGCAGAACAACTATAAAAAAACCAAAAAAATACTGTAAAATAAAAAAAATATATTTAAAGTAGTGAGTTTAGTCTGATACAAACTTTGACGATGTTCGGTTTGTTAAGTGATGACAATTGCAAAATGACAGTTGGCATTGTGCGCGCATTAACAATTTGTGTCATATGCAAAGTCAAGCAAAATGTATTATTCCTAGGTTCGATTCTTCGTCTGTAATTTCATGGAGTAACATAGCTCTGCTAATTTAATATTTTAAACCCTTGTTATTGCATTTTTTATTCAGTAATCTTGGCGGAGTTTTAATGAATTGTGTCTACAGGACGTATGGATAATTGAATTATAAGTGTATTGTGGTGCAATGTGATTTGAACGACGAGGAATCCCAAGAAAATTCTAGACGCCATTCCGCGTGACGTCTAGAATTGACAATTGACCATCGACCAAGACTCTGATAACAAACAAACTGACTATAAACTATAAACACTTGACACTGGCAAAATTGACATTAGTATGTCACAGGCCATTAATAAAGAAGAAGAAGAAGAAGAAGATTAAGTTCGAATGCGGCACGCGCTTTTAAACGCATTTGATCACCGAAGCGTGAACTTATGCTTCTATTGAGCATAAACTAAAGCTACCATTGCGCATGAACTTATGTTTCTGTTGAGAGTGAACTAACGCTACCATTAAGCATGAACTTACGCATCTGTTGCGAGTGAACTAACGCTTCCGTTGAGCATAAACTTACGCTTTCTTTTGTCAAAATTTTATACGGGTTGAAGGGTGCAGCCCTCCCGCTGTTTGTGAGAAAAGTTTGTAACAATATAGTTTTACGTAAAGTCGCGGAAAGTTCCATAGGTGCCTAGGTGCCTACTGCACTTTTTCCAAGTTCCCCTTTCGCGTTAGATTATTATATCATACCTTATTGCCACAAATCACACCAGCGAAAGTCGCGTACTCTACCCAAATAGAGCATAGTATGGAGAAAACATGTTATTATGTCAGAGCATGCAGTCATACGCTGACCGGTCGCGATGTCGTGGTCTGCGGCTGTCAGATATTTCCTGATAAATAACTAGTTTTGACTAGGAACACTTGTATCGAACGTAACATACTTAAGGTATCACATTAGGTGTTCTTTTAAACAGACAGACAAGGTAGGTTATTTATAATAATACTAGCTGCTGCCCGCGGCTTCGCACACCTGGTACCTACATAAAAAGTAGCCTATGTCCTTTTCCAAGGTCCCATCTATCTCTATACCAAAATTCATCAAAATCGGTTTAGACGTGAAAACGTGCCAGACAGACAGACAGAGTTACTATCGCATTTATAATATTAGTAGGGATTGCTGGCCAATACACTCAACACACCTTAACTAGCTTGTATTATGGCGACCAGATGACTGATAAAATACTTGTTTATATAAAATACTAATATATTTTTTTATACACAGAAACATCTTTGTTCATCACACAATATTTGTCCTGGGAATCCAACCCCCACCCTACAGTGCAAAAGGTAGACTACCAATAGAGTTGAAAGGCCAGAAGTATGTGTTTATGATACTTATTTATTACAAGCTGTCCTGTTCGCGACTTTAAAAGTTTTAAAAAGAATATACAACTTAATCACAAATATTATGTCACTTTGCTTGACTTTACTGAAATCAACAATATTTTTTTACTTAATAATAATTATTCTGCTATTCAGGGTGGAGACATATCCATCAAATTAATAATCATACAAATCGGTTCTGTCATTCTCGAGTTATAAATGGTGTAAATAGGTCGACTTTGTTTTATATATTCAGTATTCAGTACGTTTATTCACAAATACATATATAGTTTATTACTAGTGGCTCTGTGAGCTGTAGCCTCGCGAACATTTTTCGAAATGACTGAAATATATTTTTTTTTTACGTTTTCAATGGGGATATCTCCACCATTATGACGACCTCTGTGGCGCAGTGGGCTTAAGTCCGGCTGAAACGCAAAAGGTTGCAGGTTCGATTCCCGCCGTGGGACAAATGTTTGTATGATCTGCAAGTATTTGTCTCGGGTCTGGGTATTTCTATGTATAATATGTATGTATTTACAAAAAAAAAGTATATAAGTAGTATATCAGTCATGTGGTACCCATAACACAAGCTCTGCTTACTTTGGGGCCAGATGATGCTGTGTGAAATGTCCGGTATACTAATATAAAACTATTTATATTTATAGAACCTGCTCCAAAATTTAACGAGAATCGGTTGGAGAAATGCGACCTGTAGAGGAGAACATCTGGACAGACGCCGGCCGGACAGACATACGAAAGCATTTTTGCCTAAGCTCAAAATTCTGTTACCTATGTCCTAGTAAAATGTGTAAAAAGCTTTTATGCTTGCCCCAACACTTCACCAAGAACCCATTCCCCAGCGATTTTTACGTGTATTGCGTAATTTTTTGACATAAAACGCTTCCTAGTGGAAATTTACGATTGAATATCATTTAATTTTGCAACACGAATTGAATTTATTCAACAACAATATAACATTTACACACAACTATCAAAATCCGCATAATATGACCGACCTTACGACCTATGTTGATGAAAAACACATTTCTCCCCCAGAAATCAATTTGAAATGTTTTGAAACTGTGCCATAGGTCAGACAAATATTGGTTAAACTCAGGTCAAAAGATTACTTAGTTTCGTATAATCCACAATATTGCTGTATTAATGTTATTCGCAGTAAATAAAAATGTTGAAATGCATTGATTGGATTGGGTTATCCGGTGAATTAATTAAAAGTAACCGGTGGATCGTGCCTTACTTCTGATAGTTACATAACTAACTATGACTATAATCTGGCTGCTCATTGAAAACCAAAAATATTGTTTACCTTTTTTAATACTAGAACTACAGACCGTTCACTGTAAGTTGTCCTCTGTCGTGATGTTGGCACTATTGATTGTCAATCTGTTGTTGTCTAATTCCACCCAATCAAGTGCGATCTCGCGTCGCCGCCATGACAGGTTAGTAAAATAGGGATACCAGCTTCCGAAACAATGCCTTTAGTATGGGTAATTAGAATTTACAGACATAACTAATTAAAATATAAATGCGATGACTGCATGGATAATATTACTAACAAATTCATAAATTGAACTAGGAAATGACAGCAGCACAGATTTGGATACGACCGATGATGATGACGCTTATGCAAGTGACAGTGATATGTCTGGAATCGTTCTTTTTGACCATAATTATTGTCAGAAAAAAAATAATCAATAAATAATTTAAAACTTAAATTGTGTCATCATTTACAACCTTAATAGTTTTATAACTGTATATTATTTAAAAACATGCATGTTTAGATAATGTTGCCGGCAACCACCAATCATCATGTGGGGTAAATACTATATTATATTGTTGACAACACTGTAGGCAATGCAGCCAATTTCCAAGGCAGGGGACATCTTACGGTGAACGGTCTATTGATTAGGTTGGTATTACCGGTTACCACGGAGGTTGTTCCATGAAAAAAGAATACTATGTCTTTGACTGAAGAGACTCTTTCTTTCGAAAACTACAGATACCTAATTCATGTATGTAAGAGCAAAGTTTTTTCTATATAAAAGACATTAACGCGCTCTTTTGCTAATGTGTGCAGAGTTTTGTTTTGTTATGGAATTAAAAAAACGAGCGAACCTTACAGTGGTCGCATAATTGTGATGTGTAACATGACATCTCATATTGATAATAAGCAACCGAGCGCGTGGATTAGTTACACAGTAGTTCGGCTTCCTGTTACACAGTTCCGTCCCTTTTCACAAAATCAGTCCCACATATTGTAGGAAAGCGAGAGAAAAGATGTTACATATTCAAAAGTTAAAGTTAGGTTAGATTTAGTTGATAATAAAATCATAATAAAATACTGTATAGTGGCAAAAGTAGGTAATGAATTTCAGCTTAACTTTGACATTTGAAGACCATTTCGTCATAAACTGTGTGAGTGTTTACCGGGTGTGAATAATTGCTATAATATCACAAAGTTTTGTCTCTGATTTGATTGATTTGAGAAAAAAGATCCGTTAATTATTATATATGAAATTTTACATAAAATAAAAATTGATGAACGACAATATGCGACTTTGTGACGTCTTACTACTCTTCTTCGTAGTAAAAATAATTATATGGATTATTTTTGCTCGAAACACTATTATTCTAATTATTCACACCTGAGTCAGTAACCGTAGCTCTATTTAAATCAAAATACACGACGGCCAATAAAAATCGACGTTTTACTGAAAAATCACTTGACTTTGGCCAAATTGACATTATTGACACATGCTATTAACGAAGCAGACGAAATCATTTTTCAAATTTGGAACACCACGAGAGGCGATTTCATGTTTCAAACTATAGAAGACATGCTGGTCGGTAGGGTCAGTATTTTGTTCATAAAATTAAATGCTATTTGGTAGCTTTCAGAATATGAAAAAAATTACAGTTGAATGTTGGCGGCATTGAGACGTAATACTTTTTACCTGGTCGAAATAAAAAAAAAAGTCAACCTACACTTTGTGATTTGAATAAAGTAGAATTTCTTACGTTATTGTGGTTAACCAAAGCAAGAGTTGTCATCGACCTCATTATACAGTGACCCACAGCCACAAATCTAGAGGTATATAAAGCCATTACTTTTATTATGTTACACGAACCTCCTTTTTTGTTCGTAGTTGAATAGATTAGTGTGCAATAATTCGGTTGTATGTACCTAATATGAAATGAGGCAGAACTTTTTAATGGAAATTGATCATAAATCTGCGTAAAGACTTTATTTTATACACATATTATTTTTAAAAACTGATAAACAATTTTAAATAAATTTGTATCTATTCAATAAAAATCAATTGCAGTCAAGCTTATTATAGAAGCGCACCATGTACCCCATAAAGGACTTATTTACTTTTTCTAGTCGAAACCTAGGGATGTATAATTGTCTATTATATAATATGTCTATTCCTAGTGTTGGTTCTATGAAGGTCACTATTTTGCTAAATCCCATCTCTATTTTTATGTGTGTATAACAAATTTTCATACATATATTGTGCTAAGCTATTGTGGGAATATTAATTTCTTTCGTGGTTTCATTCTATAAATGGCACATATTGCCCTTTTTTGAATAACAAATAATTTACCAATATAAGCTGCTTTCCCCCAGAGAATGATGCCGTATGACATAACACTATGGAAGTAACTTAAATAAACTAGTCTAGCTGTAGCTTCATCAGTAAGCCACCGTATCGCACGAACTGCATATGCAGCGGAACTAAGCCTACCAGCTAGTGTTGCAATTTGTGGTCCCCACTGTAGTTTTGCATCAATATTAAGACCTAGGAAGATCGTGGAATCTACAAGATTCTCGACTCATTTCAATGTTGGTCGGGCTATGAATAACATTTGGCAAAGTGAATTTGATACATTTCGTTTTTTTTGAATTAAGCAAAAGATTATTTACAGTGAACCAGTTAAGAACTAACGATAAGGATTCATTTACGTAATCGCAAATACTGGTTTTACCTCTATCAACTTTAAAAATTAAAGACGTATCGTCTGCAAATAAAACTATATCACAAATTTTTTTTTACAAAAAAAGGTAAATCGTTAACGTATACTAGGAATAAAAAAGGGCCTAGTATCTAACCCTGAGGTACCCCTATATCAATAATTGATTCTGAAGACCTCTCACCACCCACGTCTACTTTCTGGACTCTATTGGATAGATAATAAAATTTGTTATACACACATAAAAATAGAGATGGGATTTAGCAAAATAGTGACCTTCATAGAACCAACACTAGGAATAGACATAAATTATACATCCCTAGGTTTCGACTAGAAAAAGTAAATAAGTCCTTTATGGGGTACATGGTGCGCTTCTATAATAAGCTTCCTGAAAATGCTACTAAACTAACTATTAAAAAATTTAAAGCATACATAAAAGGTAGTCTTCTGAAGAAAGCTTATTATAATATAAATTATATTATTGATAATATTATTGATAAGAATGCATGGCCTCATGTCGCTTTGCCGTCAGACAGTTAACCGACACACTTGAAATGTATAAACTCTCTTGTATTAGTATTTCGTAGTTAAGGTAGTTATATGATGGATCATATAAAAATAAAAACATATATAAATAAATAAAGACGAGTTTCTTGCCAATTCTTCTCGGGCTTGGGTTAGGATGAATTGGTACCTAAATTCACCTAGTATGTAAGACGTTTCAAAGTGATCCTTGTGATTGTATTGAATAAAGTATCTTTTGACTTTGACTTTGACATGTAGGTATTACATCTTTACATAACCATATATAATGATTATTGTAACAATATGTAAGTAGATACCGATTATTACTCAAGTACCTACTTAATATCAAAAGTAAAGAGATAAAAAGATATATTTCTATGTGACCTCCTTTCAATATTATAATGTGGGGCAGTCGCGATGTTTCTGTTTTAGACAGACCTCAAATGCCGAGTCATTGATTGTATTTACCTTCTTCTATCGTGTACTAGTAATTTCAAACCAGTGTGGTGAAAGGATTAAAGTGCCTCAAAGGTTCCTTTCGTGGATTTTTCAGGTTAGGTTAGAATCAAAAGACCATTAATTCTACTTACTAATATAATTACAAATACAAATTCATTTATTTACCTTAACAAACCGTTGTTTTCATAAATTACTGGTGAGTGTCTTTCTGTTTGTTTGTTTACTTTCACGGCTAAACGGACCGGATTTTCATGAAATTTGGTATGAAGATAGATTGTACCTTGGAAACGGTCATAGACTACTTTTCATGTGGGTACCACGCATGCAAAGCCGCGGGCTAGCTAGCTAGCTAGTGTTTTATAATTTATATAATAATTAATAAATATTGGTGGACAATGCACACAACAGCCCGTGTATGTATTATGGTGACCAGATGACATATATTTCTTAATATTCAATTCAATTCAATTCAGTTTATTTTAATATTACAGACTCATTTCTGTTGGCACCAACCTAACAAATTTTAGCAAAAATTAGGTTTAGAACTGTCAAATAAAACAATGGTATTCTGCTGTTACCAACTTATCCTAATTTAATTTTATCTAATTTAATTAAGCGTTCCTAATGTAGTTAGATGGTACCAACCGAATAAGTTTTACAAATGCTATGACTAACAACTCCTAATTTTAGAAATGAACCAATCGAATTGCCACCACTATCTAATGCGTTTAAGATAGGAACAAAAACAGTAGAAAATAAGTTATATGTATGATACTTTATAACACCCAGACACAGATAAAACCTATGTTCATCGCAAAAATGCCCTGGGAGGGATTCGGACCCTCAACCTACAGCACAGAAGACAGATCTACTACCAATGGTGTTCCAGGAAGAATAGATTACAATAGAAAATACTATTGCACACTACAAATACATTGGACTGTTATCTAACTTTAATATTATAAATCCGAAAGTAACTCTGTCTGTCTGTCTGTTTGTAACGTTTTCACGCCTAAGCCGCTGAACCGATTTTGATGAATTTTGGTATAGAGATAGATGGAACCTTGGTAAAGGACATAGGATACTTTTTATGTAGGTACCACGCGTGCGAAGCCGCGGGCAGCAGCTACTAAGAAATAAAGATACAAAGCACATTTGTAGCCTTGCCTCTCACCACTGTATTTACTATAGGTTAGGTATCCATAGTTGGCAAGTACTCCCTAGTTTCTCAATATGAGCTCATCTCAGGCTTGCAAAGTGGCGGAAACTGGAGCGTGACATCGATTTGTACACTGCCCATGTCCATACTGTCACAGAGTATACACGACAGTCGCGTAGCCATTATGGATCTGTCATCACCGTGTAGAATGTTAATCTCATCTCATGTGTGTTTTGCAATGCATATGCACTGGCCTGTTAGCTCAGTTGGTAGTAGATCTGCCTTCTGCGCTGTAGGTTGAGTGTTCGACTCCCTTCCAGGACACATTTGTGTGACGAACATGGATGTTTGTTCTGTGTTTAAAAATATATTAGTATTCTATCAGCCATCTGGTTGGTTTGGGGCTAGATAGTGTTGTGTTCATTGTACATTAATATTTATAGGTTTCTGCCGGCGGCTTCGCACGTATAGTACGCACGCATAGTTCCTAAGTTCTGTTGAAACGATCGCTACTAAACTTCACAGAATCCCGCTAGAACAATCTGAAGATGTCCTAAAAAATTCATCGTAATCGGTCCAGCCGTATCGGGGTCTATAGGGAACATACATACATACATCGCCTTTTATATATATAATTAAGTTTCTAATCTTTCTTTAATTAATCATCAATACAAGATATGTCTTGTAGTAATAACTTATTATGATGAAGTATTAAGAAGTATTAAGGTTCGGCCAAACCTGCGCGTCAGTTACGCGAGAAGCGGGACGCGATGCGGGAGCGTCTGCGACGCTAAACTTAACGCGCACACATGCGCGACTCCGGCGCGAACCGCGAACTTGATTTGCTATTTAACAGTCACTAAAGCCCCCTTGCGTCCCGCTCTGCCGACGCGGCCGTCCCGCGTTTGCCCACGTTTTGGTCGCGTAGGTGTGCAAAGCGCCATAGATAATGTGTGCATGAAGCGGTAGCGTCTGCCGCGCGGCGGACGCTACCGCTTCGCGTCCCGCTTCCCGCGTTACTGACGCGCAGATTTGGCCGAACCTTTATTAGTTTGACAGTTGTAGATAGTCAACGGATATCAAACGCGTTGATGTAGAAACTACAATACCTATAAAATGTATTCATGTTGCGGAAATTCAATTTAACAATTTACATCATAGCGACTATAATAAGTAGGTTTAAAGTAGCCACGGGGCAGGAAAGAGCCACTATTGTTGTAAGGAAGCGATTAATAGTAATATGTTTAAAATTATACATATCTAAGCGTCGACTACTATTACACTAGGTATTGTACAATATTTCAAATGACATTTTACTAAACACCTTTGACAAGATGGTGGCAACTCGTCGATGTCAAAGTCGCGGGCCGCGGGTAGATAAGATCGCGGCGGATTATACAAACTCAGGGAGGCCTATAACCAGCTGTGGGTGACATTAGGTACATCCTGATGTCACCCACAGCTGATGATGATGATAATGAAACCGTAGTAAATTCACAACACATGCTGTCAAAGTACTTAAGTGAAACCTCTATAAGTGTATCATGGTTTGTTATTGTAACAAAGTCATTTGTTAATTATGTATATCATATTTTCAAATGAAAACCAGTTCATAAACTGTCCCTATGGTAGTAAGTATTTAACAATTAAAATGTAAGTAATATAATAAAATAGTTATATGTTATTCGCAAACATTATCTGGCATTATATGATCCTTACATATGAAATTGGCGTTTTATATGTAAAAAGCATATCGAAAATAAAATTATGAAATTATGTATATGTTTTAGGATTTTATATATATTTAGCCGTTGGTATCTATTAGTAAGGCAAAAAGGGATCATAAGCTGCAATCTATCTGGCTTTAGAATAAAAAACATTGAAGTCTATGAATGTCCTCTGGCAGCGTTTCTACACACGGTATCATATCCCGAGACAAGACTCGACCAGACTGACGTTTTTCCAGTGGGAAAAGGGAAACTTAAGTCATCTATAATAATAATATTATAAAGAAGAAAGATTTGATTGTATGTTTGTTTGTATTGAGTAGGCTCCGAAACTACTGGACCGATTTGAAAAAATATTTTACCGTTGGAAAGCTACACTATCCCGGGTGACATATGCTAGTTTTTATCCCGGGAAAACTAATTTTCCCGGGATAAAAACTAAAATATCTTTAACGCAGGCGAAGCTGCGCGCGGCCAGATAGTTCGTCATAAACTTATGCTAGGACTTAAGGCTCTATACAAAACAAATGATAGATTGCATGTTTGCGACATATAGCAATAATTACGGACGCGGAAATATATCCACTCATTCTAATGCGCTTACGCCTAAGGACTTTGCATTGCGTCTTCATTTATAACTGCAATTCTAGCTTCTATTCACACCTACGCTAGATGTCACAATAGTTTGAATAGATTGGAAAGTCGGGATCCATTTACAGCCTCGAGCGAGATGATAGGCATAATGACCTGTGATTTCTACAACATCTTCATAGAAGTCGTAAGTTCAAATGTACACGCAATGTACAGTATTCTATAATTTAACCGATTGCAAAAAACAAGGCTATCAGTAACGTAACTCCTTATATTTTTTGCAATCCTTGATTGTTTTTTAGGGTCCCAAAGTTACCCTGAAACCCTTTTCGTTTCGGTTTGTTTGTGTGTTTGTTTGTTTTATGTCTGTCTGTCGGTCTATCTGTGTGTGCGCCCTCAATCATATCTTAGAGCTCGCAGTCTATTAGTCTTATTCTAATAAAAAAAATGACGGTAATACGTATTAGTGGTAAGTACCAAATGTGTGTAGTCAGATGCTCTTACAACGATTGGGTTGTAGAATAAAAAAAATCAACACCACTTTACATGTAGGGGAAGTACCTACCCTTACTAGGTGAATTTAGGTGCCAATTCCTCCTAACCCAAACCCGAGAAGAACCGGCAAGAAACTCGTCCTGGTCCTAGCGCTTTTTGGCATGATCCATCTTATACTACCTTAACTACGAAAAACTAATACAAGAGAGTTTATACAAAATGTGTCGGTTAACTGTCCGAGGGAGCAACATGAGGCCATGCATTCTTGTCAGTAATATAGTAATTTATATCAAAATAATGGATCCTTGTTGGACTTTAGAACCCTTAAAACCCATTTTTTAAAACCCTGACGAGCATCTGTCCTATAAACTTTTGAAAGATCTTAAAACCTTTAGATTTTCAAAAAGGGTTAGAGAAAAGGCTTAATTTAAAGCGAAAAATAAAAAGACAAAATTATTAGAGGTAAATTATGATGTGGGGTAAAGTCGTATTTGTCACGGAATTAAAAACGCATAAAAACTACCACAACCCTTTTTACGCAAATATCCAGTCCGAGATACAATCAGGAACAGCGTGTTAAAAACAGCCGGGTCAGTTATTTATATAGTAATAGCTGTTGCTCGCGACTTCATCCACATTTATTTTAAAGGAATTGTAGCTTAAACCCTTCCCGGGATGCAATTTATCTCCTTGCCGAATTTTATTGATAAGTTTCAAAGCAATTTCAAACCTGACCCATTAATTATACCCATTAACCCATTAAAAAGATTCCATACAAACATTATCACCTTGTTGTACTCCTTTATGAGGGTTATTTTGTAAAATTCTGACATACATGTCCATTTATTTTGCATTTTAAGTATCCAAACCAAGTTTCTAAGAAAGCATACCACCCGTTAAAAAGTTCCCATACACTTTGACACCCCATTTTACCTCTTTGTTAGGTTCATTTAAAAAAATCCTGATACACGTGCCCATTTATTTTGCATTTTATTTATTTATATCAAGTTTCAAGCAAATCGAACCACGCGTTAAAAAGTTTCATACATTAGTTTTCACCCCTTTTCACCCTTTTAGGGGTTGAATTTCACAAAATTCCGCCTAAGTGGATGGTTTTGATGTAAAAGGAAGCTACCTTCCAAATTTCAGCTTTCTAGCTTTAGTGGTTTCGGCTCGGCGATGGTGAATCAGTCAGTCAGTCAAGTTAAGCTCTTTTATATATATATATAAGATTTCGAAAAAAGCGAATAAGAAATATTCGGTGAAAATATTCTCTATGGTTTAAACGAAATAATAAAGAAAAATATTCACTTAAGGTATCATCGTACCTAATTGTGTGTATCATTACCTGTCTAGACTCTCACTGTCGTATATAATGTTTTTTCTTTCTTTCTATCAAACTTATCAAATTTAGTGCAAAAATCATTAATTGTATGTAGCGAAAAAATTGGAAAACAGAGAGGGTAGGAAAAACTAAAGAAAAGGGAAACTATCACAAAAAAAAACCTTAACTGAGGTATAATTTAATCAGTTGTGTGAAGCGTTGGGCTATTAATGCTGGGTTGGGTTATTTATATTAATGTAAGATAAGTTACTTTTTGTAGTGATCTAACCTTATCAACTATAAGCTGTGTCAAGGTCGCAAAGCTCTGGAATTTTGTATTTTTCGTTTCTTTTATTTAGACTCGCTATCGGTTTTATTAGTACTAAAATGTATAAAATTTACTTGCTTATGGACAATACTTTAGGGCAGGTTATAAAATTGATAAACGTAAAAAGGGCTCGAGTATAATTGGATGATAAAAATATTATTTTACGAGACTTCAAAGACTTTGTAGTAAGTTATTATGAACAAGATAAATACGTTATATTTAAAATATTTCTAATGAATTTGTTAATGTAGGAAATTATCTACCTATAGATATTTTGGTAAATCATTTGAGGATTTAAGTACTTACATTATTGTTTTTTTTGTGAATTTAATATTTATTTTTCCACTTTTTTATATTTTGTATCGTATTTGTAGGTTGTGTCCAAGAGTGTCTAACGATAACGCTGTTGCGTTGCGTTTTTTTAATTATTATAATTATAATTATTAATATAAATAAATTAAAAAAATAAGTAAATAAAGGTCAAGTACGAAACTCTGAGAGGGTACCGTACCTAGGTACCTACCAAATTTTTTCAGCATCATGGTTCTTTTACCATTGGTCATTATTTCTAGTTCATTTATACCGCCAAAGCTATGAAAACACTGAACATTGTTGGAATGTTTGTAATCATAAAAAAACTAATTTATTTGTTGTGCTGTGAGACCTTGCTTCATGCCAAATTTCATGATTCTAAATCAACGAAAACCCTATATATTGTTATATTACATACCAAGAATAAACTAGCGAGTTCGAATATGCGGATTAAATTAACGTATTTAAGACTTATGTTTTGATTGCGAATAAGCTCTTTTTTTGACGTGATAACGTCTTATAAATCGATGAAAGCACCGGCTGCACGCACGAAAAATTGTCACGTTCCGCCTGAGCCGAGCGTGCAAGCGAGAACGCGAAACAATCGATAAAGAGGCACGATCGGCCTAAGCGTTCGGCTAGTCACGCATCTTAATAGGTTAAAAGTATTAAACTTTTCATCAATGTTTTCTTATGACGTTATCACGTAAAATTATCGCCCGTAAACCGACTTTACAGATAACCATTTTTTTAACGTTCCAACGGACCGCAGAATTAAAGAATTTGATATTAACTTCAGCTTAATACCTCCACGCGTTATTGAGAAAAAGGGTCTTGACATACAGACAGACAGACGGACAACAAAATGATATATAAGGGATCCTATAAAAGTTCTAAGGTTCCTGTTTTATTCTTTTGAGGTACGAAACCCTAAAAACCGCACTGGTTAAACTACACTACATCGCATTCCTCATCATTACAACTTACGTAACAATTTATATACGTCATCTATTCACTGGCCTCTCAGCTGAGTTGATACGAATAGTAGTTTTGCCTTCTGTGCAATAGATAGTTCAATTCCCAGTACTAATATTGGTCTTCTGAATATAGATATTTGTTCTGTTTATTTGTGCTATACAAATAATTTAGTATATATTTTGATAAACACGGGGTTTACTCACGTATCATTCAGTCGATGAAGGCACCGACACTGTTTCGATTCATCTAGAGAATCTTCATCAGGGTGAGTTTGAACCGCGGTTGTCGCTTGAGTTCACGCGAACCGTGCACTACAGTGCGACACAATAATACGCGAGTAAAACCGTGTTTTTGAAATAATAATAATAATTTCGAACATTTTCACACAACATCATCTGGCCCCAAAGTAAGCAGAGCTTGTGTTATGGGTACCACATGAGTGATATACTACTTATATACTTTTTTTTGTACAACTCACGATATCACAAGTTTTGAAAGTATCATAAGTATTTATAAAAATATATAGGTATTCTATCAGTCATATGGTCACAATAAAACTACGGATAGGTAGGAAGCTCTCGAAAGTGCACTCTGAGGCGCACTTAACTCCTTTATCACACTGGTTCGGAATAACTAGTGACACGATAAGAAGAAGAATACAAACTAGTTTGGGGCTAGATGGTGTTGTGTGTCCACAAATCTTTGTATATATAAATCTTCTGTGCGTGTGTTTGTAATTAAACTCCTCCTAAACACCGTCTGGACCGATTTTGATGAATTTTTCGTGTGTGTTCAAGTGGATTCGAAAATGGTTTAGATTTACAATTACTTAGATTTTTTTACTTTTTAAAACCCGCGGACGATGTCGCGTACGGGAAGTATGTAGCTAGTATGTACATATTTATTCTAAAATATAATTATATTCTATCACTACATAGTTTTCATAGTACAAGATAAGTTTATTTTAGATCTAGATAGCGCTATTTTCATTGACCACGTAAATTGTTATTTATTTTTTATCGTGACCAACCTAGGTACATTTATATGCTAAGCCTGCAAATACTTGTTTATTATTAAATTTATTAAAAACCGCAAGTTCGTGACTCGTGCACTCGTTTGTACATAACTTTAATCATTACGGATGCCTACTTAAACTTGTGAAGGTCTTTATAATGAGTATAAATAAATAAATACCCATAAATTATAATACTGTCCCCGATGGCCAGGCCAAGCGCACTCCGCAGATTAGGTACGAAACTTTGCAGGCCCGCCTTGGTGGGCAAATTCGTAGAGAAGTGCCGCGCCAGACGAGATTGAGTTACACGATAGAAAGAGAGGCACTATGTATACATAATATAAGCGCTAAGCGCTTGTGTGCAATTTGTAGCAACATTGCAAGAGTTGCTATTTATTAACCGATTTTCAAAAAGGAGGTTCTCAATTCGTCGGATTTTTTTTAAAATGTATTTTCACCGATTACTCAAAGACGCTTGAACCGATTTGGAAAATTCATTTTTTATTTTATTCTTTTATATTTTAACAAAATTGGTCAAGCGGTTTTTAAAAAATCAACAAAAATCTAAAAATAGTATGCATCGATGATATTTTCGTTTACTCCGAAACCTCGCTGTCTCATTGGAGCATTGCGTTTAGTTGGCCTACCCATATTATGTATAAATGAAATATCTACTTTTCACTAAAAAAAAATATATTCAATGATGTCGGTTTTCTTTTTAGTTTTTATAACGTAATTATAAAGATGTTTTCGCATTGGCATTCTGTACTTCCCTATGTTGAATAGATTTATACATCTAAACCTCTTAATTTTATAAATTCTTCGGACATTTATAAAATTGTTATTATGGGATTTTATTTTGTGTCTTAACTACAATAAATAGCCAAAAGTCAATGCTGTATTCATACTTATTATAAAAAATACTAAAGTGTTGGTGATTCGTTTGTTTCGCCGGACTAGCTAAAATTTCCTAAAATACGAACGATCTTATTTTGCGTATTTCAAAGTCCAAATTAGAGTAACAATGTTTGATGATAGTTTAAAAAGAAGATAAAACTGTCATTTTGTTATATTATTGAATTGCTTTTACTAGGATTTTCTGCGGTTTAAACAAACACCAAACATGTCGTCTATAACGAAAATTTTAAATTTTGGAAGTGTCATTAATAAATGTTACTCCAATTAAGACTTTGATGCAAACAAAATAAAATCGTTCGTGTTTTACGATTTTAGTTAGTCAAAACTATAGACTATTTTCTCAGTTTTTCTGTTTGTTTGTATGTTTTCACGATAAAACTTCTGAATGGATCTTGATGAAAATTGGTAAAGAGTAAATTTGTATCTTCGGGTAGAACATAGGCTTTATTTATGTACCAAATGTGCGAAACCGCGGGTTGCAGCTAGTTATCACTAATCGGCTCTGTGAGCTGTAGACCATGCGAGTTTTTTTTGAAATGACTAAAATATAACTTTTTACGTTTTCAAACCCCATATCTACGCCATTTTGAAAAATTTCTTAAAATTGAATTGACCAAAAAAACTCTATAAAGTTGTAGAGCTTGCTCACAAAATTCATGAGAGTTGGTTGAGAAATGCAACCCGTAGAGGAGAACATCCGCGGTCACATGGGATAGAACAGACCATTTTTTTTCAAAACGTGCGTTGTACACGGATTTTATTCACGTATGATTATGTCGCTGGAGGCACCGAAATTGTATCGATTCATCTATAAAATTTTCATCATGTTGAGTTTGATCCGCGGTCCGCTCGTTACCGCTTACGTTCACGGTTCGCACAATTCAATGCGAAGCTATGGCACAGTGTCGGTGTTTTCATCGACAAAATAATACGCAGGTAAAACCCGTGTTTATCAAAATGTCAAACCGACTCCTTCACAACTCAATTTGCGCTACAGCGTGTAATCCACCTTACTAGAACAATAATACCAGACCATGTCAATCGCTAAGTATAACTATCTCATAAGAAGATTAGAGCGGCTTTTATTCAAGGCTTCATACAATAAGTAATGAATAAATTGAGACAAGTCGCAATGGATACAGACTGTTTAGAATAGAAACATTGCGTTTAAATATTTTATATTTAAACGTGCGTGGATTCATGCATGAAAAGTCAATTGACATACTTTTTATTCTAACAGGAATTTAGTTTCAGGAATAATATTAAGCTTGAGCAAGATCTAGGATTATTTTCTATAGTCGCAATGATAATGAAGTTTAAAGTTATTAATCACACTTGAATCAAAGTCATAAATGTTTTTATTATTTTATTACAAGAATCACTTTTAAACGTCTTACACATTAGGTGTATTTAAGTGCTAATTCCTCCTTCTTAAATATTTTATTTTATGAATTTCGATTTTATTTAATATTTGGAACACCAATTGGTTTCAAATTGGGATCAGCCCCGTTTATTGCAATCTTTAAATTTCAAATTTGGAAAACAATCAAGTTTATTTTTTTATTTTTTTTTAATGTGCATTGATCTCCATTCTGGAGTATAGTGTTCTATATCTGAAACCATCATGACAGCAATAATAGTGAAATAATATAAAATAAATAAAAATAAAATAAAAAAATAAAAATGTCATATTAATGTATAACATCAATCCATACAATACCATCTAGTCTCAAACTAAGCATAACTTGTATTATCGGAACCAGATGCCCGATAGGATACTTATATACATGTAAATACATACTTATGAACATCCAAGCACAGAACAAACACCTATATTCATCACTCAAACGGTTATCCTGGGCTGGAATCGAGCATACAACCTACAGCACAGAAGGCAAAGTTACTGAGCATTGTAGCCGGTTAGGAATACATATGTTAGTGTGAAATTAATGATAAATGGTTCAATTTGAAAACCAGCGCTAATGCCTTATCGTGTTTAGAAGTAGCATATATTCCGAGATTAAATCTTTTTGGCCACACCACTACACTGATTGGTTCGCGGGAAGGGTTAATTTAGGACCTAGTCGAAACTTTTCTATTTTCACATAAATGTGTGCTGTAATTTGTTTATCTTTCTCTTCTTCCACTTCTTTAGGCCTATTATTGGTCTTTTTTCGTCCTTTTTTCACTATTGTATGCTCTTTTGTATTATTTCGTTTGTTTGTGTGCCAAATAAATACCATACATTAGCCGTTAAAAATCTGGAAACGCTTGATATACTACATTTATACGACTTAATCAGGTAGACCATAAATTTTGCTTCAGTCATAAAATAAAATTACTTTTGTCTCTGAGTCACGTATTCACAATCACAAAGTTATGGTGAATCATACGTCACATAAATACATAAAAGGAATAGAAAGCTCCATGTAGTTTCCCATAAGCTTTGGTTGCTAAAGAAGCGCTGACCGTAGGATGAATAATAATGAATACAATATTTATTCAAAAACCAAATAGTACAATAACTAACAAAACAAAATCTTACTTTGTTAAATGTGTCAAGTGTCTCCATCTAGTGGTAGCCTAATACCACTTTAATAAAGTTCAGTCTATTGCAACCACACAACGGTGTTTCATTTTAGTTAGACAAAGGTAGATGCTTAACATGAGCCTGAACTCGGTAATCCTGTGTTTCAGATGAGAAGAGCTTTAATATAATCTAAAATAATCACATACTTATTTATTATAATATTGAAAACAATTTAATAATACGTGTAAAAGTTAAAAAGTAAAAAAAAAACACCATAAACACCTAAGTGGATACTTCACCTTAATATGATGACTCCCTCTCTCTCGGTAACCTCACTACATCGTCTCCTCTCGCCTTAAGTGGTTTAAATTATTAATATTATATTTAAATTATAGTGGCCGCGGCTTCGTACGCGTGGTGGTAGCCACATGGTGGTGGTTAAGTAGCCTATGACTTTCTCCAAGATACAATCTATCTCCTTACCAAAATTCATCAAGATCCGTTTAGCTGTTTAACCGTGAAAATGTAACAGATAAACAGACATACAGACAGATAGATACTTTAGAATTCTTAGAATGTGTATATGAGTATGAGAATATATGACAACCACGTAACCGGCAGAGCGCGTTGAAATCTTTTTAAAGCAAACTCTTTTTTGTTTCAAACTGTTTTGATGTTTTATATCTCGTTCACTTTTAGAACTGTATTTACTGTAGTCACATAACGGTCGCCGCTTTCAGTAAACCACGACTTGAGTTATGTAACCATAAGATATCGTTATAATTTATCTTTAGTTGCCATCGCTTGTCAACGTGCCAGCGTCCTTAAGTAGGTGTTATTCAATTTGGATTATCCGTTACAATACTATTAGGTATGGTAAACATAGCGTCTGGATAATCAACGCTTAATCTCTACCTTAGTTGGTATTTATTTTTGGGTATACTTTGCTATTTACATACTGGTACATATATACTATTATATTTAAATTATACAATGTGGAGCTACAATAGAGACAGTAAATTAACACATGGGTAGAGCTTCTTCCTCGTATCAGTTATTATAAAAAAATATTCTAATAATTGAAGTCTATAATTGAAATTTACAAAAAATGTATACACAAAAACAACATTTAAATCATTCTTTACGTGAGCGCTACCGTAGCGGGGCAGCTACGCGGCGGCGGAATACGCGGGACCCCTCGCGCACTACAGCATTTTACGTACAGATTGCTCCGAGATGATAATAAAGATAATAATAAAGTTTTTTATAAATCTTATGTATAAATGAAATAAAAAACATTTCTAAAGTTTAAAAACACGATACCCGATACGTGAATTCATTTATTGCCGTCAGTGTAACTCCACTCTGTATATAAGGTACTAAGATTGACCATTTTGACGAAATTTTTTTGGCCGTTTTGCGAAGTAAACGTGGCGTTCTTATATTATTTATTTTTCCCGGAGTTTTTTCGGGTTATATTTATTATTTTGGTAATTTTATTAAAATAAAGCTAGAGTTATTGACTCGGGTGTGAAATATTAGAATAAAAGTTTTGTGTTTCTTTGTGATCCGAGCAAAAATAATCCGTTAATTATACAGATTTTTTTATAAAAAAAGACACCATTTTATTTTAAAAATAACAACTTACGACTTTGTGACATCCTACTAATAAACAATATAAAAACCCTTGACATCATTGTCAAAATTTACATCATTATGACACATGCCATTAACGAAGAAGAAGAACGACATTTGACATTACGACCTTTACACAACTTCCGTTTCCATCTTTATATCAAGCTATTTAAAATTTAATAAATAGCTCTGTCATTGGTAGAGATAAAAGTCGATTAATCGAGTTCTATACTAAGTACAGATTAGTAAGGACAACGAGTTTAAAATAACCTTAATTAGCTTTACTGCGACAATGTTCTGAGGCATCTAGGTCTTCGAGTAATTAGCACAACGACATTAACGCAGTCGCATTTTTCACTACATATGCAGTAAAAAAGTGAGTATATTATGAGTATATTTTGCTGTCAAAAAAAAATAGTTCTCAATTTGAATTTGAGTTTCATGTTAAAGGGCCCATGGGCATGTTAAAATAGATATTTAAAAAAAAAACGACTGCAAAAAACAAATATATCCAAATCTTTTTTTTTTAATTGTTGTCAAAAACTTTTTGAAAAAGTTAGTATTTCAGGTCGAAAATTTACGAAATGAAACTCACCAACAGTAATTAAACTCAGGTTAGTGTCACTAATCGCTATTATAAACCATCCTTGCGACATTTTTTGTTAAAAAAAACCGTGACATTTCGTTGCACCATAAACAACCCATAAGAAAATTTTGATTCTTTTGTCCCAAATATGAATTACGTACCATAGCCAATAAGTATCGTATCTGGTACTTTTCTGTGGCATTTCAGACATTGCCTAAATGACGAAATGTAGATACCTACAATACATTAGTTCCGTTGTATATTGCGCTTACATTTTTGTGTGTTATGTAATATTAGTTTTTGGCAGTCAATACCCAATTATTCCTGGTAATTAATTCTCTAGAGCTTTTGAACTATTATATAGGTACTTACTTTAGAGGTGTAAGTACCTAATTATTGAATTTTACGCAATCGCGTGGGTCATTGTGTTGTTCTAAGCTTACACCAATGTCTATACTTTGCACGTTAATATTCCATATGTGATACGTTGCAAGCTCAGCAATGTAACATTAAAATTATTATTGAAGACAAATGTTTGTATGATCTGCAAGTATTTGGTATCGGGTCTGGGTGTTTCTATGTATGTATAATATGCATGTTGTTTTTTTTACAAAAAAAAAATATATAAGTATAAATTATCAGTCTTGTAATCATGTAATACCCAAGCACAAGCTCTGCTTTCTTTGGGGCCAGATGAGTTGTGTGAAATGTCTGGCATTATTTATTTATTAGAAACGGAAGGCTACGACATGACTACCAGTGCTCTCTTTAATACAACACGGTGTGGAAACCGGCATGTCGTAGAACCTAAAAAATTCGAAAATATGTAGCAAGTGCATGAAAAGAGCCTTTGAGGCGCACTTTAATCCTCTCACCACAATTGGTTCGAAATAACTAGTGACACGATAAGAAGATAAGAATGGATGAACTCAAAAACCATTTGACTGATTTTAAAATGATTTCATCCATAGAGTAGAGATGCCTACGAGAATTGCAATAATGTAACCCAAGCTATTAAAAAATTGTCTGTAAAAGTTTTATATGGCATGCACTGTGAAAACTATTGATCATAAAAAAAATGTTCTACATGTTTATAGTACTCATCATTATCCACAAAAAAGTCCGCGAGGCTATAATAAATAAACACATATTGGTGGACAATGCACATAACACCATCTAGCCACAAACTAAGCATAGCTTGTATTTTGGTGATAAGATGACTGATAGAATACGTATATATTTTAAATACATACTAATGATACTTTATAACACAGAATAAACACCCAAGTTTGTCAAACAAATGTTTATTCTGGCAGGGAATTGAACTTTTAACCTACAGCGCAGAAAGCAGAGCTACTACCAACAGAGCTGACAGGCCAGTCTAACTATTATAGCTAAGTCTGAATAACCTCTTTTTGTTCAAATTAGTCAATCAAAACACGGGTAGAATCAAAAGATTGGAACCGTTCAAAGCCGGGGCGGATCGCTAGGTACCAAAAAGTTAAATCAATATTTTGTAGTATGAATCAGTGATGAATCTGTAGTTAGCCGCTTATTGATAGAACTTTTAACGAATAAAATAACCATTACGTAAAATATTTTTATTGGAATGTTTTATTGATAGATGAAGTCATATTGTATGAGGGTTAACTTGAGGTCAATAGATTTAGTTGAGGTCAAAGATCTTGCATGCGAATTGAGTTTTATGTCTGCGACCTTCTTTTGGATGACTATGTGTTAAATTGTGCTTAATAGGCAGTCTTATTGACGCCTAAAGCACCATGAATAAAGAATCCAAAAATGTACTGTTCGTTTTGTTTCACTTATTTGTTTGATGTTGTTTGAGTCATGCCGTTTACCATTTGAGGACAATGCACACTAAACCATCTAGCCCTAAACTAAGCATAGCTTGTACTATGGTGACAAGATGACTGATATACTTATATATTTTTAAATAAATGAATAAAATAAATAACACCGGACATTTCACACAGCATCATCTACCCCAAAGAAAGCAGAGCTTGTGTTATGGGTACCATATGACTGATATACTACTTATGTACTTCTTTTTGTAAATACTTACATATTATACATAGAAACACCCAGACCCAAAACAAATACTTGCAGATCGTACAAACATTTGTCCCGCGACGGGAATCGAACCTGCAACCTTCTGCGTCTCATCCGGACCTTATCCCACTGCGCTACAGAGGTCGTCTACAGAAATACATGCTTATGATACTTTATAACATTCAGACACAGAACCAACACCCTTAACATACAGCAGAGCATCCAGGCAGAGCTTCTGAGCTGACAGGCCAGTCTTGCTTACCCAAATAAATTAATGGTTTGTTTGACTCCGTTACAATGTTATAGAAACTGCAATTTGTAATGATTATCACAATGGTTTAACTAACATACAATGTGAATAAAACCGCGGGAAAGCTAGAAGACAATAGAAACATCGCAAGGCTACCACCGGAAACGGCATTTCCTGAAATTGTGATTAGTTATCGTTTAGAGGACGATAACTTTAAATTAAACTTTTTAATACTTACCTAAAATATTGGAAACTCAAACTTGCAAATATTTCATTTTCAAACTCACTCTGTTGATAAAGATTATCTATTATGTCTACTAGATGATTCGAAACAGTGCCGGTTCGACAGAATATTACATGAGTAAATCTTTATCCTGTTTCAATAAAGAAACGACAATTTTCATAAAGCATCATAAAGCGGCAATTTTAATTTGTCCTCTCACTTGCACAATGGTGCTATTAATCTACATTGTCAACACAACACTAATATTGTAAAAAGATGTTTGACGTCGAAGGAAATATTACGATAGCGCGATCTAGGATGCGTAACAATTTAATCACGACACCTAGTTGTGAATTTAGAACTTAAATGATTACTCATTTTATTTTGTAACAATTTTAGTTCCAAATTCAAATTTCTAATATAAGCTCGCTTTGACCAAGGAAGTTGTTTTAATGAACACCTTCCCCCTTCTCAAGGACACCTACGTCGTACCTACGTACTAGATCTAGATAAATGAAAAAAGATCTCATTTTATGTTAATTTCAAAAATGTTTGTAATTGATTTACTCAAAAATGTAACTTAACCAATTAAAAAAACTGGTTCAGTAGTTTTTTATTATCAGCAAGTACTATGGGCTGTATTTTATCTCTAATATATAAAATTCTTCTGTCACGGGGTGCGTAATCGAACTCCTCCGAAACGGCTCGACCGATTTTCGTGATCCTTAGCGAGGATATTAGTCAGGGGGGAGAATCGAACAACATCTATTTTTCATCCCCCTAAATGTTAAGGGTGGTCCACCCCTTAATTTTTATTTTTTATTTTTCAGACAAAATTTTTTGTTTTTATTTTCTTATGATACATCATACAAAAATACATGCAACCCTAAATTTTCACCCCTCTACGATCAACCCTTATTTTTTAAACATCATATTTACCTATAAAAATGTTTCCTAAAAATAACATACATGGCAAAACAACGTTTGCCGGGACAGCTAGTTTACAATAAAAATAGAGATTACTATGAAAATTGCTATTATGTAACCTATATATCAGCACCGGTAATCTATATAGGTATTCTCTGTTGAAAAAGGTTATATCTGCACGACGAGAAAGCAATCGACAACACTCAACCTTGTTCAAAAAAAAAAAAACGTTCAACTGAAAACTTACCTATTTCAAAACCTAAAAAAAAGAAGGTTATATTTTATTAATTCAACTCAAAAGAGGTGCGTAAGCTTTTTATATTAAAAGCAAATGCAAATGAAGTTGCGGATGTCTTGTCAGAAAAAGAAACTTACATAAGCATTGCATTATTCTGTGGTGGTGATCAAACATCAAAGAAGCCGCCATCCAAATAAGGGTCCGTTGCTACGAGGATCCGTTTAATTTGCTTACTACCTTAATAAGAATTTGTGCACTGTTACAAGTGACTTAATGTTACTTAAACATAACTTCCTATGGATTATGATATAACCTTTCTTAGGCCATGGACACACGATTGCAACAACTTAGTAGAGATTTTAACGAGCGAAATCCGTCCATATTGAGTCGTTTACATGGAGATATCGCTGAGTTATATTTCTACTAGATGGCGCCATAGGCGAAGTAAAAAATGATTATCAATGCTTTTAGTAATTTGCTATAAATATTTTGCGTATCTTTACCTGATTCTGAATTGTATAATATTCTTCGCCTTCTAATTGAAGAACTATGCTCTTGTCTGTCAATGATGCAGCTCTTTCTACCTGTTCCTCTCCAGCGCAGCCTTTTTGTTCTCCTTATACAACCCGACAGCTATCTTCTTCTTAATTTGGCTCATGTAGCAGATCAGTGGCCTTCATCTTACGTTAATATTCCCTTCTATGATGGTGTTTATGAAACTATCGAGCCGTATACCAATGGCCAATGGTAAATTTTCAATCAATTTCAATAGGATCCTTTTTTGACTGGCATGTCAGCTCAATTAGTAATAGTTCAGCCTTCTGCCCTTTAGGTTAAGGTTTCGATTTGTGTAATGTACAGTGTTTATTCTGTCTCTGGGTGTTATCAAGTAGCATAGTTGAATATATAAAGATATATAGGTTTTCTGTCAGTCATCTGGTATCATAATAAAAGCTATCCACCAATATTTATTTATTTATAATATAAGTAGATGTCAATAAGAGTATTATCGCAAACATTATCGAGAAAAATTGTGTAATTACGAACGAAAAGTGAAAACCGATGTTTTCAATGTCGTTCACGTTACTAACATCTGTGACGTCATTGAAGTGCTTATAATAAAGGACATTGATGTGATATTCAATGATTATGGGCAACCAGTGGGTGCTACAGTGCCACCCACCAAGATTAACTCTTGCCAGATCAAGCTTACTCCGCTTTATATGTACGGTGTTAAAAGTACATTGGCGTGCCAGACGAGATAGAGTTACGGGATAAAAAGAGAGCCAATATGTAGGTATACATGACGTTGGGCACTAAGCGCTTGTGCGAGCTGAATTGCACTTTGTTGCGTCGTAACAAGAGTCGCTATTTATATAAATATGTTCTCGCCGAGTCTGCCTTCTGTAGTTGTATTAATAAGTATTCTGTGCTCTTGCTAAGGAGCCCTGCCATCTGGTACGCGATAAAATCTCGCAATGAATGAACTTATTCAAAATTACTTATCAGAGAGTTTACAATTGTCTGTCACTGCTGGAGAAAGTTCCATTGTGTAACGCGTGATATAATCCTTGCATTCTGTGTCACAAAAGGATACGACCTGGTAATTTAATGTTTCTTTCACTTTGTTTAAGTGCATGAGGAAATCCTATCATGACGATTTTAAAGGTCTGTTGATGTTAAAACTCCTTGCTGTCAGTGACCATAATTAAATCACTACAATCTATCATGTTTCCGTAGCGCCAAGCATTGAGATTTAAAAAAAATGAAGATTTACCTCAGTTCATATCATTGCCAGGAATAATAGGGCTTACGTATTACTGAACTAACCAAAACTAAGCATAGGTTTTTTGACAAATTTAACATTCAGAACTGTCAGAAAATTTATGGGTATCAATGGGAGTATTGCTTTGTTCTGAATTACGGCTTGTATTTCAGAACAAAGCAAAACAGATAACCATATAACCATAGATTTCCCATCCCAATGGTAACCATAGATTTACTTTCAATAACATATTTCATGACTAAATTAATTTCAACAAAAGTCCTAAGAGTCACGATCGTTAGCAGTAAGGGCGTCTACTCGGCAATCCGTTTCCGTATATCGGAACGATATCGTCGTTGAAATGTTCGTCGAGTTCTGTCAAAATGACAGTTGTTCGTTGTCAAATTCAAAATATCGTATCGTCTATAGTGGATTCCACAATACAAGCTATGTATTGTGGAATTGTGGATTGTGGATTCCTTGGGGTTAGATGATGTTGTGTGCATGGTCTACCAAAATGTATTCATTTTATTATTACGCCATTAATTCTCCAAAGTAATATCGGTCGTTCTATCGTTCAAAACGAGTCGATATTGTATGGTATTACCGACGTTTTACCGACTAGATCCCAAGGATATCAACGCAAGGAAGAGGAAAAAGGTATTTATAATAATATCTACTTATGATATCAGCCAATGGTACTAATCGACATCAACGCAAAGAAAATATGACCTGTTTATAATAATGTAATAATGTAATCACTTCCTATCTTATATTCAGCTCAAGGTTAATAAACAGCTGATAGAGAGAAATAGAAGAAGAAAACTTAGCGCCGACCTCACTTAGCGTGGGATAGACAGGCAGGGAAAGGATGATGAATAATTACTTAGTAGACAATTATGCTTTCTTCGATTATTCCTATTTGTAATACAATTGATAGGATAAATGAGACTTTTTATTCTCATTTGTTCCTATGACCGTCATTACACATAATTCAGTAAAAAAATACTAAAAAATCGAACAGAAATCGTGCGCAGAACAGCCAACAGATCACCTAAAGCCTAATTTACCTTGTTTGATGCTTGATTCGCTCGATTGATTTTTCTTTGCTTTTACGTACTATGTACTAATGCACAAGCAGGATCAAGGTGTTGGGAAATTCGAATACTGAGATGGATGTTCGGCATGGCAAGGATGGATAAGATAAGGAATGAGTATATCAGAGGAAGTTTGAAAGTAAGCCAGTGAAGGAAAAGATGAGGGAGGATAGGTTAGCGTGGAATCGACTTCATGCGGAAGAATGAAAGTCATTTTACAGGAAGGGTTATGGATTTGAATATGGATGGATGTAGAAGCAGAGGTAGACCAAAGAAATTATGGATAAATTGTGTCAAAGATGATATGAATGAGAGAGGAGTGAATACGAAGAAAATCAAATGGAGTGCAAGAAAAGAAACAGTATAAAGGCAGGCAGTTGATGTACTAGGAACACAGAACCGCCAAGAGATCACTAAATTTTGGACTTAAATAAAGCTTGGACTGAACCTATTTGGCACCACCAGCGAAAAAATTTAAACTCCTAACATGTACAATTTGGCTTACCTACTCTAATCATTTACTTGTTTGTTTCTCTCTGTCTGTAACTTTTTTCGTGTTGTGTGTCAAATAAATAATTATCATATTCTATTCTAATACGGAAAAAACTAATGATAGGGCAGAGTAGTAGAAAAGAACCAACAGTTCGGGATAAAGGCAGGCAGATTTACTAGGAACGCAGAACCGCCAAGAGGTGACTAAATCTTGGACTTGGACAAATGTACTTCATAATCACAGCTGATTAATATTACGATGGCTAAAGTTTTATGGTCAGTGGGCTAAAGGTCGAAGACCTGGCCCACTTATAAATTGTCTATATTCTTTGTTATGTCATTATGTTAATTATTTCGAAATGTCACGCCAATCCAAAATGTTATTCACAAGCTTGATTAGTTTCAGAAATTGTGATTTATTAGTTTGATTAGTGTAAAATTACGACAGTAAATAATGAGTATTACAGATCTGTGGATTTATAGCATTGGATTTATACAAAAATAAGATTCGTTTTTAATTAAGGTATGATTAAAAATAAAATATTTCAAGTAGTTACTTGAAGTTACTTAAAATTGGTTAATAGCCATGAATTACCGGCATCAAAGAGGTCACTTAATTTTGACTGTTAGTACAAAATGTACGGTAAATCAATTTAAAAATGCCGATACTATTTATATTGTGTATTATGAAGTACCGTGTTAATCAATTTGCGATATTCTTTGTCTATTGATGATTCATAGTGAGCTAAGCATAATGCTTGGCATCAATAGTATGGAATTTATTTGTGGTACTTTAACAGGAAGAGGAGAATGGCACTAATTGTCCCTTAAGAGCATTTTAAATAGATTCATTACTGTACTGAGCATTGTAGGTCTAGTGGTAGTGATCTCTCCTTCTATTCGTGGTCGTAGTCTCAAATCCGGTCATGCATCAATTGAATTATTGTTTAAAAATGTATGTGCGCTGTACGCTGTACGCTGTATGTGCGCGGTACTCTCAAATGGTGAAGAAAAACATCGTAATGAAACCATCATGCTGTATAACCTTAAAAGTTCGAAGACATGTGTATCGTTCACGAAAGGACCCATTGGAGGCGCACTTTAGTACTTATGATTCGAAATAACAAGTGACATGATAGAAGAACTGTAAATACCTACTTGAAAATTAATGTGAATAGTAAAATTAAATAATGTCACGAGAACACGTCACAAATATTAAGCAACAAAATCAGGTAAAAGAAAAATCGAAACAAACAAAAATACTCAGGGTTGTAATACCCAAGTTTTGAAAATATCTTATTAGTTTAATTACTTAGGCTGAGATTCACGGAAGACACGAAAACATAGCTAGCTCATAAACTACAGTGCAATTTGATTAGTCTACGCTGATGCTTCAGTATATCAAATTGCTCTAAAGTCCATGCTTAGTTTCCGCGAGGGTTAAGCTGTGCTATTCAGAAGTCGTCCCTGTATGTAATGTAATGTATGTAATTTTCGATGCGTTTTTTTTCGCTCGTGTTTGCGCTTCTAATTTCGATTTGCGAAAAAACTACTTGAAAATAAAATACTTAAGAATATAGCGGTTTAAGCTGCGTCAATTTATACCTTTGCTCCTTGAATACTCAAATCAGATCTGGGAAAAGGAATAAATAATAATTATGTTTTAAACACAAAAAAGCAAACCGCCTTCATTTATATAAATGCGGAATTTCGTTTACTTGCATCACATATTTTTTCCAGATATTTTAATTTAAAAACCAAACCGCCGTACTGATTTCAATGAAATATTAGTGGGACCAATCGGAAAGTATATCCTTTTACCAAAAAAAAATATTTTCTTAATCATTTTAAAAATGACGGAGTTATGAGGTAACAAACATCAAAAATTATAATTATATATAAATAAATAAAAATAACATCCGAATTAAGAACCTCCTCCTTTTTTAGGTCGGTTAAAAAGACAAGGTTGATGTGAGTACTGTACGGTTTTGACGGTTAGTACGAAGTAGGTGCAATGCTAGTTCCACTTTCCCCTAACCGCGAAATAACTTGCAATAACAAATTGCTATGGCTATAATTGCTCGTAATAAGCATAATAGCAGCGTTTACTCGTTTGCTAACCGTTGTTACTTTTTATAACATGATATGTCAACAGCATGTACAGTACTGAAATGATTTGTTGGTAGTGTAATTTTAATGTATTAAATAACAGCGCACTTAAATTAATAATGTTGGACATTTCACACGATATCATCTGGCCCCAAAGTAAGCAGAGCTTGTGTTACGGGTACATGACTGATATACTACTTATAATTTGTTTATACCTTCATATTATACATATAAACACCCAGACCCGAGACGAATACTTGCAGATCATACAAATATTTGTCCCGCGGCGGGAAACGAATCCGTAACATTCTGCGTATCAGACTTGGCCTATTGCGCCACAGGGGCAGAAGCATAATCAAACTTCTTTTATAAAGGTTCGAAGAAAACAATATTTAGTTTTCCAAAGCTCAGATAAATAAAATAGATACCTATTGACCTATTTGTTATACTGTAATTAAATGACATAGAATAATGAATGGGCTTTAGAACTGGTGTAACAGGATGTACGAGTCACAGAGATGTCGGCTAACTTTTATGCTAATATTGGCGGCAAAATTAGAGCTCGCGTTATTAATGAATTTATAAATAATTTAGTATGATATATGGGTAGCTACTTATTTTATTTATTTACTACACTTTTAGTTTTTAACTACATCAATAAAATCATCATTGACGATTAAATAAAATAAAATAACTTTTTGCGTAATATTTCAATGATAATATAATTCATATTCGTCTATAAATAAGGCCTTAAACGAACTAGCGTATAAATCCGTCGGTTTAAGCCGAGCTATTCAGAAGTCTTTTTTACCTCTAGTGCGTGCACATATTATCTGACTCCATATTTCAAAGAATAGCGCGAAAATATTCGCCGCGGAATAATCTGTAGTGCACGCTAGGTCTAACTTAAGGCTTGTTTTGTTATAGTACCTAAGTTCAAGTACCTAGGTACTCGTAGCCGGCAGTGTCATATTTTGACGATATTATCGGCCAAGAGTGTTTTAGCATGGACCATTCGAGAATTTGCATTCGAACGAGCATGCCTGTATGACGAGAGTGTCAGTGCTAAGATTAGATGGTGTCAGTATATAGTAGGTTTGAAATATTATGGCTCAAACGAGAAACACTCTAAAGGTTAAATGACGATTTTTTTATGACATACCTCTCGTTTTGCTACTTAAAGCTTAAAGTTGTGACATTATTTTGTCTCCGAATCTGCCAAACATACAAAGCCTTTTGCAAAACTGTTGAAATTACCCGCTTTGTGCGTGCAAACAATTTATTTAGCTTACTAGTCCTTCTAACTAGACAGCTACTTAGGTGTGAAGTTACATAGAAAGCAGGTTGACGCTGATTACCGGCATGAAGCTGCGCCGATATCTGAATTAGTACTTAGGCCTGCTGTTCATGTCTTAGTATACATAATGAGGAATTTCGACATAAAAATACGTCTCTAGTCTTAGACCTAACAGCCTATCTTGTTATAATAGGTAAAGTACCCTATTGCCGTAAAGCCGGCCCTACTTCGCTGATCTTGGTCGAGAGGGCTAGGTGACATTTATGTCAGCGATATGAGATATAAAATACAATGATATTTTTCAATCTTCGCGTTCGGAATTCTTATTATTTTAGTAGCGGTTTTTTTAGGGTATAAATACCCGTTAACTATTAAAACAATAAAAATACAATATTTCTTAATTTTACTCATATTAAAAAGTCTCTACCAAAAATAACCGTCAACGAAAATCTCACGTCCCATGGATACAATATTAGCAGTGCCACGATTGTTGTGCACAACTCATCCAGTTATCACGCGCGACCAACGTCTGCGAAGAAGGAAAGCCGGCACCTATTTTAGCCGAATGAGACCTGCTTTTGTTGTAAATACGATCAAACCATTTGCTACTATTGTTAACTGGTTAAGAAACCTCCAAGGCTGCAGTTTTTGTTGAACCAGTAGGTCACAGCGCAACGTTACGGCTTGATGGCTTTACATGCGAAAGATTTACTGGATTAAAGTTATTAATTAAACATACTTGGTAATAGTGCCAGCATCATGTAGGTACCACCTGTACCTACCATATATGAACTGATTTTGCCAAGGATACATTACCAGATCTTATACGTAGTGAGTCTTCGAACATTGTGTCTTACCTGTTGAGAAGAAAGAACAATCATATTAGAAGTGTTTTAACGGAAATCTATAAAAATCTACACATTTATTTACCTCTCTAAATCTTTTTCACACGACCCGATAAAAATTTAGCAATTTTGATAAACACGGGCTTTTACTCATGTATTATTTTGTCGATGGAGGCACCGACATGATTCTGTAGATCAAACTCATACTAATGAAGATTCAGTCGGTGTCTCCATCGACAAAATAATACGTTAATTAAAGCCTCTGTTTCTCAAAAGTATAGTACAAATAACGAAAGCTTTTAAAAGGGATATTCTTTGCCGGAGTTCGAGTTTCCTATAGTTAGAATACAATCTGGGCTTAATAATATTTCAGGGTATACGTGGGATGATAGGTTAAAATATCATAGCACGTGTGAATGCATTGATATACTTCCTATACGTAGAGTAAATACACAATTATGGTTTTGCTTAGATAAACACGCCTAGTTTTTCTTTAAATGGGTTCTAAGCAGGTCACAAAAGAACGACCCAGCCTTTCGTGAAGATCGCGACATTCAACTGAATGCCTGACCTATCGCAACACCATGACTAAAGCCCGAGTGCCCAAAGAAGCGGCACTTTATGACAGTGTATTTAGCGTAGGCAAGGCAAACAAAAAAATTCACTTTCAAAACATTCGTGAGTTGTACCATAAATTTTGATAAACACGGGTTTTACTCACGTATTTTTTATTTTTGAGTTAACCGTGAACTCGAGCGGTCCGCGGATCAAACTCATCCTGATAAGATTCTCGATATGAGTTGAAACAGTGTCGGTGCCTCCATCGACAAAATAATGAATATAAAATTGTCCAAGTGCGTGTCAGACCACGCACAGAGAAGTCTTCCGAAGTCAGTAAGGATAATAATAACCAGGGGTCAGGTTCCTAACCTATTCGAAACCATGTAGTTTTTACAAAAAAAATATTTATTTTTTACTACTAATTGGTAGTAAAAAGTAGAAGTCATTTTTAAAGGAAAATGATGACACTAGTAAGCCGTCATAATCATATATCCAACTCATTGAAGATATTTCAGGCTTCCCTAAACTGCGGTATAGCCAGTAGGTGGGGGAAACTGACAAACTGAGCTTTAACAAATATATGTATCGAAATCTAAATGTTTAAGAAACCTCCTAATATCATTCAAATACCTATTCAACGATATGTCATATAACAGGGTAAAAAACTTAAGTACCTACATAACTTTGTAGGGGTCACTAATATGTATTACCATACATAATTTAATTACAATACTTATAGTCTGCGAGTAAGAACTCTGATTAACAGACGGACAGACGGAAAAACAGACAGACAGACACGCAAAACTATAAGGGTTCCTGTGGTAAACTGCGGACTTTGGAACCCCCAAAACCCCGTGTTTCTCAAAATGTAGTAAAAGAAGTGGCTTTTTTCTTGGAAGAAACATCGATAATTACCATGGTTAGTTTCTGGCCGCGTCTTTTACGAGACGGTAGCTTTAATACTCTATTATAATATTCTGTGCCTTTAGTTCAAGTTACCTAACTCCATTTTACTGGGAATTTGATGCTGTAAACCGAGAATGATTGTTTTGAAAGGTTGCTGCGGAACTGTGCAGTTATGAAAGAAATAAATGGACGTTTTAGGCCCTTTACTTAAAAATTGTGTTTTGTAAGTGCACTCAAATTAGTTGGTAAAATTATGATAAAAATAGCCTTTATTGCCCTTTAGTATTTACGTAGGTCTATCTTATAATCAATTTTTATCTGATTATAGTTTCTACTATTACTAATATGTAGGTATAATTTCAAAATACTTTAATATAACTTAAGGCTTATTGTTTGTTTATTGTTTCGCTTAAGGTTCCGTACCACGAAAGTAAGACCTTGGTGACCTCCGTGACGTAGTGGGGCAAGACTTGGCAGAAGATTGCGGGTTCGATTCTCGCGGCGGGACAAATGTTTGTATGATCTGCAAGTATTTGTCTCGGGTCTGGGTGTTTCTATGTGTAATATGTACGTATTTTCCAAAAAATATATCTGATATACTGATTCCACATTACTGATATAATATGTATATCAGTAATGTGGTACCTATAACACAAGCTCTGCTTACTTTGGGGCCACATGTGTGAAATGTCCGGCATTTATTTATTTATTAAAAAAAAGGAACCCATAAAGGCTCACTTCTTTATCTGTCTGTCTATATGTTTGTATGTAAGCCGAGGAACGCGTGGAGGTATCAAGTTGAAACATAATATCGAATACGTAAGTCTCCGGTCCCTTAAACTGTTAGAAAATAAAGCTTCTAAAGTAAATGCAAACATAAATACGGTCTTAATACGGTCAATTATTTATTTCTAACTTGCTAGTTAATCAAAACCTATGGGGTACTTCCCGTTGATCATGAAATTTGGCAAGAAGCAAATCTCACAGCACACAAATTAAACATCATTATGTTTCCATACATTACATCACATTAAAAATAAATATGAGATGATTCATCATCATCATGGCCTTAGTTTATCGCTTGAAGATGATTTAGGTGGCGTCAGTCAAGTTACAGAGCAGTTATTGGTAATTGAAAGCTTTCGTTTATGGATCTACTTCAACAAGCTGTGGTGGGTGAAGTTTTCTCTCCACTGAAGCCACTCTGCCTGGGATTCTGTTTGATAGCGCAGGCCTTCCCAGGTACCCACACTAACCTCTCAACCTTGCCGACAGAGGTGGTTAGACATTTTAAAATAATGTTCTGTGCTTTCACAGCTTATGGGAATAGTAATAATTGGATAATTGGACTTGTAATAGCAGACGATCGATGGTAAAAGAAGCACAATACTGAAGATCTTAAGATGGTACGGTTGTACTCGACGGTTTTTTTTAAATAGGTAGGTTTTTTAATAGATAAATAAATAAATAATAAATAATCCCGGACATTTCACACAACATCATCTGGCCCCAAAGTAAGCAGAGCTTGTGTTATGGGTACCACATGACTGATATACTACTTATATACTTTATTTTTTTTTGTAAATACCTACATATTATACATAGAAACACCCAGACCCGATACAAATACTTGCAGATCGTACAAACATTTGTCCCGCGGCGGGAATCAAACCCGCAACCTTCTGCGTCTCAGCCGGGTCTTAGCCAACTGCGCCACAGAGGTCGTCCACAGAGGTAGAGATAAGTGTAAATAATATCTTGAATAAAAATTATGAACGAGTTATTTGGTTTTGAGTAGTATATATGTTACTCTCGTAATCCCCGATCAGCATAGCTTGACAATTTCCTGACGAAACATATCTTGCGGAACAATATTTTACATACAATACCGTACGTACAGTCACATCCCCCAACAATGTACAGACAGATCCGACGGCGAGAGAAGTACAATGTCCACTAAAGCAGGTAAGCAAAAATAAATGATATTCACCAAAAACCTGGTTAGGTAGGACTCTACTGTGTTTAGATATGAAGAGTGTGGGATTCACAGAATGTTTACGCGACGTTTTACCGCGGCTCGCCCCGCACCTCGTTCGGTAAGCCTGCCAGTCATCTCCAGGTATCGCAACCAATTAGTACTGTCGTATGTAACCGCGTATTATACTGAATTATCGCTAGAATAAATATGGAATGTGAATACGTACTTAATCATTCACAAACCATCCAGAGGTCCTGAATACGTATGGTATAGGGAACTAAATAATACCCAGACGAAAATTCCTAAAAAGAGTACTGGAGTAAGTGAAATTACTGGGCAAACAGACAAAATAACGTAGTCGTATGTCTAGTGTCTAGTGTGCGTGTGATGATACCGCTAAGTATTCAAAGCATCATAGGTTACGGTAACTTATTACCATCAGGTAGACTGTATAATTGGAATTCCAATTTCAATTATACAGTCTACCTGGCTCAGTTGTACAAAAAAACAAGCGAGTATTACAGTAGTCGCAAATGATGTGTAACATCTAACATTTCAAGAACATAGGTTGGTACCATCTGACGGCCAACTCTCCCACCGCGAGCGCTCATTGATCAAATTAAATAGCGCGCGCTTCCTTGACTTCCTGTTACATACTTTCGTTCCTTTTCACGAAATCACTGCAACAGATTGCAGGAAAACGAGAAAAAAGATGTTACACATCAAAAAGCATTTTGTAGTTATGTGCATTTTGTACATATGGTACAGCTAATAAGATCTCCGACATATATTTTAGTTTGATATGACTAAACATTATTTTCTACGGTGACTTCTTGTTGTCATGATTGGCTTTAGTGGACAGTGGCCCCAGAACCTTGAATATTTGTTCTCATAGTGAAATCCATTGTATTACATTATTATAATTAAACTAATTAAACAATCGTTCACAGAACATTTTATAGTGGCCATACTTTTGCAATGATTATTCTATTCTCATGAAATGAAGAAATATACCCAAACGGTAAATAATTTTATGTTGTCGACTATGAGCGACTAGATTATTATTAGCGATCCAGATCATCTTTAGATCGTTTTAAACGGCCTATAGAGTCAATTCTCGTAATTATAAACTAGGTAGGTTTTTATTTTAGTTATACTAGATAGAGGTAAGCAAATAAGGATGCATTTCTGTAAAAAAAATGTTTCTGAATATAACGAGTTATTTTGTAAGTAATAAAAAAATATTTGTCACTTTGCAAATTTTTAACCCCGACTCAAATAGAAGGGGTGATTTAAACGCGTGTCCTCACCAACTTACAGCAGAGTGATTGTGTTTCACTAGAATCGTCTAAGGGTTACTTTTTTAATTTACTAGCAGGCCGTCTCAGCTTTAGGAAAAATGATACACTTAAGTCATTAATGACTTCGTCCATTGGAGAAAATAGTATGCAAATCCGTTCTAAAGTTTTTGAGTTTATCACGTTCAAGACCCGGGCTGGCTTTGCTTTATAATATGTACTGATACTTGTTTTGCAAAGTCATTCGGTATTTATACGTATCAGACCTTTGAGCATAGCCTTCCCCCCTATATCCCATTTTAGGACTACATGGTTTCATGACCCAAGAAAAACCTTCAAATAGGCAAATTTTCTTTGAAACTATTCGCTTCACGGCCCCGGCGGATGGAGCAACACGCTCGGCTTATCATAATGGTCAGAGGATGAACGCGATCATTTATTTTAATTTGTGTATTATTTTCGTACATCCTTTACCTAGGAGGTCATTTTGGCGTTGAACTTAATAGAATAAAGAACTATTGAGTTATGTGATTTGGGATTTCAGCTGCTTAAACCACTTGCTCCAGTAATAATAGAGGTCTGTCACGTCCGTCTGTTAGTCTGTCTATCCATTTGAAATCGGGCTTTTGGATAGGTTTTTAAAATATGAGATTTCATTAACCATATTTTATACCTAAACAACAAAGCTCTATCTTTCTTCTCCATTTTTATTTCTGGATTGGATTTTTCTATACTGATTGTGTGTGTTTGAGGAAATAATAAATGAGTGTCTTTCTATGACTATGCACGTCATTAGGCATGAGCTTACTCCGTGTCGGACTATCCGAGCCAAATTTTATAAAGAAGACAAGGGTACAAGAAAAGCAGACATTATCATCAGCACTTTTTTGGATTCAATTTATCATGATTTCTGTCACGACAAATTGTTCACTGCGGACATATTAACGCACTATGTAGTGTGTGCTATTGTGTAAATTTGTTCAAAATGTGCCAATTTTATAAAGGTTATAGGCAAACATTATCATCAGAATCAGTTCTTTTTTGGAACCTATTTGTCACGACAAAATGTAAAATGCTGACACACACGTAGTGTGTGTATTGATTCTGATGCTTATGACATTATCTTTTTCGTAAAATTTTCAGTTTTTGCAGAAATTTGCGTACTTCATACTAATAGTGTAAATTTGAAAGAGTGGTTTGTCTGTTTGTTTGTAACATTTCACGGCCAAACGGCTGTACGAATCGTGATTAAATTGGTAAGATGAATGTACCCTGAGTGAGGATATACGCGTGGGAAAACACACAGAATAACAGAATATAAAAAAAACAATAAATAATGCTTGACATTTCACAAAGCATCATCTGGTGACAAAGTAAGTAGAGCTTGTGGGAACCACATGACTGATATTGTTACTAATGATGCATTTTTTATAAATACATATATATTATGGATAAACACCCAGACTCAAGATAAAGATTTGAAGATCATCTAAAAATTTATTCCGGAGCAGGCATCGTACCTATTAGCAACTTTTTACGTCTTAGGCAGAATAATAGAATAGAATATACGTTTCTTTGGTATAAAAACAATAAATATACACGCAAGAAAATTACTAAGACAGTAAAAACAAGGAGATATGTATATAAGTTCAAACGAATAGTTAAGAAGGTAAATAATAAATAAAGCACAAACAATACAATAAAAATGAAACAGAATGTTGTCACTTACTTATATACATATAATGTGGTAGGTACCTAGAAGCTTTCAGTAGTTAAATAGGTGTTTAGTCCTTCCTAATTGTACGTCAAAGAACCTTTTGTTGGGGTGTGCAAAGGGCACAGTAAGGGTCACGCTGGTATTTAACATTAATTAGGATAAAACATGTAAGCATATTGTGCCATTTAGATTGTAAGGACCAATCCTTGAACTATTGCGTCAATAATATTGATGTTCTATGGAAGCCTATTTAATGAACTCATATTTGAATGTGGCTGTTGTTTACACGTAAGAGTTGTGTGAACCATATTATTCTTATGTATACACCACAACAGCACGTCCATATTATGTTCACGTTTTTAAGATAAAACAACAGTCAAGACCCGCCTGAGACGCAGAAAGTTGCGGGTTTGATTCCCTCCGCGGAACAAAGTTTATATGATCTGCAAAAATTTGTGCTTAGGTGTCTTTCTATGTATAATATGTATGTATTTAGTAATGTGAATAATTGTATATGTTTAATAATGTAAATCAGAAAGATATAGTATTTGATGAAATATAAAAAAAGCAGTAATTATATTGTGCACTACTGTTATTAGTGCTATTATATTACAAGCATTATATTATCTAATATAAATGACTGAAATCACGGTTTGGGTGTATCTGTGTGCACCACACCACATGCACATGCACACACATGCATGTGTGTATTTACACAAAGTAGCACTGTTTAAAGGCTACAATATGGTTGATCACAACACTCCGTCTTTATGTTTTGTTGGTCTGAGGTCGTAGAGTATTATTTGTCTTAAACAGTTAGTGTTGAAAAAAAACTTGTCAATTTGCCTTTACTTAGAAACGTCTCTCAACTACTGTCAAATGTTAATCACTGTTTAAAATAGTACCATCTCTTGTTATTATAGTGTCAAATAGTGACAGGGCGGATCTTAAGCTATGTTTAGGAAGTGTTCAATTTGAAAGGTGTTTATTGGTAAGTCCGTTTGTCGCTTGCGTGTAAAGGAATAGAACAAATTTGTACATTCCATTTATGAAAATAATGTTATAGTTATTTATCAAACTTTTAACGCTTTCCGTGTTAAATTATTCCGGTGTCTATTTTTTGTCACAGAGTATTACAATTCGCGTGCGCAGATTAGTCACGCAATTTTAGTAACTACTTTTTTTATTTTTAAAGCTATTATTAACCTTGGGCTATGCTTTGTCAACTTTCTAGGTACCTACGTACTCGTACATACCGATATGCTTTAATTCGTTAGTGGTTTTGGGGTTAGCTACTACTGATGAATTAGGGGTTTTGACGTGATAACGTCTTATAAATCGATGAACGCCGGCTGCACGAACGAAAAAGCATGACTCATTGTCACGTTCCGTCTGAGCCAAGCGTGCAAGCGAGAGCGCGGAACAAGGGATAGAGAGGCACGATCGGCCTAAGCGTTCGGCTTGTGACGCCGGTTTTCTTATGACGTTATCATGTAAAATTATCATCTGTAAACTGACTTTACAGACAACCATTTTTTAACAAGATAATGAAAGATAATGTGGATGACTTCTAGTACCTACTCAGACACGTTATTTTAAATTATAGTAAATTTCAAATGCATGTGAAAATGGATGGTATGATAACAAACGTTGCAAGTCACGAAATTCACTGAAATACTTCGGAACTTGGACCTTTATGTTCTCACTAATAAGAAAGTCAACACACGTGATCACTCATTTTTGTCCTTGACCGTGCAAGTTGCGGACGGTGTTATCAAAGATGCAGTAAGTAAAATAATGTTGAAAACAATTAGTAAACTCAAGACACGAAAATTTCAAAACATATAGGAAAAACAAGAATAGGATAGAATAGAATAATATCTTTATTGTACACCTTATAAAATAAAACAAAAATATTACAATATAATTAAATTAAAAGCAGAACTATTTAAGTGGTACAATGGGCAGCCATATCGCTTGAGAGCGATCTCTTCCTGGCAACCTTTGGATGGAAAGGATCGTATTACGTTGAGTGAACGGCGCGGCGTAGGTACATTAAATTAATATATATAATATATAATAATATTTATTATTAATATATATAATATATATAAATAAATAAGTAACAAGTTGACAAATGAATATTCAAAAGTATAAAACGAATGCCATCTTGGATTTTAAAATGGATACCATTACATTATATATGCCTATAATGATTATTTAAAAAGCGTCAGATTGAAAAAAAGTTTAAAATGAACTATATTATTTACATTTATTACAAAATAAAATATTTTAAAGCTAATGGACCTATCTTATCCCACACTAACTAGTGTGTTGTTTGAATCTGTTGATATCTTTATTATTTAACTTAAGACTGACAAAGACAGAGCTATTAGTGCATAATTAAACCAAGATAAATATTATTTTGTAGTCATATTTGAATGTAGAAATGGTTTTTACTAAATTGACTCCAGTTTTTTTGCAATTTAACACTGTTTCTTGTGGATAAAAAAATTACGTGTTATTTGACGAGACTACCCTTTCCCCCACGTGAGATTGGGTGCATTTCATATGTTCTTTCTTATTCATTCCTTTAATTATTTTAATTAAATAGAGCATTATTGCATTAACTTTTGAAGACTGATGATAATCATATTGATCTTACATAATTTATATTTCTACAAATTATCATATCAAAATAAAAAAGCTCGATTTCTATCTAACAAAACCATCCGTCAGTTGATTTCTCTACGATAAAAATACGAGCCGTTTCGTTTACCATCATAAAATTAACTGACCGTTGCTACTAACGAATCTCTGCATTAAAACCCGACAAAATACCTCTAGAAAGTAAACACACGGTTAGCACATACTCGCGGTAAGAAAGAGCGCTCACTAGTGTCCTTGACCGCGCGCGAACAATGGATGGCGTGCTGCGAGATGCAGCAAGTATAACTCATAACTCACTGTGGGAACATTGTCGGTTAATTAAAGACGGATATGAGCATTGGATGTGGGCATGCCTATTGTAGGTGTGTCTTCGTTTTGACAAGCGATTGTTTACGAGTATTTGCTTGAAGGTTTGTTTACGTGGTTTTGCATTAAGTAGGAATCATCATCATATCAGCCTTTAAGAAGTCCACTGCTGAACATAGGCCTCCCCAACAGCTTACCAGGTAGAATGATTTTGAGGCCTCTACATCCACCGACTTCCAGCGATATTTAAAATGTCAGTCCATCGGTTGGGGGGTCGTCCTACGCTTCGTTTTTCTGTCCTTGGTCGCCATTCGAGAACTTTTATTCCCCAACGGTTATCAGTTCTGCGAGCTATATGGCCTGCCCATTGCCACTTCAACTTGCAAATTTTGAGTTCTATGTCGATGACTTTGGTTCTTCAATGGATTTCCTCGTTGCGGATTTAGTTAGTAGGAAGTATTAGGAAGTAGGTATCATTGAATGGCACGCGCAAGCTAAGAAAGTAAGTAAGAACCACCAATCATGGTGTGACTTGATTCTGATCTCAAACTTTGATATTCATACATATTTTGCTTTACTTCTGAATTTTTTAATGAATTCCAGTGTCCCTGTCTGTGTGTGGGAAATTCGGTAATGAGATAGATTGTATCTTGATTGTAGATTGTATCTTTTTATACAGGTGGCGGGCGAGCAAAACCGCAAGCTGAAAATTGTCTTTATATAAACCAAGTCGCTACACGATTATATTTTTAATACACAGTTATGAAATCCCTGAAGTGGAAAAGACATAAATGCGAAAACTACCTACTCACGGATGTCCTAATGTGTAGAATGAAGGTTGAAAATCTGCAAAAAAAAAGAGCGAGCCTTATGATGTTGCATATGATGTGTAACATCTGACATCTCACCTTGTATAAGTAACAATACCATTATATCCTGAATTAGTTAATATAACAGCACATTTAATAAACACTATTGATGCTGATTTTTAACACATTTAATAAACACTACTGATTAAGCGCACAGTTGATGCATTCTCTTTCTTTATTTCCCTTTCTCACACTTTTGGCAGACAGTAGCAACCTCTCGGAACATGGGTTGGTACCATCTGACAGCAAACTCTACCTCTCGCGCTCTCATTGATCAAATCAAATATCATGCACGCTCATTTATTTAATCGTTATTGTCTGTCAGTGAGTATTTATTTAGGAGATTCTAAATGAATTACCATAAACACAGACAATAACCTTTGTTGCAAAACAAATTCTGCAGAAGCAAATACAAGTTTGGAGCTCAGAATGTGTGTCAATCCAATAACTCGCAAAATAATGAGCCACCATTATTCATCCTAATAACCCAGTATCTACTCGTACTTACAATGATGATAACAGTATCCTGACATTAGGTTTGAATAGATTGCCGTATTTACCGCAATACCGCAAGTACCGTATCAAGTAGGTAAATACTACATACTTATGTTGACAGTACAGCTTTGGTTTTAAAGAAGCGATTACCGTTATATGAGCGTTTTTTAGGGCTGTTATTGATATAAAAAATATGTTTTTTGCGCTACGATTTTCTACCCTATAGTTATATACCCCGGTTCGACCCAAAACATATGCCCTGTTGGACCCATGGATTTCTATCCAATAAAATATGTGTTATACGTTTTAAGCAGCATGGGACTATAATATTAGGTGCTTCCCCGTTCGATCACATAAGTAAAATAATATTTCCCTTGAGTAAAAACTTTTGAATAATGTATAATAGTTTATAAAACGTTAAGATATAACAACGACTTTTTTTTTATTGTGCTCAAATCAATATTATTTATCAAGTAAGAGTTTAAATCAATTACATAGTTGCTGCTTTCAAAATATGACTCACATTTTGTTAATGGGTAGAACGGGTCATTTGTTTTTGGTTGAAGCGGGATAAATTACCATTGGGTAGAAAAATCGTGGGTTGAACGGGGAAGCACACATTATATTTATTTAAATTGTTAATTAGTTAATTTTATAAATAATTCATGCAATGCAAACACCATCTAGCCTAAAACTAAGCATAGCTTGTGTTATGGGACCCAGATGACTGATAAAGTATTTACTATAATATATACATATATACTTATAGTGAACTTCGTTTACGAAGCAAGACCTAAAGTGAGTCTCTATGGGACTGCTATGCGTCGGTCCTGTGGCCTTAGAAACCACAAACATACAGCAAAGTCCGGTACTATTAAAAACAAACAAATAAAGTACTTACCTACTTCATCATTCATGACCCTGACCCGTTGTCGAGGTACTTGTATATACAAAACCTCACGTAAGTGTACAACATACTTAACAAATCAAAATAAAGCAATACCTCAGTGCGGAAACCTCTCAAACAAAAAAGCCGTATCTCCTGCAATTTATTTACCATCAAATACTGTTATACTAAACTTTTTGATTAAAACAAAGTTATATCAAAAATTGTGTTAGGAGTGGTGATGTAATGGATAGTGGTTTGGCCGGAGAACGGATTTTGGATATCCGGCGTAGACTTCGGTCGGAGCACCGAATATCCGACAACCGGATATTGAGTATTTATCACTACATAGTATAAAACAAAGTCGCTTCCCGCTGTGTGTCTGTCCCTATGTAATCTTAGATCTTCAAAACTATGCAACGGATTTTGATGCGGTTTTTTTATTAGATAGAGTGTTTCAAGAGGAAGGTTTATATGTAAAATACATGCATAATATAGTAGAGAAACACTGTTAATTTTAGAGGTTAGCGTATATTGGTTCAACGTATTATAACTACTAAGCTACAGCAACGCGTGGCCGGGTCAGCCAGTATAGTATATATTGATATATTTTTACATGACTCCATCCAAGTTGTAACCTGGGGTGGTCGAAAGTGTATTATTCTCGACATTTCACGGTATTTGTCATAATTTTTGCGTAAAAATATCTTCTGTTTAAAAAATATATATAATTTGGAAACAGTTCGATATAGTTGAAGATGAAAATAAGCCTGCTGTTTATTTACTGTGCTATACCAGGATTTCACGTGAAGGGATTGATATCCGATGTCTGGCTAGATATCATGATGGATCAGGCTGGATACCGGATATGTAAGAAACGGCCGGATAGGTCGGACACCGAATAGTATCCGGACATCCATTGCATCTCTAGTTTTGAGTAATGTGTAGAGCAAAACACATAGGGACACACTTCTAAGAAATGTGAAAATGAAAATATCTCTCCGTTTATCAAAACTTTGCGTATGCTACTCTACTAGGCAAGTAAGGTAGCATAATTATAATACAATATCATACCTATAATTAAATATTAAATACAACACTTCAAACATGAATGAACAATAGCATCAAAATAGTAACAATTTCAGGTACTATTAATAGTTACTACATTTAACTTTTAAGTCGTGAGCGCACACACCTCTTCCTAACTTAAAATTATTCCCAATCTCATCCTTAAAGCCGTCACCTCAGGTTCCGTGTAAACTAGACCTTACATGTTTCACGCAAATAATGAGTAGCGGTGAAGTCAGCGGTGTATATTTAATACCGCATCAATTTTACTGTCATTTCTATATTGGTCAATGATATGCAAACTGTAACAATCACAATTATTCCATTAGACGGTAAGCCCGTTCAGACAATCAATCACAATCATTGATCAAATGCGGAAACATTTACGGAACTTTTTGGAGAGAAGCCTTTGTAGTGAGTCACTGTTAGGATAGTCTTAGAGAAAGAGAGATACTCTAGAGTTATCTTCTTCCACTCTACTCTAGTTTACGCAAGGTAAGAAAATAATTAGCTATCAGCGATGAACGAATGATTAAATGAAAGATTGATGTGTTCTACCAAATGTACCATTACCAGTAACCATTGTCATTGTAACTGAAGAATTTTTGCTTCCTACTATTGGCCAAATAAAACTGGTTTGATAATAGATATATATATATATAGACAGTTACGAGTATTTAAAGACATTTCAACTTCAACCATATCTAATATTTATGGCACAGACTACGTAACCTTATTCGTCGTATTTTTATATACCTTTTCATTGTTTGTATTATATACTTAGTTATTTACAGTTTTTGACCATATTTTTTAAACTGTCATGGTTCCAAACATATTTTTTTTGTTTATCTCGTGATTGTGGCGCATGCAACTGTGCCGTACCTAATATCGGGAAATAGAAAAACTCACAATCATGATAAATATCCCGTTTTGAGTGAAAATTATAGTTGAGCACAACTAAAAAAAATACCTAATTTATATGCACAACTAAAAAAAATACCAAATTTATATGCACAATTAGAATAAACAATTTTGTTAAAATGGAAGAGTTCCAAGAGCACTTTTCTTGCTTTTCGCGCTGAACGGCCAAAGAAGTTCTTTGAGCAAGGAATGAGCAAACTCTCTTGCCACCTGTGGCATCGACTAAATATCGTAAATTTTAGTTTGTATTACTCATTGTACTCAGTGTACGGATTCTCAAATTTATAAGTGATTGTTAAGATATCTTGCTGATCAACATACACGGCAGTGTGTCAGCCAGGTTCGGAAAAGAAACGGACGCACGTGCAGTGTGTAACACGAACCATTTCGAGCTACTTTTGACATCCCCATAACTCAAAAACTAAGAAGCCTACATACTTGCAATTTTGCTTGTTTAATAGTAACAGTATAGGACAACTCATTGATTATAATCATTAGCGGTTTAACCCTAAGTTTAACAGTTCAACAAACAGTTACGAGTTATTTATGAATGCAAATAATTCTTCACTAAACAATGAGTCAGAATTTGATCCAAACGTTGACTTCTCTCAGTTTATTGCACTTGACGTACGTATTTGTGTATTTTATACGTTTTTGATGTGTGATTTGATTACAAGCTTATGTTAAAATTAGTAAGGATGTAATTTTTTATTACGTTCGAGCATCAGACTTTATTGTTTTTTTTGTTGTGTTCGAAAATCAGTTAGTTTTTTGTTGATATCAAATAACCGAATGTGCATATCAAATAAGCATAAATGTGTCATTTATTTGATTGTTATCAGGTAGTAAGGTCGGTAATAGCGTTTAGCGTTCTTTATTACGACCGTTATGTGAAGCTACCTCATCTTAGAAACCAGAACTTTAATTTACACATTAAAGTTTTTACGTAACATTATCAACGATATTACAATTTTTCCAAAGATGCACAATAAAAATTTTTTGTTTAGAGTAAATATTGTAATTATTTTTAAATGGATCCTATAAGTCCATCACAATAAGCAACCATTAATTCGCTATCTGTCAAACTGACATATCACTAGTTTGGTTTACTACCTCACTCCCGCATGAATCATCCAATTATTTTCCGTACGTATTAATTAAGGCCTCACACCATATATGGTAATATTCTCTACCAACTACATTTCTAGATAGGTACGCTAGACTATAACAAGTTCTAATTCCTTATGTGATCAAGTGCTGTACAGGTAGCATTTACTTCCTGATGTAGGTAACTCCTGGCACTTTCTGCTTATACGTCACACATTAGTTATCTGCATATATACTTACGAACAAGTATACATGCGTACGTGCATACATATACCTGCTTAAAAATATTTTTTAGGTCTAGCGTGCGGATTAATTCGTTGCGAATTTGTTCATGCTCTTCTGTAGAACGTCGAATCAGACGTAGGCGCACAAAAAAAACCGCATTGACATATACATATTTCAGAGTAGTCCGAATAGCACGGTTTAAACTGAGTATGTTAATTAGACAGTGCAGTTCCAAGGAATAATGATTTTTAAAAAGGCGACAAATTTCAAGCTAAATATAATTTAAATTGAAAACCTTGAGAAGCCGTTATACAAAAAAGAACTGACACCCTTTAACAGAATATAAAAAAAAATCGGGTTGCACTCCGGGAGTGCCGACAGGAGTGAAAACTTATTTTGGCGCGTTAGAGTTTAGTAATAAATCACTTCAAAATCAGTAATTATGGCTACTGCCAATCAAATACTGAACGAACACAGATGATGCAATATTTTTTGTTCAGAATGTAGATAATATATCAAAGAACCTAACTCAGTAAACTTCTGCATACAAAAGTAGACTGTAAACATGTGAATTAAGGTTTATAATCAAATGGGGCGAGCGCGGCAGCCCGCTGCGTCTCGCCCCAGACGGTAACGGTAACGGTGTCGCGAATCCAGAGGTTTTACCTCATCTAAAAATATGCGTACCGCGCTAAAACAAGTTTTCACTTCAAAAGTCGTACCGGAAATGTTCTATAAACACCATAGTGCGTAGTCACCTCACTCACGTTACGTCAGGTGAATTGCCTATTTTTCTCACGACTATTAGATAACGTACGTGCACTTTTGTAATTTACACTTTAAATGCTTTAAGGTTACTGCTCACTGTAGCGTACCTATGACTGAGATTCTGTATTATCGTAGCTCATAATTTTATTTTGCACCAAAAATGTATGATGTCAGTACATTATTTAATGAAGGTAAATCTGTTGAAGTAAATATAATATTTATGTATTTATAGTGATTCTTATTTGAGTAAGCACAGCCTTTTGTGAATGGTTTGAAACTTGCCTACTTGACTGCTGGAGGTCATCATAAAGGTAGGTTTACATTAGAGCTGTAAGTACGTACGTCCTCCATTGTGACGCTGTTGTAAGGATACGTCATAACACACTTATATGTTCCATACTTTGACACATTCCTCGTAGACTGGAACACTTATGGTTGAAAACTAAATTGTTTTTAAAAATACAGTCTTGGATAGAATTGTTACTCATAAATATTTACGTTTTAAAAACTTAAAAGACAACCGACTTCATGTATAAAATAGCAAAATATAACATTTTTATTTCATCCAAGTGGATGACATATTTCTTTTCAGTTTTTTTTTTATTTAAAAACCTAACTACTAAACCGATATTTATAAAATTTATATGGGGCCAATCGGGAAGTATATCCTTTCACATGAAATCTGATTTTTCAAATCGGTTTATAAATTACGGAGTTATGAGGTAACAAACATAAAAAAAAACAGTTGAATTAAGAACCTCCTCCTTTTTTGAAGTTGGTTATAAATCAGGAACATTCATGAAGTCTAACCTTTTTTTTAAACCTGAGCCAGCAAACACTTGATTGTATGTGGTTTCCGTAACCTATGACGCTAACAATACCAGAAGGTATCACGCACGTTACTAACCCTAGACTTAAGTTCTTTTGTCTGATTGCTCCGTAATTTCACTTACTGTTTGAAGGAAGAATATCTACTGGGTACTGTGGTGGTATACACCAAGATGGAATCTTGCAGTAGTTTTACAACATGGTAAACATTTATGTCAACATTGTGACGCGGCGCGGTACCTAACTGCAGGATGCTATTTTTGACGCACCTGCTATTGTGGACCTACCTTTAGTAAAATAAATAGACAAACTTCGTCTTATTGCATGAATAAGCGTTTTGTAAGTGAGTGGGCCATGCATTTTGTAAGGGCTCTTCAGAGATGACATCTGTCACGTACTTACAATAAATCAAACATAATACAGAAGCCAACATTGAGCTGAGCGAACAAAAAGATAATGTCAAAATGTGAAAGGACCGGTGTAGATACTTATCGTATACATATATACTACTACCAATATAAATATCTAGGGAAACGCTTGCTTGATTTGGTGTCGAATGTAAAATAAAGATTTCAGCAGTCGACCATTTTGAAGGCTGTTGACATTGTTTTTCAGACAAGTTATATTTTTCAAATTTGGAACACTTTATCGATTTCGAATTGTGGAAGCAACAAGGTTATTCTAATTCACCAAGGAGTTATACTGAAACAATAGTGTGAATAGCGAACTCCTGGTTGCAACAGGCGTTTAATTAGGTGAGTGGTGTTGTAACGACTGTCACGATGCACCGACCACAGCCGCATTATTGGTAACCGCGGCTCGGATTATTAAAAAAGTATAGGTATATTTGAAATACTGCGTGATACGGTGACTCCTGGGAATGTTTTGTCCGCATATTCGCAAAAATATTTTATTAATTTCTACATTAAGTACTGGTTGTACAATGGTGTCAGTATTGTCTGGTTGGACAAGCTTTATAATATTTTATGTTATTTGTAAGGCGTAGGTACCTAGTTTATTTACTTAACATATTCTTATTGATACAATGTCTCAAATACTCGTACGTACAATATGGGAATGTGGAGGGATCTAGGATAGAGTATGTAGGCATAAGAAAATGGACTGGATATGTGTAGAATGATATAGGTAAGAGAGAAGTGACTGCTGAAATGATGAATGATAGGGAAGAGTGGAAGAATAGAACCAGTTGTACCGACCCTTCTTGGTGGAATAAGGGAGATGATACATTTTGATAAACACGGACTACTCACGTATTATTTTGTCAATGGAGGCACCGACACTGTTTCGATTAATCTAGAGAATTGCCGTGCCAATGCCGTTGCCGCTCGAGTGCACGGTTCAGTGCGAACCATGAACTCGAGCGGCAACGAGCGGACCGTGGTTCAAACTCACCCTGATGAAGATTATCTAGATGAATCGAAACAGTGTCGGTGCCTCCATTGACAAAATAATACGTGATTAAAGCCCGTGTTTATTAAAATGTATAGTACAATTCACGAAAGTTTTGAAGTTAAAAAGGGAGATGATGAATGACCTATTATAATAGAGGAAAAAAATAGCTATCCGGATATCCATGCCTATCTCTGTTATGTATTTCAAATCAGATTTTGATTTACACAGCAAAGTTTTGCTTGATAGTAATTTACAGATTTATCTATTTAATTAACTGGTTAGGCAACTGGCTTCAGGCCGTAATTACTTAACCAAAGTGTTGTAAAACTTTATGAATCGTGTCTTCGAGATTGTAGATTAAATACCTTTGTTTAACGTTGAGTTTCGCAAGTTATCTAATTAGCTGTAACTGAAACATTTACAACGATCATCTGCTCGCCCTTATCCCACTAAGTGGCGTCGGCACAGCTAGTTATTTTATTTTTCTCATTCTTTCATTCGTCATCTCAGTCACTCCTGTCTTCATTATCATCATTTAGCACGATTGCACCCACTGCTGCGTATAGGCCTCCTCTTTATTATGCCACTCTTTCCAGTCCCTAGCAAGTCTCATCCAGTGGGTTATCTGTCTCTTGGCCATTGAGCATCCCTTGGCCACCACTCCGTTACCGCCTTTGTCCATCTCCCGTTATCCATTTTTGCTAAGTGACCCGCCTATTTCCACTTCAAACTGTCGATATAACTGCATACCCACGTCCACGACTTTGGTCCGCCGTCTAACTTCGATATTGGGTATGTGATCCAAAAGTGATATTCCGAGCATGGCGCGCTCCATTGCCCGTTGTGCTACTCTGATCTTATGCATGTATTCCTTTGTGAGAGCCCATGTCTCGGATCCATAAGTTAATATGGGCAGGACACATTGGTTAAATATCTTGGTTTTCAGGCTCTGAGGGATTTTCGATTTCAAGGTGTCCTCCAACTTACTAAAGGCGGCCCATACTAACTGGATTCGTCTTGAGATCTCTTTTACTCCTGTCTTACCCATATCATCTTTCACACCAGTCCATCCATATTTTCTTAGGCTTACCTCTACACCTACATACATCATCCTGTAACATGACTTTCTTCGCTCCGCATAAAGTTCATACCACGCTAACCTATTACTACTCATTTTTTCCGTCACTGACGCTACTTTCAAACTACCTCTCATATACTCATTCCTTATCTTATCCATCCTGGTCACTCAATCCATATACCGTCCCAGTTAATTTATATAAATAGCAACTCTTGCAATGACACAACAGAGTGCAATTCAGCTCGCACAAACGCTTAGTACTTATAATGCCTACATTATGCCTCTCTTTCTATCCTGTTACTAAATTAAGTCTAGCTATTGGTTTGACTCGGTTGTTGCATTTCTAACCTGAAGTACTGTCCTTTTCTTATTACTGTAAAATTAATAGGACTGCGATAGTTTGTTGTTCAATTACTCCCACTCTCATTAAAATTAGTGGGACTACTGTGACTAAAAAAGTCTCAGTTGTCTCATTACATAAACGTTCTTGATTGTGCCTATCATTCGTATCAACAATATAGTCATCTTTCTTGATAAGATTACTCTTTCTGTAAGCGTTAAATGTATTAAATACTTTGAAACTTACAGATGTATCATTTATTTTCTAGTATTCTATGATATTTTATGAAATCCTCATTTTACTGAAACTTTATCAGCTCTTTTTTGTGAGTGTATAATAGAGAATATTTATTTCTTTGCAATGTTCTCTCTAAGATTCGTTGTTTCATAGAAATTATTCTAACAGATTCAAGCAAGACGTCATCATCGCGAATTATATTAAATATTTAAATATTATTTTAATAATTTTAATATTATGTAAGGAAGTAAACCATTTCAGTATACATCCATTCTCTTTATAAATAATGATTTAGCTGATATGACTATTAAATAAATTTAATGTACAGAGATTTATGTAAGCTGTATTAAATTATTCATCACGGAATGTACCAGCTAATCTCCAGATTCCTTCTCTGAAAACGTGATGAACTTTATAACTAAACAGCCACGTCGAAGGGCAATGGTAATCACCCATCGACTTTATAACAAGTAATACTATTCGTGGTCAGAACTCAATTGAAACATCAGGTATAACAGATAGTAAATACCTGGGAGCACAATTAAACGAAACAGAACGCTTCAATTATACTAATTGTTGTGGATTAGTTTCTGCCCGCGGTATCGCACGAGTAGTAGGTACTTACATAAAAAGTAGCCTATTTCCTTTTCTACGATACAATCTAAGTTTTTACTAAACTGATATATAGGGACACTTTAGAATTTATAATATTAGTATGGAATTATGGATGGTTGGTTTACAATGACATGTAGGTACACATTTTGCACAGTAGTTATCATTTCATTAGTACAAGGTACAAGCCTTTTGCATTTTAAGAATACAATAATAATAATAATACTTATAAAGGCATTTATTATCATTTAAACAATTAAGTTATAAACAATGGTGGCAATTCGGTTGGTTTATTTCTAAAATTAGGAATTGTCTACAATATATTTAGTTAGTCATAGCATTCGTAAAACCTATTCGGTTGGTACCATCTAACTAAATTAGGAACGCTTAATTAAGTTAGATAAAACTAAATTAGGATAAGTTGGTAGCAGCAGAATACCAAAGGTTAATTTGACAGTTCTAAACCTAATTTTAGCTAAAATTAGTTAGGTTAGTGCCTACAGAATTGAGGCCATTATCTATCAATTAATATTAAAATCTTTTTTTTTTTTTTACTTTAACTCACTTTACTTCATCAATTTATATTTATTTGTATTTATCCTTTATTATGGGGCTACCCATTTATGAGCAAAGTTCTCCTCCAACCCTTTCCAGTTGATGCTCTGCTGGGACTACCTTTGTTTCGACAATTTCTTCTACTTCTATTTTGGTTTCTGCCTGACCAAATTAAGAATACAAAGCGAAAATAAATGTGTAAATTTTGATACATAGCAATGTTATCTTTAGTCATCTGCCAGTGATGGTATAGTTGTCGATTAATTCAAAAAACATAATTACAACTCCTTCACTTCTCTACTTCTCTATTGCGAGATAGAGTTACGCTATAGAGAGAGAAGCACTATGTAGGTATATAGAATGTTAGGGACTTGGTGCGAGTTGAATTGCACTCTGTTGCGATGTAGCAAGAATCTGTATAATATTATTAAAACAAAAATGTGTATTGAAAATTTTGAAATATTTTGTCTCCTTTTTTGTCATAGTCATTCACAAAAACTTTTTAGTAGGTTTACTCACCTCGATGTAAACAGGCTCTTGTTTAAGAGCAAGGGCAACGCACTACGTCAGCAAGTTTTGACGGCTAAATGGAACGTAAAAATTAATGATTATGAAACTAACTTCAATTTGAATAAATAAACAAACAGATAATGTGTGAATATAAAAACGTTTTTTGATTCGTTATACGATGTATTATTTGAATTGTACAGGTTATTTAGTGATGTAAATAATCGATGTAAAAAATAACATTGAATAGGTTCAGTAATTGCAACGACCCTCAAATTTTAAAAGCAAATGGATGAAAAAGCACAGCTTACATAAAGGACATTGCATTTATATTATCATCTTATTTGTTATGGTAATAAGAACCATTGAAATGTCGTTATCGACTTTAAGCACATATTACTGTCTCATTGTTTATGTATAAGGATGATTTATTACATTTTAATGTATAATGGAGCAAACATAAAATAATCAGTAAAGTGCCGGTCAATCTTGAGCGGCTGAGGCGTCAGCAAAATGTAAGGGCTCTCAATAAAAGAAGTCATCTAGACCATCAAAGTTGCCTGGAAGAAATAGCTTTTAGCGATAAGGCCGCGCATCGTACAACTTAATTGCTTATAGTTTTTTTGTTCTCCCTGTGAACAATATAGCGCCAATCTATCTATCTATCTATCTTGATCAAAAAAATTTCGTTCAAAACTCGATGATTCACGACTTTTCCCTATTGAATTATATAGATTCTAGCAACGAACGCGATACTTCGCGATAGTAAATACCTTCAACTGAAAATTATTTTATAAGTAGCCCAGAGATAAATTTGCGAGTAGATTTAACTGCTCCTAAAATCAAGATTATATAATAGAAACAATGCATAATAAAAACAAGTGGTGAGAAACAAAAAATAAATAAATTATGGTTTCTGGGTTGAGATAGAAATACGCCGTATTAATTAATTGTATATTTATAATTTTATATTTGTCTTTATAAAATTAAATTCACGTATTTTGGAATGATAATAGGTAGGAAACAAATATGAATAGTCATATCAAAATATTTTACTGTCACAAAATACAAAAGTCAGTAAAATTTTCTATGCGTTTTGTTTTGTTGAACCAAAATATCTTACAGAAATAGTCTAGAAAGAGCAACCAAGCGACAAATAACAATGAAAGAAAACGCACAACGACTTCAAGTGCAATCTTTTATTTTTCATTGCATTCTAGATGTATATCAAGCAATCGAGATTCCGGGGTACAATGCGAATATCTGCGGAAGTTCAAAACAAAAGCATGCGAGAACTAGGAAGACTATCGGCTGGTTACGAGGTTGTGTGAAAAAGCAATTACTTGGGTTATATAAGCCAATGATGCAGGTAAAGCTGGGATCAGAGACTAAGCACTGATCCGAGCGTTTTGTAATTGCTAATGACTAGTGCTTCAACTGCTTTCTTCTTCATAAGACGGTGCCCAGCAAGTTAACTTTAGTATAGAAAAACAACGTTTTTTTTTATCGCTATTTAGTGGCTATCTGCTCTTTTGTTGAGAATAATAGTTATAAAAGAAATATAATATGTATTTTTAATATTTTGCCTCCTACTTCCTCGTTTCAAATTGTAACTAACTGTTAGTTTTATAATTCAATTATGAAATGTCTTAAATATTCAATAATCATCATGTCCTAAAATTGATGTCGTTTTAACTAGCAGCTTACAGTAATAGGCGGAAAGCAAACTAATTTAAACGGGTAATCCCTTTGTTTTTTTCCAAATAACCTATTTGAATGTTTTGTAATGAAAAACGCGACTTGAGCGCCCCGTGAATACGCGTTAAAATCATTTGATTAGTGAGTCGCATAATAATATACTTATTATCTAGAAAAGAGATGGAAACAAATTGTCATTGACAAAGTTTTCAAATAAAGGTAGAAGGAAGGAAAGGTACTAACTACCAACTAACTAAGCATTGTTCCTTATTCTTCCAGTTAAATGTATTTATGATGTGCAATAAAGTATTTTCTATCTGCTATCTATTTTATGTCTACCCGCATAAAATCGTCTACATTCACCTAAAGGTGCTTATACGTAAATGAACATACCACACCACCACATGATCAAGCTGATTATAACTTGCCCACCACGGTATTTTATACATAACATTTTAAGTATCCAAAATATTAAATTACAGTCGCAAGACTAAGGTCGATTGCACAAACGAAGAGAGGCTTATGCAGAGCGATGGGACATGCTGCAATGCTGATGATGCTGATGATGATGATCTTAATGTTATAGTGTTTTTTAAACATTTACAATAAGAACTGACAATTGTTTTATTAGATAACGGGTTATTATTATTTTTTATTTTCCCGACGTTGCATGCAACAACCGTAGTCGGGGGCAGCAATACACGTATCTCAATGTAAGTGTCATTGCACTGTAGTACGTCATGCTACGTGTACCGTCGTTAACATGCTAGATTTTTCGTTTGGCAAATTTAAAACGTAATTAAACAAAAACTGTCTCATAAAGCTTATTAACTCATTCACTGCCACCACGATTTTCTTGAAGTTTATCGAGATGCCGCCGTATAAAACCGCGGACACGCTAGGCGTGATCGCAGCATTGCTTGGAAAAATTGATTTTAGTAAGTAAATTTATTATAACGTAGTTTAAGGTTCTCAAACTTTTTTTACTAAAATTCCCATGCATAAATGAATAAAGTTTTATTGTGAACTGTAACATTGGCATTGTTAACAGTGCAAGTACATTTGTTTTAATAATATATTGAGTGACAATCATATTTAAACATATTTTCAGTCTTATATGAGTGAATTCATCTAAATTATTAAACCGATAAAAAGCTTTGAACTGTAGAAAGTTTGTTTACGTTATTTATCTCGTATTATCGTAATGTTGGTTGATTGGCTTTACCTGATTACATAAGTATGAATTAAATTCAAAATATTAAAATGAAATAAATTGATTTCTTATCTTATCTTATCGTATCTTCAGGAAAAGTTAAATTTGTACCGGAAACGGAAGATATTAATAATGACAAAATTTTTAGAGAGACAGCAATTAATTTTTATATAATAGAGATAATTTTACTGTACGTGTGTATGTCACTGTGTGTGTATGTATAATTATATAAAGATATACATCGGATAGGTACGTTTTTTTTCATTGATGGCGTATGGAGTTGTATAAGCGACTTCATATAAGTAGTATATCAGTCATGTGGTACCCATGACACAAGCTCTGCTTACTTTGGGGCCAGATGGTGCTGTGTGAAATGTCCGGCATTATTTATTTATTTATTATTTATTCATACATGACACAGTACTGTATACGGTAAAAACAACGGTCCGATAAATTATGACATTCCGTTTTGTCATCAAATACTGGTTAAAAATCTCATATCGCAAGCTTATAACTCTGAAATTAGCAAAGCGTTTAATAGAATAAAAAAGTTTGGGAACCTAAGGGTAGCTTCAGTAAGTGAACACACCTAGCGTGTTCTCGGCACTACAAAATACATATTTTTCGTAAAAAAAACTAACTAGTTTTTTTAGGGAACCGCTTCAATATGCCAAAGCCTATCCTTTAAAAATGATGCACTAAAAATTTGAACAGAAAATCTGGCCTAGTTTTGGAAATATAACCGAAACATTCAAAACACGCCTGGCGTGTTCTTGGCGTAGACACTTAGATTAGCCTGAACACGCGAGGCGTGTCAGTGGCAGTGAATGTGTTAAAAAATATCTGAATTTTTTAATGACAAAAAAAGCTCGACTCGGCATTTGTAACAAAATTAGCAAGAACCTAACACGCGTTAATACTTGGCGTGTTTCTGGCTAGATTCTTCTTGATTAGAAGAAACCGGCACGATACACCAAGAATAAGATGTTTTTTTTCTTCCATTCTTTTACTGTCTAAGTCTTCTAAGACGTCTAAGATGGTGAACTGTGAAATAATGACAGAAATTAAAAAAAAAAGGTTAATAGTTTATTTACAGTAATGTACAGAATAATATACAAATGTATAAAATACATGTGAAACAGTTAAGCTATCTAAGGACCGATTAAAACGATCTATAGATAGCTCAACTGATCGTTAGACTGGGAAGCTAAGTGTATTTTTGATATAGCTTTTTTTGTCTCAAACTATGTCCCAACCTTGAATGGGCTACTACGCTAAGATTACCTTCTATTACTAATCAATCATTATGTTTTAGACAAAAAATAGACTAGTTTCAATTCACTTCCTAAGTTTTTTGTAACAAATCGTGTGTCAAAAATCGGTTTCGTTAGATAATGATCGGTGAGGTTATGTTCTGTTGACAAGCTTAATGGGCGATTACGTGATTTACGAAGTAGTCGTAATAATGTCAATGCCATCTATTATTTACACAGAAATAAAAAGTTATTTTAACAGCAAACTTTTTACATTCTTCTTATTATTGTGTCACTAGTTATTTCGAACCATTGTGGTTAAAGTATTACCGTGCGCCTTATACTTCATTCGTACATTCGGCACATGTCTATAAACTTTTTAGGTTCTAAGACATGACTTCACCGTATAAGAGTACTAGTATAGGGTAGGTATATACATTTTTCGATCAGAAAAATACAACGGTATACAACTTCATTCGAACACACGATCTTAGGATTAGACGGCTACTACCATTAGACCACTGTTTACATTTATCTATTTTTATTTACAAATCAAAAGATATTTTATTTAATACAATCACAAGGATCACTTTGAAATGTCTTACATACCAGGTGAATTTAGGTGCCAATTCGTCCTAACCCAAGCCCGAGATGAACCGGCAAGAAACTCGTCCTGGGGTTTTTTTGCAAGATCCATTTTACAGCTTAACTAAGAAAAACGAATACAAAAGAGTTTATACATTTCCAATGTTTCAGTTAACTGTCTGAAGGCAGAGCAACATGAGGCCATGCATTCTTATCAATAATATAGTCATTTATATAGTAACACGCTTTATTACAGTTACACTAGGTACTTTATTTACTATTCACACGCGTGGTACCAACACACAAAATATATGTGTCCCTAAGATATAATCAATGTCCTTACCAAGTTTCATAAAAATCCCACAAGCCGTTCAGCCGCAACAAACAAACAGACAGATAGAAAAACAGAGAAACAGAGACACTTTCTAATTAATAGTATTAGGTATGGATGTGCTATCATTATATAGACCATCTAACATTTACATAGTAGTTAGAAAACCTTCATATTAAACCGTTAAGTATTCAGTAAGCATTAGCGATGAGCACACATTTCGATTACTTGTGTATCAATCGAGTAATCGAGACATGTATCTCGTGTTCGATTACGTAACTGATTCAAAGTTTCACTTTCGCGTGAGTTATAGTTTCGTATGGCGTACGCGTGCCGCTCCGAATCGCACTATTATCGATTGTATCGATTTTGGAATCGATAGCATTGAATCAGTAATAGTACGACATACAGAGGTTTTATTCCAGGTGGATCCTGCATGATAGGCCGAAAAAATAATAATTTGCGAGTGATTTTGACATTTAAACTTATTCTCTAAGATTTTTTTTCGTTCGGCAAAAAAACATTGTTTTTCGTTTTTTTCAGGAAACAATTTTTTTATACACTGAAAGGCAATATTTTAGTGTTACAAGCCAGCGGTAGTGAGACTAAGCGCGCACTACGGATTAAATCGTGGCGATTTTTTTCGAGTGATTTGGTGGAACATGGAGTGAGACATAGGAAAACGCACTAGCGGAAACCCCACGTTGAAAATTACATATTTCAGAATAACACGATTTAAAACACGAGGATTAATTCGCTAGTGCGTACTAGGCCTTATGCTTCCCGGAGTGCATCGCGATACGATGAAGGCCGATCATTTTTTGTTCGAATCGAGGCTTTACGAAATCAACGCAATTATTTATGCTAATTTTGTAGCAATCGAGTAATTTACAATGTTTAGAACATTTAGTGTAAGGTTATGGACTACTTAATAAATGTAAAAAGTATCTAAACCGCAGATTGCTGACTGTACCAGCTTTTTATTAAAACGCATGGTAATGTAAACAGCAATGTAGTTGCTCATTTGAATTTGAACGAGCGTCTAAAGACCTTTGGATCGTTTTTAAGGATCCAATCTAAATGTATCATAAAATAATAAATATATAAAACAGTCATCCTTAAGAATTTATTATAATACAGGCGCCGTACCAGACGTTAATTAAAGTAAGTATCTCTGTTTGTGATGTAGGTAGGTAACCTTTATATTTAAATAAATAGTCTGCCACCCTAAATTCATAACACGAGGGTAAGTAAATACCTTTTTTATTGCCGAAAAGGAGCCCCTTTTCTTTAAACTAACCAAAACTGAATTTGAGTCATTTAGGGTTAAGCACAATATTGTTTGTTAGAATCTCAAGATTCTTATAAAGATACGTCACAAGCCGAACGCTTAGGCCGATTTTGCCTCTCTATCGCTTGTTCCACGCTTTCGCTTGCACACTCGGCTCAGGTGGAACGTGACAATTTATCGTGCATGCAGCCGGCGTTCATCCATTTATAAGACGTTATCACGTGATACATAAAATAATATACTACAGTACTCATTATTAAATATCATTATTTTATATGTATGTACAACTATTATGGTTATGTAGACTTAAGCATAAACGCGCGAACTAAATCGCAGGAATTCCAACATCATTCAGCTAGTTCGAAATAAACAGTATGACCAAAAAACTACTGCACAAATAGCTTGCGCATCTAGCAAGCCAAGCAATGCTCTTGACCCGAATCGATCATAACAAATGTCAAACTCGAACCGTTATTCGAGAACTGGCGAAAGCATTTTTCAAGTGATTGACACTAGCTTAATGCCATTGGTCCAAGGTTATCTATTGTGAACACGTCTGTCAGTGTAAGATTATATGCATACATAATTCTACTTGGGTAGGTAGGGGATTCTTAGTTTGTCATTTTATGAAGTATCATAGCCAGATTCCAAACAAGACAAAAATGCCGTTATAGGTAGAAGAGAAGAAGTTGATTATTTTTGACTGTCTTGCGAAGCAAACATTGCGTTCTTATATATTTTTTTCTCCATTTCCAGTTTTATTAGCATTGTTAGTGTTTTTATTTAAATAGAGCTAGAGTTATTGATTCGGACGTAAATAATTGGAATAAAAGCATTGTGTTTCGTGTGATTCAAGCAAATATCATGCGTATTTTATAGAAAAAACACCTTTTTTATAAAATAACAAACGACGAACGACAACATACGTATTTTGTGACTTTGTGACTTCTTACTATAAACAATCTAAACACTTGACATTGGCAAAATTGACATTGAATTAAATTGAATTAAAAGTGTATTATGTTGCAATGAGATTTGAACGACGACGAATCCCGAGAAACTTCTAGACGGCAATTCCGCGATGACGATTAGAACAGGCAAATGACAATCGACTAAGACTTTATAACCAAACAATCACTTGACACTGGCAAAATTGTCAATAAGACAGATGCCACTATAGGAAGAAAAGAAAAAGATGTTAGGTAGGTACATTCGACAGTATTTATTACTGATTTTCTATTTTGTAGCCTAGTTCGGCTGCAAAATAGTGGTAAATACTTATTTGATCCACATCCACCATCTATAAACGATAGTGAACTCTACCAATCTGCTTTTGTGAGAATTATATAAGTACACATTTTTGCTAATACTTTTCACATAAATAACATCTTCTGTGGCGCGTTGGGCAAAGGCGTAAAAGGTTGCGGATTAATTCCTGTCGCGGGACACGTTTTTAAAGTTTTTTTAAATCTAATCTACATATTTTTTGATAAAAATTTTAACTTAATAAAATCTAATTGTAAATTTGTTTTATTTTTGTAATACAAACAATACAATACAAACAGGATCCTGTGATATTTAATTTTGAGTAATATTGAAGCCTCTTGTCTCTAAGTATATATTTATAGTATATGACTTGTGTATAGATACTTATACAAAATGACATCCAATAATAATCTCATTCATATTTTCATCACCATTTAAATCATTTAAAAGAGAGCTTCCTATGTTAATTTCCTGTTTTCCTAATCTCATCCAAATGTTGTTGTTACATAAATGTTGATTTCATTATATAGTGTGCATTGAGTTCATCAAACCGAACATAAGGCTCAATATCCTTATATAAAAACATCGGATGTGTTTCTTCAGACTTTAAATCATTTTTGATAAATTACGTGATAAATACAGAAGTTCCATACTCCCGCTGATCGTGATAAACCACTTTCGCTTCTTCAATATGAATAAATCTTGCCGCACACGCTAGCATGATCTCACAAGCAAATTTAGTCATTCAATCTTTGCAATAGAGTTGAAAATATCTTACATTATTCCGAATTTTTTTACACGCACTTCGATTTAAATTCAATATGGCATGCAAATTTATTCCCTTTGCTTTCGCAATAATGCCGAAAGTTGATTGTATTTTAATCAAAAAAGTGTAAGTGGCATGTGATTAATTGATTAATCAATAAAAAAATTATGACTTTTTGCAGTTATGAAAGTTTATCCAATTTCAAATGTCAAATGTAAATAATTTTGTTCCAAAAAAAAAGTTTATGCCACAAAGAACGTACCTATTTTATATAGGTAACTATTAATTATGTCATGGAAAATACATATACATAAACGGAATCATAGTAAACTATATATGTTAAATAAATTTATATACCTATACTAATATATCTATATATGTATGTATACATTTAAAATGTTAAATGGATTAAAAAGTTAAAACTTTTATACTTCACTAGCAGTCCGCGCGCAGCTTCGCCTGCGTTGAAGGTTTTTCCCGGGACAAACCAATTTTCCCGGGATAAAAAGTATCCTATGTCACCCGGGGATAGTGTAGCTTTCCAACGGTAAAATAATTTTTCAAATCGGTCCAGTAGTTTCGGAGCCTATTCAATACAAACAAACAAACAAACAATCAAATCTTTCCTCTTTATAATATTAAGTATAGATAAACGTATTAATAACAAATACATATAAATATATGTGTATGTATACATTTCAAATGTTAGGTAAATAGTAACGGCTCATTTTCTTAGAACGTTACAACATACTTCAGAAACGTATTAATATAAAATCCATTTGTATAGGTATAAAAACTAAAACCTAGTAAACAATATGGAGTAAACTTATTTGGTCAAAAAACATTTAAAGTTAATTAATTTGACATATTTATGATCACTTATCATTAGGCATAATAAAACACGCAATTCGTTTGAACTAATGATTTGTGTATTTATTGTGTTGTAGTATTAAAATGTATGCAAATAGGTCAACATTAGTATCGAATAATAAACATAATCATCTTCCATGTTTTGTGTCGTTCAATGACCTTTACAACGAGTTATTTCCACAATAATAATCTAATTCATTAATTGAAATTGATTTGCGTTTACCCTTCCCTTTTGATTCAGATTGGTGTACTTAATTATTATTGACATATTTACATTATTAAGTAGGTATGTACTGTTTATTATATAATTTATTGGTAAGAATACTAATTATAATCAATTATATTAATAGACATGTAAAACGCATTCAACTCACAAGTAGGTAGAAACAGGGATCTATGCAGTTATAAAACGATTAAGTATATGTTATTGATACATTACGTATAGAATTTGAATTTGATGTTTAATATGCAATTTTGAAGCCCAACTGACAAAATAATGGCAACTTCAGCGTAAAATTAGAGGCCATGGATATCTCTATTAGACACAAAAGAATCACCAACACTAGCCAATTATATAAGAAAATGTTGAATGATATAATTACGTTAAGAAAACCGACTTCATATATAAAAATTATCATCGATATATACAATTTTTAAAGTTAAAAAATTAAATACATCGATGCTATTTTTTGTTGATTGTTTAAAACCGCTCTAACGATTTTGATAAAATTTATGAGACCACCGGGAAGTATACTCTTACCCTACGAAACAAAAAAAGAATTTAAACATACATAAAAAAAAATAAAAAAAAGATTCGGACGTATTGAGAGCCTCCTCCTTTTTTAAAGTCGGTTAATAAATAATCTTGAAATAAAATGGTGAGGAAAATCGATGGATTATGCAGAGGACTTCTCTACCCGTTAATGGGCTTATGACCGACGCAATGAAATTGATCAGAAACTGATGCAATGAAATTGTTCGGAAAAATGTAATTACGCATTGTTAGAGCAAACAAATGTGCTTTAAGACGATGTATAAATGCTGACGCTGAATAAACATTTTGCATTGTTGATCCTAGGACTGAGCTTCATGTGTTCCGTATCTAGACTTATTGGTATAGTATCTCTGACCGTTTATCTGTCAGACAGTTGTGACGTATCATACCTGTAGGGCGATTATGGAAATCTTGATACCATCAATGTCTATCAGTTTCGATTAGCAATCGGCATCAATTCTCCTCTTTCTCTCCTTTGACGACCTCTGTGGCGCAGTGGGCTAAGATCTGGCCGAGACGCAGAAGGTTGCAGGTTCGATTCCCGCCGTGGGACAAATATTTGTACGATATGCAAGTATTTGTCTCGGGTCTGGGTGTTTCTATGTATAATATGTATGTATTTACAAAAAAAAAAAAGTATATAAGTAGTATATCAGTCATGTGGTACCCATAACACAAGCTATGCTTACTTTGGGGCCGAATGATGCCGTGTGAAATGTCCGGGATTATTTATTTATTTATTTATTTTATTATCAATGTCAATCAATTTCGATTAGCAATAGGCATTATTTCAATCAATCATATACGATGTATTTAAATGCTTAGTACGCTAAACACGGTTCCTAACTTTGTAAATTGGTCGAGTTATAGTTTGACACCAACTTCACATTGTAACTAGCCATAGACGCCGATAGAAATCGCAGCAATCCGTAATACCAATTCATCAATAGTAACTGAAAGCTATTAGTATCAATGTTTTGATAGTATCAAAGTTCCATAATCGCCGCACTGGTCGTCACAAGCCTAGTAGTACAACGCCAAATACAAATATAAGTACTTTGGTAGATATGCTGAATCGAGGCTGTAAGTCAATCCAATTAAAAAAAAATATGGCCTAAATACGAACTTCTATGCCGTTTATGTTGACAATCGCTAGTAAAACAAACCCTATGGGGTAGGTACCTAATTCCAGTTTTTTACTTATAAAAGATTTCGTGGATTTTTATTTAGAACATAATTAATACATGCATACATCATACATAGAACACCCATACCCATATTTGCAGATCATAAAAACATTTGTTCCGCGACGGGAATCAAAACCGCTACCTTCTGCGCCTCAGCCGAGCCTTGGCCCACTGAGCCAAAGAGGTCGTCATTTAACAATGATTACCATATTTATTGATGTTTTTGTTGTTTATTCGATGGAGCGCTGTGCATTGTGCATTTAACTATTAATTTTATTTATCATGAAAATCTCTGCCCTCAAGGCTCTTTGTCTACTCAAGAATAATTCATAATAAATTATTATTATAAAATCCTAAGTTTCAACAAAGTGGGAAGTTATGACAACAATGCAATGTTAGCGTTAATTTATGATCAGGAAAGCCGATTCATATCATAACTTATGACATTCACGGTCTCTACGTGCATTCACAGCTTTATAATGGAAGATATACATAACTGCATTATAAAAATATGTATAAGTAGCTTATTATAACTCACAGTTCAGTTGATAGTAGCTCTGCCTTCTGCCTTAAGGTTGAGGGTTCGATTCCCTCCCAGAGTAAACATTTGTGTGATGAACATAGATAATAATAATAATGCCGGACATTTCACACAGCATCATCTGGCCCCAAAGTAAGCAGAGCTTGAGTTATAGGTACCACATGACTAACCACATAAATACGTACTAAAAACATACATATTATACATAGAAAACCCCAGAACCGATACAAATACTTGCAGATCATACAAACATTTGTTCCGCGGCGGGAATCGGACCCGCAACCTTCTGCGTCTCAGCCGGACCTAAGCCCACTGCGCCACAGAGGTCGAGGTGTTTGTTTTCTGTCTGGGTGTTTTTAAATAAATAAATATTAGTGGACAATGCACACAACACCATCTAACTTCAAACTAGACATCGCTTGTATTATGGTGACCAGACTGATAGAAAATTTATATATTTTTAAATACATATGATACTTTATAACACCTAGACACAGAACAAACACCTATGTTCGTCACATTAATGTTTATCCTGGGAAGAAATCGAACCCTCAACCTACAGCGCAGAAGGTAGAGCTACTACCATCTGAGCTGACAGGCCAGTCCATAAGTATTCAATCAATCATCTGGTTCTCATGGTACCAACTATGTTTAGATATGTTAAATGGTGTTGGGTATGTTGTTCTTTAATATTTAGTTATAGTATATGACCAAGCTTTGCGCGGTAAAGAGCACGGATAAAACGTTTTCTAAAAATGAAACCTAGATAGATCGATTTATCGCCCTAGAAACCCCCTGTATACTAAATTTAATAAAATCTTTGGAGCCGTTTTCGAGATTCAGATTATATCACTACAAAATATAAAACAAAGTCGCTTTCTCCTGTCTCTCTGTCCCTATGTATGCTAAGATCTTTATAACTACGCAACTGATTTTAATGCGTTTTTTTTTAATAGATAGAGTGATTCAAGAGAAAGGTTTATATGTATAATACATACATAATATAGTAGAGAGACACTGATAATTTTAGAGGTTAGCGTATATGTGTTCAACGTTTTAGAACTACTGAGCTACAGCAACGCGTGGCCGGGTCAGCTAGTGTTATTATAAAATAAACATTTACTTATATTATGTATTTTGTAAATGCATATTATACATAGAAAAACTCCGTTTTTTTAGGTATATTATATTTTGTAAATTGGCCGTAATAGATATAAATAATTTAATACGACTTAGTAACTTAAAGTCACTTCAAAAATGACTGTTCAAAATGTTATTGTTTTTATTATGACTACACACCGGATTTGGTCAACTTGCGAAGCAAACATTGCGCTCTAATATTATTTGTTGTCTCGAGTTATTTCCGGTTTTATTAGTAATTTTGGTGTTTTTATTTAAATAGAGCTTTGAATACCTCAAGTGTGAATAATTGGAATAAAAGCTTTGATATTCGAGCAAAAATAATCCGTATAATAAATGAACGAAAAGATACGACTTTGTGACATCATACTGTTTTGGGTCTGGGTGTTTCTATGTATAATCTTTATATATATAATTCTACTGTAGGTACGTGCGTATGTCACTGAACTCCTCCTAAACGGCTAGACCGATTTAAATGTTTTTTTTTGTATGCGTTTGGGTGGCGTTGCGTTTCACAAATCAGCCCGGCAGATGGCGCTGCAATCGTTACAATTATATATCTTTTTTTCTTTTTAAAACGCGCGGACGAAGACGCGAACGGGACAGCTAGTATATAATATAATATAATATAATATATAGTATATACAAAAAGTCCGTATATTAGTAGTCATGTGCATGTGTTACTCATAACACAAGCTCTGCTTACTTTGGAGCCAGATGATGCTTTGTGAAATGTCCCGGATTCATTATTTATTTATTTATTTACTATAAACAATATTTATACTTGACACTGGCATAATTAACATTATTATGACCCATGCCATTAACGAAGAAGAAGACTACGCAATGACCAAACATGAGTTAAATAATATCTTGACGCGGCTGCAACGCATTGGTTGCAAAGATAAAACGTTTTCCTTGTTTCAAATATAAATGCATCTTTTTTGTTCCACGCATTATATTATTATTAAAAGTACAAGAATTTGGAAGCGCTTTTTATCAAGAATAAAGCATTTTTTCCGGTTCTTTACCCGTTTTGGATTATAAGCTGCGCTAAGGCATACATTACAAAATCCTTGATGAAAATGCGCAATGTCCCTTAAACTTATGAATAAATAAATAAATATTGGTTGATAATGCACACAATACCATCTTAACCGTAAGCATTTTTGTATTATGGAAAAAAGATGACTGGAAGCATAATAATAACTAGTAATTAATTAAAAATAAATGTATTTTTTATGCATAATTTTTAAAAAATATTTGCATTCTGCACTCCTTCTCTATATAAACTATAAGTGTGCGCAAATTCTATACTCCTCCGTCCGCGCAATTTACGTAAAAAGGGGGGTACAAAGTTTTGCTTCACGTATTAAAATATAGACAATAATAATGCCGAACATTTCACACAGCATCATCTGGCCCCAAAGTAATGTTTGTATAATCTGCAGGTCTGAGGTCTGGATGTTTATATGTATATGTTAGAAAAAAAGTATATATCAGTATGATATATCAGTGATATATCAGTCATGTGGTACCCATAACACAAGCTCTGCTTACTTTGGGGCTAGATGATGCTGTGTTAAATGTCCGAGATTATTTATTTATAAAACCCAGACAGAATAAACATCTATGTTCATCACACAAATGTCTGTCCTGGCAGAGAATCGAACCCTCGACCTACAGCGTAGAAGGCAGAGCTACACACTGAGCTGTCAGGTCAGTCAAATGTGTGCTGTTATTATTAATCTTTGCTATTATTTTATTATCAAATTGACGCTAAAGTAAGAATGTCTCAACTTCCCAAGTGCACATTTCAGTTTGTCATCAACACAGTGGAATGACCTTTAATTTAATTCCTTGTTTTAAAAGACTTTTGGAAAGGAATCTTTATTTTGAAAAGGTTATGACTTTACCTGAACCTTTGTGATGTGACGTAGGTGGATGAGTCGCATTCTTTGAAGGGTTAAGTTGGTTTTTAATTTAACTAAATGACAAATTTAAGGATATTAACTTTACCTTTAAATTATACAACTAAATTGAGAACATCCTCCTTTTTGAAGTCGGTTAAAAATATTTTATTTTCGCTTTCTAGAACTTTATAATTTTTTGAAATTCGTCAACACCACTGAAAAGCAAAATATCGAAATTTCGTTCACTTGGATGTTTCTTTTTCTATACGTGATTAAAAAACGTGTTTATCAAAATGTTAAGTACAACTCACGAAAGTTTTGAAAGTTCTCAATAGTCACATCCGTTGGTAGTGGGCGAACATTCCAACAGGAATTGTCTTGTAAGATTTCTCCGCCCACTTTTGTCGAAACATTACCAAAATATTGTTGCAATAACGCAAAAACAATAATCTGATATATACGTGAATATAAAAATGAGAAAAAGATTTCGCGTTCAATTTCGTGCAACATGCTATCTATATTGGTAAGTTCTGAAGTGGGCGAAGATTCCTTATACTTAGTACCTACGTAGGTTTAGAAGGAAATTTTCTTGAACATTATAAAAAAATCGAATCTGAATAATTTTAATGGTATGTCTAAAAACACACGTCACGAATTAGTATTTTACTGTTGAATATAAGCATCATAAAATAAATAATCCCGGACATTTCACACAGCATCATCTGGCCTCAAAGTAAGCAGAGCTTGTGTTATGGGTACCACACGATTAATATACTACTTATATACATTTTTTTGTAAATACATACATATATACATAGAAACACCCAGACCCGAAACAAATACTTGCAGATCATACAAACATTTGCTCCGCGGCGAAAAGCGACCAGGGGGCCGACCGCGGTAATTTTGGACGTCTGAACCAAAGATATACCAAAGTCAAAACTATTTTTGACATATTTCGTATTGCGCTTATCACTATAACGGAAATGATTTAGCTCTAATTTGGATTATATGATCAAACGTGCGGGATCTTGTTATTTTTGTCAGTGCTTTCAAACGAACGTTTTTGATTTAGTACATCCTAGTAGTCTGTGCATAGAGTAATACTAGTTCTATATATAAATTTGTTCGATTGGTAAAACCATCCATTAAATCGTGCAGGAAGAATAGCGCGGTACCATTTTAACATTTAGATTAGGCAAATCCTAGTCATATCCAAACCATTGCCAAAACCAATCCGTTCAATGGCAGCTACGTTGACAAATAGCTCGATAGGACGAGTTTCTTGTAACTTCTCGGCAAATTCATCCTAATCCAAGGAGAAATCGAAAAATTTATATAAATACATGTATGTATAATATATGTAAATATTTGTAAATGTAAATAAATAATCCCGAACATTTCACACAACATCATCTGGCCCCAAAGTAAGCAGAGCACCACATGACTGATATACTTCTTATATACTTTTTTTTTGTAAATACATACATATTATACATAGAAACACCCAGACCCGATACAAATACTTGCAGATCATACAAACATTTGTCCCGATGGGAATCGAACCCGCAACCTGAACCTGCAGTAAGCATCTGCAGGTTCAGGTTGCGAGATGCAAGAATCTGAACTGTAAGGCCTGGTTTAGACGTAGCGTGTCTAGTTTTAGTTCAGTTTCAGTTTTCTTCACAAAAACTCTAGCATAGGTTTACTAATGAGGTTGGTATTCAATATTATATACTCCTTACTGCAGGAACATGACGAGGTGATATACGAGTATCACATTGCGTTGCATCGCCCACGTTTTGTCACGAAGAAATATGCTTAGGCAGTTTGAAATGTTAATTGAAATATTGTCTACGCATAATACTAATATAAGGTTCAAAACACTCAGGTACAAAAACAATCTTAACTCTAGTAAATTTTTAACCAACTTCAATAAAGGAAGAGGTTCTCAATTCGGTTGTATTTTTAATATTTGTTACCTCATAATTCCGTCATTAATGAACCGATTTGAAAATTATTTTTTTGTGAAAGGATATACTTTCCAATTGGTCCCATAAAAATTTAATCAAAATCAGTTCGGTACTTTGGTTTTTAAATAAAAAAAGCTGGATAAAATATATCATCCAAGTAACCGAAATATCGTATTTTGCTTTCCAGTGGTGTCTAAGAACTATAAACTTTTTTAACCGACTTCCAAAAAAGGAGGAGGTTCACAATCGCTTTTTGAAGTGAAAACTTCTTTTAGCGCGGTACGCATATTTTTAGATGAGGTAAAACCTCTGGATTCGCGACAACGATACATCAGAAATAATCATTTAAGCTTTTATTTTAACTAAAACTCTGATTCCCTTTAAAATAAACATAGATTTACATAGTACCTATAAAACATAATCGCAATTGAAATAAAATAAATTAAATGATTATTATTATAACTGGCCTGTCAGCTCAGTTGGTAGTAGTAGCTCTGCCTTCTGCACTGAGGTTGAGGGTTTAATTCCCAGGATAAACATTTGTATGATGAACATACCTGTTTGTTCTGTGTCTAGGTGTTATAAATTATCATGTTTGAATATACAAATATATAATGTATTTTATCAGTCATCTTGTCACCATAATACCTATGCTTTGTTTGGGGCAAGATGCATTGCAACAGTTCTCAAAGAAATGCTGTCAAAAATATTCGATCAGAGTAAAATGTTTGTACAGGAATACGGCCCTTATAGTTTATTCATACAATTTTGATCAGTGCACGCCAGTGGGCGAATTTTAACACGAAAACAGTAGGATGTTCAAGAGCTGGTAGATCTGTAGGACATTACGTCACGAGTGGCATTGCGCCCACATATCTTCACGAAGGAATAACTCCACGCGAGCTTTGCAAGCTTCCAGCTGCTACTAGTTTGTGACCTCGGCTTGCGAGATATTAATAGTATTATAATTCGTCAGAATAGCTCAAATTTCTTAAAACATACTAGTACTAGAATCAGTAAATTTCTACATCGATCGTCTTTTGGATCACTAGAAACTGGTCCCATCACTAGTGGCGGCGCTAGTGTCGCCGCTGTCATACGGACGGCGCGGACGCCGCTTCCTTTTTTCTGACTCTATACGTAATGGCCGCGAGTGTGCGACATCGTAGTTTTATCTTTATATTTTAACACATTTAAACTCTGAAGAACAGTAATAAATTCATTTATATAAAGTCAACCTACATTCATCATTGAAGAAGCCCAAACACTACATTAATATTATTAAGTAAATTTTGTACCAGAATAACAGTTAGTTCATTGTAGGTAACTAAGTATACTTTTTGTAATAAAAATAATATTTAATTTATTAAGTCAGACACGAAGTCCATTTGGTGATAGTAGGTATTTAAGTCTTATTTCCAGGTAAATGTTACATATTAAAATAGAAGTGATATATGTAGGTACATGTAGAATGTTTCTGTACTTTCATTCGCGCTCCAGCCTAACAGTCTCATGTGTTATCACTAGACTAGAAGAGGAATACAAGATTTCATAATAGTTAATAACTAAATATAAAACATTAAATAAACGCAATTACAGCAGCACAAAATGCTTCATAAATTACAAACCCCGATACGTCAGCCGCAGAACGGCATTTTGTGATAGGTCTCTTATTAATAAATGTTTAAGTCTAAATTAATGTGTGTCTATGTCTATTACTCGTATTTGTATTATATTTGTGATAATTTCCACTCAAAACGGGATATATACCATGCTTCCCGATATTCCAGCACAGTTGCATGCGCCATTTCACGAGTAAAACTCATATATCCTGGTAAATATCCCGTTTTGACTGAAAATTACGTTTAAAAGAAAGGTAAAGATATATATTTGTGATGTTAAATACGCCGCCTAAGGTAGCTTTAAAAAACAGAGTTTGTTTTAACCTTAAATTTTAAATTATTTTAACATAATTAATGTGCCAAGTGCATAAAAGGAGCCTTTGATGCGCATTTTAATGTTTTCACGTGTGGTTTGAAATAACTAGTTATAAAAGAAGAATGAACAATCGTCTCATGTAAATTGTATGCATTTCTCAAACCATCTAAACAAGTCATTACTCTTATTGCTACGTAACACATAGAAGTGCACTTAGCCGTATGTTAATTTCGTTTTACGATATGAAATTATAATATTTTAACTATAACATCTCTACACGCATGAGTAATATAGTAATCACCATTTCTCATTTACTTTCTACAATAATATAGCAACGTTTGGTAACGTTGTGAGATATCCAATTGTGCAGATTCAGTTTTATTATATCACTAATAGCTATAGGGGTAAGGTTTTATACGCACTAGCGAATTAATTCGTGTGGTTATACCGCGTTATTCTGAAGTATGTAATTTACAAAAGGTTTTTCTGATAGTGCGTGCGTCTACGTCCGATTCCATGTTACAGAGAATAGAATGAAAAAATTGATGTCGGATCGATCCGCGCTTTGGCTAGGGAAGTAGAACTTAACGAACAGAGAATGAATCAAGATATACATCTAAATCAAAAATAATATTATGAAAATACATTATTAGATTTTTTGTATGTTTCAATATAAAAAATAAATCCAAAAACTACTCAAATAGCTACTAGTACATTATCAGTGAGCAACATACCCATGTTGCTCACTGATAATGTATTTATTATCAAAAAAAAAATGAGATCTTTACGAAAATTGCAATAAAATAAACCGTGCGACGCCGCGCGGATTGCTCGTCTATATATATAAAAATGTTATGTTGGTTTGTGTACGTTTCAAAAACTCAAAAAGTTCTGCACCGATCGAGTTGAAATTTTAGTATGATATATAATCCGCATCAAGGATTGTTTTTATCTATTTTTTTTTTGTACCACAGCGAAGCGTGGCGGGGTACAGCTAGTTATATATATTAATACTATCCATAACTACGACTACAAGGCCCGTTCTTTCTTGTCTTGTCTTATTAACCAACTTCATCAAAAAGTTTTATGTATATTCACCGATTAAGGAGTGAAAGGGTATACTTCCCAGGTGGTCCCATATAAATTTTATCGAAATCGGTCGAGCTGAAAAATCAACAAAAATCTAAAAATAGTATAACAATTGTATATATTCATCGATGATATTTTCGTTTACTCTGATACCACCTTCGCTGTCTCATTGGAGGAATGCGTTTATTTGGCCTACTCGTATTATATAATATATACAAAATACATCTACTTTTCACTAAAAATTTATTATAGGCTTAAATTTCATTCAATGAAGTCGGTTTTCTAAATAGTTTTTAAAATGTAATTATTATTGTCCAAATAACTACTCATGAAAAAAAAACTTAAATACATATAAAAACGTTTCAGACCATTGAACTTGACCATTGATTGAATTCAGACCAATGCAATTGTTTGTCATCGTATTCAGAAACACTTTATGAATCCTTATGAATGTGTTTATACTTACTAGCTAGCGGCTTCGCACGCGTTATACCTACATAAAAAGTACCCTATAACTGACATCAAGATACAATTTATCTTGATATAGAGTTTCTCATTAATGTTATAATTTTTTCTTTTATGTTTGTGTTTTTTTTTAAGTTATTTTATACAGAACCTGAACATCAGTCCTGGAGGTGGGCGTTGAGTCTGCTTCACAGTTTATAACTTTTGTAGTTTCATCGTTTTACTTGTATTTTTTGTTCTTTTCTGTACTTTGTTCTGAATAAACAATTGTGTTTTTTATTTTTTTTTATCTATTTATTAAATTTCATCAGGTTCCTCTTAACCGTTTAGGTGTGAAACGGTATCAAGTTCCAGAATCCGTATTTTCGACGGATTAATAAAAATTTAAAAAAACACAAACGACAATATATTGTTTGTAATAAAGTTTAAACTAGAATAACATATTAAAAAACTAGTTTTAAATTAAGTAAATTTACGTGTTTTAGACGTCATTTAATTTGGTGTTGTTTGTAAACTACGAAAAATCCCAGGAAAATCAATTCAATGTCCAAAATGTAAATTTTAACTTACATTATATTATGTTGAAACTGTCATTTTATTTTAGAATTTTTTTCTAGATCGGCTAAACAACCCAATCACTGTTAGAGATACTTTCGAAAATACAAACATACTTTTTTCATTTTATCATGTCACAATTAATTTTGAACCAGTGTGATGAAAGGAGCATCAGAGGCTCATTTTGTGGACTTTTTCAAAATTTTAATATGGATACAAAGCGTTTATACATTGCGATTGCAAACCACAATTTCACAAGCAATAGTTGCTATAATGCATTTCACTTTCAATTAATTTAGCAACAATCACTTATTTAAACGAGATGCACCCAATTATGCACACCCACGGTTTGGTAAGAGGTATCGTAACGCTACTCACGGAATATCAATCTGAGCTGCATCTGAATAATGAGGACATTTCCATTCTACTTTCATACATAACAATTTGGTTAAATTGGCCATTTTTCAAACTTTACTATTATATTCTTGTTGAAACAATGATTAATATGATATCATTTAACATTTGAGAAACACGGGATTTACTCACATATTATTGCAAGAACACGCCTAAGTATAACGCACTCAACGCGACCGCGGATCAAACTCACCCTTAAAAAATATTCTTTAACTAGGTATGATGAACAGTTATGAATCGAAATAATATCGGACCATTCATCGACAAAATAAGTAGGTAAAAGCAGTTTTTTTTTTATATAGTACCTACTCATAAAAGTGATATTTTTGCGACCTAAAAAACACTTTATAGAAATTTAAAATAAAATATTTCACTGTTTCGCTTCTTCACAACACTGTTTCTCAGAATCTTCGGATCAAACTCACTCTGAGTTTGATCCGCGGTCCGCTCGTTGCCGCTCGCGTTCGCGATTCCTTCGTTCCTAAAAACCTACAACTCACGAAAGTTTTGATAATTATATATTTCATTTAAAAAAAATGTTATTATAACCTATTTGTAACTATTAGAAATGGTGTTATTAAATTACATAAAAAAACTGTACTAGCAGATGCCGGGTTAGGTAAGGAATTGCAATACAAATTGTGAATAAGTCGTTATGTTCCAATTTAACGTCAAAGGCACAAGCAAAGGTGTTGGCAATCCCTTTCATTACAAAGAACCCAAGATTTCGACACCCCAATAGCACGGCACCGAAAAACGTGACTAAGGACGAAACGCCACGTTACCCAGCTATTTACCAAATACCATGAGTACGTACCGATCATAGTGTTTTACCAAATAGGTATATATATTTGAGGATTATTTGACTACCTTTAGGCCGTGATGACGCGAAAGTGTGGAAAAGTGAGTTTGAGTGGGAAAGTGACAAAAACTTGTTAAAATAAGGGATGGCAATAGAGCGTGTTCGCCTCATTCGTATATATTGTCTATTCTTTTTTGTTTTTATTTTTTTTTATTTAGAATTTGTTTTTATCTCACAGATAGTCGCAATCACAGTAGAATTGTTTTCTGGGGTACATGAAAGGCCAAGTAAATGCCATTTTTAAAACAGCTTTCTCTTTCAAGGTATGTAGGTAAAAATCAAATAAAGGATTTTTTTGACGTTATAACGTCTTATAAATCGATGAACGCTGGCTGCACGCACGAAAAATTGTCACGTTCCGCCAGAGCCGAGCGTGCAAGCGAGAGCGCGGAACAAGCGATAGAGGCACGATCTTCGGCTTGTGACGCATTTAATGGGTTATAATTAAAAGTATGCAATTTTTCATCAATGTTTTCTTATGATGTTATCACGTAAAATTATCGTCCGTAAACCGACTTAACAGACAACCATTTTTGTCCGTGGTTTTTTATAAGTACTAAGAAACTTTATATACTTACTAACTTTATATACTTAATTCTAGTTCTGACAAAATCTTCATAATAATGGAAATTTTGCACAAAATGGTCTTGTGATGCAAATTATAATTATTTTGTATAATAGTCAATTTACTTAAATGTATTTTAAAATGTATGTTCGAATGTGTCTTTGTCTGCATGTCTTTTTGTTACCTCTTCGCGGCTATGCGGCGAAATTAATCTTGATGAAATTACTTAAGAAGATAGATTGTATCGTTAAGGTCATATGCTACTTTTTAGATCTACGCGTACAAAGCCATGGACATACGCTAGGCTACAATAATTTTATATACGCACAAGGAATTCAAAGATGGCGCAACTCTCAATATAGCCGTTAAAATAAATGACAGTGGTTTTCTAAACAAATTATTTTGGTTCGAAATAATCGAAAACCAGTGATTACCTCTATTATGTTTATGCCATTCAATTGTCCTAAATTGTCGTTGGATAGAACAATGATGTCGTGCGGCCTTCGGGGGTTGATTGCTGTCATCCAAGTAATTTGTGATATTACAAAGATAATTATCTCTGTTACGTTATTGCTTAAAACCAACCTGGCAGAAAATCATACGGCCCACTTGATAGTAAATGGATACCATCGCTTGAAAAACCAGAGATATACAACCGCGTTGCCGACTTTAGACATAGTTGTTTTGTCAATTCGCTTAGTATTTTCACTACTATATCAGAGCACTGGTGGTCTAGGGTTAGGTTCGAATCCAGTTATGCACCGATGGGTTTTTCTGATCGAAAAATGCATGTATAGTTTATTAGTAGCTACTCTCAAACGGAAATGGAAAACAAGGAAACATGTTTAAAACTTCGAAGATATGTGCAAAGTACGAAAGTCTTTGGCACACTTTGGTTCATACTTACTAGTGCGTGTAAGAAGTATAATTGTACCAAAATGAATATGCCTGGTTTATACGTACTCGAAACCTTGCATTCTGTGACCTTGAGTGCCTTACGGCCAGTGTTGCAAGCCTTTGTAGGTAAATTAGAAATACTCGTACACACCCAAATTAAACTAGTTATACTGGCAATTTCGTAACTTAGCCGTGTTATCTAGGAATGCTAAGAGCCAGCGTGATTCATTGCTGATAACAATTTATAATTCATATCCTTCACTAAAACTGTAGTCTAAAATGTTATTATTATTGTTATCTCTTTATTTTTTTATTTTATATGGATTCTTATTTTGTGCATCTGCCTCGCATTAAGTTTCTCACTGTTCACTGTGTAACGTCTTGTTGTAACGGCTCGACCTAGTGCGGAACCCTCTGTTAAAACTGTAAATATATTGTAATTTTGGGGAAATAAAACATTTATTATTATTATTATAATAATAATATAATATTGCCGGACATTTCACACAGCATCATCTGGTCCTAAAGTAAGCAGAGCTTGTGTTATGGTACCACATGACTGATATACTACTTATATTCTTATTGTTTGTAAATACATACATATTATACATAGTAACACCCAGACCCGAGACAAATACTAGCAGATCATACAAACATTTGTCTCGCGGCGGGAATCGAACCCGCTACCTTTAGCCGGCCTTTAGCCCTCTGCGTCACAGAGGTCGTCATTATATACTAGCAACACGCCCCGGCTTCGCACGGGATGAAAAATAATTATTCTTCACCTTTTTCGAGTGAAAACCGTTTGGTAGTTTTTGAGTTTGTCGCATTCCGACAAATGGATGTGGCGAAGTGACTTTCTCTCTATCTAATACCTAGTTATAGATACCTATCTAATATCTCATATATTGTATATATGTATATATATAATCTAAATCTCGGAAACGGCTCCAACGATTTTCATATATTTTTTATGCAGATGGTTTCGGGGGCGTTAAATCGATCTAGCTAGGTTTCATTTTTAGAAAACGTCGTTTTATCCGTGTTTTATACCGTTCATCCAGGTACTCTTATCAATTACATAATTAGCGTAGCGCTTAACTGTGATCTGTCCTAGTTTTTATAATGACAAAGAATAGAGATAGCAAGAGATTAAAACAGTTAATTAGCTAGTGTGTTTATATGTTAGTTCCAAAGTCCCTTAGATCTAAATAAGTAATTGATATTTTAGTTGGTAAATTTTTTTGAGCAATAAATTGTAATGTGCTGGAACTTTCGATTTCGCTTTCACTTTACCTTGAATTGTGTGGTCGAGGCAATGACCGAGCCAGTATTGTATAGGGCATGAACCTATAATTTTCAAGATAATTAAATTTACAATCCCGGACAATAATTTATTTATGTATTGTATAATATGTATGTTTTTACAAAAAAAAGTTGTCTGTAAGTCGGTTTACGGACGATAATTTAACGTGATAACGTCCTAAGAAAACATTGATGAAAAATTGCATAAGTTCTTTTAATTTTAACCTATTAATATGCGTCACAAGCTGAAAGCTTGGGCCGATCGTGCCTCTCTATCGCTTATTCCGCGCTCTCGCTTGCACGCTCGGCTATGTCGGAACGTGTCAATTTTTCGTGCGTGCAGCCGGCGTTAATCGATTTATATGACGTTATTACGTCAAAAAAGTATATTGTTGAAATTGCACGACATACCTGCCTTCGTAGGCATAGGAATTCACAGCGGTTTTTTGGTCCTCTGGGACCTCCAGATGGTAAAACGTGTTTTAATCGTAGCAACAAGAAACCAATAACTATAATTACCTAAGCACTACATCATAAATTATACCGAGATCCTTTAATCAAATTACGGGGTACATAGCCGGCCTGGTATCGGGTGCGTCGAGATACCAAATATTGTCATTTTCTCAAAAAATCGATGGAGCTTACAACATATATATAAATTGAATAATTTATAATTTGCAATATTATATAATTTGAAGATGGTGATCCTTAGGACTACTGACAGTGCATCTCCTGGTATGGGCAGGATTTAAGGGTTAAAATTTATTATTTATTTTCTACTTTTTAGTTTTAGGTTAATCGGATATATATATTTTTTTCAATTATTGCATTGTCATTGGTGTTTGATAGGTGTGCAATTTGAATGAAATCTGGCCGTTTAAAGTGGGTCAAAATTGTGTCCTAAGGAGTCGGTTACAAACATACAAACATACATATAAATGAAGCTAATATAGAGCGTATAAAAAAGGGATGCACTATTTTAAACAGTGATTACTTTTTGACAGAAGTTAAGAGACGTTTCAAAGTAAGGCCTTACAGAAATAGGTAAAAATCTACACAATAAAGTATGTAACTGCGTTTTTATGAAATATACATAAATCAATACTAGATATTGATTAAAATTCAGTAATTTACATGGAACGGAAGTTGGATAACTTATTAAGTAAATAATATTATACTTAAAATTTTCGTTAGTATGCATAAGATACAGTTTATTCAAATGAGAAGGACGGCAAAGACAACATTCTAAATCTAAATCATAAATTTCCCAGCGAGAAAAAAGGTTATGTTCAACTGCACATATTGAAAAAAGGTCACACTATGATATAATATTTTTACAGACCGGAAGTTCCGATAGAAATGAAGTCGGTTAACAGCTTTATTTCATAAATGCAATAAAAAATATCTTTGCGCAAACTGAATTATTGCTATTCAACGAATTTATCGCAACATCTTCATTAATTTTGATTGTAATTTTATTATTACACAATACAATGTGACATAACAGAATTGTTATCATTCTATAAAATCGCAACAATTTTATAATTATTGCATTATAAGTGTTACAATGAATTCGAAATTGTTGTAAACAAATAACCTAATCCTTCGTAAGTATTTAATAATTGTCAAAGTAATTCAAAGATATGGAATGTAACGCGTGCCTTATCTAGATCTTTGGAATCTTTAAGTAATTTATATCGTAATCAGAACACCTGTTCAATGTTGTTCTAGGTTATAAATATCGAACATGTTCTATAGAAGATAAATCTTGGTTTATCTTATCAGCTTATAGGACCTACTTCTGAAAGCCTCTTTTATATAATCTAGTTTTCATTATGTGAGGACCTAATACTTACCCAGTATTAGGTCCTCACATAATGAAAATGGCGTTATGTCGAACTGGTCACTTTGATCGCAAATATCTGGCGTTTGGTTAAGAATTCTAAATTCAAATAAATTTAAAATGTTGGCTTGTGTATTTGTGTTTCGAAGTAAATTATTCATTAATTTGTTTTCGCGCCATTTGATTTTTCTTTGACATCCATCAATCAAAAATTAAAAAATTATGAATATTCAAAACATTAAATATCGCGTTATTTACGAGTAGCGTGGCGTCCTACCGTGGCGCCGGCGCTATAGAAACAGCCCAATACACAAACAATCGTATATCTAAAGTTATATCTGTGAAACTCTTAATACATTTTTCTTTATTTAATATTAGGTATGCACACGAGGAAAGCCTTTAAATTAAATGACGAATTGAAAGCGAAAAGCAAAATTACCCAACTAAAGGGTAAAATCATCAATGAAAACTTTTCAAGCATTTAACCTTTTTTCTGTTTCCGAAATTGGTAAATTCGTACCTGATCTTAATCATAAAATATTACTCATAAAACCTTCTTGCTAAATTATCGATTTGTACCAATCACACTTACTACCTTAAATGATGACTGACATATCGATACCCAAAACAACAAAATCCTTAAGAATTCTTGGGTTTGAAGTGCTACCATAAAGTCGACTGTACTCTTAAAAGAATTGCTTTAAAGTTGGCATGAACCTTTTAAGCTCGGGACACATTGTCATGACAATATTACTTTGCATGTCTAAAATGTTTTTTTCTGGACAACATGGTGCTACAGCTCTTTTTTATATTTGTAGGTAAATCCAACGATCTATTTTTTAGAAGTCGTTTTTTTCTTTGGTTTGTCACTGATTGTTGCTGAGACAATGTACTTACCTATAATTATGTAACGATTAATTGCATGGTGTGTAATATTACATGGTACTTAAATATTTGTTCCGTTCTTGTGCCTTTTGGTACAATGATACTCCTTGGTTATTAGTATTACTGACTTGGTACTCCTTACAGACACGAGGTTTTATTTGAAGGTTCACTGTTCAAACTTCTTCGAACGTGTGTACACTTAGGGGTAATGAACCCCGGCGCCAAAGCTCAGGTAGGGTCTTTCAATCTAAACTCAGCTCGAACTGATAATTTGAAGGATAGGAATTCTGAGATACGCAATAAAAGATGGTGATGAAGAAATCGACTGATCTTAACTGTTTTCACTGATACAACCGGAGGAATATAACGTTAATTACTCGATGGGATCACCTGTATAACTTAATTATTTAAATGTTGATTTTGGCCCTAAATTGGTAAGTTCCTTATGCCAGGATAACACCTTATTTCAACGAATTTTAATACGGTCCATTTGTATTTAATCACTGCGTCTTGGATTTTAATTTTCACAGAAACACAAACGAGATTTTTTGACACTACCTTAATGCTAATAGTTAATGCCTACTTATTCAAAAAACAACATTTGTATGAAATCACTCATCAGTCGAACGAACTTATAACCTTATAACCTGACAAAAATCACAAAACTCGTTGATGATCAATGAAAATGCTGCAAAACATAAAATTTCTTGAGAAGGGTTTATAGGTTGTTATAAAGATTATATAGGTTGTATAAACGCATAGGTTAACAATAAACAATGTCAAATTGAGTACAACAGACAACGCACTACAATTTGTGTGAACGTTCATAGCCCAGTTCCACATTGCGACAGATTGTAATGGTAATGAGTGAAGATTATCAACTGATGAGCAAAAACAAACGCTGACCCACTGTCTCACGATATTGCACAATGCACAGTTCCTCGGAAGTAAATTGGTGGTTCCGTACGTTGACAGCGCAACAATGGAAATCAGGCAAAGAAACTATTAAGAGTCGAGCATTTAGATTATACAAACCACCTGATATATCGAACGATGACAATTTTCGAGCTATAATTTGCGAGCTTGAACGGCTAGACAGATTTAGCTAATTCTTTTTTGGTTGTGTATTGGCTGGAGAAGGTTCTTATGAAAGAAAAAATTAAGAAAGTTGCGTGGAAATTAGAAAATTTAAGGACACTTAACGACGATATTAACTTTTCTAATATAACCATAAAGATAATATATTAGATATTATGGAAATTGTTATGAGTCAAGATTTAATCAGCGATGTCTATGTAAATTGTATAAATGTCTAGATCGATACTTCGTCACTTACCTACCTACTGAAAAGAAGTCATTGTGCGCTGCTGTGATTTGAGTTTGAGTATTGAGATTTGAGTGTTTCTGAATCCGATCCAATCTGATTGGCCGACTTGATTGGATCGTCTGTAAAGCCCACAAAGCTACAGTTGAAAAGCTTTATTGTTGTTTGTCCTACAACGGAGGTAAGCAATTAGGCAATATTGGGAAGCCTTGGATAGAAACGGTACTTACTTGTGTGACGCGTCGTAATACTTATTGTTTAGATGCGTGGGAGTTTATATTTTGAGATAAGGTCGATATTTTATGATAAAAACTTGTTTGAAGGTGATAATTTGGAACTTAAACAAGCTTTTCTATCTATACAAAGTTAACTGAGTCTTTTTACTATCTGAGGCAACTTCTAGATGACCCTTAAGGTCTAGAGATTTGCTTCAGTTATCTCATTTGGAACTAGTATGGTGCAAGGCAGACTTAGGGCAGATAAATTGTCTGGTATGTATATAGGCTTACAGAAAAGGTCACAAACCTCTATCTATTGTTGTTATAGAATCGGAAATAAAGGCTTGAATAACAAAGGTTACTATTTCTTTGGTGGCATGACACTAGACAATAAGGTTAGGTATGTAAGTGTATTGAATATGAGAAACGTTAGAATAATTATCAAAATAGGTAAGTATTTGCTGGGTGTTCTGTACGTTTGGTTATAAAATGTGAATATAACATTTTTAAGTATTTAAAGTTACCCTAAAAACTTCGTAAAAACTACAAAATTGAATGGTAAAGTGATTTTTTCATTTAATGTTTGGATTTGGATGGATCGTAGTTAAAGTAGTCATAAGATAAATCATGTAAAAAAGCGCTAGGATCAGGACGAGTTTCTTGCCAGTTCTTCACGGGCTTGGGTTTAGGACGAATTGGCACCTAAATTCACCTAGTATGTAAGACGTTTCAAAGTGATCCTTGTGATTGTATTGAATAAAGTATCCTTTGTTTTGACTTGACTTTGATAAAGCTTAAGTACTTAGTTATAAATAATAAAATTTTGGCGGCATCTACTATTTTTGTTTTCTTTCGAATATCGCTACATTTCACTCCTCATTTTCAATTATTACATGCTTCTTTCGGCAAATCGTTGAAACGTCTGTATATTGTTTATAGTTTATTTAGGCCAGGACTGGCATCCGTAAAGGAAGGTGGATATTACAATAGAATCCATCGCCTTCTTCATCAGACTATGGCTGTGCGTCTTCTAAGAAGAAGAATAGACTGCATTCGTTTGCAACTAACCCTTCCGTAAGGAAATGTCATCAGTACAGACTTCTCCGGAAGTTGAGAGTAAGTCATAATTATTCATCTTTTATGTAGTTTATGTTGTAGGTATTATTAATATGTCCGTTATTATGTATGGGATTTTAATGTGTTTGTGACCAGTATGAGTTCCACGCACTTGTTTTTCCAATCCTTAGGTATTAGGTAATCCTTAGGTACTTACATAGAATGTATAAAAATACTTTCACTTAGCTAAAAATCTTAACACTATTACTACATTCATACTTGCATGTAGTTATTTAGGTACAATTGAAAATAATCAAACTGTAATTATTATTTTAACAATGCAGTAGATGCCTCTTTGTAATTGGTTAGGCGTGTAACATTAGCATACAGAATAGCTTGCATGCATGCTCCTACGTATACCTACCAGTGCTCCTATTAATTATTATGCAACTTGAAGTAAACCCTCCACAGCACTCTAAAATTTGAAATTCGAATGGTTATATTTGCAGTTCTGAATGAATATGACTTTTTATAATGTTCTATTTTAAATTTTTTGTCAAACAATAGAGTTCTGTTAGCGAAGCATTTCATGAAGCATGAATATTTGGTCACTAAGGAGTTTGAGATACTTAGAAACTAACCTAAAGAGATCAGAAGAAAAAAGTCAAGCAAAAAATCTTTGGACACTAAAAACTTTTTTAATAAAGTTCTACATTTATAATGGTATTAACACAATTTGTTAATCTGTTGAACCATAACGTCGCATTGCTCAGTGGGTCATTGTCACCACCAAGGCACGCAGACAAATTTTTATTCACTGTGAAATTACCGGTAATGCTCTTTACTATTGTTTTGCAACTAGTTTCCGAATCTTGAATCGATTTGCGTAATTTAATCAAATTGCTGTAAAATAGTTTCAATGATTTTAAAGCGATTGGTCCGTTGCATGCACGCGACTATAATTAACTTGACAACTACAGTAACTACCTTCATACGTTATACATCTGGAAATGTGGTTACTTTTTCTATTATTTGTTTTTCAGCCAGCTTTAATTGAGCTGTTATTTAATGTTTGGTACCAAAATGTAAAATCTGCACTGTTTGAAGCATTGAGGCTATATAAAATAATAATAAATACGTTTTCACAAATAAAACATAAAATATATTCCTTAAAACTTAAACTACCTACTGAAACGGTCTGCGAGTTCGTGCGCGTACGAAGGTTGACGTCCCATGAAAAAAATGAAAATTAGGTAAGTACTAGGCCTCAACCTTTTTGGTAAAAGATAGATTTTCCTGGATAATGAATGTTTTTTTGCACTTACCATTACTAAAAACAGCTTTCCTGGTATCGCCCGTAGGAACAGCTGCTGCGGCAGAGATCAAAAGAAACGCTACAACAATCCTTGCACTGACACCCATTTCGCCGTCCTTCACGCAGTTCCAATTCAAATTTAGAATGTTTAATTTTTAATTCACGGTGGACGCAACTATTTCCCGCGTAAGATCGGTAACATTTGCGTCAGTCAGACGTCCAACCCCGTCGGCTTGCAGTTATCGACTAAACATTGGCGCAGCACTTTCTATTGCTTTATGCGTGTGCGCAACTTTGACGCCCTCATCGGGTCTGTGTCACTCCAAAACAGTTTTACTTTGTAGTAGTGCTTTGTTTTGATTTAGAATTAATTTAGCTTTTAAAGTAAATTATCAGTTAAAAGTTTAATTTTGTTCTTAAATAAGTACCTAATAGAGTAGGAACTAAGTTAGTTTGTAAATAAGACATAAAACCTGTGGCACTTAAAATGTGACCTAAAAAAAATCTAGTAAATAAAGTTACTCTAAGTAAGGTAATTCATTAATCTTATTATAATAGGTGTAACTAATTATGTACTAGGATTATAAATTATATAAAATATTATGTTCCTAAGCTAATTAATTTATCATTCATACAAACAGATTTATTTAATTATTATGTATTAGTGCCGTCTAAACTTATATTTTTTTGCGTATTTACCTGGAATATACTTCTAACTTTTGACTCAGAATGATATTATCAATAAATAACTATTATCACTATTATATGCATGTATGACTTTTGATTGTAATAGGTATGCATGTAATACAATTAAAAAAACAAGGGTGAACAATAAAATAATAATGTAATGTATAATATGTTACCCAAATATCTAATTTGGGCTATCTAACAGATTTTATACAAAAAATTAATACTTCATTGAAGTATTCATCTTCCTTTTACTGCTTAACTGGTTTTATGTACATGTCTTTGACAAAATCATAATTTTTGCAAGACGACGAAAGAGGTGTATTCGCTACAGACTTGCGCTCTTATTAAAAATATAATATACCTAGTTAGGTAAAATAGTTACTATTATGATTGCTTCTATTATGTGTAGTATTTCATTTTCAAACTTCAAAAAAAAGTGGTCCTCCATTCGGTTTTTTTTCTTTTTTTTAATATATGTTACCTCATAGCTCCGTCATTTATGAACCGATTTAATTTCTTTTATTTTTTTCTCTCATAATAATCTATGAGATGAATCTTATGACATAGATGTTTCATCAAAATCTTATCAGTAGTTAGGTTTTTAAATCAAAATAACTATAAAAAATATGTCATCCAAGTAATCGAAATTTCATTATTATATAAAATATATTTTTTATATAAAACGGTTTTCTTAGATTTAAAAATGTAATTATATTATATTGTATAAGTAATAATTATTCTACCTAACTTGCCTAGTATGAAAATCAATATTATATTAAAGTAGAAAAAAATACTTAAAAAACAAAATCTGTAAGAAAAGTATCAAGTATTGAAATCATCGCGCGACTTCAGTCGAGTATGAGTGAACCTTCAAGTATTTCACTAGACACTGACTATTGAATCTTCTGTCACATCGCGCTTGCTCTTGTCAAAATGTTTATCGGATTGCGCTTTTGTATTTCAATTGTAAATTACAATACATTGCAAAATGGATTGATGAATACATTAATTTTATGATATTAGTTCTCTCTTGTGTTGCATTATTTGTCGTACATGAGTAATACGAGTAGGTTTGCACAACTCAATAATTACATAAACGTAGGGAAATTATTAATAAATTGGCCAATTGCATGTGACTATAGTGCAGTCTACTGAAGGAGAATTCTGGTAATTTACAATGGTTATCGGTCTATTCCTATCCATCAACGTTTAGGCTCCAATTACGGTTCGATTATTACCAAAAAACATATTCTGTTATCTCTACCAAACAAAAGAAAACATTTGATCGATCGTTGACGACTTCGTAAACGTAAGGTAAGCTGAACTTTAATTCGACGAGCTTACGGAAATTAACAGAATTATCCCACAGGTCCCATGCCGGTTGGTATTTATCAATCGAATATCTGTAGCAAAAAACTGTTGAAGAAACCTCTTAGTATCTTTAAAAGACGTATCTATCGATATACCACACGATGGGGTAGTAATATAATTAAAAAAAAACCGGCCAAGTGCGAGTCGGATTCGCGCTCCGAGGGTTCCGTACAAACCTATAGGTATATAAGTAAAATTTCACCCATCACGACAATCGAGTCATAGTTGGATGATGTAACTAAAAATGTACGGTTATCGCAACTTATCCTTTATCTGTGCTATAAAATGTTGCTTCGTACCAAATTTCAAGATTCTAAGTTCACGGGAGGTACCCTGTAGGTTCAGATTCCCTTGTGAGTTGCGAGTTTGAATATATGCGACTTAAATTGCCGTTTCTTTTGATTGCGTTGACATAGAAATTTGATTTTGTTACAGCTTAAAGGTTTAATAGACTTGAGTATTTTATATGAATTTCAATATAATAAATTTGGGTGTTCATGAGAAAAGGGGTAGTAAGTTTAAAATTATTAAAAATATTTTTATTATATGATGTAACTAAAAATGTACGGTTATCGTAATTTATCCTTTATCTGTTCTATAAGACGTTGCTTCGTACCAAATTTCATGATTCTGAGTTCACGGGAAGTACCATGTAGGTTTTGATTCCCTTGCGAGTTGCGAGTTTGAATATATGCGACTTAAATTGCTGTTTCTTTTGAATGCGTTGACATAGAAATTTGATTTTGTTACAGTTTAAAGGTATTATAGACTTAAGTATTTTGTACGAATTTCAATTTAATACGTCTACGCGTTCATGAGAAAAAGGGTAGTAAGTTTAAAATTATTAAAAATATTTTTATTATATGATGTAATTAAAAATGTACGGTTATCACAATTTTTCCTTTATCTGTGCTATAATACGTTGCTTCGTACCAAATTTTAAGATTCTGAATTCACGGGAAGTACCCTGTAGGTTTTTTCCCTTGCGAGTGTCGAAAATTTGCGGCATAAACAGCTGTATCTTTTGATTGCGTTGGCTTAGAAGTTTGATTTTTTCACAGCTTTAAGTGACAGTAGACTTGAGTATTTGATATAAATTTCAGCTTGATACCTCCACGCGTTCCTGAGAAAAAGTGTATTGACAGACAGACGGACGGACGGACGGACAAGAAGGTGATCCTATAAGGGTTCCGTTTTTTTCTTTCGAGGTACGGAACCCTAAAAACAACCCCTACCAATTTACATGTAGGGGAGGTATATCAAAAAACTTAATTTCATGACTTTGTATGGACCACTAATACGTATTACCGTGAACAATTTAATAACGATAAAATATAGTCTGTCTGAGAGCTATAATTAGGGATGAACAGACAGACAGACATACAGGCAGACAGACATAGCTAAACTTTAATTCCTTGTGGACTCTCGGAACCCTCAAAAATTGCGTTCACCATTTCGTTTTAATTTCATTGATAAATAAAATTTTAATAATAATAATGCCGGACATTTCAAACAGCGTCATCTAGCCCCAAAGCAAGCATAGCTTGTGTTATGGGTACCCCATGATTGATATTTACGATCTCTGTGGTGCAGTGGGCTAAACGCCGGCTGATACGCAGAAGGTTGCGGGTTCGATCCTCATCGCGGGACAAATGTTTGTATGATCTGCAAGTATTTGTCTCGGGTTTGGGTGGTTCTGTGTATAATATGTATGTATTTACAACAAAAAAGTATATAAGTAGTTTGTCAGTCATATGGTACCCATAACACAATCTGCTTACTTATACTTTTGGCTAGATGATGCTGATTTTACACAGCATCATCCGGCATTATTTATTTATTTATAGATACAACTTTAAATACTTTTTTATTTTGTAAAAACATGTATATGTTACATAATTATGTAATTATACATAAAACACCCAGACTCGAGACAAATGCTTCATTCAGATCATTCATTTCAGATCAGATCAACATTTATCCCGCGGCGGAAATCGAATCTGCAATATTCTGCGTCTTAGGCAGACCTTAGTCCACTGCGCCACAGAGGTCGTAAAATTTACGTGTAACACAACATAACACCAATCTAATATATCACCTTCTTACAAACCGAACATTGAGCACAACGCTCGCTTTGTTACAACTGATTTTACAATCCAACGAGAAATTTGTGTAACATATCTTCGAGCAAAGGCACAAGTATTGCTTTTACATATAACTCTACAAGATAAACGTTACACTCGCGACCAGTAAATCCGATATTTCAACGAAGAGTAAACAAAGAGTGGACAATGCACACAACACCATCTAGCCCCAAACTAAGCATAGCTTGTATTATGGTGACCAAATGACTGATAGAATCCATACTACATTATAAATGCGAAAGTATCTTTGTCTGTCTGTTTGTTACTTTTTCACAGCTAAACGGCTGAACGGATCTTGATGAAATTTTGTAAGAAGATGTATTGCATTCGGGGGAAGAACATAGGCTAACATAGGCTTAGGTAAGAAGGCTTTTTGTCTCAAAAAACAACCTTCAAGGGGGTAAAATATTGGACGAAAGTTTGTTTGGGCAACTCATATTTCTTTAAGCTGGGGATCTGAAAATTGATATTTATGGTTTTGGTAAGAAATTCCATACTTATATTATAAATGCGAAAGTAACTCTGTCTGTCTGTCTGTTACGCTTTTAAGCGTCAAACGATAACAGACAAAATCTTACAAAATCGGAACAGCGGGACCTTGGAGAGCTACTTTTTATGGAGGTACCACGCGTGCAAAGCCGCGGGCAGCAGCTAGTACTTATATATATATTTATAAATACATACTAATGATAATTTATAACACATAGACACAGAACAAACACCTGTGTTCATCACACAAATGTTTATCCTGGGCACGAACCCTCAACCTACAGCGCAGAAGGCAGAGCTACTACCAATGTTATGATAAATGCCGTCTCGTCTTGAGCTTTACACCGAACACAGCAGCGAGCATATGCAGGAACGTTATATTTCAAAGAAATGCTTTTTTAATTTGATATTTTGCGTATATTGTACCGTTCGTAAGAATGTTTCATTACATGAAAAGGCTCGAGAAAATGCTCAAGTTTAAATTCTCTGCTATGTTTTTATTTAACAAAAGTACCAGGCGTTAATAATCACGCGTCCCAACGTTTAACCATCTTTTTGTTAGTTCTGCGCTCTTGGTGTTTTTGCATTTATATATAACATTCGTGGGACACTCCGAATGTTTTGTGAAACTGAAAACACAACTTAAATGGATAAAATATTTTTATTCAATCTTTTCATAGAACTCACCACCACTATACAAAGTTTCATGCGTCTGAACCAATTTTCGAACACTTTTTCCACGGACTACGGCTTTCTCGAACGCTATTAACGCATCTTCCGGCGATGAAAACTTTCAATCCCTTTCAATTGATTTTTTATTTTAGGAAATAAAAAGAAGTCACACGGTGCCAGATCAGGACTGTAATGAGGGTGATCCAAGACCATGGCCGGTGTGGTGCGCAGGAAGTCCCTGTTTTAAGCGCTGAGTGCTCGGCCGCGTTGTCCTGGTGAAGCAGTAGCCCGCGGAGCCCGGTGTGCGGTCGCTTGTTGCTCTTTTCGGTATATACTTCTAGCAGGCATTCGTAGTATTCCATTCGGCGTTGATGCTGTTTTGATTTTGTAATAGAATCGACACCAGATACCCCGTCAAAGTGAAGAAACTAGCGATCAAAATGTTCCCTGCGCTTCTCGATCGCTTTACTTTGGTAGGCGTTGGTTCGTTTTAATCATGTCACGGCACCATTCCACACGGGTCTATGCTTTTGAGCTTCGGTGAGGTTGTGCGGCACACCCAGCGCGAAACTATCCTTCTCACGCAAAGGTGCTCGTGTAAAATCTTGTAAACGCTTCCCGATCCAATCTGCCTGTTCTTCAATTTTTCACTGCTAGCACCATTTCCTCGGTAACAGCCGTCGAAGGACGACCACTTCTTTCTTCATCTCCAAAGTTAGTCAACCGCGCTGAAATTCGTTATGCCAAAGGTTGCATTAAAAGTGCCTTATATATGCCATTTGAAAATGATCCAACGACTCATCTGGTTATAGGCCACATGTGTAATCGTAAAATATTATCGCACGAAAATGTTCCCGACGCAGATCCATTTTTCAATGAAGCACGACCATTCAATTTAACTTTCAAAAAAAAATGTGGAGAGTAATTTAAAATTCGAACCATTGTATTTTTAATAACTATAAGCAGCTAGGGCTTCATAAATAAAAACTTTTATTCGCATTACTGTGAGTGGCCTGGTACAAATCAAAAATCTAACTTAAGAGTATTATTACTAATTCTATTGTTTTTGTAGTAACCTACCTGCATTAACTGCAACAAGACAGGGCCAGACTATCTGCCCGTTTCCATATTAAGCCACAGCGTCTGAACAAAAATTTTGAATGAAAGTTTGTGCGTCAGAATCAATATACCTGAGCGAGCAAACATACGTCACGTGTGCTACGTTACTTGCTACAAAGCGCACGAGGTAGGTACCTATATCTCTAAGGATATCAAGGGAAACTGTCAACGACTGGAAGGTTGTAAACACAAAATCAAATTCGCAAAACACTCACCCCTCTATTTAAAAGCTCCTCCAAACATAAACACTGCAAAGAAATAATTATTATTAACTTTAGACACTTTGTTCATACAAAAGGTCGTTTGGTGAGGGTATCGTCTAAACGTAAAAAATCAAAGACGAAACTAAGCGGAACTAACATTGGTAAAATTCAGTGCTATTTGACATAAGGAGGCGTGAACTCTAAATCTTAGTCTATTATCTTAACGCTTTTTGTATGAGACGTAACTCGTATACTTAGTATAAATACATAAATAGGTACCTAGGTACTTTTATTGTCATTGTGTCTAGTGAAAAACTTATTATGTAGGTACTCATAAGTACATTCATACTTCTTCTTTTTTTCTTCGTTAATGGCCTGTGACATACTAATGTCAATTCTGCCAATGTCAAGTGTTTATAGTTTATAGTCAGTTTGTTTGATGTAAGTCTTAGTCGATGGTCAGTTGTCAATTCTAGACGACACGCGGAATGGCGTCTAGAATTTTCTTGGGACTCCTCGTCGTTCAAATCACACTGCGCCACAATACACATGCAATCCAATTATCCATACCCGCCCCGCAGCCACAATTTATCCATTAAAATTCCGCCAAGATTACTGAATAAAACATGCAATAAAACGGGTAAAAAATATTAAATTTGCAGAGCCATGTTGCTCCATGAAATGACCGACGAAGAATCCCTACATTCATACAAATTCTAGAGTAATAATGAGTGTTCATGTCATTAGCAAACAGAAAAGTCATAATAATTAGGTACCTACTATGTGATCCTAAGTAAGTACTTACTTAAGATAGGTAGGTAAGTAGGTACTTATATATTTTTACCAACATGATGTGTGAGAAAAATAAGTAAACTATATAGATGTTTTCCGTTGGGTCTACGAGTATTTACCTGTAGTTTTCGTTCAGTTTACATAATTTATCTACATGTTATTTAAAAAACCCGTAGAATTTCGTAGCTCCTTTTTATCAGAACAATAGTCTTTAATATGAGATAAAAATTAAGTTAGTACGTAAGTTACGTAATAAATTATATATATATTAAAAAATATACATAGTTCGGGATGAGAACCTATTATTCGATTTTAAATTTGCGAGAAGAGTTTTTCCAGAATAGCGCCACCTAGTAAAAGAATGCCTTACTACGACAAAGACACAACTCAGTTGAAATATAAGTTGATGACCTTTTAAGCATACTGCTAAGTTTCCACATAGATGTATAGATGGCGCTGTCGAAAATTTTGTTTGCGCGCCATCTAGCATCGAGTAGCAGTAGTTGATTACTGAACTTTTTAGTTCTGTTATCCCACTCTAGATGGCGCAAACGTCCACTTGCACTAGTCTTTGGGACTTACACCAGTGGATTTAGACCTAACATTGGCTACTTGGCCAGTATTTAATGATCTATGATTTGATTATGAAACCTCTACGACAAGTCGACAAATAGCGTGTTTAATAGAATTTTTTATTACCTCTAGTTTATAACTTTGGACTGTTATACTCATATTTCTTAGGTAGATTAAACTTGCTCCTCAAAACTTGAGGGGCAAATTTAAGCATTCGAGGCTCAAAATTAATTATATGAAAACCTAATTGTCCTGGATATCTCCCCAAGCTCAATTCGATATGGGTACCTATATTTAGCTAAATATTAAGTTAAGTAGGCAGGTAATGCACCAAGTAGCTAAGTAGTTTTGTACCTACTGATGTCAACCTTCTAGCTGTCAGCAATTATTGAACTGGTGCTTCCACCGGTAAGGATAAAAATACCAACTTTAGTTTGTACTAATAACAAGTTAGTATTATAATATTATGCTTACCGGTCTACGGGTGGAGGCAACCGTTCGATTATTGCTGACAGCTAGAGCAATAATTTAAAATTATGCAGCAATGAGTATTCGTTGATCACATGCATCACTTAACCCACTTCGGGTTTCTCAACGGAAGGGGCATAAAGATACAAAGTTATTTCATTGATGAATCAATTTATTTTCATTTTATATACTAAATCATTTCGCTTATACTTCAGATGTAACAAAATTTGCATAAAATATGCAATTTACTGTACAAGTAACGTAAGTATTCACGTGGTATCAGTTCATTTATTCACTAAAAGCTAACGGCACTTCTTTATACATAGTTATGTATAATTTATATAAATAAGCAACTTAGGTAATTAAAAGGCTACAAGTCTTTCTTGGCTAAACGGCACATAATCGCCTTCTAGTAATACTAATCGGGATAATTAATCAATTAAATTAAATTATGTTACAATGATTTAAGAAATTAATGCTTTGCATAAAACAAATCATGAATCAGATTCAAATCAACATCTGCAAATTAATGAGATGATCGAAATTAAATTAATAAGTACATTAATAAATACGATAGTCATGTAATAAATTAAGATGATTTTTACAAGAATGTGAAAGGAAAAATGAAGAATGAAGACATTAACAAAGGAACTGAAAAGAGAGGCTTAAAGCTAAACAATAAATTAATGTTTAATATCAACTACAGAATACTAAATATCACAGAGAAAGTACCCAATACTTATTCAACAAAACATTGTTTCGTCAAGCACTTTAAACGTAACAGCTGACAGTGAATCCACGTTTATAACGTGTTTTATAAAGATGTTATTCAGAATCGCTTAGACGCGTGTCGGAGACTTGCCGCGAGAAGCACTGCTCGCGTGTCACGGAGAGCGAACCGTACCTAACAATAATACGTAAATTCCAAAGCGACAATACCGTTTCTATCAAATACCAAACTCAACTCAAAGGCTTTCGCTCTTTTGGTTTTCTCGTATCTCTCTTCTCTTTCAGTTTCGCTTCGTATGCCGCACACCTCGAGTTGCTTTTGATAACCTCCTTGCCTTTAGGACACCTGAACTCCGAGTACCAATTATTCAGCAAGTTGCCGTAAGCTCTGAATGCTATGTAATCGTTCTTGAGGCATTGCGGTGCGTCAACTCGTTGTTGGAAGGTTTTCAAGTTCTTGTTGGGATTGAGTTGCGGTATCGGCATGTTGACGGATGCCATATTTTCTTTAATTTCGGCGATTGTGCTCAATAATCTGTGAATTATCTTGCCTATAAGCTCGTGGCGAGTTTTATTGTAAGCGTAGAAGGGGTCATCGGGCAAGTCGACTTCCACGTTGAGGAGAAGCTTGAAGATATCTTGGTACTCCACCAGCGACTTGTATAGCTTCGGCATCAAGTACATAAACTGTAACAAAACAAAATGTACGTCAGTAATTGCTTTAATTATATTAACTATTTATATAATGTGTGGAATTATTTGTGGAAAAAAACACACTTAATCATATATAAATAGGTGAACTTAAATACACCAAGTTGTTCAAATGATTTTACTTGGTATTATTTATAAACTCTCATCCTAAACATTAACTTTTAAACCTCTAGGTATTTAGAAAAGATATGTCCTCACGTAAGTACATACTCATGAACATTGTGATGTAATAACTACTCCAAATTTTTATATTGTTAAATATCCAACCTTCTAAACTAACATAACTAATATTATATGGAGAAAACTAATATTATATTTGATTTTTATGTCTCTTCCCTTTTTAAAAATCATCATAAGAGATCTACCCTATCTGCGAGTTTCATGGGCTATATTTTATTTAAAAAAGATTAGAGAACCCTATGAAAATTTTTATAATGTTATCCAAGATATAAAAAAAAATGTGAAGTCATTATTTGGCGTGCGCTGCTTAAAATTAGGTACTATTTATAAATCGTTTTAGTATTTATACGAAAAAGTTTTATAATAAAAGAGCATTGGTAGAATGGATCGGACGCATGCCGAAGATATTTTGCGACAGAGAATAGTGTGTCGAGGCTGCGTATGTACCTACATGTTATACCTACATCATTGCTATATATACCATGACTATAATTATTCTTCAGGTAAGTAATTTTATATTCTAAAAGACAAACTGCAATTAATTCTTATTGAAAACATAACTAAATAATCAATTTATGTATCTAACCTGTTAAACCAACAAAATTAGACGCGGTTCTTTTTCTTTATCTCTGTACCAATCAGCCATCGTCGGCTGCTATAATTATCCCACTAATTGTTGTTTAGTCCTACCACAATACACGCACTAACTTACCTACGTATGTAAGCTGGTATTGAACAATGATGTGTTCAAGACCTAGGTACCTAGAATAAGTACTTATCGGAACTAGTTTGCCTCGTTACTTGAAATGATAGCCAGTTAATGTCAATTAAAATATTTTATTTATATTTTGTTCTGTTAGAACTTTTCTGCCGCCTTGACAAATACTATAAATGCTTTGTTTAACTTAAATTATTTTGATTGTCTAGCGATAGCACCATCTATTGAAAGTAATCCGAAGTACAGTTCCCAAACAAAAATTTGTTTTTATTATAGATGACCTACGTTTGGCCATAAACTCACCTGATGTTAAGCGACAATATGGCCGAATTATCAAATTTGATTTTTTGGCTGTTCCTTTGGGTTTTTCCTAAACCAACTCAGTACTGAGGGGTACATTTTGAAGTTCTAGCGAGACTAACACACGGCAATTGTTTTTTATGTATATAGATTTACACTGATGATGTTTTTAAAGAGAGTTGGAGGTGACATTTGTTGATCTTGTCAAAATAGCAAAACCTAAGTAATAATGAAGAAAGAATTAGTACCTAACCTTTTATCAAAATTTGATAACCTATTTGTATACTTGAATTTGTAAATAACACAGACATGACCAGCTTTAACGTCGTCATAACTATTGTTTCTAAGTAAATAACAAAACTACTTTACTTTATCAATGAGTAATACCAATACATCACCATGCGAACTACCAAGCGCACTTTTCAGGTCAATTTCGCTTGCGCGATCCGCCGTGAGTTCGAGGAATTCGTAAAGGACGGGACCTTTTTGTGCAGACGAATATAATTGTTATTAATTAGTGATCCAATTAGGTATTATAGTCATCCCGTCCGTCATGATTCGTAGAAGCCGAGTGGCAATGGGACAGATTCGTATGTCACCATAACTTCCTCTATGAATAAGTGATTCACCATGGCTTATGTTCCCATAGTTGGACTGATACAATGTATTTTGATATCTTATTGTTAATTGTTACGATTTGTTTTTGATTAAACTTTGAGATTGTTTATAGGTTGACAAAAGTGCTTAGCCTATATATTATAATAATAATGCCAAACAATTCACACAGTATCATCTAGCCCCAAAGTAAGCAGAACTTTTGTTAAGGGAAGTACCTACATGACTTATATAAAAATTTAAACTTTTTTTAAATACATATTATACATATAATAACACGCAGACCGGAGACAAATACTTACAGACCATACAAACATTTGTCAACCAACCTTCAGCGTCTCAGGTAGGCCTTCGCCCAATGCGCCACAGAGGTCGTATATAGTGCTATATTATATTGTATTCGAATGTAGTGAATGCCTATTAAAATATTTTTATTTAATACAAACTTCGTTGGTATATTATTATAAAAATATGTGAAAGTGTTAAGATCGGACTTAAAATAGATATCTTGACAGTTTTTGTGGTTGACTTAATGATTTTTGTGGTTTAATCGGTCTGCAATGGCTGAATAGATTTGCATGTAAGTTTGTGACAAATATAGACTATGGCCACGAATAGTAACACACGAGAAAACCTAGTATTCAATATTATAAGTCAATGGAACAATGCTTGTTGGAGCAAAGATCTTACTGATCAACTAATAAACAAAACAGTTTCAAAGATTGTAAGAATGCTTCACTTTGAGCTTCCAGCATCCAAAAGGACAATAACTCCAGAAAACACCTCAAACGAACCAATAAACGATAAATCCCAGACCTTTACGCTCATAAACTCATTAGGGCCGGTATTGTCGCGAAGAAATCTCTCACGGCGATAAAACTAAGTGTTTTAGCAAACTCTGAAGTAAAACTGGACAATACGTACATTTGCTTTGAGACGCTTCAACATTTAAGACGCGGGCGTGTGCAAGACAAACGGAACGCACAGGAATCGTAGGCTCATTCGTCGCAGTGTACAAATAATGTGTTTTTAACATTTCGTGTTGTTTTGTTAAATCGTAAATACTGGACAAACAGGGGACCGCTGAAAACTCGGCGTGAGATAAGAAACTTGAAAGTCGATAAGAGAGTTGACGGAATTTGAATAACTATGAATATCTTTATTAGTAGGTATAGGAAATTGATATTGAGATTTTTCTATCGACATTATTAGTGTCCGAAGAAAAGATTGAAGTGTGTTGGATAATTTGATTTATTTTTTAATAAGTTATGCCCGAACATTCAAACGCCACTATATATAAAATCTACTTAGATGATGTTTCCATCACATTCCGCATACCTACAAGATCTTAAACGCTTAGAGTATTTTTTAAATGATTTATACGTACGTAATTTATAAATAAAGGTATTTGTATAAAACATATAAAGCAAAATTAGCCTTTTAAATATCATGTCCACTTAATTCTTTCGTAACTCTCTAAGTCTTAACGTCTCATTGGTACGTTATTTAATTTTTAAATTGTCCGTATGTAAACCAAAGCCGAAGATCACTTGAATTCTAACGCTTTCTTTGCCCAATGTCAAATATTTGAATTTGTTAAGTGGCCATACATTGACAAACTGAGACACGGTCGAGTTATTCATTATTCAACCACGTGGACAACTAAGTCAACAGTATTAGTAATATCTATGGTGAGATTAAAGACTTTCCAAATCTCACTGAAGAACTTAGAATACCCCGTCAATAGTAAATATATGGTATCAACAACATTTTGTGCTATAAAGGACTTAGTAAAAGAAGTACAAAATGAGCAGGATGCAACAAAAAGAACCGATTTTCAACAGACTAGTGCGAAGGATTTACTCACACACGTTCGCGTCAACTTTGTGTACTAATTAGTTAGTGACCAACGAGAACACACCATAGAAAGTCTCGATACTCTCGATGTGTACTCAACAAACAATAAGCTTGTACAAACTCGTTAAAAAGCTTGTGTATTTTATATTTTACGAACCGAAGCGCTGACAAAATGTGAACTGAATACAATAATTAACATAATTATAATGCGGTTCTTTAAAATTGTAAGGTACAATAAGCGTGTGGTATTCTGAATCGCGTGAGCCAAGCGAAATCACGCGGTGTCAATCTATGCAAATTTCTTCGAAACATTTAACTGGCTCCTTAGTTTGCTCTGCTCCCACAGCGGCTAACCATAAGCATCCGACATTCCGGACCAGTATACGCTGAACTCGTTTCCTTCTCCCGTGCTAATACATATTTATGCGCGAGGACCGTTGGATAGAGCTCATCGTTTATTGGATATCGGACGTGGGCGTGCCCTATATCTTTTTTGCGAACCGTATTGAATTATTTGATAAAAAGAACTAATAGTCCATTGAAAAGTTACATTTGGGTATGCATTTGTCAGAGGACGCAATTTTATTTTTTTAATGTGTAGGGGGGGTCAGTAGAAGCTTAAGTTCAAGTTTGTGGGGTCGGCACCCTTGTCCCCCGGCCGCCATCTTGGAAAAGGGGGTGCAAAGGGTTTTCGCGCTGTATCTCGTAAACTAGTTACCTTACAGAAAATTTAATCAAACATAAAATGTAGCAAATTAAATTTCCTACAATTTTATTTCTATTACTTTTTATCGTCAAGTGACCAACAAAAAAGTTATAAACAAAAATAAATGAAAATTTTGTTTGTTTGTTCTAGGTTTTACAGCGCTCCAAACTTAAACGGATTCTCGAATGCTCATAGGGATGCAATAAAAACTAAAAATTAGGCTTACTTTTCTATCTATATTTTTTTTATTCATACAATTTATTATGATCTTAACATTCCTATGCTATTATTGAACTATGTTTGACCCTTTTACCCACCACCTATGAGGTATAACATGGGCAAAGTCAAATAAATAAAAATTTTGCAGAAGCATCCAGAGTTAGCAAGTGGAACTAAATTATTTATGAGTGAGAAAGTCGAGTCATCGTTACTCAGTGTTGTTGGCGAACGTTTTTTCGTCTTTTTATATGGCGGAAATAAAGACGATACTCTAGACACTCTGCGATACAAACGATTTGCTAAGACAGTGACAAAAAATGCATTAAAAAATGCATTAAATTTTTATAAATTTGACTTTGCCCATGTTATACCTCATAGGTGGTGGGTAAAAGGGTCAAACATAGTTCAATAATAGCATAGGAATGTTAAGATCATAATAAATTGTATGAATAAAAAAAATATAGATAGAAAAGTAAGCCTAATTTTTAGTTTTTATTGCATCCCTATGAGCATTCGAGAATCCGTTTAAGTTTGGAGCGCTGTAAAACCTAGAACAAACAAACAAAATTTTCATTTATTTTTGTTTATAACTTTTTTGTTGGTCACTTGACGATAAAAAGTAATAGAAATAAAATTGTAGGAAATTTAATTTGCTACATTTTATGTTTGATTAAATTTTCTGTAAGGTAACTAGTTTACGAGATACAGCGCGAAAACCCTTTGCACCCCCTTTTCCAAGATGGCGGCCGGGGGACAAGGGTGCCGACCCCACAAACTTGAACTTAAGCTTCTACTGACCCCCCCTACACATTAAAAAAATAAAATTGCGTCCTCTGACAAATGCACACTAAGGCCTAAAAAATGTAACATTTTAATGGACTATAATACAAACGATCAAAATACGATACTTCATCCTTTCGCTACGTAAAATGCCCGTATATTATGGCGACGTAAATGAAGCGATCGCGATTACGTTGCGAAGGTAATGAGGCCTTATAAAACACTTAAAACCGCACCGATTTTCGTACCAAAGCGGCTTGAAAATGAAGGGCTTGTACTCCTAGTTATTGCCCTTAAGTACAATGTGAAGTAAATAAACGCGGTACAAAGGCCGGCCACATGTAATTTGGCTCGACGAAACCTCATTTAAGCAGCAACGGAGGAGCCCCGAGCGCGGCTAATGTACGCGGTGATTCTTTCTTTCAAAAAGCAAAAATAAATTAAAAATAACGTAAAAACATTGAACGGGTAAAAAGAGTGATGGGCCGGTCCACCACACCCTCGGCTCGGAGTGATCGACCGCAATAATTACACTGTCAGTTCTTTAAACTTTGCATCAAAATCATATCAAAATTATTGCAACAATTTTCATCACAACGATTAGTCATCAGTAGCCTAATAAGATAGACACGGACTTGTAAAAACGTGTGCTCTCTTGAAGTCGCTCGACTCCAAATGAGCGATATGGATAATTAAATAACAAAGGCCATTGGACTCAAGCTAATCGTGAATCACTCGTATACGTAATACCTTTCAAATCGTATATCAATTAGCTTCAGGTATTTACAACTTACTTTTTTTTCTGTAACTGTGGTTCCAAGCCGCCGTGGATTCCTGTAGTTGAAAAAGTGGATATCGACGAAGTTCATTGCAGGCAGCCAGGAGGGCATGCCATCTCTGTACTCCTTCGTCTCATTCAGCACTCTCTTCTCCTCATTGAAAAACCTCCTGGTGTTTTTCAGTTTTTTGATAATTTTTTTGGTCGCGTTTTTGAAGCGTTCGGCTTGCGCAATCCTCTGTAGCCTGGCAGGGTTCGTCAAGTCTCTGTGTGTCGAGCTGAGCGTCTGTTTCCCGTGTAGCCGCCGCCTTTGCTCGATCACCCGCGCTTCTGAGACCCTCAACCTCGCATCTTTGGGGTGCACTGCTTCGTGCCGTCTCTCGTGCCGCAGCTTCACCTGCTCTATCGTCCGAGCTTCCGCTGGGATTAGACACATTGTTATAATCACAACAACTGATGTAGCTACCAGAAGCTTCTTAGGAAAACCTGCAACAACAGAGAGTGTTTGTTAATCGTGTGAAATTTGTTGTAATAATGGGTTATCGGCAAATACGTTGTGTTTACAATATCTAGGTACGACTGTTATCTAAATGACTAATGAGACAGATAAGTGAGGTAAAGTCCTAGCGCTTGTAGCCTATAAAGATAATCATCACAGGTTGATCTTACAGTCGTCGCGATGCACAAGTTAACTGTTTTTACTGTGCAGTCTCATTGTAAGTTATGATTAATAGTCTAAAGGTCAAATCAGATGTAGCGCACGCACTGTGCGTTCCTATTATGCCTGCTTTTGTTTCTGAAGAGACACATAAAAAATAATAAGCCTTGATTATCAGTGGTGTTGCTCCATACGTGGTTCCATCTGTAGACTTTCTCAAGCCACCCGGCAAGCGATGTTTGTGTGAGAATTTTAAGAATTAAATCAATTCATCGTTCCCTTTGTAACATATTGTGGCCGTAAATTATGATCTCGTTTTATAAGAAAGAGTATTTATTTTAAATATCACTTAACAGATCTTTTTATGTATTTTGTAACTGTAATTTCAAGGCAACTAATAGGTAGGTAAGTGAGGTGCCAATCGAGTGAATTGTCCACAAATACCTATTAATTTATTTAAGTAAGTACTTATTTTGTTTTGCAAAGAATTTTATCAGTTGTCAAACGTATAAAACTTTTTTATAATACAAAAATGAGATTTCCAACTGATTGATGTCATAAATGTCACAATTGTCATTGTTAAAATATTTAATGTCGCCTTGTTCAAAACGTGTGTTATTGATGTTTTTGATGTGTTGCGCCGGGGTCATAAAACATATTTTATGTCCAGCGCCTCACAATTCTGCGCCTTCAGTTTAAAAGGGAAGGAACACCACCATCTTGAAAAGCTTGCTATTGTCCAGTCCCAGTGGTAAAATGTAGAAAGTTTCTTTTTGTCTTACTTTTATTACATACATTCTGCCCACTCGATAATCAAATGTTTAAAAATCAAAATTCCATCAAAAATGTGTTCCTTTAATCTATCTACTTACGTCATTATAGTCAGGATAGTGGTATAGACCAAATAAATATGTCATTCAAAACGAACTGTATATAATTTATTCCTCGAACACGATCAATATGTTTGTCTGTCAATATTGCCATTATTGGGAGTTTTTAGAATGGCGTCAAAATCCAACATTGTGGTGTGGTATTATGTATGACATATCACTTGAACTAGTGAGTTTACACCTTGTATTACGTCAGACAAGGATAATCTGAAGTTTATGGTCAGTGAATCATTAGGTCAAATTCGTGTCGTTGACAATTTTATATTATGTAAATACGGCGTTACGCGGCGCGAAAAACGTGTAATTTTTTTTGTGTCACTTACAATAACTGTATATTTTGTTTAATATTGTTCATAGCCATTGTCCATGGTCATGTAGGAGTAGTGATGCAGCATTGAACAATGATCGTAATTAATTGTTACTGAGAAAAGCAGCTGCTACGAATAATGTGATTTTTCCAGTGCGGGGTTTCCCATCGACTTTGTACCTGTGTAGTAATGACCCGTTTCCGAATAAATATTTATCTATCTATTTTTAGTTATGGCAACATATCTTACAAATAAGTACCGACAAAAAACTGCCAAATAAGTTGAAGTTAAGCAATACGGATATTTGGTTTCAATGGTTAACAATTTAAAAACATTTTAGGCTATGTTATCGTGAATTTTATTTTAACTATGTTATTGATAATTCTCTGACTAAAATTAATATTAATATGTTGTAACGCTTTGGAATACCATCTAGTTTAACATTGATGCAATGTGTTATTTTATTGTAATAAATTATTACATTTTGGAATATTTTTATGTAAGCAAAAAAATAAAAAAATATTCTTGTCGCGAATGACAGGGCGTATGAGACGATTCTAAATTTATTAAGTGGTAAAATTATTAAGTGGTTTGGATGTAACTGATACTAATGAGGAGACGATCGACAACTTCCATAACATACCGAAACTTAAATAACGAGTATCGTATGACATGATGAAGGAATTTCAGCGAAAAACCTCTTTGACCGATTGCCGACGGCGAGTGTTGATCATTCCCACACGAACTGCGCCCGTGCATGCGGCCCGATACGTATTGTTCACTTCCAAAAATGACCATCAATCGATACCCATCCATCAGCAGCTTTCAGAATAACAATTAGTATTATAAATAAGAGATTGTATTTTTTGCGGATGAAATATTACGTGGAACTTAAGAAACCGTTTCTTGATTGCACATTGCCTCCACGCCACGCAAATATTTGTACTTTGTAACGGAGCTCGTAAATACATTATGATTATTGACTTTTAATCGAAAGCCCTCTCAATCGAGGTCGTAGTGTAAAGTAAACAATCAGATAAGGTAAAATGTCATCGCTTACCCTCAATATTTGGCATTTGTTTACATTCAATCAACCATCGGCCGCAACTTGCATTTTAATAACACAAAGCTCGCATCTGATATAAAATTGCACACACCAGTTAAAAAGACATCCATGAACAACGCATTGATGTGGCTCCTGTAGACAAGTCCATGTTCATCCGAACTAACTATGATCCCGGTTACGGAAAGCGAACTGAACGTTATCAGTGGCAACACGGGAGGTTCGCGCACTGTTTTAGACACAATTAAAAAATAAACTTTCGAATCACTTTAAACTTTTGAAATTAGAAGTAGCACTCGATGTCGATCGTATTGAACGTGTGTCACCGGTGTGGAGTGAGGGACGAGTGTACGAGACAGGCGCGCGGGCAGCCTTCGCTCCGTTGAATGGCCACCGAAATGCGGCACGGTACGTAAAATACCCGGTCGAACACTATGCGAAAACCCTTACCCGCCTTTGGAAAACAAAGCTCCAGCCCTCGTGGAGACTTCCTTAGCTTTTCACTAAAAAAATACGATAACTTGCATACCTTTCACTTTCTAAAGAATATATTGTTTACATTCTTGCATCATGACATGATTTTGTTTAATCATTTTATCAATTGAAGTGCTTTTATAAACGTGAAGTGCTTTACTCCTAATAGATGTTAGATGACTAATATACTTATCTCCGTATTTTCCAGTAGTCATTATCAACATTTTAATTATTTTTAAATCTAATTATAAAAAATATTCGTCTAAAATAATTAGGTATTCAACTAAAAAAAACAAATAAGTTAAACAAAATAACTACCTAGTATTAAAATGTAAAATTTACATTTACCTCTTAATTTATTTGTTTTTTATGTCAAAATACCGTCTCTTTTCACTTCTGTTTCCACATCTTGTGTAAGTAGTTCGTGCAGACCTCGTTGGTGAATCACCGATGAGTCTATCCTAAAATGAGTTTTTATCGCGTCGCAAACGCGTGTGCTGAACGTGCACGTGGATACATCACTAATCACTCAAAACCGGAGCTAGTGATGTGACAGGTGGGATTTGCGATTAGGCGATAATGTATCCAATTATAATTCGAGCTTCGATTTTTTGTCGATTGATTCGGTCATAGCATGACATAATTCATAATAATAATCTCAATACGATATTAGTCTGTTTTAGTATATCAATAAAAGGTTTAGTTCATTGAACGATTGTATGTTTTGAAGTGAAATTAGTGAAACACAAAGAACTTCAACATTTTATTAAAAGATTAAGCCAAATCAATTAATCTATGCAAATCTGCGTCTAGATGTGTCTGCTCAATTAGTAAACAACTTTCATTTTCTTTCTAATGTTGTACTCAAGGACCAACATGAAAGTGACCTCAAAGACTTCGAAAATTGACATTGACACCGCATGACATAGTTAAGGAGATTTAACTTACTATGCCGTCATTGATAAATTGGTAGGTATAGGTACTAATGAGTTTGTATAGGTCGTGTTGTCGACTAACATCTTTCCATGACTTTAACTGGTATCACTATTAGCAAGAACTTGTAAATGACAGATGTAAAAAAAAATCTGTTGCATTTATTAGAGTTACCTCTGAACATTGCCTTGAAACTTTTTGGGTCTTTTATAGATATATCTTGAGTGTTTTTTTTATGATAATCAGTCATCCTTTTGGCATAACTTTTGTATATTTTAGTACAAAATAACTAGTACTAGTTTAAATAAGCTAGTACTTATATAAACTAGTATATATATTTTCCAAACCTAGATCATTCTAGTGTCTTTTTTGAGAACGACAATCAGTCACCCTTGGTCATGTTTCGTACACTTAAGTAGGTGTTGGTAACCTTTATGTTTATTTTGCTCGACTATTTACATTCGACACGTTGGACCACAGATAAGAACTAGTTACTACGAAATGCCACAGATAACTCATAGTTTGTACGTGACACAGTTGAAATACTAGTTTGTATATAAATTCGGTTAACAAGGCCCGCCGTTATGCGTTGTGATAATGTCAATATAGTATTATGGCCGTGATTAATACATCCCAAACGTTTCTTTTGTGTATTCTGTTTATTCGTAATAGGTGGCCAAGTATGTTATGTGAGACGGTAACTTATAAGTGATATGAAACAAAAGACGTCGTAAAACCGTTTTTGATCATCGTTCACTTTTGAAAGTATATTGATCTTACTATTATTTTATTGTAGTTTATAATAATATCAAGCATATTTTTATGCACGGAAAATTGAGAAAAAATTACTAGGAGAGATGACGTCAATTCCGTTTCAGCCTACATCTAAGAAAAAAGATAAATTTATGCCTAAAAATGATATAAGATCATAAATAAATTTTATACTCATTTGTTAAAGTTACCTACAAGATACAGAGCTGTAGTTTGGGGTCAAGGCTATTTATGTGACTGTTTGATGTTTATTATTATGAAGGCCTTAATATAATGAGCACACGGCAAATGTTCGTTAATTAAAAGTACATAGGGTTCGAAATGCCATTTACCTAGTTACCGCGAGAAAATAGAAGCATATTTTCAAAAAGAATTCTTGACACAAAAACTCGTCAAAACTCAATTTGATCGAACGAAATTTTTACTCTTCCTTTGTCATTTCATGAAGTAACATAGCAATTCTAAATTAATTATTTGTTCTCGTGTTATTGCATGTTTTATTCAGTAATCTTAGCGGAATTTTAATGAATAAATTGTGACTACATAGGACAAGTATGGACTATTAAATTATAAGTGTATTATGGTGCAATGTGATTTGAACGACAAGGAATCCCTTGAAAGTTTTAGACGGCCATTCCGCGACGACGTTTAGAATAGACAAATGCCGATCGACAACGACTTCTTATCGTGCAAAATTTATAGCTAGTTTCTTATTAGAAAAACGCGGAAGTATATTTAATAAGGCACTAAAGGAATGGCTGATAATAAATTGTTTTTATATAATTATATATTTTTAAATGTAACATAATTTATTGTTAGTTTTATTCCATACACGCAATTTCATAATTAGAATACCTACCGTTTTAACTTAAACTTTAGGCTTATGATTATTGTAAATAAATATCAATATCCAATATATTTGTTATAATGATAACACGTATAAATAGTTATATGAGATAACTATTTGTACGTGTTATCATTATAACGAATATATTGGATTTTAATTGATGTAAAATACCATTACTTGATCATATTCAGATTAAATAAATGATCTTTATCTATATATCTCTTTATGATCTTTATCTATATTCCGTGATTATTTAAGGACACAGCATTGACTCTATATATATATAAGACCATCGGTCGTCGCGTTTTCAAGATTTGTTATAAAAAAAAAGTTCTTAAAGATTAGCCGTAAGCACTAAACCTGCACCGACCCAGTCTGTGTTTTCCAAAAAGGCCCAGCCTCAGCTCTATGCTACTCCAATTCAAAATAGCGGTAAATTTCAGGCTGGGCCGAAACGGAAATGGAGATTTTCTATACTTACGAGTACATTGACATAATGACACGGCTTTCATTGAATGTTTTTACGTTGCTTTTTGCAGTCTTGTACTTAACTAGATGAAAAAGCGCTTTCCGATGGTGGCTCATCGGGTACTGGGTGAGTCACAAATTTCCCGAATTTTGCGTAACCTGAAACCTACAAGGGCGCCACGCCACGCCAATCTAAAAGTTTTAGGTATTACTCATAGAACACCATAGAATTAAGGTTAGGAAGAGTATGGTTTAAAAAAATCCATGAAAAAATACTTTTCAAATCTATGATTCTTGTTAGAGGTTAACACCAAGAAGTAGATAGTTCCACTCGATTACCTATGGAACTCATATATTTAGACATCTCCAGATAATTCAGATAATACAAAAATGACATTAGCATTAGTGCACGAAAGAAGCATTTGAGGCGCACTTTAATACTTTCACCACACTGGATAAAAAAACATAGTGACACAATAAGAAGTACGCGCTGAAAACATGATCAGAAAAATATATTTTTTTTATATTGACTTAATATTTTATTAATATTTTATTAATTCAAACATTACTAAGTACCTATCTGTTGTGGTATTAAACTGTTTAGATTTTTTAGCATCATTTTTTTTATTTGTTTTTTTTTACATTACCAAAGCTCCCATCAAAACTCAGTACTCGCAGTGTTTTTTTATCTGTGACTCTTCCTAAAGCTTAACACAACTTAGGAAGTTATCTGGATTTGGTTAGGCTATCCATAAATCGTTTGTAAAGATCTTCAGATTAGCTCAACTTGTGTATTTTGTACATATTTGTACGAAGTAGTAGTTTACTTGATTATTATATCTGTAAATATTTGCCTAAATTACAGCCTTATCGGCCGAGGTTCATACCTGTCCAAACTTGAGAGTTCATAGTTGGTATTTTATAGCTACCCGATATACCTACTCTCTTCTTATGGTGTTACTAGTTATATAAGTTGTTTGAGAGTACTGCTAAGGCATACACATTTTCCGAACGGATAAATGTATTAGTGCATGATTGGATTCGAACTCACGACCGGAAGGCGGGGCTACCAATAGACTACCAGTGCTCTCTACCACCTACTCTCTGACTCATACTGTATAGAAAGTAGTTGTTCGCGTAACCTTAAGATTCGTCACGTATTCATTTAAGATGTAGAAAACCTTTTACGCATATAGTATCGATTAAAACCCTATTATTTTAATGAACCGCATTGTATATAAATTGGGAGGATAATAAATTATTGGGAATATTATTATTTATTATTATTATTTTGCAAGATTTCGCTTTCTCAGCCGTAAATTGTAAGACCATTCGGCTGTTTAGGTTAATTTAAATTTACCGTAACACGACTAGCTTCCGCGAGCGGGTTCGTCTGCGGCCGCGGATTGCCAATTTGAATGGCATTGTTTGCGAGCCGCAGTGTAAATCACCATTTCGTACGAGAAAGCTTTTACAAGCGCACAGAGAAGAAACGTTTTAGTTGAGTTGTGGAATGTTCATACATGTTTCACTTTAGACTGCTTTTTTTTAAATGTGTCAATATTTTGGCAGCCGAATTCTATATGTGCAATGTGTGAGCATGTGTCAAATATGTTTGGACGTGCCTCTGGGTACCCCCTTAAACATTCTCGAGACATAAGTTACTGGATTACGATCTTAACATGCGTTTTTGTTGACAATATTTGGGCCTGAATTTCAAATTTGATTCGATTCTATTTAGACGGGTTGTGGAATGTTCATTCATGTTTCATATTAGACTGTTATCATTGACAGAGTTTTGGTTGGAAATTTAAATTCAAAATAGATATTACGATGGTCTTTGTTAAATAACCAGTGACTTTTTTTAATATTAAATTAATATTTTGAGAATCACTGAAATTAAAAGTGTCTTTTGTATATAAAGGAAACAATTATTTAGATAGATAAAGTAGGTAGCTGTTATTATTGTGAAATGAAAAATCTATCTATTGGTTTTTCAGGAGTACATAAACCCTTTGCCTGCTGATGACATAAGTCATATGACGTAGAACTATATCATACCTAAAAGGATAGTAAACTATACCTACCTACCTGAGCAGGTACCTACCTACCTATACACAATTTCCTTAAGTTTATGTCAATTGGCAGAAGCGCTTGCGATGTCCTCAAACTATGTATCTACCTGTCTACTTACTTAAAGGAAAATTCAATTTGTCAGAAACTATTTACTAATATCTAAAAATAGATCATATAAATTACGTGTCCCCTTCGATTCCTGTATCGGTAATCATTTATCTTTATTGTGATTCTGTATCATTAAGTCATCATTTTTATTGATTAAGTCATTTGTTTTGCAATGATTATTGGTAATTAATTCACTCAAGGATAATCTGATTAATGACACGATGAGAGGGTTTTGTCTGAGATAAAGTTTTAACTTACCGTTTGGGATAGTCTTTTCTCCTTTCACCGAACATCCATTGTAGAAACAGGTGCATTGAACCATCTTATTTTTTTTATTATCACAGGTTTTAAATCTTTGGTAAACTGTCACTCACTCAACCACTCAAAACACTGGCACTAAATTTTCAATTAAGAATAAAAATAACTGTATACATTCCAATTCAAAGATGGAATATTAACAGTCCGCGTTCAAGTTGCGTTCAGGACGCTTGCGGTTACGTTCAGTTGGCTGCGTTACGTGTAATGTGTGTCCTGAACGGATTTCCACGGCTTTTATGTGGCCGGCCGGCGTTCCACTGATAAAGGGTGCAAAAAATGATTGTTTGATTTGGAGGGCCCGGCTTGCGCCATTACGTCACGGCTGCGACGTCGTCGAGCGGTTACGACGTACGCGGCGCATGCTCTTACGCATTTGCTTAGAAAAATAAATACATGTGGCCGGTACCGGATCCAGGAGGTATGTGAAAATGCTGTTTCGAGACGCGCGGTTCTTGTTGATAACGTTTTTATGATAGTGCCTAGTCATGAGCCCGATCTATTTTTAGACTTTTCTGCCTCCCACGGTACGAAAATGATCAGTCTGCGCTATAGTTTTTTTTAAATTAATTATTACTTCGTTATTTCTTCATGTCAAAAGATGAATTCTCTTAATTATTTATGTAAGGTTAAGGTAAGTGTTATTTCAATTTAATTGTGTAAGAGATTAGAAAAATATCATGGAAACGAATATATTAGAATTTTATCAGTCATCTGGTCATAACAATACAAACTATGCTTACTTGGTGCTACATGGTATTGTGTGCATTGACCACCAATATTTATTTATTATTATTTAAGTGAAATTCCATTTAATTCTATTTCGTTCCAAAATTCTTTTTATAATTGGTGTAGGCAAGAGGCCCACTTAATTAAATTTTATAATAAAACCTAAAAATAAACTCAAAAGAATTCTTCAAATACATTCACATTTCGTGTCAGAAATATTTATACGTCCTTTCGGCCATTTTAGAATATTCTAATTTTGAACGTTTACATTTCAGTCAAGGGTGTCGTTATCCCTCCTCCTTTAAACCGCCTCTCGTTCTAAATTAGAACAGGACGTTTTGATTGGTTCATCCAGAATACTCTCTTCGTCTATTTGGTATATTAATGGCAGCCTATAGGCACACAATAACAACGTCAAACTAAGGGTTAATCATCATATATAAGGTAAGATACAAAATGTAAGAAAAAGCAGATCTTATATTATATATAAATAAAATTTACACTAGCTTATCTATAATATAAAAGTGAAAGTGCCTTTATCTGTAATAAAACAGAAACTGTCTCGTAAAGCATATTATAAAATAACAGATTATTCAGATGACAAAAATGTTTGGGATATATCTGCTCCAACTCGACTCGGCATCTGTAACAAATTTAGCAAGATCATATTAAAAAGTGTTAAGGCCAGACGACTTTCTTGCAGGATTCTTCTTGAACTGGGGTTAGGAGGAACCGGCACCGATTAAAGTGGTCTTTGTGATTTTATTGAATAATGTTTTGATTTTGACTTTGATTTTGACTTTGCTGGTCATGGCTAAACGGCTGAACTAATCTTGATGATAATTGTATTTTAGGGACCGTTTTATAGGCGTACCTATCGCCTTATAAAACGTATATTATGTATCTACTACGCGTGCGGAGCCACGGCTAGTAATATAAACTTAGAAGTAATACATAAGTATTGGCAACCTTTTAGAAAAAATAAGTTTTAATTTTTAGGTACTTTATAGAAAATAACTACATAAAAAAATCATTCAATAATTTCATTAAGACTCATCGCCTACATACATGTGCAATTACCTACTTGTATATTAGGTATTTTATGATGTATAATGTCCTGTAAGTATTAGTACTGGTATAAATTTATGAATGAAAACGTTGGTGCAGTCATACGGAAAAATTTACTGTACCTACAATTTGAAAACTATGTAGGTCATCAACATTCCTGGTTTAGATTATTATTATGACGTGATTATATTAATAATTATTATTCAAAGACAATTTTAATGATATAATTTTTTTCTTCTTTAAAAAAGGTCGCCACTTCTAATCTTCTATCTAACTTTTGACATATGAATTATAATATTGTAATTAAGTATTATAAAGTTGCAAACATCAAATACGAAATGAGTATATCAGAGGATGTTTGAAATTGAAAGTGCCAGTGACGGAAAGTTGAGGAGTAATAGGTTACCGTGGTATCAACTTAATGCTGAGAGACGAATGTCATGTTACAAGAAGTGTGATGGATTTTAATGTAGAAGTAGAGGTAGGAATAAGAAACTGACTGGATGGACTGTGAAAGATGATATGGGTAAGGAGTGACTGAGATGACAAATAGTAGAGGAGAATGGAAGAAACGAATCAATTCTGACAACCCCATCCTGTAGGGTAAGTGCAGGGAGAAGATGATTATAAAAGTTACACGCAAAAATGTACACATGGTGAGTTATGTTACCATTCTGAAATCTAAAAGTGATTTAGTCTGTCAGTTTTAATGTCAACAATGACATTAAAACCGTTTTCCAATTTTTTTTTCCCTTAACCTATCATGTGTTGTTGTTCTTGTTGTTGTTGTTGTTGTTGTTGTTTTGCTGTTCTCTATTGCAAAGATATTCCTTTAACATCCACGTTTTGCGCTTCAAGGTCACAGTTTGCCAGTTTGGCTCGAATACATCCAGATCGTCTCGCAATATTTTCCTGAGTCTGCCCCGTCGTCTCGGATCGGATATATATGAAAAATATAGCATGAATACAATACCTACTGAGTTACTTTCACAATTTTTCATTAACCCTATGGTCTTGGACAGCTGGACTGAATAAAATACAAACAAATATTTACTAAGAAGCACTTAGTACATATTTGTTTCTATTTTTTTCAAAGAGGAAAGAGTCTTATTTAAAAATATACAAAATTGATGATGGAATATGTTTAAAATGATTTTATATGACACATGACAATCAATAGCATTAGAAGAAAAGAGAGGTATAGGAAGGCCAAGAAGAAACTTTATAACCCAGATCAGAGGACGATTACTGTTACTTGTGCTGGAAAACATTAGGTGGCATGTCCTGGGGTTGTGTGAAGTCCGTAGAGAGGGAGAGGACACCATTACCCTAGACTCGGGCAATCTTCTGTACTTTTGCGAGGGTGACCAAACATCACAGGGTGGCGTAGGGTTTCTCGTCAATAAGGCCCTCTGTAACAACGTTCTAGAAATCTCCAGTGTGTCGACCAGGGTAGCGTACCTGATCCTTCGACTATCCAAGCGGTATAGTATGAAGATCATTCAGGTTTACACACCGACCTCGGCACATCTGGATGATGATGTGGAGGATTTGTATGAGGACATATCCAAAGCCTTGCACAACACCACGAAGGCTCACTTCAACGTTGTTATGGGGGACTTTAACGGCAAAGTGGGAGTCCGAGTTGGCGACGAATCCAGAGTAGGCTTACATGGTTATGGAGGTAGAAATCACAGAGGGCAAATGCTCGTCAACTTCCTAGAGAAGGAGGAGCTCTTCTTGATGAACTCATTCTTTAAAAAGAAGCCCCACAGGAAGTGGACATGTGGAAAATGTGACACAAAACGAGATCGACTTCATCATGACGGATAAAAGGCATATATTCAGAGATGTCTCCGTGATCAACAGGCTCAATACCGGATCAGATCACAGACTTGTTTGAGGCTCTCTGAATATCAATCTTAGGCTCGAAAGAAACCGTCTGATGAAGTCCACGCTCCGTTCTAATCTACTCCAGATCATGGCGGGCTCTGAGAAGTTTCAGAAGCTTCTCGGTGATAGATTCGTCGCCGCGGAACCCACCGATGACGTTGATGAGGCCCTACAAAACGTGATTGGAGCGTTGAGAGACGAGGGCATCAAATTCTGCCAAATGCAGCCTAAAGGCAGAAAGTCCAAACTCTTCGGCTGATGACAAAAAGACGAGAAACCACCCAGGCCACTTCGTCAGAGAGGTCAGACCTGAACAAGCAAATCGCGAAGATGATACGGCGCGACCTTCGGAGCTCCAACACACGCCTCATTGAGGAGTCAATAGAGCGAAACCGAGGATCCAAAGTATTCACTCAGCAGCTTGGCAGGAGCCACCTGACGAAGTTAACAACACACGACGAACCGTACTGTCAAAGCCGGAGATACTATCAGAGATCGAGGACTTCTATGGCGGGCTGTATGTGGCACATGCTCCTTGCCCCCAGCGCAGCAACCACGATTCCAGAGCCACCCTCACCCGCCACTACACCGACGAACTGCCGGAAATCAGCCAAGACGAGATCGTGTTGGCCCTGAGACAACTTAAAAATGGAAAAGCCCCCGGGGCTTTAGAGGACGGAGTTATTTCAGAGCTTCTGAAGGCTGGAGGAGCCCCTGTTGTGCAGGAGCTGCAGAGCCTCTTCAACTCCGTCCTTCATTGTGGGAAAACTCCAAAGGTGTGGAACGAGAGTTTGGTGGTTCTGTTTTTTAAGAAGGGAGATAAGACTCTTCTTAAAAATAATAATAATAATAATCCTGGACATTTCACACAGCATTATCTGGTCCCAAAGTAAGCAGAGCTTGTGTTATGGGTACCACATGACTGATATACTACTTATATACCTTTTTTTTTGTAAATACATACATATTATAATAGAAACACCCAGACCCGAGACAAATACTTGCAGATCATACAAACATTTGTCCCGTGGCGGGAATCGAACCCGCGACCTTTTGCGTCTCAGCCGGATTTAAGCCCACTGCGCCACAGAGGTCGTTAAAATTACAGACCCATTTCGCTCCTGAGCTCACGTTTATAAGCTGTTCTCTCGGGTCATTACGAATCGTCTCGCCAGAAGACTCGACGAGTTCCAGCCACCGGAACAGGCCGGGTTTCGCGGAGGATATAGCACCATAGACCACATTCACACAGTGAGGCAGATCATACAGAAGTCCGAAGAGTATAATCAGCCCCTGAGTCTGGCTTTTGTGGACTATGAGAAGGCCTTTGACTCTGTTGAAACCTGGGCTGTTTTGGAATCCTTGCAGCGATGCCAAGTAGACTATCGTTATATCGAAGTGATGAGATGTCTATACGAAGCCGCCACCATGAGTGTCCGAGTACAGGACCAGCTGTCTAAGCCCATCCAACTGCGCAGAGGAGTGAGACAGGGAGATGTAATATCTCCGAAACTGTTCACAAGCGCGCTGGAGGATTTGTTTAAGACGCTGGACTGGAAAGGTATGGGCATTAACATAAAGGGCGAGCACATCTCACACTTACGATTCGCAGATGACATAGTCTTGCTGGCGGAGTCGTTGGAGGAGCTACAACAAATGCTGGACGGCCTAGCATCAGCCTCGCGGGCGATAGGTCTTGGCATAAATTTGGATAAAACCAAAGTCATGGTCAATGACCAAATTGATCCGAGACCTGTTGCTGTTAATGGTCACCTTCTTGAAGTTGTTTCGCAATACACATACCTCGGGCAGATTTTGCAGTTAGGTAGAAACAACTTTGAGAAGGAGGTCAAGAGGAGGATTCAGCTGGGTTGGGCAGCGTTTGGTAAACTACCTCGAGTTTTCTCGTCACCCATTCCGCAATGTTTGAAAACGAAAGTTTTCAATCAGTGCGTCCTACCTGTTATGACATACGGAGCTGAAACGTGGACACTCACAGTACGGCTAGTCCACCATTTTAAAGTCGCTCAGCGAGCTATGGAACGAGCTATGCTCGGGGTTTCTTTGAAGTATAGAATCCGGAACGAGACTGACTGATGATGATGATGAAACATAAAACAAGAGCGGCCCTTACAGTAGTCGCATGTGATGTGTAACATCTGACATCTCAACTTTGCAATAAGCAACAATAATATTATATCCTGAATTAGTTATTATAAGACACTTTACACAACACTGTAGGTTAATTACACAGCTGTTACGTTCTTCTCTATTTCCCTTACACTTTCTAGTCACACACACGCACACTGTTCGCTGACAGTTCCAACCTCTCGGAAAATGGGTTGGGACTATTTGACGACCAACTCTACCACCGCGCGCGTACTTTGGTCAAATCAAATAGCGTGCGCTTCCTTAGCTTCCTGTTACACACCATCGTCCCATTTCACGTAATTACTCCCACAGATTGCAAGTAAGCGAATTGCAAGATGTTACACATCAATAATAAATGTTGGTGGACAATGAACAGAGCATAATCTAGAACCAAACTAAGCGTAACTTGTATTATAGTGACCAGATGACTGATAGTAGTAATGATGGTAGTTCTTGGACTACTATATTACTTAGTTGAACTGAAATCTCATACCACTTAGCGACAGAAGCCAACAGCCCCGTCTCGTGTCATTGTACATTGTTCACGTAATTATAATAGAAGCGAACAAAAGATACAATTATGGTACTTTGTTACACCGTGTTGAACTATTAATAATTATAAATGAAAAATACTACGCTAACATTTTATGTTAGTGCTAAAAGATACAAAATGCATAAAGCTCATTTTATTTCCTTTATACCCATTTATTTTATTTCAATAATTAACCTTCATATTGGTATTGAACATATTCATATTTATATTTTATAAATATTTAACAATTTATTTTATAATTAAAAATATGTGGGATTTTCACAAAAATAATAATATTTATGTATTTAATAAAGTTATACTCATAATTATGTTGGAATATTTACAAATGGCAATGCACAAAAATATATAATTGGGTGTTAATGATTTGGAAAGAACTTTACATAGCAAGAGCTCATGATAGCGGTAGATAATTTACAACATATTTATTTTAATAAAATGTATTGTCAAAAAAATGCAATGTTACAAACTGATGGGCTCGTACGTTTGTATCGGTGTGACTGCGTCCATCTCAGTTATCACAAAAAGCGAGCCTTTCTCAGGGAATTCTGTAAGATCGCATTATATAGCTCGAAACGTGGGGTATTTCGAACATCCTGATATATACGACTACTGAGAATACCATTAGCTGAAAACCCATGGAAACGTTCATTGTTTATGCAAATCTACTTGCGAATGATTAGGTAATGTTACGATCAGGTATTTCCATGTGAAATCAGAGTAAATCAATGACCTGACATCTGACGATCTCAGGTAATGTACTTATATTAAAAAGTATCGTAGCTAGAGATTTAACTTGAAGATTTATTTGATGTTCTACGTAGTAACTCTACGCTGCGTAGCATATCGCGTAGCGGTTTTTTTGGTAACTCGTAGCAAGATGATACTTTCTTATAACCAAAGTAATTTTTGTTTTGTTCAAACTGCATTTTTCTCTTTATTTGTTTTAGCTAAGTACTTGGAGCCGTAGTTACGTGAAACATTATCAAAAATTACATAGTTTCGTAAGCCACCAATCTGAGTACTATCGACTTAAATAAGAAAATAATGTATCTTGTTATGTTAATTTATAATTAATTTTCATATAAGTTATATTCTGGTTTTGTACTTCATGAGTATTTACACAAATCGGTGTTGCCATCTGCACTGTTTGATAGTTCTTTTTTTTTTGGTCATTCCTTGCTCTAGCCATAGCGTCCTGTCATCATTTAGTTTAGAGTAACTGTATACTCTAGTTGATATTTTAAATAGAAAACTAGGCAAAAGGAAATTGAGAAGGGTGGGATCTTATCTATCCGTACAAAACTCTAATATAATTATCATATATCAACTTCACTTAAGGTAAGTTTGTTTAATCACACATTTATTTTATTAATCTATTTTGTCCCTCTGATTGACAAATATTCATACATCCGAGTCTTAGGCAAAGAATTGATATATTTTTTAACATTATTACAGCTAACTTTGACTCGTATCCGACTTTAGAAATTCAGTGGTAGGTAGAAATCAAAACATAATAAATTACGCAAAAGTTAAGGAAGTCTGGCTCCAAAAGCCCTTATGTTCACAAATGCCGTCATAGTTCACAAGACCACAGAATAACTGCTACAGTTTCAGATTCATGGTTTCAATAAAACGTGGTTGAAAAGTCACTTTATTTATTATTTAAGTACCTGGATAACCGAGCTCTGCTCGGTAACCTAACCTAGATCGATTTATCTCCCAATAAACCCCCTGCATACTAAATATCATGAAAAACGTTAGAGCCGTTTCCGAGATTCAGATTATATATACAAGGGTATACAAGAATTGCTCGTTTAAAGGTATTAGATAGGTGACCTGATGAAGTTTTTTTTGGTAGTAAACCACTCAAATATTAAAGCGAACAATACAAAAAAAAACTTTAGAATTATTGCGAGACTCACGCACTGCATTTGATTGTTATAAATATAATATAATCGTAAATGAAATTAATGTCACCGATGTTTTTATATGCATTTGTGTTATTTTAACAAGCAAAGGGCTATTTTATAGTGGCCATGGTAATAGTAATGGCACAATAATGGTAACTTTAGCGTAATTTTTGACACATAAGCACATTTTAACAAAAATGTGCGAGTTTGCAGTTATGGTATTTCAAAGAATACCATTGATCGTATTATTTTAGTAAATGGGTATTTAACGCGTATTTGTTCCCCAAATTCAAGACTGAGTGCGGGTAGTTTCAAAAGAAATTACCTTGTTTTTCAGCAAGTCCTAACTTGCTGAAAAACAAGGTAATTTCTTTTCAGCCTGTGACCACAGGTAATGCAACATAGCTAAAATTTGGGAATAAATTATAAGCTAATTTGCGATAAATACATTTGAACTACTAAAATACTTCAAATTGTGGAATTGGGGGGCTGGTTAGGAATCTATGTCTAGATTCTTAAAGCTTAATTTCCACTGACAGCTGATATGAAGTGGCAAGCTCAAGGATCCTCAGCATTCTATACTGACCCTGAATTCCAGCTGTCAGTACCTTATGATTTATCAGCTCCGATGACTAACTTAGAAATTCGGTGATATTCTCGGAAGTACAGTCAGGTAGACAATGCTAAAGGAAATACCATCGCTATACACCTTTGAAATGGAAGTCACGGTTTCTAAGTTTCGTAATTGTTATTTTTAGAACATGGGGTCAATTTTTCAGCAGATTTTGCGTTTTTACTTTTAATTTATTTTTAACAGTTCTAATTATAATCTATAGAAGATTAATTACGACCGTAACCCCAGTAAATTACCTTTTGTATGGAAAACATGTGTAGAAAACATTCATGTGCCGCTATTAATTGCCGCTCGATAGTTAAAGAAATAATATAAAAAATATTAAAATAATGTTTTATAAATACTTTGCTTCTAAGTTCCTAGTTTCAGATTGTTTTTAATGTTATTGCTTTGTAATTCGCTATTAATGAAATAATGTCAAATTGCATGCGACTGCCGAAATTTTGGGAAAAAGTAATACTCGCATATTATGGTAAAAAGCTCCTTGCGTGCACTTTGCACGTCTTCGAACTATTTATGTTCTATGTCGGCTTTTTACGATGTTTCCTACACCGTTTCAGAGTGTAGCATATCGCACATAATGTTTTCCAATAAAAAAAACCTTTATATATATCTGTTAAATTATATAAACCCAATATAAGATTTCCTTACGTTTAAAAAGTATATGATTATTTCTTGTAATTTTCTTGAAGCCATTTTCCAAGGTGGACCGGAAACCGTGGGAGAGATGCCTCCGTATTCAAATCACTAAGAAAAAAGGTTGCAATAGTATACCTTTCCAGTTTTTCCGGTACTGTGAGAGACTGCAATTCAGCGGAACAAGATTAGAATAATTAAACTAGATAATATACTTCTATATTCAAATGAGCCTTTGTCCATACGTAAATTGTCTATGACTTTTTTTTAAGTCTTTGTCTCTGGTCCACGTTTTTGTTTGGTCCAGGTTTATTAGACAAGGTTTTATTTATTCAAATGATGAGAACTAATTGAGATCTACATAATTGTATCATACTATATGGTATTTATCGTTTTTGCTGGGGCTTCGAGAATTATAAATCAATACAATATTAACCATTTTTAGACAGAAAATCCAAAGAAAAAAAACTTTTACATATAGTTCAAATTTAATTATGCTAAGGACTTATAATGTTTAATTATATTGATTGAAGTTGTGTGTATTATCGACCTTTATTTATTTCTTATAGGTAATCTACTGAAACTTTCTCTTGAAACGATCTCTTGGCTGGGGAACTGAATATTGATTTGTAATATACATTATTTGGATTTTAATAAGTAATTACTTGTTTTATTATTAAGATTTTTAATTTTTGTTAGTTATCGTAAGAAACACATATACGATTAAAATAATAGGCGATACAGGTACTCAAACTCATATAGTTTATATTCAATACAATCACATGGATATCTTTGAAACTTACTTCGTAACTTCTTTTATAAAACAACGCACTTATCATAAAAAAGTATACTTAGACAATATTTTTATTATGTACACTATGGAGTTGCGATGATTATGCCAAGCAAAAAAGTAATATAAAGTATGCTGGCACCTTTTTGCATTAACACATTCATTTAGGCCTTTCCTCAAATCATTTCCTACCATCATTACTCTCACAACAGTTTGCACCATCTCACAATAAAAACTCTAAGCACGTGTCCACCAACACATTAACCGGCCGTTTAACTGCTTAACGTATGAACAATCAAAAGTCATAACACGAATTACGAGTATTTTATTTAGCAGTGATTCTTCTGGATATCAATATCTGTGTATCCATTTCACCTAACGCTTCGCTTGGTGTTCAATAAATAAAAGAAAATACACTAATAATTATTAATAGACCACTTAATACAGCATCATCTAGCTCTTAACGTGGATCAGCTGAGCTATCTATCGATCGTTTGTTTAAAACCATCTATATATAGCTCAACTGATCCACGCATGTATTTTATTATTTTTAGTATATTATATCTACATTTTTATATATATTTTTAGTGTATAATTCTATACATTTCTGTTATTATTATTGTAAATAAATTTAATTATGAGATGGAAGGAAAATAAACGTGCTTAAACTAATGAGAGTAATTACTTATTTCCTTTTGTCAATAATCCACTGTCCAGAATCTAGTCACAAATCCAGACTGTCAAATCATTGTAGACATAAGCGCCAAGAATTGTGACAAATATTTGTAGACCTAAGCGCCACGCCATATCGTCCGTGATATTTACACTCGGTTAAACTAACCGTCCGTTTGTTGTTGGTTAATATGGGTCGAGCAGCTAATGATTCTCGATGCACTTACCCTACCTGTATTTCCTGTTCGGCGCGAGTAAAATTACTCCTCGACTGGCTTAAATTCCTTCACTTTTGTATACCATTGTGATCGTAAAACGGTTCTTAGATATTCTTTTGCTTTGTCTAAATAACTTATTGCGTGATCCTAAGGAAAGGTACGATTGTTTTGATGCGAGAGGAAGCTGGTTTGTTTGATTTAGTACTTGTACTATTACATTACAATGTTTAATGGTAGTGTACGTATACGTACATAACATTGTTGTTTGCTGTACGACTTTTATAAAATTCAAGGTAATTGTGCTAGTGAAGTTTTTAGGACACGAAAATATCTCCCATCTATATAATAAAAATCAATTGCTGTTCGTTAGTCTCGCTAAAACTCGAGAACGGCTGGACTAATTTTGCTGATTTTGGTTTTTAATTATTTGTGAAAGTCCAGGGAAGGTTTAACAGGTGAGTAAATATGAAAAAATATGCTTTCTTTTTTATTTATTGATTCTGAGGCGGTACGAAGTTTGCCGGGTTAGCTAGTCTATCATAAGTATGTATTTAAAAATAATAATATATGTATTTGATCAGTCATCTGGTCACCACAGTACAAGTTATGCTTAGTTTGGAGTTAGATGATGCTGAGTGCATTTTCAACCTATCATCATCATCATCATCATCATCATTTAGCCCGATTGCACCCACTGCCGGGTATAGGCCTCCGGTTTATTATGCTACTCTTTCCGGTCCCTAGCAGGTCTCATCCAGTGGTTCCCGACAACACTGACTATATCGTTTGACCATCGGGCGGGTGGTCTGTTTCTTGGTCGTTGAGCATCCCTTGGCCACTACTCCGTTACCGCCTGTGTCCATCTCCCGTTATTAATTCTTGTCAAGTGTCCAACATTATTAATATTTATTTATTTGGCAGTGATCTGGATCAGTTGAGCTATCTATAGATCGTTTTCAACGGTCCTTGGATAGCTCAACTGTTTCACATGTATTTTATGTTATTGTATATTTCTATCTATCTCTATACCAAAACTCATCAAAATCGGTTCAGCGGTTTAGGCGTGAAAACGTGACAGACAGACAGACAGACAGAGTTACTTTCGCATTTATAATACTAGTAGGTAGTTTTAAATATATATAGATATGACTGGCCTCGTAGCTCAGTTGGTTGTAGCACTACTTTCTACGATGTAGGTTGTAAGTTTAAATCCTTCCCAGAACATTTGTGTAATGAAGTGGTGTTTGTTCTGTGTCTGCGAGTTTTAAAGTTTCATAAGTTTGTATTTAAAAATAGTATGTATTATAAATAGATGGTGCTGTGTGCATTGTTCACAAATATATATATCTATTTTTTTATATATATAATACAAATCAACTGTCCTAAAAACTTAGTCGAGTTAATCTCGTAAAAACTAAAAAGCACTATTTTGATTTAATAATAAAACTACTGAACTGATTTAAATGTAATTTATATAGGACTAATTGAAAAGTATAGCCTTTCAAATAAAGAATATTTTTTCAAATCAGCTCATAAATAAGTAATGACTTATGAGGTAGCAATCGTAAAAAAATAAACTATTTTTAACTAATATGTTTGGGTGTGTGTTTGTTAATTAACCTCGCAAATAGCTGAATCGATTTAGAAACATAAAATTTGGAACTTGGACAATTGGAAACTACACTCCTAGTTTCAACTAGAAAAAGTAAATAAGTCCTTTATGGGGAACTCAGTTCGCTTCTTTATTAAGCTTCATGAAAATAAAACTAAACTGTATTAAGGAATTTAAAGCTTACATAAAGGGTAGTTTTTTGCAGAAAGCGTATTAATAGTAGATTGTTGCACCGAGCGCAAAGTGAGTTATCAATGCACGAGTGTTATGTTGGTGCCCGAGCGCAAGCGAGGGCACTGAATTAACACGAGTGCATTAATTACTCTCTTTAGCAAGGTGCGTAATTTACTTTTCTTTCAACTACCAATCTACCAACTGTGATAAAATATATATACTCAAACTAAAAATATGAAGAATCAAAGTTTTACAATGGTACAATATGCGCGCCATTTGTTTTTTTTTCAACAAGTCGGTTTTTTTCAGCCGATTTTTATTATCAGTATCTTTTTAATCGAATGCAAACATTTTATATTAAACTTAATGGGAGATAATTAAACTTAATGAGAAACCTCTGTGGTAAATTTATATCTAAATAAAAAGTAAAAAGCAGTGCTATAATGAAAAACAGTGCAATAATGAGATTTCATATAACATTACTGCACTGTTTTGGTTCTAAGCAAAAAATACGTCCTTTGTGATCGGTTTTGTAGTGATTAATGATAACATTACTAAGTTGTTGAAAGAAATATATAAATTACTAAATTATTGATAACAATGGATGGTCTTGCTCTGCCCTCGGACAGTTAACCGACACACATGAAATGTATAAATTCTCTTGCATCAGTATTTCGTAGTTAAAGCGCTAGGACCACAACCAGTTCAGAACCAGAAACCGGTATTATTATTATTATTATTTACGTTTTAAAGTGATCCTTGTGATTGTATTGAATACAATATCTTTTGAATTTGACTTTGGACCTGGAATAACACTTGAAGTTTACGGCCACCGGCAAAGTCACATTCAGCATCGAGGGTAGCAGCAGCAATCTTCGAGGATGATACATTAAGAAAATACTTCACTGGTCCACTTTCACATAAAGGGTCATTGGATCATACGCGGATCCAAAGTGAACCGGTGGATCCAAGAATCCAAGATCTATGCATAAAATAAATAGGTTATGAATGGGTCATGAATATTCGGTTCTTAGAAATGCTGATTTCCTCATAACGTTTTGAGCTATTGGTAAACACGTACAGTGTCTTTTCAAATCGAAAGGAGGTGGTCGCTTTCCTATTAGTTTTTTCTTCTTCCTGTAATGGCATATGTCTTGCTGACAATTTTGCCGATGTCAAGTGGTTTTGTTGTGTTATAATATCGCCACAAAGTCGTATTCGATTGTCAATTATTTATTCTAAGCGTCATTGCGGAATGGCGGTCTAAAATTTGCATGGATTCCTTGTTGTACAAATAAAAAAAACATAAATCACTTAAAATTAAATTGTCTACACTTGTGCAAAGAAGTCACAATATATTGATTAAAGATTAGATTACATTACCCAATAAAACATGAAATAACATGAGAAAATCGAATTAATCTCCTTGAGCTACGAGTATGTTACTTCTTAATAATGTCAAAAGAGAATTCCTTACTAGCTTCTTTCGCCTTTTCTTTCCATAATGGCATTTTTGTTGTCACTTTTGCCAGTGACAAGTGATTGTTTGGTTATAAAGTCTTAGTCGATCGTCATTTGTCTATTCTAAATGTCATAATAGAACAGCCGTCTAAAACTTTCTCGGGATTTCTCGTTCAAACCAAATTGAAATATAACTACACTTATATAATTGATTCAGGCGTGACTTTGCGGAAATCCAATACAAAACATTAAACAGATGGACAAATATTTAGTACAATTCCGCCAATCTATTCCTAAAGAGTTACCTCCAAAAGAAATTCGACACGTGTTTCGCCCCTCCACGAGGCATCATCAGGAACATTTGACTCACTCCGCACCCCGACGAAAAAACACACTGCTCTGCAGACTTGTTACTTCGAGGGGCGAAACACGTGTTGAATTTCTTTTGGAGAGAACTCTTTAGGAATAGTTTGGCGGAATTGTACTAAATATTTGTCCATCTGTTTAATGTTTTATAACTTCACTTATAATTCAATGGTCCATACTTGTGCTATGAAGTTACAATTTATTGATTAAAATTCCGCTAATAATTCTAAATAAAACATGCAATAGCACAAGAAAAAATAATTAATTTAGAAGTGCTATGTTATATAAAATGTCAAACAATAAATCCCTTACTAGATTATAACTATGATGAATATTTCTTCTGGAATGGCATCTGTCCTGATATAAATTGTGCCATTATCAAGTGTGATTATTTCGTTATAATATCGTCTCAAAGTTGCAGTCAATATCGTGTTAGTTACTCATTTCAAACCAATTCGAATTTCAAATTATTAAACTGCGTCTATCGTGCATTTGGCATATGTTCGAGCTATTTAGAACCAAGATATAAGTAAGTAGGTCAACTTACAAAGATGAATGTAGTCCAGACGGCAACGTCCTTAGATCGTCCAGTGTAGCTGAGTGGGCGATGGCTGATGGGCGGCGATCTGTCAATAATCACAATGACATTACAGTAACATTATTATTGACAGTAAATACTCTTTGCATTGAGTTACAAGAAAAAATACTATTTCTATGGGAGTAGGCGCACTTGAGGAGATTCACACATTATGTTAGTTCGTATAAAAAATAATCCGTTATGTACTCGATTTCTCAGAAATTCAGGGCGTGTACTCGGCAAATCGATAACGATAGCATATTTTTTTTTCGTGGTGAATTCAAATTAGCGTGTCGTCTATTGTGGATTACGACATCGGTTGTCTAATGTAATGTATTTCGTTCCATCGTTCAAAGACGAAACGATGTAACTATAATTACGTTTTAAAAACAAAAAGAAAACTGACTTCATTGGATGCAATTTGAGAGGATAAAATTATTTTATTTTGAAATTTATAGTGGAAAGTAGATGTATTTTGTTTATATATAATATGGGTAGACCAACTAAACGCACTGTTCTGCACTGCAGGAAACGAAAACATCATCGATGTATACAATTTTTTGATTTTTGTTGCATTTTTAAAAACCGCTCGACCGATTTCAATAAAATTTAAATGCCTGGAAAGTATACCCTTTGAAACAAAAAAAAAATAATATCGGTTCAGGCGTCTTTGAGGAATCGGTGAACATACATAAAAAAAAAAGATTCCGACGAAATGAGAACCTCCTCCTTTTTGATGAAGTCGGTTAAAAAGTAGAGTTGCACGATTATTGTTTCGATTTATCGTTTCGCCGAGTACACTCCGAGATTAGAAGATATAAACAAGTTCCACTTTCTGTTGGCGTTTACGCTTGCGGTATTAAATTGTATGGATATAACATTAGCTTGTGATAAGTCACGTGACTGAATCAAATCAAATCGAATCAATTGGAGCGTGACTGCAGCTGTCATTTTCATACAGTTTGTTCTTTCCGCAAGGTATTTGTGAGGACCCCCAGAATGTTTAGCTTCGCCTGACTGAAATTTCTTAAAATAAAATGTACAATGTACCTTATTATATTTAAATAAATCAAAGTCTGAATTAATGTAACATTTTTAAGTGACATTTTATTTACTTACTAATTGACATGTGATTGACGTGTCATTTTAGGCATCATAGGTCAACAATCGTGCAAAACCCTACTCTTAACTACATCATTTCGACTCGTTTTGAGCGATGAAACGACCGTCATTTTTGACAATTGATGTCGTAATCTTCTATAACATACAATAATTTGAGTTAGCCAACGAAACAACTGTCAATTCAACTGAATTCGACGTACATGTCAACAACTTTATCGTTTAGATATATCGAAATCGGTTCGTAGAGTAGACGCCCAGCAATATTAACTGATATTTGCATAACATAGGAAGAGGAATCCAACCGCTTGGTTTCAATGATAAACCGGTGCTTAAATAGCTCCAAAGACTTCGCATCAAACCAATGATGTCCAAACCATTGCTAAAGGACCATAAAGTATAAAATATGTTCAATTTAATTACTTCTAATAGGACGGTCACCTACTCGTCGTACGTGTTCATTTTCTAATTCTGCGCGTAGGACGACTATAATTTATTAAATTGCTTACTATTCATTTTATATTAGTGCAGTTAAGTTTCTATAAAAGCTGGGAGCTTTTCGAAACTGTAAGGCCACGACGGAGGCCTTGAGCGGCCTATTATTGTCACGAGTAGTAGCATTAGTGTAGTGAAAATACATGCGACTTTCTGTCATCTTATTTTTATATGTTCAACTCCGTACTTCACTTCGTACTTCACTTTTTAAGTGATATGATTTAGGTAAATATTCCGAGACATAACTAAGAGAAAACTGAGTCCAAACACGCTCTAGTGAGTTAATTCGCGCGGTATAAACCGCGCTATTCTAAATGTAGTATGTAATATTCAACGCGGGTTTTCCGCCAATGCATGTGCCTACGTCTGATTCGATGTTTCACAGAATGGCGTGATCAAATTTGTGGATTCTGATAAAAGAAAGCGTGAGTTTGGATTATGATATCAGACTTAGCAAACTTCCTCAATCCTTATGTTCCTACATACACCTTTAAATCTTTGTCTTAAATCACCAACAACAAGAAAAAAACTCTACAAGGCTTTCGGTTGTGCGTTCATTGTAAGTCAGGAGTCGGTCAGTGGATTGTTAGACAACGAGGTCAACGCTATAATACGGTGATCGTTTCTTAGCAAAGCTTTCTGTCTGATTTAATATGTGACGGATAAAATGAATAATTATTCCGGTAACATAAATCAAAGCTTCTGTTTGCTAATAAACGGATTATTTTCATGTTTGCAAGTAGTATTTCCTATTTTGATTCGTTTGATAGTTGTAACTGTGATAGCTTTTACGAAAATGGAAATGTATTTGATTTATTATAAAGTGATAGTACCTAATTACAGTTTTATATCGACAAGTCCAAATTCAGTGTGAATTATGATGTTGGGTATAAAATTTTGCAACTTCTTATATTAAGCGTTTTTTTTATCTAAGGCCTAGCACCCACTGGCAAGTTTACCAGTTTTGTTTAAACTGCGCTATTCTGAAGTATGTAATTTTCAACGCGGATTTTATCGGTAGTGCGTGCGCCAACGTCGATTCCATATCCCATAGAATATCGCTACAAAACTCACCGCGGTTTAATCCACAATGCGTCTTTTGCCTTTGCATTTTTCAGATACCTAATCGATAAGCAGAAATCATAATTACGTTTTCAAAAATAAAAAGAAAACCAACTTCATTTATATAAAAATACGAAATTTCGAAATTTACTTACATGACATACAATTTTTTTCCAGCAATTTTGATTTAAAAACCAAAATACTGAAACGATTTTGATGAAATTTCTATGTAACCAATTGGAAAGTATATCCTTTCACATAAAAACAACCATAAAAAAACCGAATTGAGAACCTCCTCTTTTTTTGATGTCGGTGAAAAATAAAACTGTTAATGAACTAGGCGTTGGCGCGGATGATGTAAAGCGCAAGCGATTAATTTTAGAGACCAATAAAAGTTTATTACACGCTATGTACTATTGAATTAAGAAATAGCATTGAAGTTCAAAACTCTTGTTACGTCCGTGACAAATAAATAAACCACTAGAACTTCTAGTGATGGGAAATGCCAGCGAAAATTCAAGACCGAATGTATAAAAAGCAGACACGTTTATACGTCTCTATATTGATATCGTTTAACCTGCTGGTTACACAGATCTTCACGAAGACCGCTGGATAGTTTATAAGCATCTCAATTTAACATTAAGCAAATGTTATTTATCGTTAGATATAGAACCTAACTGTAAATTTTTTAATTTGTTGTTTTGATATTAATAAATATTTATACATTTTTTTTAACAAGTAGTTAATAACTTCAAAATATAATGCTCCGAAAAAACAAACGCCAATTGCCAGTTCCACTCCTTATAGAGTGCTCTTTATAGAGTTAGTTTATCCCTATAGTATCTAAAAAGAATGTATTTTGCATATTTTTTTAAAATTTATTTACAATCTTCAACAACCCACTCCCTTCAAGACGTAGGTTCTAAAAATCCTAAAATGAGTACTTCTTCCTACATAAAACGTTGATTCAAGCTTGGGTCGATCGCATCATGTGTTAAAAACCTCAATAAATAAATTTTTTCTAACATAATTTCATTGCTTTTTAAGGGTTGTTTTGGAAATATTTAGTTAGTTAGTAGAGGTGTAAAATTTCCATACATACATCCCCATTTCATCCTTATTAAGGGTTGTTAAAAACTCTTATATACGTGTCGATTTATTTTGTATTTAAGCTATAAGCTATACAAACCAAGTTTTAACCAAATAACACTGCGCATTAAAAAGTTCCCATACAGTTTTTAAACCCCTATTGCACAACCCAAATTTTAAGCAAGCCGAATCACGCGTTAGAATGTATCCATACATATTTTGAACTTCCATTGCACCCCTTTTTGAGGGTTATTTTGAAAAACCCTAATACACGTTTTATTTTATACTAATGGTATACAGACCAAATTTAAAGCAAATCGCATCACGCGTTAAAAAGTCCCAATACAAATTTTAAACGTCCAATGTACCCTTGTTTAGGGGTCGTTCGAAAATAAAAACATGTTAGTCTTTTATTATTTGTATCAGAGTATATTTGTGGAAAATTTAATAATTATTACTGCCAGGAATACAAAGTTTGTTCTCTTTTTCACTCTCTTAGGGGTTGAATTTTGGAAAATCCGTTCCAAGTGAGCGCCTACACCTCTCAAAAAATATTTTTGTCAAATTTCAAACCAGTGATCCTTGTAGTTTTGGAGTAAGTGAGTGAACCAGTGAGTGGATTTCTCCTTTATATAGTCATCGGGTCACCATACAAACAATACAAACTATACTTAGTTTGGGGCTAGATGGTGTTGTGTGCATTGTCCACCAACACTTATTACTATTAATAAGATTTATAATCCCACATTTGTGGTTACTAGCCATTTTGGGGTTTATACAAACACGCTTAATTTTCCTTTCACGCTAACGCCCTTGCGGAGAGATCAAATTGTATGAAAACGTGATTGTCACGAGCTAGGGTCATATCCACACAATTTAATCTTGTCCTCTGGTCTGGTCTTGGTTTATATTTAAGTATAAGCCTAAAAAGTGACAGGCGAAATTGTACCTTCCGCAAAGGGCAAAAAAGGAGAAGAGGGTGACAATGAATTTAATTGAATTAATTTATCTACAGAAATATACGAAGTTATATATAATAACATAAGATACACGGGAAACAGTCGACTATCTAAAGACCTACTTTTAACTCAAAACGATATACGATATTAATGATTTGTGAGTTTTTCTGCTACACGATATTTTCTGCACAGATGCATGCGCTATGATTACAAGATAAACTCAAGTCTTTGCGGGTGGGTTTTATTGGCAAACAAATCGGTCTACACTCTTTACTACTTTTACTGCAAACATTACCCGTACCACCGGATCCACTGTCACTAAAAACTCGATCACGATTACGACACACAACACTCACGGTATCTCGACGCATAACTTGTACCTCAAATTTTCATGTCCACACATACTCACCACAGGATTCCAGGCCCCCCGACAAAAGGTTTAAAAGTTATTTATCTAAGGACCGTTAATACGATCTATAGATATCTCAACTGATCCAGATCACTGCCAGCAATCACTGTTTTCGGGACAGCGTCCCGAAAACACTGGTTGAATTGACAGTTCTGTCGAATAAAATGATCTATGATTGTGTTGTAATGTAATAATTTCAGGTTGGCCTAGTTATATCAGTTGAACTTCGCAATATGCGTAATCAATTACACAAAATCGTGTATTATTAGCTCGTACATATATATTTTTACAATAAAAATGTTATTCATTATGTCAATCACGCTTTGATTCGGTTCTGTTTACGTTCGGGCAGGAAACAAATTTCCAATGTAATTAAAACACAAACAAAGTAAATCTTTTCGTTGCCAATTTGTCTAAAAATCAGACCACAGTACCAATGATATTACATATCAAGCTTTAGATAGAGACAATCGATGGGTTTTTAGAGCGTCGCTCTGTCACTCTACAGTGGGCACGGTAGCCGATTATGCCCGATGTATAATATATTTTGCCTGATTTACTACTAAACGGACTAACCAATTTTGATTTAGATTTTTTTTTTGAAAGGTGATTTAATTGATTGTGTTCCATGATTAAAAAAAAACTGTTCAGTCATCTGAAGATCATTAGCTATTTCTAGTTATTGAAGGGTTTTGAGCAACTTTCACAGGTCCGATTTATAACTGAAGAACAAATTTATATATAGAACTACCTAGTATTACTCTATGCACAGACTACTAGGATGTACTTAATCAAAAATCTTCGTTTGAAAGCACTGTCGAAAATAACGCAATCCCGCAACGTTTAATCAACGTATAATCCAAATAAGAGCGAAACCGTTTCCGTTATAGTGATTATAGCGGTAGTGATTAGGGGTGTAGTGGAGTGTTCCGTGTTTATAAACCTCCACAAACTCTTCTCTAGTGGCTCCAAGAAGCTGTAACCACAGCGGCCACACCCTGGTAAACCACGACAGTGGGCTAAACCTAGAGAAGGGGGCTACTTCTACTAACATCTGTAGAGTAGCTGTCGGATGATCCCTGACTTGAATTTAAAGTATAGTGCAAAGGCAAGATATGGCGATGCAGCAAGGCAACGTGACATGCCTTAAGAACGCTTGCCAGGATCTATGTTATGGCATGCGGCCAGTCACTGCATCCCTGTCATCACCGGTCGTACCGGGAAACCGGTCCATCGGGTTACGGTGACACGGGACGAGAGAGTGGGCTTGCACCAGCGCAACCGTTTGTCTACTTAAAATAATTCCCGCGCCGATGAACCTTGGCAAGATTTTGGTCTTGGACACAAAAAAGACTTATGGCGATAGAGCAAATGGCGGTGGGGTTTCGGGTACCGGTATACCCGGATCTTAGCTGTTACTCTGCACATACGCGGTCAGATGAGAGTGGTCGCTCCTGGAATCGACTGAAGCGGGAGGACGGGTTCGGCAGCACATCTGATGACTAAGCAGCCCTATTTAGGGTCACTCTGCTTACCCCTGCATGGGGAGGGGCCTAGAAAAGGTGGCCCAAACATAGTCCGCTTCAACCTTAATCTAGATGGCAAACCGCGGTCATCGGGTACCGAATAACCGCGATCGAAAACAAAATAAAGTAAAAATATCATCTTCTAGAATACTGACCTACGCAACCTGGAATGTACGGACTCTCTTAGATAATTCAACCAACTTATGTCCCGAGCGAAAAACTGCTCTAATTGCAAGGGAACTGTCTAAATATAAAATAGACATTGCAGCCATAAGCGAGACTCACTTAGCGGATAGCGGTGAGCTTTGTGAGAATCGTGGTGGATATACCTATTATTGGAGTGAAAACCCTGCTAATGAAAGGGCGGGTAATGGAGTTGGTTTTGCTGTCAAAACCAGCATAACTCGAAAACTTTTAGAAAAACCAAAAGGTATCAATGACCGACTTATGACCCTCAGACTTCACATCAGTAAAAACAAATACCTTCATCTCATAAGTGTATACGCTCCAACCATGTCATATTCCGACGAAGACAAACTGCACTTTTACGATGAACTTCGGAAAGTTCTTATAGGAATACCTTTAAGCGACAAAATTATTCTCATGGGTGATTTTAATGCTCGAGTTGGGTCTGATCACCACATCTGGAAAGAAGTTCTTGGCAGGCACGGTGTCGGTAAATGTAACTCAAACGGAGAACTGCTTTCATCTTTTTGTGCAGAATTTAATCTTTGTGTTACTAATACCTTTTTTCGTATGGCCGACAAGTATAAGACATCTTGGATGCACCCACGCTCTAAGCACTGGCATCTAATTGATTATTTTATTGTGCGCAGGGCTGATCTGAAGGATGTGCTAGTTACCAGAGCTATGCGCGGCGCCGAGGGCTGGACCGACCACCGTTTAATACGGTCGAAAATTCGTCTCAGCTATAAACCTCCTCGCAGAGCTATGCACAAAATACCTTCCAGGCTAGCTTTTGGGAAACTTATAAATTCAAATGAATTACAACAAAATCTCAATGCTGTGTTTAGCACTGTAGCACTTGAAGCAACGGGTTCGATAGATGAACATTGGCGCTCTCTGGCCCAATCGCTTCATGAATCCGCTGTACGTGTTGTCGGAAAGCAGAAGAAGAAAAACCAAGATTGGTTTGACGACTCTGATGCTGAAATTGTGAAGCTCGTTGATGACTATAGACGCCTGCTGCAAGACTCTACAAGGGTAACAAATAGAAGGACCGTTCAACGTGAGCTTAAGTCAAAGGTACGAGTACTTAAAAACCGTTGGTGGACAATAAAAGCGCAGGAGCTGCAACATCTTGCTAATATAAAGCAAATTGGCAAATTCTTTGAATGTGTTAGGCCCATCTTTGGCCCACGGCATAAAAAGTCTTCTCCAATTTTCTCCGGCGACAAATCAAGACGTCTGACGGACCATGATGAAGTGTTGGATCGATGGGCTGAACATTTTAGTGGGTACCCCACTAAACCAGTTAACCCAGTGGTTAACCCAGCTAGTCACGGCGCGGATCTAATCCATATTAATTCCCTTCCGGCTCTGCCAACATCTACGAAGCTTGACGATCCACCGTCTTCTGAAGAATTCTTTAGTGCTATTAATCGGCTTAAAAACGCCAAAGCCCCCGGATCAGATAGTCTACCAGCTGAACTTTACAAATACGGTGGACCAAATGTACAGAATAGACTTTTTGAGCTGGTATTGCGCATATGGGAGTCTGAAGTAGTGTCTCAAGACTGGAAGGATGCCTCTATCTGCAAGCTTTTTAAGGGCAAGGGTGATACATCAGATTGTGGGTCATATAGAGGTATTGCTTTGCTCAGTGCTACTGGTAAGGTGTTGGCCCACATTAAGAATCGTCAGCTAAGAGAGTTGGCTGAATGAATCCTGCCTGAAAGTCAGTGTGGCTTTCGGCCGAGCAGGGGTACGATCGATGCGGTCTTTGTCGTAAAACAATTACAAGAAAAAAGTCTTGAACAACATCGTCCTCTATATATGTGCTTTGTGGACCTGGAGAAGGCTTTCGACCGTGTACCGCAATCTGCTCTATGGATCGTTCTTGAAAAATCTGGATGTCTTGAGAAGTTTATAAGTATTGTGCGCCAATTTCACGATGGAATGATGGCTCGAGTACAAGATGATAGCGACTTTTCAGATAAGTTTCCAGTGACGAGCGGCTTCAAACAGGGCTGCGTGATGGCTCCAACTCTCTTTGCTGTATATTTTGCTGCTGTACTGAGAGACTTCGATATTAGCTGCACTAGACAAATTCGACTTGATGTGAGAACTGACGGAAGTGTCTTTGATTTGTCCCGTTTTAGATCTAAACGCATGGTACATGACTTCACTATCATAGATGCTCTCTACGCAGATGACGTCTGCTTGATGGCTGACGATGTTTGTAGTCTACAACATCTCCTGGACCACCTAGATGAATCGTGCAAAAAGTTTGGTTTGGTCATCAGCGTCTCCAAAACTCAAGTGTTTAAACAACCAGCACGTGGCACCACTGCAGACACTACGCCGGTATCTCTAGATGGTAAAGGACTCGAGGAAGTGTCATCATTTCGCTATCTAGGAAGCTAAATTCGTAATGATAATCGTCTGGAAACCGAAATCTCCTCCGGAATTGCAAAAGCAGCTGCTTCTTTTGGTCAACTTCGAACTCGAGCTTAGGATTCGTATGACTTACAGTTACACACTAAGATCTCTGTGTACAAAGCCATCATCCTTCCCATTTTGCTTTATGCACCGGAAACATGGTGTCTGTACAAAAGTGACATTAGACGTCTCGACACCTTCCACATGAGATGTCTACGCAAGATTCTTTGCGTGCAGTGGCATGACAGAGTACCAAACTCTGAAATTTTAAGACGTACCCAGCTGACTGGAATATAATCTTTGCTGATATAAGGCCAATTGAGATGGTGTGGTCATCTAGTACGCATGGATGACTCCAGGCTGCCTAAATCTGTATTTTACTCACAACTACATGAGGGAAAACGCAGACCTGGGGGTCAGTTCCTTCGCTATAGGGACGTATTAAAGCTTCATCTTAGAGCTTGCGATATTTCAGCAGATGATTGGGAGGAGCTTGCGCAACGGAGACGAGAGTGGCGCAACTCTGTTAACTCTGATCTGAATAACAAGTGCCTTCTTAAAAAGACCCGACCCAAGCCTTCTTACAACTATTCTTACAACTCTTTAGGTCAGTTATACTGTGCGCCATGTAACAGGACCTTCAAGACAAAATTTGGCTTTGCAAGCCATTTTCGCTCTCATGTCCGGAGCTAATAAGGTTCGCCGTTGACGGATACGTCGAGGAGGACATCATAGCGGTACGAAATATGTCAAAAATACCGTTTTGACTTTGGTTTAGCTTTGGATCAATCGTTCAAAAATACCGCAGTCGGCCCCCTGGAATCTACAGGATACCCTACTCTTCACTAACTTAGAAAGTTATCGTGTTTCAACTCATTGAAAGGGTCTCAATAAATTTATAATAAAGACGGACGACTCATGTAAACCAGGCCTAAATAAACATCACTACGCTACCTTCAACCCACCTACGCAACAATTAGTTCCAACAATACGACATAAGGCAAAATCCTTATTAATTGCGCTTCTATGAACATTTATGGTTATATTTGTAAGGGTTGAACTACATCTGACTGCATGATACAGCACCATGTGCTTAAAGCGTGTTTAGTAACGTCATCAGCATGACGTTATTAACGTTACAGTAAAACGCTAATTTCAGACATTTTTGGACCTTGATAGATTTAACTGTTCTTATTTTTTTATCTTCATATCCTCTTAAACGTCATAAGTATGCTCAGTCATTCTAATTTAAATAAATAAAGATGACATCCATTTCTTCGTTTGTCATTTCATGAAGTAACATAGCACTTCTAAGTGAATTATTTTTTCTCGTTTTATTGCATATTTTATTCAGTAATCTTAGCGGAAATGTAATGAATAAATTGTGATTTCATAGCACAAGTATGGACAATTGAATTATGGTGCAATGTGATTTGAACGACAAGGAATCCCTTGAAAGTTCTAGACGGCCATTCCGCGATGACGTTTAGAATAAACAAATGGTGATTGACAATCGACTAAAGCTTTAGAATCAAACAATCACTGGCAATAATGTCACCATTATGACACATGTCATTAACGAAGAAGAAGAAGAAGATTTAAACAACACATTAGGTAGTGATTATAGGATAGACCTCTACCCTATTAACAGTCTAACTCATGTGTGAAAAATTTGCGTGATGTAATAGATACAAGAACGGAACTCCCGCTTTCAACCTTCATGGTCTGCGACTGACTCACTATCCCACTGGTTATTAGTAAACTCAATATAATTGTATGCATCCAGCCTACGCATTTCGCTACGATTTTCACTTTATTACAAAAATTTGCATGCAGACACGCTAAAAATTTACGCAAAAATGTCCGACAAGTCACTTTGATTATTTTATTAGTCACAGTAGTAAACTTTGGATAAACTTGTAGAGAAATAAAAGCGAGATATTTCGTGTCGGGCAGCACTCGCTTATAAAATATTTCACTTATTTTATTACAATTTTATTTAATATCAACTCTTGTTGTTTGAATGGCTTTTACATATTATTCGTTATTCAAATATGGGTTTGTTGAAATACATTTTAACTACAGTCATGTGTAGTATATTATAATAATGTTAGAAGACATATGTTTTGGGTCGAACCGGAATAAATACCAAATGGACAGCAAAATGGAACTTAAATACAGTCACGCAATTTTAAAAAATCATGTTCTTTTAAATCAATCGCTTATAATTTTGGCAAGACCTTAGGTTTCTACTGAGAACTTAGGCGGAGCTGAGCCCAAACTATTTCAAATATTTATTTACTGAAATATATTGTATTGTATGTTTATTTAACGTGATATAAAATATAATATAGGGATCTGATAACAAAATGATTTCACTTAGTGTTGATTAAAGGCAAACATTGGGCCCATTCATAATAATAATTATAATAGTTTTATTAATATCAAGCAATACAGGTGTAATACATGGTTTGTTCTTAAATATTGGCGATGGTTTGTTTCAGTAGATAATGTTTAGACAGGACCTACACTAAGTCATGGAGACTTGTGTTATAGATCCTGCTGTCCTTCAAAGGTCTTTACAGTTCGTAGCCATATCATCCTAATTGTTTACTTGTTACGTGTAATTGACGCATAAGTAACTAGTAAAAATGTATCTCAACGCCGGGGTAGGTATAGGTATAAAACGCCTGCCATCCTTTGAGTAAAAAATCTCCGCACGAAAAACTCCGCTGCCATTTTCCCGCAAGATTTGTCCGAAGCCTTAATTAATTCATGAGATTTAATTATCGATTAATTTGACAAAAAAGCGTTTAGTATTCCGATCTTATCGTTAAATTACAATTATCACATGTCATACCAATCACACTCGAATTAAACATGAGTTGGCTGTGGGACGATCTGTCATGACCCTTATCATTATAATAATTTGTCATCATGATTATTAAACATATCTTTGTGTTTTGAAGTGATAAAATCTTATGGGAGGGTAAACCATTTCGTTATGTAACGCGTTGCGGCGCCAGTCTGTCTGGCATCCCTTTATCTCACGCATACTGCAGTGGTAGGCAGGATCCTCCTCTCTCACTCTAACCCACAGCGCTAGTTAGATTAGTTTAAGTTATCACTTCTGTCGGGCGTCTCAAGACGCACAGGTTTTTTAAATTAAGACATCTAGGTGAGATAATGAGGTATTAATGACACAACCTTGTTCGCAAATTAATTTCCATGTTGTCATCAGTTTTCGGTCATTTTTAGGGTTCCACAAGGAAGGTTCTTATAGTTTCACTATGTCTTACTGTCTGTCCGCCCTTAATCTTGCTCATGCTCGTAGACAATTGGTTGTATCATGATAATAATTTGATAACGCCAAGTTGCACGAAAATATTATTTAGTAACCCCTACAAAGTAAAGAAATAAAAACTAAAAAAAATGATTTTTAGGGATACCTTTCCTACATGCAAAGTGAGGTAGATTTTGTCAATATTTTACGACCGAATGGTATGACATATCGTTGGATAGGTATTATATAGATACTACGAGCTTTCTCAAAGAGTTTTAAAATATTAAGCTTTGAAGTGGGCATTTTTGATAGAGGTCAGTTTCCGGCTAAACTGCTAAAACCTAAAATATTTTACAAAATAGTTGGATATGTAATAAAGTTACAAGATAATTATCATGGATAGTAATGCTTTACTATATTTTGAGTAACAGCCTGATTTGTAAACCTTAAAAAAAAGACTCATACTATTTTTGTTTGATATGCTAAATATAATAAATAATAAATAAATAAATAATCCCGGACATTTCACACACCATCATCTGGCCCCATAGTAAGCAGAGCTTGTGTTATGGGTACCAACATGACTGATATACTACTTATATACTTTTATTTTTTTTGTAAATACATTCATATTTATTTATTTTATTTATATAATCCCTTATTGCACAAAAAAAATAATAAATGTACAATAGGTGGGCTTAATGCTTAGAGCATTCTCTACCAGCCAACCTGCAAGGTTGAGAAAGTAAAAAGTAGGCGTGCTAACTTAATCTAAAAATAGGGAAATATAACACAAAGTCAACATATTGAAAAATAAACTCCTAAAAATTAAATTAAATAATATAAATATATATATATATATAACAAATAAGATACATTTAAAAAAATACATACAATAACAATTATCAATTACAATAGTACAGAAAATATTGAAGATAATTATATAAAAAATAGTACGAGTGACGAGTTCAGTAGTGAAAACCGAGCATATGATACATAGAAACACCGAGACCCGAGACAAATACTTGCAGATCATACAAATATTTGTCCCGCGGCGGGAATCGAATCTGCAACCATCTGCATCTCAGTCAGACCTCAGCCCACTGCGCCACAGAGGTCGTCATTAATTAGATGGATACTGTGCGACTTGGCCCATTTATGTAACATAAGAGTACTTAAGAGTTTCGAAATAAAAAATGTTTGTTGTCATAATGTTAGATCTATCTTTATATATAAAAAGCGATGTGTGTATTTATGTATGTTTCCTATAGACTCTGAATTGGATTTACAGAATAGATTTTTTTTGCATCAATCAAATTTGGTATGAATATAGATTGTATCTTAGGAACGGACATAGGCTACTTTTTGTGTATGTACTATGCGTACGAAGCTAGTGGTTACATAACATGTAAAGCTATATTAATGTGAACACACACTACACCGAGCCGACCGCGTCGAAAGGTTCAAAATTTTGTCGAACAAAATCAGCCGCTAGCGACATATTTCAAAAAGATTCTATAGATTTGTACATTTTCTCACAACAATAATTCACTAAACACATCTTTTATAAACTTGTTAGCAAATACACAGACGTTTTAATTTGACTGCGCTTCGTGTTAGCGAGTGCGTAAGATCTATTAGCTTACTATCTACCGCCCACGTGCACTATGGAAATCAGTAGGTCACTGGGAGCCACGAGACATAAAAGTACATTGTAAAGCATGACAAGTAGTATATCAATTTTGGATTTGTAAGTACCTACTCGGCATGAATTACAAAGTCTATTGTTGTTTTTAGATGAATTAATGAAATTTCTTTATTGTATTAAAGAACATCTAATAACTACATTAACAATTTGACAACTAATTTGATACCTCGGAAAAATTTGTACAATGGACGAATTTATCGCTAAGGAAACGGTTTCTACCAGACAACCATTAAGATTATTATACGTGTACAAAAACGACTTCACGACTCCCTAGATTGACAAGCGACAGTTGACTCTCTATTTGTAACCGTACTATGTTGTATCCTTTGATTCATAACCAGTGGGCGACATACACAAGGTCGACGTACTCGAAATTTTGCGGGCAAACTTTTGCATATCAGACTGTAAAAAAAATGACACAGTTCGGTGCAAATCGGTATCAAGGTCGCTCTCTCTAAGTTACTGGGTAAGTGTAACTCTGGCTTATGATAGATAGCTTATTGTGATAAGTGTCGTTCCGAGTGCTTTCCTGTGTTGGTTGAGTGAAAGTTTGGCAAGGATTTAGGATGCCACACTTTCAGATGTTTGTTTGCTGCTTTACTTATTATCAACGATGAAAAAAAGAAAAGTAAACCGCCAGCATTTTAGTTTATTTGAAGGCATGGGAATGGCAGCCCCGACTGGTTTTCGATGGTATGTGTAGAACATTGTACTTCTCCGACTCTGTTCTTGTCAGAGAATATGCAACTTCGGATGATGTTGGGTATAGCCAAAGCAGTACCAAAACAGAACATCTGTGTGTCTCCTAACATTCCCACCTACTGCCTTAGATGGTTATTTCCTACCTGTCTGCCCCGACGTCTGTTACCTCTTTCACTGAACAATTGTGAAATAGGCAAAGTCAAAGTCAAAAGATACTTTATTCAATACAATCACAAGGATCACTTTGAAACGTCTTATATACAAGGTGAATTTAGATGCCAATTCATCCTTACCCAAGCCCGAGAAGAACTGGCAAGAAACTCGTCCTGGTCCTAGCGCTTTTTTGCATGATCCATCTTTTAACTACCTTAACTACAAAAAACGAATATAAGAGAGTTTATACATTTTAAGTGCGTAGGTTAACTGTCTGAGGGCAGAGCGACATGAGGCCACGATTTATTATCAGTAGTATAGTAACTTATATCATTATACGCTTTCTTTAAAACACTACCCTCTATGTATGCTTTAAATTTCTTAATAGGTAGTTCAATTGCATTTTCAGGGAGCTAATTATAGAAGCGCAGCGTATTGGACTTATCCCTTATGGACTTATGGACTTATTATAAAGGACTTATTTACTTTTTCTAGTCGAAACCTAGGGATGTATAATTTGTTTCTATTCTTAGTAGTGATTCTATGAATGTCACTATTGACCGGGACCTGAACTTAATAAATGCTGGATGGATGAAGCGACTGGTCATAGAAACTACGTGTGATCCGCGGATACCATTTAAGCTTAAGAAGAAAATCTACAAGACGATAGACCTGTCGTGACGTATGGATCGGAGTGTTGGGCAACTAAACGGCAGATAATAGAAGAATGCATGTGACGGGGATGTGTATAAAGAAAGTCATGTCTCAAGAAATGTGTTGGATTTGAATGTGGATAGATATAAGGGTAGAAGTGGGGTTAAGAACAGGTGAATGTGTTTAAAAAATACAATACCAAAGTATTATTCACGTAGTTTACCATAAAAATGTTACAATGCATCTTGAATGTTATATTCTGACTGTACATAAATGTATAACAAAAACTTGCGAGGCAAACAGAATATGGGACACACGTGGAAAAAAAATATTAAAATAAAGTAACCAACATTTTCGGGGCACACAAGGAATTTAATGTGGGGCGAAAGTAGAATTTTAAATGTGGGGCTCCGCGGGGAAAATATGGAACAGTTCGAATGGACTGTGAAAGATGATATGTGTAAGAAAGGAATGGCTACTGACTGACGAATGATAGAGAGGAGTAGAAAATAATAACCTGTTATGCCGACCGTACTTAGTGGGATAATGGCAGAAGATGATGTTGAATATATGTAATACCTTTATTTGATATTACTTATTGCTCTGTCTTTCTCTAGGACAAACAAATAGGTACACAGTAGGATGACTGAGCAAAGTTTAAAGTACATAGTTATTTATATAACAGACCTCGCGATAAATCAACTCCTTTTAAAACGCATTTATTTTTTCTTTCGTTACCTATTTCATTTTAGTCGAGGGTTTTAAGGGGAGGCTTTTTTTTTACTTGTACCTACTCGTTACTACTTCGTATGAGTCAGTGGAAAACTTAATGACGTATTTAATAGACCCTATGACACAATGAACGAACATCTTTTAAAAGCCCGGGAAAACGTGCTCTCGGAATAGCTTAGATGAAAATGAAGAATATATATGTATATAAGCTATGCTGATATTCTGGTCGCGCTTAAAAATTTAAAAAGCAGAAAAGTAATATTGTTACGTCAATTATAAAACTTTGCATATACTCGTATGTCCGCTTTGTTTTATATATTCTACATTCAAATAACAACTGAAAACTGCCACCACAAAAGAGTGTGATAAATAAGCAAGACACACTGTCTATCTAATCATCATTGGCCTTCGTTTATCTGTTGAAGATGATTTAGGTGGCGTCAGTAAAGTTACAGAGCAGTTAATTGTAATTGAAAACTTTCGTTCATGGATCCACTCCAGCAAACTGAGGTGGGTGAAGGTTTCTCTCCACTGACGTCACTCTGTCTGGGATTCTGTTTGATAACGCAGGCCTTCCCAGGTATCCAGACCAACCTCTCGACCTTGCCAACAAGACCTGCAGGAAAGACGAATCAGTACATACGATGTCGGTTCGGTTGCAGGTGCATAACGGTTAGCACCGAGCCGGGCTTGTTTCAAGTTTTCCTTCTCTATTGCCAGCTCTTCTGTTAGTCAGCAGGAAATGAGAAAGAAAATGTTCTATATTAATAGTTGTTATTATGTTAGTTGTTGTAGCAAAATTAACAGGGTTTTTAAACTTACGCGATCAGAGTTTATATTGCTATTAAAGCACGGATATTTATCGCGTTATTGTTACTGAATAAATATAATTAAATGTAAATATTATTATTTAATTTATACCCGATGTGTTGTATTGTGAACGCGGGAATTTTGGAATTTGATGACCGAGTGAGGGTAGTTTTGATAAACTGCCAATGTTATTCGGCGACTACTATCTTAACATGCAGTCAGCCCGCGACCACGGTTTATGCAGCATAGCCAAAACATCGGGATTAATAATACACGATAAATTACTCCCTATTACATCCTCTCTCTCTCTCTCTCTCTCTTTCTCTCTCTCCCACACACACACACACACACACACACACACAAACACATACTCACACATGAACACTAACTCATCTTTACATGCACGTGCACCACAGCATCACTCAAACTTTACAGACTTTATTACAGAAATGTATTTTATTTTTTATCATTTTTATTTGTTACATACTTTAGTATTACGTTTTGTACTATACAAAATCTGATTTTCTTCTTTAGTTCTATTAATAAACTGAACTGATCTTTAAAGGAGGCGGGCGCTAATGATGTTACACAGTCTTAGTGCTTTTGCAGACTCATCGTTCTATTGTAATCTGTACAACTTATTAAGTTCTGAGTTGATTTATTTACAGAAATAATTACAGAAATGTACAAAATAATATACAATATTAATAACAATAATATACAGCTAGGAAAATGTCTCTTCGTTCGTGAAATCCACCTCAGTCTTTCGCCAATCTAACCCGTTTACGACCTGCGACTTTAACGTTGTCATCGACATACATTATAAAGTACTGTAATTGTACATAATTTAGGTACGTACTTGTGAAAATACCATACATTGTACATATACTTTACTTGAATAGTAATATTTCTTACCTTTTAGAGTACCTTTTTTACCTTTCTTACCTAATAATACTTATCGGCAAACGAGTGCGGAAACGACGGACATCGCAACGCAAAGGTCTCACGGCTCATTATTTCACGAGCTCGTGTGAGGCAAAATATCTACCAATACACGATTATTAGCTGTTAATTATTGTGACATTACTGTAAACTGGTACAGTAGCCAGAAGTAGCTTAACAACTTCTCGGACATGGTTAGTAGGAATAATAATAATAATAATGCGGGATATTTACACAACACCATCTAGCCCCAAAGTGAGTAGAGCTTGTATAATGGGTACAACATGACTGATATATTACTGTTTAATATTTTTTTGTAAATATATACATATTATACATAGAAACACCCAGACCCGAGACAAGTACTTGCAGATCATACAAACATTTGTCACGCGGCGGGAATCGAACCCGGAACCTTCTGCGTCTCAGCCGGGCCTTGGACCACTGCGCTACAGAGAACGTCATACCTAACACCTAAATACCAGTACTCTGAAATTGTGAAGGAAAACAGCATGAGGAAACTGGCATGTCGTATTGAAGAATGCCGGAAATGCCAAATATACGGAAAAATGCACGTATGCCGCATGACGGCATTCTTAGGTCACGCAATGTTTCTACCAGATGCCGTGAACTAAGTTTGATAACGCGTTGGGCTCCTGTTCTCACGGGGCCAGGTTCTCGACTGCAGAAGGCTCAAGTATGTAGGCCTTATCAAGACCGGCATATATGCGCCTTATGAAGTGCTCGGCTGAATGCGCCGCTGCACCAGCTCTAACATAAGTCCCTGACAGAGGGAATGCGGTCAGGGTGTCTGCGCAAGTATCATCCCATATCAATGGCCTACCCATCTCCCAAACGACAAGAGTCATACCATCAGGCCTGTTACCATCATCACGTATCAGACCTTTCGGTTCGAGAACAGCTTGTTACGTTGACATTGGTAAGTGCCCGACGAATGACATCGTTAAGACTTGCGTGGCGAGCAATCCTAGAGGTCCGTCCCATTGCCGTTGAGCCGAAAAGTTCTTAGGGAGAACCGAATCAGGGCAATCTAAATTCAACGTTTGACACTTGGATGTCGGAACTTTTGGTGAAGATGTGGACACTGTTTTCGGTGATCTAGCTCATATGTTGAATTTCGGCAGATTGATTTGAAGGGTGATCACACCGCCTTCTGATGATGAACAACCAGAACTAAAAGTGATATAAATTTGTCTTGTCATAAACTATGCTTGTATCGATACAGAATTGTAAAAATAATATGGGTTTGAAAGATACAAGACTCAAAAAAAAAGTTTTTCACCACTGTTTTGCTGTGAATAAATAACAAACGGAGTACGCAAACTAATGAAATATTCTGATACAAGCATAGAATATTTATTCAAGAGCTCAAATAACTTTTTTTTTAATAAATACATTCAGTAGTTTTTTCATGAAAACCCTTGAGCCAAAAGTCTGTTCATTATTTTTACGCAATCGTTTTATTTAGAAATCAAAGTCTAATCAGATCATATGACTCTGAAATTATAATAAAGCTATCTCCTTACTCCTCTCCATCCTTGGTGCACATCTATCCTTTTCTCACACTAAGCTAGGTGAAATAGCATGCATTTTAGCTGCGCCCACTAACGATTTTATGCCGCTGACTCGTGTATCCTTAAACGTTTTATACGGAAAATTTATTCAATAATAGAACAAAATCTGAATTTTCACTTAATTGCCATTTAAAACTTTTACTTTGACATTAATTTTCAGCTAAGATCGTCGTCGTACGACATTTAACTAGTCCGGCAACAGAATTACCACCAATATCAATAGTCCTGTGCCCGAAGCAACAAACGCGTCCAAAGGACTCGCATTAAGATAAAATGTGATTCAGAGTATGAAGTATAATAAAAACATCGATATTAGCAGATAAATTGTTAAGGTAATTTTGAGAGCTATTTATTGTGAAGCTATGTATCCACACTAAAGTGTAAAGGTAGTTTTGAGGGTGACTGTACATATAAGCCTAATAAGGCAACGTAGAATTCCATTTACACAATTAAGTTCATTATGTAGACGCTAATTCGTCTGAAGGGGACAAGTAAGCTCAGCTTAACAATATTTTACGAAGGAAGTCATTTAATAGATTGAGAGTCAGTGTTGTTTTTTTTACTTCTTTTTTCTAAACAACTAATTAATGAATTTCTTAGCTATCCATTCTGAATGGGTCAGTCTAAATGAAAATATTGTTCTTTCCATCTGTTTGTGACAAAAATAAACTGTATATAGTTAGATAGCATTAGAAGCATGCAAGCAAGCATGCATGCCACTGAGAGCATAGTGGCCATAAGGTATGATCTGTATTTGTCATATTAAAGTCAATTAATAAAGATGCCAACATAGTTTAAAGCTTCATTAGTTAATATGTAATCATAGGATAGATTAACGTATCGCTAGGTATAGAAATAAAAAATAACAATTTGATTACGTCAAAAACATGACACATGACACATGACATCAAACTTAATAATAATAAATATTACTTTATAATTATTCAATACCATTTAGTCAAAGCAAATCTTGTACTATGGAAACCAGAAGATTGATCATAAAATTCTAATACAACAAAACATTGATACTAACAACTGTCAGTTACTATTGATGAATTTGTATTACGTAAGGGTAATGTTGATTGTAATCCATTTAATAATGCCTATTGCTAATCGAAACTGATGATTCTATCAAGTGTTTCATAATTGCAGATATCTCAATATGATTTTTAATACATACTTGATACTTTATAACACCCGGAAAGAAACAACAAACACTTCATCACACAAAATATTGTTTCTGGGTAAGGGCCAAGCTACAGCGTATATGAGTTACTACCAACTGAGCTGCGATACCAGTTAGTTAGCTACTGGTAGTGTAAGAAAATGGCCACTAGCTTCCTGACTTTCTTGTGCATAACGATGTGCAATAATAATAATTATTATTTGTGCTTGCGTTTTCGTTGCGTGCAATAATTCGTGTACAATTTACTAAAATTAACGTCACGTGATTACATACATTTTAGGAGGTTCTCGCAAATATTATTACAATAAATAAGGATATTTGAAAATATACGGAAAACGAGGCCATAACGGGTTTTGAAATCACTAATAAGTACCTAAATTGTTGAGTTCAAACATTCTTAGATATTTGCACAAGTTTTTTATATTATTGTGCAATGTGTAGTGTAGTGTAGTGTATAAATGTATTTATAATACAGCCGACACTAAAATGCATTTCACAATTAGGAAAATAGTGTGGTATCATTAAAATAATAAATTAATATTGACGGAGAATCTACACAACACAATCTAGCCCAAAACTAAGGATAACGTGTATTATGGGAACTAAAAGACTGATAAAATACTTTTTTTATGTCCAGGATTAAATACATACGAATTATACCTTATAATACCCAGACACAAGACATAAATAATAATAAATAAATAATGCCGGACATTTCACACAACATCATCTGGCCCCAATCTAAGCAGAGCTTATGTTATGGGTACCAAATGACTGATATACTACTTATACTTTTTTTTTGTTAAACACATACATTATTATACATAGAAACACCCAGACCAGAGGCAAATACTTGCAGATCGTACAAACATTTCTCCCACAGCGGGAATCGAACCCGCAACCTACGCAAGAACAAACACCTATGTTCACCGCATAAGTGTTTGTACGGGGAGGGAATAGAAACCCCAGCCTTAGTCACGATTTAAAATATATTTTTAAATTAATTTAATAAAGATTTACAAAACAAATAATCAAATTACCATTTGGTCCTTCAAAAATTCATAAAAAAAATGTCTGTTAAATGCACAAAAGTCAGCTCTTTAAGAGGTCGTTTTTGGTTTAAATTTATTTATATTATTTTTGTTATTTAATGTATTTATCACAATGTTTAATTGGTTGCATAATTTTGTATTATATTTATATTCGTTAAATGCCTATTTAACAAACATGTAAATATTGTTATTAGTTCTTTAGTTCTAAGAGTTTTACCTGTTAACTTGCCAATTATAGTTGGTTAATGTATGTTATGTTATGTGGTACACTCATGGCGTGTGGCAGTAGCTGCTGCGCTACTCACGATGGCGCCACTGAAAACCAGCGATACAGCAGCCTTCACAGTTCTGTATCATATGCTGAGTGGTAACTTTTTTTTCGTCACTGTACATAGACTAGTTTATATTATATTCGCACTGTATTTGATATGTGACGTTTAATAAATATTTTCTATTCTGTTCTATTCTATTCCATTCTAAATATGTGTAGCCGACTGTACTTGAACCTTTAACGTATTGTAAGCCGAAAGCACCTTTAGGTATTGCACGGGTTTGGAACCTGATGTAATAATGACATAATGTCATCAAGAAACGTATAACTTATAGCTACTTAATAGGACATCAGTCAGCCAATGCCCGAATGAGTTGTTTTGTTGAGATAATTTTTGGTCGTCTTGCGAAGCAAACATTGCGCTATTATATTATTAATTATTCTCGAGTTATTTCCAGTTTTATTAGTAATTTTGGTGTTTTTATTTAAATAGAGCTAGAGTAATTGACTCAATGTGAATAATTGGAATAAAAGCTTTGTGTTTCTTTGTGATTCGAGCAAAAATAATCCGTAGTTATTTTACAAGACAGGTACCATCACTACATAGTATAAAACAAAGTCGCTTCCCGCTGTCTGTCTGTCCCTATGTATGCTTAGATCTTCAAAACTACACAACGGATTTTGATGCGGTTTTTTAATAGATAGAGTGATTCATGAGAAAGGTTTATATGTATAATACATGCATAATATAGTAGAGAAACACTGATAATTTCAGAGGCTTCTAATATGGTGTCGTAAATAAACTCATTTTTTATTTACTTACTACAGTATTGAATACCCTCAAAAGGTCTACAAAAAAGTCCGCGATGGTATTTGTCTATCTCTTAGGGATAACCATTCTGTAGTATAATTAGTATCAGCATTGCACCCGTGCGAAGCCGGGGCGGGTCGCTAATTTTATATAAAATAACAAACGACGAACGATAAGATACGACTTTCTGACATACTATAAACAATATAAACACTTGACACTGGCATAATTGACATTATTATGCCATTAACGAAGAATACATAATAGGCATTGATAATAGTTTATAGTTAAACAGTTTGTTGCTATATTAGATGACAATAAAACCCAAATGAAGCGTAGGCATTGTCTAGTGGGTGTCAAATATGACCTTGTGTCGAAAGTAAGAGTGTTATTCAGTGATGGGTAGGTAAGTAATTCTTTTGTTGTCTTTGATGTGGGCCCTTCGTACACTTACGTCAGTCAGACGCCATGCGCCATGGTGATGTAATGGAAATTGGCAATAAAAAATACTATAGGATACTTGTTCTTTTAGCTGACTGGCCTGTCAGCTCTGTTCGTAGTTCGTAGTTTCTGTGCTGTAGGTTGAGGGTTCGATTCCCTTCCAAGGCACACATTTGTGTGAATTTAGATGTTTGTTGTGTCTTGGTGTTATAAAGTATCGAATGTATGTATTTAAAAAAATGTAAGTGTTCTATCAGCCATTTAGTCACCATAGTATTAGTTTGGGGCTAGATGGTGTTATGTGCATTGTCCACCAATATGTATATTTAGATTATATATAATCCAGTGTGGTGAAAAGATTAATGTATGTCTCAGAGACTCCTTTCTTGCACTTGGCACGTTTTGCGAACTTTTAGGTTTTTTCAACATGCCGGTTTTCTCACGGTGGTTTCCTTCGCCGTTTGGGAGTCCTGGTATCGCGCATATGCATTTTGCGAACAGAAAATACATCGGTGTATGATTGGATTCGAATGCACGACTTTAGGATTGGAAGGCGGGGCCTACTACCACTAGACCCCACCTCTCAATTCGATTCTCAAATTACTATTCTATACTATATACTTTAATAAATGTATGTAGGTATTTACAAAAAAAAGTATGTAAATAGTATCAGTCATGTGGTACCCATAACACAAGCTCTGCTTACTTTGGGGCCAGTTGAAGCTGTGTGAAATGTCCGGTATTATTATTATTATTATATGTATACTATGATACCTATATTACTATGATGCATGGCTGGCATAGCTTACTATAAAATAGCTCACGCATCTGAAGCCCACGTTAATTCTGTCACCACACTGCCACTGCTTCATTAAAATGTGGCACGCTAAGAATAAAATAATGAATCAAGTGTGATCTTGACCATACTCATCTACCTACATTTTTCTGCGTCATGGTTCCTATAAAGAAATACAGCCATCAGACACTGAATGTAGTATCGTGTTCTCAAACTGTTTCGGTTTTTTTGACATGCCGGTTTCCGCATGATTTTTTCCTTTACAGTTTAAGAGTACTTGCATAGAGCGCACAAAGCTTTTTTAATCAGAAAATACATATATATATATATATATATACATATATATATATATATATATATATATTGTATTGTCTCCCAAGACGTGCTATGAACCTATGAACTTAGCAAAGCCTATAAAAATTATACATCTTGTTTTACCACCCTTAGGGATACTAATATTTTTTATTTTATTTATATCTAAAATTCCTCATTAAAACTTTATTCAATTAAAAGCCCAACACAACATTTCTTGCCCTATACTTTCACCATTAGAGGTGGTATTTTTGCATCAAATTTAAATATGACCAAACGGAAAGTATACCCTGCTAAATATATTTTTTTTATTCCAAATCGATTCATAAATTGTACTTATTGTAATTGTGTTTTTAATTCTGTGTAAATTATGGATTTTATCAGAAATAAATGAATGAACTAATAACAATAAATTAGTTCTGAAGAAAAAAAAAAAAAAAAATTAATTAAAACTAAAGGTTGCCTGACAGAAATCACTGTTAGCGATAAGGCCGCCCATTGTAACATATTTTTTTTTAATTCTCCGTGTGGTATAGGTATCAATAAAGAGTTATCTAAATTCAGAATTTCCTTTTTAGGAAGTCATTTATTAAATCGTCGCTAGTTTCTTAACTTTTACGAAATTACTGTATTTATCTATCTAATCTATTTATCTATTTAATACCGTTAAGCGAGCAATTCTTGTATATATGTATATATATAATCTGAATCTCGGAAACGGCTCTAACGATTTTTATGAAATTTAGTATGCAGGGGGTTTCGGGGGCGATAAATCGATCTTGCTAGTGAGTGATCCGTGTTTTATACCGAGCAAAGCTCGGTCATCCAGGTACTATCTAATAAACTGAACAGTAAGTAGGTACAATGCAAACACTCTGTTATACCAAATAAGGCGTGGTATACTCGTACAGTGACGTGACGCACAGTTACGTGCCGGTACAACAAGAAAAGGCTAGTAAAAATACGTAACTTTTAAATAGTAAAGTGAATAATATATCAAACAATATCTAACCGACACCTGGATATTGTATGTTTTATTATTACGTCATCCATAACCTGGATGTATTATTAAGATAAGGAACCCTATGACGATGACGTAGCAATGACGTGTAGAATCAGGATGTATACGAAGACGGTTTCGAGAATCCTGATAAAGACATATGTAGATAGATAATACTCACTCTATGTGTGAGTATTCAGTTCGGTATTCGGGTCAGCAAAAAATACCAACCCTATTTTACAGTCAGATGCGGGTGCTCAGACATTTTTGATGATCCTCAGCTGATCGTTATGTATTATGTATGTATTAAAATGTCTTATTGTAAAAAAACATCTAAAGGGATGACAGGTGTTATTGAAAAATCCCAGATGAGTGCTGCTTGGAGACTGATGAGACGACTGCGATAGTCTTCAAATTATTAGGACTTCTTCTGCTGACTAACAGAAGAGCTAGCAACAGAGAAGGAAAACTTGAAACAAACCCGGCTCGGTGCCAGCCGTTATGCACCTGCAACAGAGCCGACATCGCATGGTCTGACTCGTCTTTCCTGCGGGTCCTGTCGGCAAGGTCGAGAGGTTAGTGTGGGTATCTGGGAAGGCCTGCGCTATCAAACAGAATCCCAGGCAGAGTGGCGTCAGTGGAGAGGAAACTTCACCCACATCTGCTTGATGAAGTGGATCCATGAACGAAACATTTTAATAACAAATAACTGCTCTGTACATATTGATAATCACGGGCTTTACTCACGTATTATTTTGTCGATGGAGGCACCGACACTGTTTCGATTCATCTAGAGAATCTTCATCAGGGTGAGTTTGAACTGCTCTGTAACTTGACTGACGCCACCTAAATCATCTTCAACAGATGAACTAAGGCCAATGATGATGAGATAAATAAGCAAGACACTGTCACACTCTTTGTGGTGCCAGATTTTAGTTATTATTGGTTACTTAAGTTGCTACTCAGAATTTCTTTCTCAAATTTATACTAGGAACGTAGCCACATTTTGAGTCATTAATGGTTACTGTAGTCGGTCCTTAGTGTTTCTTTTTATGCTAAATTTGCTAAAAAAAATCGAAGGATCTACTTATTATCCATTAACGACTCTAATTCTGGCTACTAGTATAAATGTTACTAGTATAAATTTGACGAAAAAATCCAAGGAGCGACTTATAGCTACTATTATATTAAGTAACTATAAATGTCTCTGAGTAAAGCAAGTAAGGAAATTTAAACTCAAATTAAGATCCTAGTTTGGTTTTTCTGACAGTTCTGTATATAAAGTAAGACACACCATTATCATCCCTGATTGTTCTCAACAGGCTCATGATACTCCGGTCAGTTTCAAATTATTTTACAAAAAACCTAAAGATATTATCTTACTAGCCTGTCAATTCAGTTGGTAGCTCTACCTTCTGTGTTGTAGGTTGAGGGTTAAATTCCTTGCCAGGGTCAACATTTGTGGAATGAACATAGGTGTTTGTTCTGTGTCTCGGTGTTGTAAAGTGTCGTATGTATATAAAAATATATTAGTACTCTATCAGTCATCGTGTTACCATAATACAAGCTATGCATAGTTTGGGACTAGATGATGTTGTGTGCCTTGTCCAATATTATTATTTTTTTAATTTACAACTCACTTGTATATTCTAGAGGTGTTGGAAAACGCGGCTAATCAGTTCTAAAGGATCCTGCAACCTGCATAGAACCAAATTATCAAGGTAGATGATAAATCAAGAACTACTTCTTGAATAGCAACTAAGACTTCTTCACTCGGACGGAAAAACTCCAAAGAAATCCAAATCATGAATGTTAATCAAATATACACATATAACACTCGCCTACTCGCAAAATATTAAAAAATACACGCTCAGACATAATATTCTAACAAAAAATCTAATACATAAATATAACACCAGTACTTATCTGTACTAGATCCTTCCGGAACCAACTTCGGAAAAAACAACATTATGAAAGAGCACAACGACATTAAAATTACCTGGCTGTATTAAAAATAATATAATTATTTAAAAACGACTGAAAAACACTTCCATTATAGTTTTGAATTTTGATCCGTTATTGAATTGATTTTCCTACTTTTTTCTGCAATTATAACCACCACCTCCATACCACGTTGACTAAAATATACACTAAAACACGTCAATTTAATCAATTTAAAAAGTGCCATAAAAGTGTCTGATTCAGACTTCGATGCATATAACACAAAGTCTTCTAAAACATTAAACAGATTTACAAATATGTTTTTCATCCCATCTATTCGAAAAGGACGACTTGGTTCACCTTTAATTTAAGTGCACCCAAAGGTGGAGTTTTCTGTAAGAAACTTTTAGCGGGCAGTAATGAGTTTTTAATCCTCTTTATAAGTGCGCCGCAATTATATTTGCCGCGCACTTTTTGAATTTGGAAGATCTTAGTGTTCAGCGCCAAAGAAATCGAACGTAAATATTGTTTGAATAAAGACTGGCTGGTACGACGGCCCATAGTCGCGCCGCCAGCTGAATAAAAAAAAAGAAATCAAATTAAAAACGGGCGAACTACAGCCCGTGTTTTTGTAAATTTTCTCGGATTGTTAGAAATTCATGGTTTTGTTTTGAAAAATGAGTTCTTCAAGTGAAAGTGAAAGTATAGAATTAACTTCTGAAAGTATTAGAACTGACGCATGAAATGTGATGGATAATCTATTAACTGCAAAATCCCGGGAGAAATATATGAAAGCCTATGGTAAATTTATTGAATGGTGAAATGCAAGAGGTGCCAAGAATTTTTCAGAATCTGTGTTTTTGGCCTACTTCTAGTACTTAGCTAAAACTAAACACCCTTCCTCTCTTCGGAGTACCTACTCAATGCTAAAATCAACAGTCAGTTCTAATAACGACGTAAAACTGGACACATATTCGAAATTAATTCATAATTGCGAAAATGTCTCGTATGTAATTATAAGTTTTTAGTGGTTTTATGATTAGATACTGTTTAATTTCAATTTAGTTGTTACTCTATGTTTCATTAAATAATAATATGACAATAAAATATGAGGCACCTTTTATCTCCTCATAATACAAAATTCAAAATTCAAAATCACCTTGTTCAATAAAACCACAAGGACCACTTTGAATCCTTTTCATACATGCTAGTGAATCTAGGTGCCGGTTCCTCCTAACCCCAGTTCAAGAAGAATCCGGAAAGAAACTTGTCTGGTCTTAAAACTTTTTTGTATGATCCTTGACAATTTTGTTACGGATGCCTAGTCGAGTTGGAGCAGATTTATCCCAAGCTTTTTTGTCATCTAAATAATCAGATATTTTATAATATGCTTTAATAGACAGTTTCTGTTTAATTACGTTTTTAAATTTGCCTATCGACAAATCTAACACGTCGCTTGGGACCTTGTTATAGAAGCGTACGCATTGCCCTATAAAAGACTTATTAACTTTAGCGAGCATAAAAAGTGGGAACAGCCAGTTTATCTTTATTTCTAGTATTAATATTATGATTATCGTATTTTTTTTTAAATAAATGTACATTTTTGTGCAGATACATTAAATTTTCGTATATATACTTATACTTATACTTGCAAGGCACTGTCATAATATTAATTTCTTTAAACTTATTTCTAAGTGATTCTCTGGGGCCCATGTTATAAATTGCACGAACAGCCCTCATCTGCAACACAAATATGGTGTTAATATCAGCAGCACTCCCCCAAAACGGAATGCCATAAGACATAATGCTATGAAAGTAGCTGAAGTAAACGAGTCTAGCGGTATCTACGTCGGTAAAATGACGGATATTTTTAACAGCGTATGCCGCAGAGCTGAGTCTCTTTAACAATTTATCTATGTGCGGGCCCCATTGCAGCTTATTATCTAAAGTAATGCCTAAGAACATTGTGGTGTCGACGAGATCTATCTATTCGTTTTTAATTTTTACATTAGCATTCACCTGTTTAACGTTGATGAAAAGTAGAGTGTAGAGAGTAGAGAGTAGAGCCGAAAATATATATAAAATATAAAATATATATATATAAATATATAATATATTTTGCGCCATTAGGGCGCAAAATATATTTTCGGCTCGGGCGACGTACTTTGAATCCCTCGCTTCAAAGTATGTCGCCCAGGAAGACGACGTACGACGTTCAGGATTCTACTAAAGAATCACTCGCTACGCTACGCACTTAACTTGCGTTACTTTCTTTCGTTACTTAATTGACTTATTGCTTCGCCGAGCGCTGGATTAAAACGGTTTCAATCCAGCACTCGGCGAAGCAACAAGTCTGCGAAGCACAGTCTTGGTGTTTCTCGTTACAATGCGGAGCGAGTGAATTGTTTCTGTGGATACCTCAAACGCGAAACGCATTTCTTAAGGTTGCATATTATGTGAATGATGAGCGCTAACTTTTTAATAACATGGCTTTTCAATTCGTGTCTGCATCGTGTTTAACTCATTAGGAATAAATATGTGTCCATATGTTTAATAGTTATTGTTTTTTTTATTATTTTTTTTTGTTTTTATTTATATTTCTCTCACAAATAGAGATCTAAGTATAGTTTTTCTGACAGTTCTGGAAATATTATTTAACTAGTCAATATTATAGATCCAAAGTCTTCTGATTTTTTGGAATTTTTGTTAATCCGGTGAAATTAAAGAATCAGGGCCACTGAGTCATACTAAAATAATAGTCGCCACCTTAAAATATTAGTTGTTGGTATTGTACTAAATTATACAAGTACAAACTGTCACATATTCTGTGGACATGTAGTTGCGGTAGTAAGTGATTACTATGCTGTGTGCACGTCTATGTAGGCATATCGGCTAGACGGTGTGGGCGCTGTGAAAGTGACTAGTGAAACATTATGTACACACATTGCGATATTTACTGGCTTCGATTGACTCCGAAGATTTTATAGAAACTTGTAATGCAACGACCACATATTTCAGTAGCCTCAAACAATGTCAAAGTTAAATAAATTATTGAAAAAAGAGATGAAATGAAGTGATATTCATTATTTTGACATACAAACAGATAAATAAATAATGCCGGACTAAATGTCCGGCATTATTATACACAGCATCAGCTTGTGTTATGGTTACATCATAACTGATTTATTACTTATATCCTTTTTTAGGATTCCGTACCTCGAAAGGAAAAAACGGAACCCTTATAGGATCACTTTGTTGTCCGTCCGTCTATCCGTCCGTCCGTCTGTATGTCAAGACCCTTTTTCTCAGGAACGCGTGGAGGAATCAAGCTGAAATTTATATCAAATACTCAGGTCTACTGTCTAAGCCAACGCAATCAAAAGATACAGCCGTTTATGCCGCAAATTTCCGCATTTTTTTGACACTCGCAAGGGAATCAAAACCTACAAGGTACTTCCCGTGAACTCAGAATCTTGAAATTTGGTACAAATCAACGTCTTATACCACAGATAAAGGAAAAATTGCGAAAACCGTAAATTTTTAGTTACATCATATAATCAAAATATTTTTAATAATTTAAACTTACTACCTAGAAGATTTTTTTTTGCAATAAAAATACCATAACTTTGAATCGATTGTCGTGATGGGTGAATTTTTACTTATATACCTACAGGTTTGTACGGAACCCTCGGTGCGCGAGTCCGACTCGCATTGGCCGGTTTTTTTAAACACTTACAAAGGAATACTTGCAGTTCATACAAACATTTGTTACGTGGCGGGAATCGAACCGTATCCTCCTCGTGTCAGGCATGCTTTCGCCCACTGTGCCACAGAGGTCGTCACATATAAAATAAGAAAGTAAGTACACGATCAACTGGAGAAACTAACTAATAATCTAACAAATACTAACCATTATGAGTACCTACAAGTAGATAATTGATTCAGGCGTGACTTTGCGGAGATCCATTACAAAACATTAAATAGATGGACAAATATTTAGTACTATTCCGCCAATCTAGGAGTAAGTGTACTCAATTTGTACCAATCCTAGTCTACGTTATTCAAAAAGGCACAGTCTCAGCTTAGTGCTATTTAACACGGAGCGAAATAGCGCTGGTTCTTAACCGACTTCAAAAAGGAGGTGGTTCTCAGTTCGGCGGAATCTTTTTTTTTTATGTATATTATCACCGATTACTCAAAACACGCTTGAACCGATTTGGAATTTTTTTAATTTGTTTCAAAGGCTGGTCAAGTAAATTCTATTGAAATCGGTCCCGCGGTTTTTAAAAAATCAACAAAAATCTAAAAATTGTATATAATACATCAATTATATTTTCGTTTATTAATATAAGTGTGAACACATTGTACTCAATTAAAAAATTGTACGTACACAACGTTATTTGGATAGCACTTTAACTCCACCAGAGTTGACTATTTCATTTTTAACCGACTTCAAAAATGGAGGAGGTTCTCAATTGGGTTGAATTTTGATGGGCCCAAATTTAATACAATGAAGACGGTTTTCATTTTACTTTTTAAAACGTAATTTTTACGGCTTTTGGTTGGCACAGAATCATTTTGAATCATCTTATAAAATAGGTGAATTGAAATTGAAATTTCTTTTAACCAAAGTCCGAGAAGACCAATCAGCCAGGTGTCAGGTGGGCCGTATGCTTGTTAGGCAGCTTGTATTAAATGAATACACGGTACCGTAAACTTAAATAAAACGAAATGATATCTTGTGAAATCGATACCGTACTTAATTTAAACGGTTCAAGACCATTTTGGGTAAAATGACGCATTTACTAATGAGTGACTCTTTTACACCTACTAAATTCATAATTAGGTGATTTCGACCCCCGCATGTAATTTTGACCGTTATGTATGAAATACCATCATCGTCATCGGAAAAAAGTTGTCATTGTATGATGTATCATGATCGTCATGCGTCATTGAAATTTTTGTAGGTACCAGAGGTATATCTCATTTCTTTAAACGAGCAATTCTTATATTATATACAAATATAATCTGAATCTCAGAAACGGCTCCAACGATTTTCATAAAATTTAGTATGCAGAGGGTTTCTGGGTTGGTAAATTGATCTAGCTAGCTAACTAGAAAACGTCATTTTATCCGTGTTTTATACCGAGCAAAGCTCGGTCATTCATATACTTCTGATTTATATGGACTGAAAATGACACTTCAAAGCATCTGGCCTGTCGGCTCAGTTGGTAGTAGCTCTGCCTTTTGCACTGTAGGTTGAGGGTTCGATTCCCTTTCAGGATAAATATTTGTGTGATAAACATAGGTGTTGGTTCTCTGTCTGGGTGTTATAAAGTATCATATGTATGTATTTAAAAATATATAAGCATTATTTTACTTAGTGTCATCTGCTCACTATAATACTAGCTGTGCTTAGTTTGGGGCTAGATGGTGTTGCGTGCATTGTCCACTAATATTTATTTATAAAAAAAAACAATAAACTATTTATTGTATAAAACTTCATGAGTTGTACTATATATTTTTAGATCACAGGTTTTAATCATGCTCATCTTTTGTCCTTATCCCACTTTATGTGCGTGACCCGCATAATGTTCTTCTCCACTCTCTATCCCTACTAATATTATAAATGCGAAAGTAACAGTCTGTCTGTCTGTTACGTTTTCACGCCTGGACCTTGGAGAAGAACATAGGCTACTTGTTATATACCACGCGCGCGAAGCCGCGGGCAGTACCTAGTTAACTAAAATTTCAGTAATTACTTATTTCTTACCCATCTCATATTTTCCACAATTCATCCATCTTTTGTCTCCTTCTTCCCTTATATTCTTCCATATTGATCCACATTCATCTCCCATGACATTTCCATACCACCTATCCCACCTCTTCTCAAGTTACATTCCTGTATAAATAATACATACGTAACTAAGACCATAATACCTAACTAAGACATAATACCTAACTAAGACCACATAATACCTAACATAATACCTAACAAGACATAATACCTAACTAAGACCATTGTATCTAATTAGACTGAAAATTTGTACGATGTTCAAAATATTGTATTGAACAGAACCCTAAAAACAGATATCTAAGAACCATTTTACAATACCTATGCAGAGAGCAGCGTCCACAGAACCCTATACTCCGGGATAAAATTCCCAAGACACGTAGAATGGCTTAAAGTTTATTTGTTATTACAAGATTATACGACAAAAAATAGCTTTATATACCCGTTAAAAGTATCTAAGAATAAGATTATAAATTAGTGAATCTGATTGATTGGCTATGGTAATAGGTCTAATTTAATCAATATGCCAAAACATGCTCTAGTCATTGTATGATGAACATGTAACAGTACCTTAGCGAGTAATTACAATAATTATTTGAGGTTGAATGCAACATCCTAGTCTTTATCCTGTTGTAATTTTCCAAGTCTAAACGGAGGTACCCAACGCGTTAATCGTACCTACCTTAACGATATAGTTTCTTTTATTTATAAAATGAAACCACGACAATCTTTGAGAGAAATATTCAAAGAAATTAATATTCTCACAATAGTTTCAAAATTTTTTTATTGAAATTTGTTATACACATATAAAAATAAAGATGGTTTTCAGCAAAATGACTTTCATAGAATCAATACTAGGAATAGACACAAATTATACTTCCCTAGGTTTCGACTAGAAAAAGTAAATAAGTCATTTATGGGGAACACGGTGCGCTTCTATAATAATCTTCCTGAAAATGCTACTAAACTACCTATTAAGAAATTTAAAGCATACATAAAAGGTAGTCTTTGAAGAAAGCTTATTATAATATAAATGACTATATTATTGATAAGAATGCATAGCCTCATGTCGCTCTGCCCTCAGACAGTTAACCGACACATTTGAAACGTATAAACTCTCTTGTATTAGTTTTTCGTAGTTAAGGTAGTTATAAGATGGATCATGAAAAAAGCGCTAGGACTAGGATGAGTTTCTTGCCAATTCTTCTCGGGCTTAAGTTAGGATTAATTGGCACCTAAATTCAACTAGTATGTAAGACGTTTCAAAGTGATCCTTGTGATTGTATTGAATAAAGTATATTTTGACTTTGACTTACTATTTAAATTAGGCAAAAAGGCAAAAAATATAATTACGTTTTAAAATCTAGAGAGAAAACCGTCTTTTTTGAATGCAATTTGATCACATAAAAATACAACCGCATTAAGAACCTTCTCCTTTGTTTGAAGTCAATAATTTTTATTTTATTTTATGCTTTTTAGTATTTACTTAATCATTTTTTAACTTTTTCAAAACTTTCGTGAGTTGTTCTTTACATTTTGATACTCACGTATTACGTATTCCACAGGAAAGCAAAATTTCGAAATTTCGTTTACATGGATGACATATTTTTTCCAGAAATTTTGATTTCAAAACCAAACTACTGAACCGATTATAATGAAATTTCTATAGGATCAATAAGAAGTATGTCCCTTTCACATGAAAAAATAATTATTCAAATCGGTTTATAAATGACGGACTTATGAGGTAACAAAGAAAAACATATACAACTGAAATGAGAACCTCCACCTGTTTTTGAAGTCGGTTAAAAACAAACAAACATATTGAACAGGTTGACCAATCTAGTACCATCTATGTATAACATTAATTTTCATTCCAGCGCTCGACGACAACAAGTCGGCATTGCTCGTTACGCTATGCTGTTTGCGATGTTGGTGTTTCTTTGGAGTCAATTGTTGCCTGAGAATTCCTCATAGAGGCGAAACACGTCGAATTTCTTTTGGGTCTAATTAATAAGATTAGATTTTTACACCACACATCCTTAGGTACTTATTACACACACACACACATATACTCACACACACTCCCACACATCTCCACACACTCACACTTATCATCTCCTCCTCAGTCATTCATTAGACTTTCTCATTAATGTTATAATTTATTCTTTTATTTTTATTTTATTTAGTTCTTTTATACAGAACCTACTCATCAGCCTTGGAGGTGGGCGTTGAGACTGCTTCACAGTTTATAACTTTTGTAGTTTCATCGTTTTACTTGTAATTTACGTTCCTTTCTGTTTTTTGTTCTGAAACAAATTTTAATTTAATTTATTTAGATTAGATATTGGTCTACCTATGCCATATTTTATAATGGATTTCCGCAAAATCTACTTTTTAGACTTCTTTATACATCCTCAAAGACCTAATCTTTTGACTAAAGATTATATTTGACATGTGCCCACACTATTGCGCCGTAGTTAGTATTCCACCCGTGATAGCACGTTGCAAGCACATCACCGTTTATAGGTATGCTAACCAATAAACTAGAATGTCAGACACATTCGAATTTCTTAGGGTCTAGAACGTACCGGTTTCTTCACGATGTATTTCTTTATCATTTGAGAGTACAGGCATTGCGCACATACATTTTTCGAACGGAAATTTCTATTGGTGCCCCACTAGGCTTAAACCGATGACCTTGATCTGAAGGGAAAGGTAAGGGTTATATCAAATAATAATAATAATTGTCAAATCGCAAAAAATATACTTATTCGAATATTATTAACTTTCGATTCCCGACGCTGGACAAATGTTTGTATGATTTGCAAGTATTTGTCTCGGGTCTGGGTGTTTCTATGTATAAATAGTCGTATGTATGTATGTATTTACAAAAAAACGTATAAGTAGTATATCGGTCTTGTTTTACCCATTACACAAGCTTTGCTTACTTTGGGACCAGAACATGCTGTGTGAAATGTCCGGTATTATTATTATTATTTTCCAATAGCTCAATTGAAGGTTGTAGCTTAACAAGGTTATTCATACGAAACTGTCCCCAACATGCTTTGTCACATTTAAATTTAAGAATTAGGTTTCCGATTTCTTTTATCACTGGTTAAGGCGCCGGCCTATCAATTTGAAATATAGGTATTAAATGGTATAACCAATTTTAAATCAGACAGATTAAACAATGTGGTGTGAAAATGAGAATTCAATTAAAAGGCGACAATAAGTTGTCGCCGTTTGATTGCTTTATTATTGGGTCATTAGAAAAGTACGACTCGATATCAAACAGTTTAATCTGACAGTGATCTGGATTTGTTGAGCTATCTATATATGGTTCTACTGTTTCATATGCATTTTATAACCTTTGTATATTCTGTTCATTTCTGTAAATCTAATACCTAATGAGGAATTCTTGTATAATATGTATATATATAATCTGAATCTCGGAAATAGCCTCAACGATTTTCATGAAATTTAGTGCTACCCTGCTGTAGTGCTGTAGTGCTTGGTTTTCGAGGTCGATAAATCAATCTAGCTAGGTTTCATTTTTAGAAAACGTCGTTTTATCCGTGTAAATATTTAAACCAGTATATACATTGAAATGTATAAACTGCAATTAATTGTATATATTTTAAGCTTCTTCCTTAAAATAAGCAAAGTATTGGCAGCCCTAGCACTGCACAGGAGCAGATCAATGCTATAATAACATATTTTCATTTTTTTTATTTTTTTTTGAAAAAAAAGTTTTGTGAAGTTTCTAATTGACATGACTATGATCATTATTTATTTAACACCCACGTGCAAACACTTTTACTTTTTTTTGCATAAAATAGTAATTTCAAACGTTAGTCATTGGCTCATTAATATTACATAAGGTTCGAGGTCATCCAACTCTCCGGTCAGTCGTCATGCTACATCATGAGTTAACCAGACGAATTTCATAATGATGTCACCTCATATTTTATGAATGGCTTCTTGTCAATCAACTGTATGAGCTCACCTATATTAACTACACTTTTTGACGTGATAACGTCTTTTAAATCGATGAACGCCGGCTGCACGCACGAACAATTGTCACGTTCCGCATGATTTGAGCGTGCAAGCGAGAGCGCATAACAGTTATAGAGAGGCTCGATCGGCCTAAGCGTTCGGTTTCTGACGCATCTTATAGGGTTACAAGTATGCAATTTTTCATCAATGTTTTCTTATGACATTATCACGTAAAATTATCGTCCGTAAACCGACTTTACAGACAACCATTTTTTTAAATTCAAAAGTAGTTTCTAAAAAGCACAAAAAAATAAAGCTGTTCCAGAAAAGCCAAAACTGAGATGGCAGTGAAAGCTGGAGTCAGGGTTTCCAAGGAAACGCTTTTCATGGGGTCTGCTTAGAGTTGAGACAGATCCAGATGGCTCTCCGCCTTTGAGTCAGACACTCAGCCTCGAATTAAAAATTCAACAATTAATAAAAGTTATAATATGATAAAGATGAAGATAAGGATTATTTATGTGCATGAACGTGTGTATATGTGTGTATACAGATAGGATGGTAATTATTGTGTTTAGGTATTTCGTTTAGGTATTTAGGTATTTCACAACATGTTTGTCCGATTTCTGTGTGCAAACCGAGAGAATACCATCTTAAAATGTAAACAATAAATCAAATAACAAAATTAATATTTATTAGGATAATATCAAGCAATAACATTAAACGGCTGAGACGCAGAAGGTTGCGGGTTCGATTCTCGCCGCGGGTCAAATGTTTGTACGATCTGCAAGTATTTGTCTCGGGTCTGGGTGTTTCTATGTATAATATGTATGTATTTACTAAAAAAAAAGTATATAAGTAGTATATTAGTCATATGGTACCCATGACACAAGCTTTGCTTACTTTGGGGCCAGATGATGCTATGTGAAATTTCCGGGATTATTTATTATTATTTATTATAACATTCAATAATATAATTACATATAGTAAATTAAACTTGTCATTTATGAATTCGTCAATATGATAATAGCATATTTGATTGGGAGGAGCTTGCGAAACAGAGACGAGAGTGGCGCAACTCTGTTAACACTGCCATTACTAATTTTGAGAATAGTCGTAAACATGATCTCAATAACAAGCATCTTCTTAAAAAGACCCGTCCCAAGCCTTCTTACACCTATTCTTACAACTGTTTAGGTCAGTTATACTGTGCGCCATGTGGCAGGACCTTCAAAGCAAAAATTCGCACAGACATTTGTGCTCTCATGTCCAGAGCTAATAAGGTTCGCTGTTGACGGATACGTCAAGGAGGACATCATCATCATCAATAGCATTTTTCAATTTTTTTAATGTTTTTATATTCATTAACATTAAGTTTCTTGTAACTTTGGTATTTTATTATAAATTACTGGTGCCATACTGACTATACTTTACGTAACAATGCAGTCTTGGATCCAAATAAACACAGTTAATCTTCACGTTTGTTTCATGCCATATTGTCGGACATATGTGGAAACATGTGGGGATTGTTTCTCACAAATGCTAATTCAATTATATATACGGACAGAATAATTTTGTGTTTCTAAAATAATGATCTGCAACTATCAGTCACATGAACTTTTAATAATAACACTGCATAGTAAAATCCATATATTTTTTTTCTATCTGTGATTTTTAGTTTAATTTTCATATTGTTTAGTAAAATTTAGTTTAGTAGTTATTTATTTATTTTGTAAAAATAATAATAATAAATAATAAATATTGTTGGACCATCAACACAACACCATGTAGCCCCGAACTAAGCATCACAACATGGTATAAAACAAAGTCGCCTCCCGCGGTCTGTCTGTCCCTATGTATGCTTAGATCTTCAAAACTACGCTACTGATTTTGATGAATTTTTTTTAATAGATAGAGTGATTCAAGAGGAAGGTTTATATGTGTAATACATGCATAATATAGTAGAGAAACACTGATAATTTAGAGGTTAGCGTATATTCATTCAACGTATTAGAACTACTGAACTACAGCAACGCGTGGCCGAATCAGCTAGTGGTTTATACAATGGGAACCATATGACTGATTATAATACTTATAATTTTTAGGTATATATTAGTACTTCTGATATTTATATAACACCTAGACACAGAACACACGTGTATGTCTTTGTATATTTATCGTACAAATGTTTGCCCTGGGAGGGAAAAACCCTCAACCTACAGCGCAGAAGCCAGAGCTACTACCAACTGAGCTGCGAGGCCAGTTATTTCTGTTGACGACCTTTGTGGCGCAGTGGGCTATGGTCTAGTTGAGATGCAGAAGGTTGCGGGTTCGATTCCCGCCGCGGGACCAATGTTTGTATGATCTGCAAGTATTTGTCTCGGGTCTAGGTGTTTCTATGTATAATATGTAATTATTAAAATAAAAAAAATATAAGTATTCAGTCATGTGGTACCGATAACACAAGCTCTGCTTACTTTGGGGCCAGATTATGCTGTGTGAAATGACCGGCATTATTTTTATTATTATATGTACTAAGAAGGCTTAACGAGGAAAGAGTTCTATTGAAGAATATCCCAAAAAAAGAGAAAAGATGATTGATTGGCCATCATGACAACATGTCATACAGAACATTATAGAAGATATAAAGAAAGAGGTAAAAAGAAAGAGAGTTTAAGAAAGACGGAAAGAAGTACATAGAGGAAGATACATCAGTTACGTCATCAAAAACAAAGCTCTTGTATTAATAATGATGACTTGTTACCTATTTGCTTAAATTATATTACTGTAGGTAGAGTAAGGTGTTGACTCAGTTTTCATGATGTATCAGTTACCTACTAAATATAAAAGGAAAACATTAGTAAATACTGGACATTTCACACAGCATCATCTGGCACCAAAGTAAGCAGAGCTTGTGCTATGTGTACTACATGACTGATATACTACGTATACATTTTTCCGTTTTGTCAGAGTTATTTCTGCGCATTATAAATTCTAATGGTTATACCATTAGAATTTATAATGGAAATAATTGACTTAGTTTTAAGGAAACATAGTAAATTATTTGTAAATTTTTGCAATTTATAATTATTGACTATATATGATCAATACGCCTGATAAATACCCGATTTGGAATCGCACGTAATTGTTTTCACAGAAATTCCCACTGAAAAGGAAATATTTGTATATACTAGTGGTCGCCCACTGGTCGAAATTCGACCAAAATTAATTCATGATTAATGTATTTTTTATGAATAATTTTAAAAAAATATTAGCATTCTGCACTCCTTCTTTATATAAACTACTAGCTGTCCGCGCGTAGCTTCGCCTGCGTTAAAGATTTTTCCCGGGACAAACATTTTTCCTGGGATAAAATGTTACCGCCTATGTTACCCGGGGATAGTGTAGCTTTCCAACGATAAAATAATTTTTCATATCGGTCCAGAAGTTTCGGAGCCTATTCAATACAAACAAACAAACAATCAAATCTTTCCTCTTTATAATATTAGTATAGATAAGTGAGCGAAATTTCATACTCCGACCGCGCAATTTTCTTAAAAAGGGGTAGGTACAAAATTTTTGCTTCACGTATTAATATATAGATTAAAATAATTACGTTTTAAAAACTAAAAAGAAACCGACTTCATTGAATGAAATTTGAGCCTATTATACATTTTTAGTGGAAAGTAGATTTATTTTGTATATAATATAATATGGGTAGGCCAAATAAACGCAACGCTCCAATGAGACAGCGAGGTATGAAAGTACATGAAAACCTCATCGATGTATAAAATTTTTAGATTTTCGTTTATTTTCAGCTAGACCGATTTTGATGAAATTTAAATGGGACCACCTGTGAAGTATACCCTTTTAAAAAAAAATATATTTTCTAAATCGGTTCAGCCGTTTTTGAATAATCGGTGAATATACATAAAAAAAAAAAAGATTCCGACGAATTGAGAACCTCCTCCTTTTTGATAAAATCGGTTAATGATGGCTCGATTCAGGTAATTAAGGATCATTATGATAGGTAACTAAAAGGAAAGTAAAAAAGAAGAAAAGAAAAGAGAAGAAGAAGAAGAAAAAAGAAAAGTAGGAAGGAAAGGTTATAACTTCTGAAAATGACCTTCAATGACGTGCGGATGACGGAACGGCGCCTACTGATCTACAAGTATGAATCAGTGTTTCAGCATCCGAAAACCGTAGGTTTAACAGGTCGGTAAACACGGAAAGAGATGACGGATGTAGGCACATTGCATGGTTATTGGGACCGAGAAAGACATTTGATATTAGTCAGTCCTTGGGTTTTCCAATTTACTTTACACACGTAGCTCGCATCATTTCGACAGTGGAACCCACAACAAATATTGCTTATGTTCATCCTCAAGAAAAAATCTATTTCCTTACCTTTATTCATTAAGTTCCGTTGAGTTCTTCACAGACAGACAGATAAAGAGACAGACAGACCAACAAACAGACACTAAAAATTATGATATTAGTGTAGATATGTTTTTTAATTTACAGAATTATTTACAGAAATGTAGAAGTAATAATAATAATAATGCCGGACATTTCACACAGCATCATCTGGCCCCAAAGTAAGCAGAGCTTACGTTATGAGTACCTCATGACTGATATACTACATTATACCTAATTTGTTTTAGATACATATACGTATTATACATAGAAACACCCAGACCCGAGAAAAATATTTGGAGATCATACAAACATTTGTCCCGCGGCGGAAATCGAACCCGCAACCTTCTGCGTCGACCCGGGACCTTGGCCCACTGCGCCACAGAGGTTAACAAAAGTAATATAAATGAAAACTTATACTTAAACTACGATTTTAATTCATATACGTTAGTTTAAGACGTTCGGCGACTCTGGCGCTGGCAGTTCGTAATGTCACTCAAATAATGTGTTCTGCTTTAGCGATGTCACTATGGAATACTGATTATGTTCTAATATTATGTAAAAATCAAAACCTACACAACATTGCGCAACTTGAGGTTGATATCTTATCTTATCTTACTCCTACTATAATATAATAAACGCGAAATTTTGTATGTATGTTTGTCACTCTTTCACGCAAAACTACTGAATGGATATTAATGAAACTTTACAATAATATAGCTTATACATCAGAATAACACATAGGTTATAATTTATAAAGATATTGTGTGAATTGTCAAAAATATAACAATAAGTGTCAAGTAAGTAGAAAAAAAATCTGCAATCTGCGAGCTATTCTGGCGTGCGCTGCAAAAACCGTTAGAATTACACGAAGCACTAATCCTGCGCAGACGAAGTCGCGGGCACCAGCTAGTATCCAATAAACACAGTATTTTTTTTACGGTATACTAACTTCCGAGATAATTGTAGGCAAGTGATTGTCATAATATTTTGGTATGCCTCTGATTACCTTTTAAAAAATGTTCACTCACTTTCACTCACAATTTTCAAAAAAAAATTACCACGATATGTGAGTTTTTCTACTTCCTGACAGTAAATCTGGTCGTATGGTCGTCGTAAATATTCGCAGTAAAAGACCGAGGAAGAGGGTAGGCATTTTTGTCTGCCAATAACATCCACCCGCAAAGACTTCAGCTCATCTCGTGATCATGGCGCATGCCACTATGCGCATATATCAAGAAGCAGACAAACTCATATATCATGGTAAATAATGCCATAAAGTAAAGAATGCCGGATATTTTACACAGCGTCATCTAGCCCCAAAGTAAAGAGAACTTTTTTACACAAGACTAACTGATTGCTTGCAGATCATGCATACATTTGTTCTGCGGCGGGAATCGAACCAGCAACCTTCTGCGCCGCAGCCGGGCCTTGGCCCACTGCGTCACAGAGGTTGTCAAATATAAATAAATATCCCGTTTTCAGTAAACATTTTCTTCAAAACCATGTTTGTTGTTTTCGCTTCGTGAGGTCACACTGATAAATGGTTTAATCTGAAAACCAGCGCTACTTTCGGGCCTGGACATTGTAGCACATGATTACAATGAATCTTTTCGGCCACACTAAAATGTCGATTGGTTCGCGGGAAGGGTTCATTTCTACGCTACTATGCGTAAAAATTAACCCTTCCCGCGAACCAAGGGAAAGGGAAAGGAAAGGACGCGGGAAGGGTAAATTTTACGCTTAGTGCCTACTTAAGGTCGTTTTTTTTTGTGTTTGTATAAATTTCCCCTTAAGGCCTGTTTATGTTCCATTTTAATGTTTTTTTCCGCTCAAATTTACTCTTTTGGTTTGTGTTTGTGCTAAATAAATGTTTTTTCTTTCATTACCTACTTTCTTTCATCGACACTGTTTTGATTCATCTAAAATCTTCATCAGAGTGAGTTTGATCCATCGTTCGCTTGGCAATAAGCGGTTCACGGTTCGCACTCGTTGAGTTTTCAATTCTCTAAAGTTTTGAAAGGCATACCATTAAATGTGATTTTCCTAGAACAATATTTATAATTCTGCCTAGGAATAAACCTGGTCCCGGATTTTCATAGTTACTTTAAAGAACATTCATATGGCTTTTATGATTCAGTTATGACTGCATACGACTCTTATTTGCTTAACTTGGTTATTTTAATGGATGTTTACTTATTCCTAGAAGTAGTTTACCTAGTATCAATAAATGCATTACGTTCTGTAAAAGGAGTTTTCATAGTATCATCGGGAAAGAACCTTTTATCTATTTTTAAGAAATATAAATGTTAATTTACAAAGTATTATGATAATAATAATTATCCCGCCCTCTAAGTAAGCATAGCTTGTGTTAGGATACCACATGACTGATCTATTACTGATATACTTTTTTTGTGAATCATCATTGGCCTTCGTTCGTCTGTTGAAGATGATTTAGGTGGCGTTAGTAAAGTTACAGAGCAGTTATTTGTAATTGAAAACTTTCGTTCATGGATCCGCTCCAGCAAGCGGAGGTGGGTGAAGTTTCCTCTCCACTGACGCCACTCTGCCTGGGATTCTGTTTGATAGCGCAGGCCTTCCCAGATACCCACACTAACCTCTCGACCTTGCCGACAGGACCCACAGGAAAAACGAATCAATACATGCGGTGTCGGTTCGTTTGCAGGTAAATTTGTAAATACGTACATATTATACATAGGAAATACCTAGACCCGAGACAAATACTTGCAGATCATACAAACATTTGTCCCGCGGCAATTAATATATAATCCATAATATTATAAACTTGAAGTCTCTGTTTCATACGTTTTCACGGTTAAACGCCTGAATTCTCAACGAATTTTGATGAAATATGGTTAGTAGATAGATAGATAGATCGTGGGCAAGATATAGGTTAATTTTAAAACCGGTGCAATATGTACCACGCATGCAATGTCGTGTACAGAAGCCAGTATAAAATACATTTGAAACTGTTGAGTCATCTAAAAATAATTTTCATACAAAGATAATACATTTATTTCCATTTGCTTAGGGATAAACCTAGTCCCGGACTTTCGTTATTACTTCATAACCTCAAGAGCATTTAAGGTTCAATTTCGTAAAACCGAGTATGGTTTTATTGTTTTCACCCGAAATGGTTAAACTATAAACTTTATGTGTAAGGGTAGTATCCAAAGAATTTTTTTAAACTTTTTCTTTTACTATTTTGTAAGGGCCACTAAATATGTATTACCGTTCTACATTTCATCACGATAGGACTTATAGTCTACTAGTAAAAGCTCTGATTAGGGGCAGACAGACAGACAGACAGACAGACGGATATAGCGAAACTATATGGGTTCCTAGTGGACTTCGAAATCCTAAATATAATAGACAGAAAAAATACCATTTCTACTATATTGTTCCTATCATATACTACCATATGGATTTAAAAAAGTATATTATAAAATAAAAATCTGTTTGGTAAAAGAATTTGAAGAATTAAATACAGAAAACTATTTATTAACAGAAATAATTACAGAAGTGTACATATAATATACAATAATATAAAATACACGTGAAACAGTTGAGCTATCTAAGGACCGTTTAAAACGATCTATAGATAGCTCAACTGATGCAGATCACTGCCAGAGGGCAGCGCTCCCAAGATACTGACGGCATTACCACGTTGAATGGCTATGTTAACACGCTGGGCCAGATAGGAGCCAGCTCTTGGGTCACGCAATGTATCTATCACAAGCCGTGAAATAATTTTGGAAACGCGGTGGGCTCCTGTTCCCCACGGGCCCAGGGTCTCGACTCCAAAAGGCTCAAATATGTAGGCCTTATCCAATCCAGCATATATGCGGTTTTTGAGGTCCTCGGCACATTCAGCCGCCGCACAAGCCCTAACGGAAGTCCCCGACAGATGGGATGCGGCCAGGGTGTCTACGCAAGTAGCATCCCACACTAATGGCCTACCCATCTCCCAAGGGACAAGAGTCATACCATCAGGCCTCTTACCACCGTCACGTATTAGACCGTTGGGTTCGAGAGCAGCTAGTACGTTGACGCTGGTGAGTGCCCGACGAATAATATCGTTAAGACTGGTGTGGTGGGCAATCCTACCGGCGGCCCTATAACACGATAACCCATGGAGACCAAGCTGGTCGACCGCAGGCAAATTGCAACTCGAAATGTTGTAGGATCTAATAATGTTCCAATGTTAGATGATGGTAGTGCTTGTAACCAATGTCCTGACTCCTATTTCGAAACGGCTAGGAGACGCGCGCGATCTACGGAGCTTGAGCATGTTTCTAACAGATGATTCCATGTAAGCTCATATAGAGGCCCGTCCCATTGCCGTTGGGCCGAAAGGTTCTTGGGGGAGCGGAATTAGGGCAAGCACTGTTCCAAGCGTTTCTTGCTTCGTCTAGATATTTTTATGAGTGATTGCAGAACTAGCCGGAAAAACGGAATTAGAATTTTTTCAAACAAATTACTAGTACTGTAGACAGAAGACAAGAACGCCGGTAGGGCAACACTTGAAATTTTGCGAATACCTAAGCCTCCCAATTTGACAGATAGGGAGGCCTGCAGCCATGCCTTGTCATCCAGATGAATATTCATCAAGAATTAAAAGGTTTATTCAAACAAGTAGGTACTACAAAGTACTATAAACAAAACTCAAAAAAAACGTGGGACTTCAGAGGTAGAACGATTTATATCGTACCAAAGCCGCAGTTGATCGTCATTTGTCTAATATAAATGTCATCGCGGAATAGCCGCTTAGAATTTTCTTGGACTCAATTGATAAAATAAAACATGAAATAACACGAGAAAAACTAATTAATTTATAAGAGGTATGCTATCCTAAGTCACTTAACTATGAGTCCGTTCAATTTTAGAAGAGTGAAGCGGTGACATTATTGTCAATGACATAAGATTCAAAATGCAATGATTCAGACAGACACGCCTGTATAAAACGATCTCCATTTCAAGCCTGACATCCTTAAAGTCTAATATGAATGAAATGCGCTTCTAAACAGCGCTAAATGCGCTTAATAGATGTAAATGATCGCCAGTAAACATTACGGTGAGCAGTAAAAGTTTAGTATCTAAGGTACATATCTAACTTAAATAAAGATCAGGTCGTTTGTTTTATTTAATAAAAAATACATGTTAGTAAAATAAATAAATAATGCTGGACATTTCACACAGCATAATCTGGCCCTAAAGTAATCAGCGTGCGTTATGATATAATAGTTATATATTATTTTTTAAAATACATACATATTAGGCATAGAAACTCCCAGACCCGAGACAAATACTTGCAGATTATACAAACATTTGTTTCGCGGCGGGAATTGAACCCGCAACCTTCTGCGTCACAGAGGTAGTACTTAGTAAATTAACAATAAGGAACCCTTACTTCATTCTAAAGTGTTTCTGTTTCTTTGTTACATTTTCACGTCAACGACTGAACATATCTTGATGAAATTTGATGAAGAGATAAATTCCGTCTTGGGCAAGTGAAGTGATAACTTCTTATGGGAGGGCAAACCGCTTCGTTACGTTACGCGTTACGGTGCCAGTCTGTCTGGCTTCCCTTTCTTTCACGCATACGGTTGCGGTAGACAGACTCCTCCACTCCCACTCTCACTAATCTAACTAGCGCTGTAAGTTATCACTTCTTTCGAGCGTCCCGAGACGCACACGTTTTTTTATATAAGTATTACTCGTGTGAAGTCGCGGGTAACAGCTTATATTGAATATTTCCGTTTGCTTAATATATATGTAATCGTAGCATAAAAAATAATGCGCGCGCCACATGTTCGCTTCAACTCGAGCTTCAGACGAAGCTGAACTTATTTTTCTGTATATAAGACTACGAGTAAAACCGCAGGCTATCGCTAGTATTACATTTAGCCCACACTGATGAACTGCATGAGTTTGCATTTACAATGCATTTGAATAAAATTGACTGAATATCTTTAGTCGTTATTGTTTGAAACTCTGGTAAGCCTTTCTGGTTTGGGCTCAGTGAGCTTTCTCCTTTTTCATCACTAAAGGAAGAAGAGGGAGAGAGATAGTTATATTTAAACTTGATCTTTACTAAAACTATTGAAAATACCTAAAATAATGTAGTACATCAATTATTCACAAAAAAGTTCGCGAGAATATTATAAGTAACTATTATCCTCTGATTAACTATTATATTATGACGACCTCTGTGGCGCAGTTGGCGAAGGCCGCCTGAGATACAGAAGGTTGCTAGTTCGATTCCCGCCGCGGGACAAATGTTGGCGTGATCTTCAAATATTTGTTTCAGTTCTGGGTGTTTTTCTATAATAATGCCGGACATAATGGTGGCAATTCGGTTGGTTCATTTCTAAAATTAGGAATTATTGTCTAAAATATATTTAGTTGGTCATAGCATTTGTAAAACCTATTCGGTTGGTACCATCTAACTAAATTAGGAACGCTTAATTAAGTAAGATAAAATAAAATTAGGATAAGTTGGTAACAGCAGAATACCAAAGGTTAATTTGACAGTTCAAAACCTAATTTTAGCTAAAATTAGTTAGGTTGGTGCCAACAGAATTGAGGCCAATATGTATATACAAAATTTTCGATTTTGATTATATTTATATACAAGAATTGCTTGTTTAAAGGTATTAGATAGATAGATAGATAAACACTTTATTGTACACAAGAGAACACACAAAAAATAATGATTTCAAAATTCAAAATTCAAAATTCAAAAAATTCAAAATAACTTTATTCATTACAATCACAAGGACCACTTTGAATCGTCTTCTTACATGCTAGTGAATCTAGGTGCCGGTTCCTCCTAACGCCAGTTCAAGAAGAATCCGGCAAGAAACTTGTCTGGTCTTAACACTTTTTTGTATGATCCTTGACAATTTTGTTACGGATGCCGAGTCGAGTTGGAGCTGATTCATCCCAAGCTTTTTTGTCATCTAAATAATCAGATATTTTATAATATGCGTTAATAGACAGTTTATGTTTGATTACGTTTTTAAATTTGCCAATCGACAAATCTAACACGTCGCTTGGGACCTTGTTATAGAAGCGTACACATTGCCCTATAAAAGACTTATTAACTTTAGCGAGCCTAACAGTGGGAACAGCGAGTTTATCTTTATTTCTAGTGTTAATACTATGATTATCGCAATTTTTTTGAATAAATGAACATTTTTGTGTACATACATAAAATTTTCGTATATATACTGACAAGGCACTGTCATAATATTAATTTCTTTAAACTTATTTTTAAGTGATTCTCTGAGGCCCATGTTATAAATTGCACGAACAGCCCTCTTCTGCAACACAAATATGGTGTTAATATCAGCAGCACTCCCCCACAACAGAATGCCATACGACATAATGCTATGAAAGTAGCTGAAGTAAACGAGTCTAGCGGTATCTACGTCGGTAAAATGACGGATCTTTATAACAGCGTATGCCGCAGAACTGAGTATCTTCGACAATTTATCTATGTGCGGGCCCCATTGCAGCTTATTAGCTAAAGTAATGCCTAAGAACACTGTGGTGTCGACGAGATCTATCTTTTCGTTTTTAATTTTTACATTAGCATTCACCTGTTTAACGTTGGGCAGTATAAAACGAATGCATTTCGTTTTTTTCTCGTTAAGTAATAAGTTGTTTACATTAAACCATGTTGTAACTTTAGAGATTGCATTGTTTACATCGTCAAGATTAGTAAGCCGTCGCTTTAATTTAAATAAAAGTGACGTGTCATCAGCAAACAGTACAATCTCGTGATCATCCTTTACAAGTTTAGGTAGATCATTTATATAAATTAAAAACAAGAATGGCCCGAGTATTGATCCTTGTGGTACACCCATTTTTACCATTGACCCTTGAGAACGTTTTCCATCTCGTTGTGTTCGGTCAGTTAAGTAGGATGTGAGAAGCTTAAGTGAAACTCCCTTAACACCATAGTGGTGTAGTTTGCTGATTAGAGTTTCATGGTGAACGCAATCAAAAGCTTTCGACAGATCACAAAAAATATCTAAAGCATCGCGTGATTCCTCCCAGATATCAAAAATATGTGATATTAACTCAACACCGGCATCAGTCGTTGAGCGTCCCTTTGTAAATGTCTAGCAAATTGTTGGTATTAAAATGCCGTTGTAATTGGTTTAGTATAAGTTTTTCAAATATTTTACTAAATGTAGGAAGTACTGATATAGGCCTAAAGTTACTAGGATCGGAATGACTACCTGATTTGAATAGAGGTATGTTTGCTATGTTTCATCAAATCAGGAAATACTCCACTGTCAATACATTGATTAAATATGAAAGCTAGATCTGGTGAAATAATGTCAATTAGTGGTTTTCTAACCCTAACAGAAATGCCCCAGAGATCAGTGGTCTTTTTTACATTAATCATTTTGAATGCCTTGATAATATCGTTTTTGTCCACATTTTCAAAGTAAAATTGTGTGACACATTCAGGTAAACTATCTTTTAACAATGATACAGCTATTACATAAAAAGAGTTTAAAGACTTTGTAGTGGAGACTGGAATATCAGTAAAAAAAGTTTCAAATGCCATGCTACATCTATATCTTGCTTAATTATATTATTGTTAATATTTAAATTTATTACACTATTATGAGTTTTGGATTTTCCGGTCTATTAATTATTTTCTAAGCTGCTTATATTTTATCTTGACTGTTTCTAATTTTTGAGCTTAAATACTGAGATTTAGCAAAGCGACAAATATTTTTAAAGATTCTTGAGTAATTTTTTACTTTTTCTTTAAACTCTTCACTAAAGTTATACCGTTTTTCACTGTACAATTCATACAAGGTACGCCTACTCTTATGAATACCTGCTGTTGCCCACTCACAAAATGTTGAACTGCCAGAGACCACAATAGTTTTGGATGTGAAAATGGAACTGAATACTTTATTAAATTCAGTGAAAAATGTATTGTATAAATCATTTGAATTATCATCATTATACAACAAAAAAGGCAAGTTAGTATCCAGGTTCAATCTTACATTCTCTAAACGATCAGTGGTAACTGGTATATAAGTAATTTTTTTTTGTATATATTTATTGTTCATTTTAGTTTCTATTTGAACTAGTTGACCGAGATGGTCAGAGTGAATATTACTAATTATATTTTTGCTTATTATGTTTACATTGGTAAAGATATTATCTATGCATTTGGCCAAAGTGGCAGTATTCTAGTTGGCTCCATAAATATAGGTTCAAGACCAAATGAATTAAATAAACTAGTTATTCTGGTACTCAATGACCGATGACTCAAATCACCGCATACAACAATTTCTTTATTTGATTTTGTAATAGACTTATGCAAAATGTCCTCCATAATTTTCTCAAAAATATCAAATGAGGCGGTTGGTGGGCTATAAGTGCTTATAACAAGGAACTGCTCCAACTCTATGCAGGCTATCTCAATGTGTCTTTCTACAGAGTGGGCGACAATGTCTTTACGTTCTTTGAATTTTATTTGTTTATTTATTAATATTAATGACCCGCCTCTTATAGAATGTACTCTGCAGAAAGAACTACCAACTTGGTGATTCTCGAAGTTGAACATGAGCTCATGACTTTTCAGGCAATGTTCTGTTAAGCAGATTATCTCAATATTGTTTGAGTTCATGTACAAGTCTAGTTCTAATTCTTTGTTACAAATTCCTTGAATATTTGGATGCACCAAGTTAGTAAACTTAAACTTATTTACAGTATTTATTTTACAGTTTTTAGTGTTTTTGTTTGATTGATTATTTTTATAAAATATATTATTTGAATTGTCAGTGCTAGAGACATCCTCTATTGTCTTTTTATCTAATTTAAATTACTAGGAAAAAATTCCAGAGTCTGATTTGGAATGTCATGATTATGCTCAATAGAAGCATTGTGTGTAGCCAAATTTTGGCTGTAATACTAAAATAATATAGCGAAACAGCTACCTGTCGTTTGTAATAATTAGGAAGGTAGTATCTACCTTTTGTCAAATAATATTTTTAACTAACAATGTTGTTAGTGTCAATCATATGGATTACATTATTATTATTGCATGACATTGTATGCAAAACCTGATTTAATTTATATCTATGGTCATTTTCTGCTTGTGACAAGCTGTCGCTGTAGGGGAATGTAAACATTACAATTTTGTTTACTTGCAATGAACAAAGTGTTTCAAAATATTTTATTAATTCAGCTTTGTTTACATTACCCATATTTCCAAGCCAAATTACTAAATTAGAGTTGTGCTTAAAATTATACTTCGTTATTAATTGCATTATGTCATGCAGGTCACAGTTTGGTAAGCAGTTATTTAGTACAGTATGTCCCACGCTAGTGTTTAATAATAATTGGCCCATATTTTTTCCAATTTTATCACAGAACATTATGGTTTTTTCCAAATTTTCATTTTTGTGTGAGTTCGAACACGCTTGGGATGACGATATAGAAGCACACACTGGCCTAGGATTCTCAGAACACTGACTTTCACAGGTGGGGTTAGTCACAGATGATTAGCAGTACAGTTGTACAATGGGCGGCCTTATCGCTAAAAGCGATTTCTTCGAGGCAACATTTGGATGGACAGGATAGATACAAAACCAAAAAGTCGGCGGTGTACAAAAAAAGTTACCTAACCTAACCTAAAAAAATACAAAATATAACAATAACTATAAAAATGCCTATAATTAAGCCTACAAAACAAAAATTACACAAAGAAAGATGACATAGTGATAGAAGCTAACGACCAGTTAGCAGTTTCCAGATAAGGACAGATAAAGGTTATGGACTTTGATTTCAAATATATGAATAGATTTAGATAAGCGAATAGATAAAGGTACGGAGTTCCATAAGTGTACAGCTTGAACAGTGAAGGATTCACCATACATAGCTGAACTATGAACAGGAGTAAGTAGTCGGAGAGTGTCAGACGAACGCAGATCACGTTTAACTGGTGCAGAAAAATTAAACGTTCCTTTAAATAGAAGGGAGACGAATACAGAAAAAGGATGTTGTATAACAGCGTCAGGATATGAGCATTCCGGCGAAAACGAATAGGGAGCCACTTGGGGTTCATGCGAAATTCTGAAACATGGTCATATTTGCGCAAGCCATATAAACCGAATGCAGAGGTTTTGAAGACGCTCAAGTTTGTTTAGATGGACTTCGGATAGATTAAGATAGCTGGCGTCTGCATATTAGATGTATTTACAAATAGAAAGATGTATATAGTTTAACAATCCTCAAAATAACACTGTGCTTATTTTGAGGCCTGATGATGCAGTGTGAAATGTCCCATTATTTATTTATATGGCAGTAAATTATCCTGTGCATTTCTGTAAATAAAATTGTGTCTCCTATATACTTTGTAGTGGTGACATACTCGTTGTCCCCAACAATGAGTCTCTGATATTTTGCAATGAAACGTAATATCGATCAGTAAAACAGAGAGTGGAACATAAAGTACGCTCGCTTTTACAGCCGCTGAGACAGTTATGTCTATGTGTGGGGTGACGGGGTGACGAATATTGTATTTCTCTACATATACATACATCAACGTCTGACCGTCTGCACCAAATAAATTTGAGCCTATCGAAGAACAAAACTTCTTGATGTCAATTTTGCCAATGTCAAGTGGTTTTGTTTATTTTAATATCGTTACAAAGTCGTAGTCGATAATCATTATATTAATAACAGAAATGTACAGAATAATATACAGTAATATAAAATACACGTGAAACAGTTGACCTATCTAAGGACTAAGGAATATCTAAGGATCTATATCGTTTTAAATGGTCCCTAGGTTAACTGATCTAGATCACTGCTAGAGGGCAGCGTTCTCAAGACACTGGCGTCATTACCACGTTGAATGACAATGCTAATACGCTGAGCCAGATAGAAGTTAGCTCTTGGGTCAAGCAATATATCTAAATATGTAGGCCTTATCAAGACCGGCACATTTGCGCCTTTTTGAGGTCCTCCCATCCTCACATTTATCTGACGCACCAGCTCTAACGGAAGTCCCCAACAGATGGGATGCGGCTTGTCGCGGAATGATCATCTAGAATTTTCTTGGAATTCTTCATCGTATAAATTACAAAAATCAGTAGGTATTCTTAAAATTCGTTTGTCTACACGAATTTATTTGCTACGAATTTACAATTTATTGATTAAAATTCTGCTTGGATTAAAACATGAAATAACACGAGAAAAACTCATTAATTTAGGAGAGTGTTATTTCGTGAAGTGTTAAATGGAAGAACAAAACTTAGATCGAGAAACAACAAAGATTTTCTGATGTTTCTGAATGGAATGCTGTCAAAGGGTATGCTTAGTTCTAGGTCAAGTTTGAGTTTTTATTTGAAATACAGAAGTACGGCTTCAACTTGCCTAGAAAATAATAAAAGAGTAAATAAAACCTAAATGCTTGGTTTTTATAAAAGTTTGATTTCGAATTTTTCAAAGATTCAAAGATTCAAAGATATTTATTTGCCAGAAAACATGTGTACAGAAGATGACAAAAATATAACAATGTGAAACAACATGCTTGACCGGTTTACGGTATGCAAATTAGGTAGAGAGATGGCATGCAAGTTTAAAAATAATTACAATTTATCAATAAAAAATTCGTCAAGATTATAATAACTCTTTTCAATTAACAATTTCTTTAGTTTTAGTTTAAACATTTGGATGTTCAGGTCTCTATATAGTGTAGGTAATTTGTTATAAATTTTTGTTAGGTGAAATTTATAAAAGCAATATTTAAAAAAAAAAAAAAACTTTTTGAATATGAACACATGATCCACATGTACTAAAAACTATATATTAGGTTATTAAAGAGAAAATGAATTAACGGAAAATTATTCTATATCTAAATATTCTATGCCTAGATAAAATTATTAAAATGTATTTAATATTTTTGTATAATTATATAGTACATTATTATACAGTACATTGCTGTTTTCTCTATGTATAGCCATAATTAGACAGTTAATTATAAACAGAAACCAGAGTTCAGTTCATTGACCGTAGGAAAAGTGCCCAAAAGACAAAATTATCTCATTGCATAGGCATAAAACTAATTCTTTGTCCGAGTGTTATCATTGACGACCTCAGTGGTGCGGTGCGGTTCGTTTCCCGCTGATGTACTAAAAATATTTGTCTGTATATATCAGTCATGTGGTTTCGATAACACAAGCTCTGCTTACCTTAGGGCTAGATGATAATGATAATGGTGTTAAATGAAAATATTTATTTCTAAACATTGTGATAATAGTTAAGTTGTAATAAGGATTACTTTGCTTCAGATAAACACGAGTAAAGCCTAAAGTAATATCCAGTATGCATACATATTTTGTGCGAAAGTGATAAACTCAGTTTGGCACGAATAACTTTATAGTGGGGTCTTTGGGTGATCAAATATTGTAACAGGTCATAAAATATTGTGTACTTCAACAGAAATGTTGCACTGTCTATATTACGAATTATTGGTGTCTCTTTGTCATAATGTACCTGTTTTCTATCTGAAAGAGAAAGGGTATAAGTAACTACGGGGTTAGCTACTGACTTCTACGAAAGTAGTAGTGAGAGGGTGACAATGGCCCAGATTCTGCAGTGTCATCGGATTAATAAAAATATCGTAAAAAACGATAGACCATATTTTTGCAACAAAATCTTAATTTAAATGAATCTTCATAAATTTATTAAATCGACGTGTTTTAGTTCACTTTAATCCCTACTAAAATTATAAATTTGAAAGTAACTCTGTCTGTCTTTTTGTTACGTTTTCACGCCTAAACCGCTGAACTGATTATGATGAATTTTGGTATAGAGATAGATGGGACCTTGGAAAAGAACATAGAAATTTTTATGTAGGTAACACGCGCGCCAAGCCGGTGTTTATAGGTAGACCAAGTTTTGCGTATACGAGTATATATATCTCATGGAAGTGTGTAGGGATAAGCTTTTCATTGTGACTTTGCTAATCATTCATTAAATATATTTCCATAATTCAATCTACATTTTGCCTACACCAAAATTTAGGTACAGTTTTGACTGAGCTGTTAATGTAAGAACACGTTAAGAACAATTATAATGGTACACTACAACATCGCCACTATAGTGCCAATGCGCATAATAACGTGGCGTCACGGAAGACAAGTGATATAAAAGCATTTTAACGCTACTATAACCTATGCTGAGTGACGACCGGTTTTGCTGTCAATTTGCTTACCTACTGTATATACTTACTAATTGCTCTCTGAATGTGTCTCAAACTTTTCTTTATATCTTTCAAAGTCTAAACTAGAGTTTTTAGACTATTTATAAAAAAAGTAAAAATTGACAATCTTCTTAGAAATAGAAATATCTATTGCACTTATGTCATATAAATTGTTTTAGTCTCAAACATAAGCCCTGTTAGAACACAACAATATTTCACTTCATTTAATTGATTTGCCGCAGTTTAAATCAACACCACTTTATAGATGACTAGCTGCTACCCGCAGCTTCGCACGTGTGGTCCCTACAAAAAAAGTAGCCTATGTATATGATGAGACCTTCTCCAATGTCTCATCTATCTCTATACCGAAATTCAGCAAAATCGGTTCAGCGGTTTTGGCGTGAACGGGACAGAGAGACAGAGTTACTTTCGCATTTATAAAATTATATATATAAATATATATATATATAGTAAGGATTACAACGAATGTGTCGATGTATATACAAACGTATACAATGAAAATACCTAGACAAACCTTATCGGGTTTAAAGGTACAATACCTTCTTCTTCATTCGTATCAATGGCTTGACCTACATTTTTTTAGTCCTATATTCGGCAAATCTTATCTTATTAGCTTCGGAGCGCCCGCTCAGACCATGGAGCACCTGCTCTCATGCCCTCTCTGCCCGACCAGCGGCACACGAGAGGATTTGATTAAGGCGACAATACCTAGATGAGTATTTGTATAGCTTTGGTGCTTTCAAAAAAATGATTGGATCACTGTCACTATCTGACGATGACCGCGCGAGCTCTATTGTTCTCAGCGCCAGTTGCATTTTGCCCATTTTTAGGGCTTCAAAGTCCATGAAGAACCCGTATAGTTTCGCTATGTCCGTTTGTCTGTTTGTCTGTCTGTCGGCTGCTAAACAGATCTCTTTCTAGCAGACTATACATTTAATCGTGATGACATTTTGAACGTGATAGTGGTTCTTACAACCACATTGTTCTTACATACATTGTATGGAAGGTATCCCTAAAAACATTTCCAAAAGTTTTTATTTTATAACATAAAATAACCCCACTTTACATATCATGTGCACTTTACATGATATGTAAAGTGGGGTTATTTTTCTTTTTATTTTACTACCCCATCGTGTTACATATAGTTGGATAAGTCTTTTAAAGATACTAAGAGGTTTTTTAAACAATTTTTCGATACAGATATTTGTATGATGAATATTAAGTCACTCTGCCCTCAGACAGTTACCCGCCACACTTGAAATGTATAAACTCTCTTGTAGTTAAGGTAGTTATAAGATGGATCATGTAAAAAAGCGCTAGGGCCAAGGCGAGTTTCTTGCCAGTTCTTCTCGGGCTTGGGTTAGTATGAATTGGCACCAAAATTTACCTAGTGTTACATACTAGAGACGTTTCAAAGTGATCCTTGTGATTGTATTGAAATACCTTATTCACTTATGACTTGACTTGACTAAGCATTAAGGTGATTTTTGGTAGAGGTCGGGGGAACGGCTAAAACGGCTAGCCGTCTTTAAAATAGTTGAATATAATGATGAAATTACAAGCATAATTGTCACGGTTCGTAAGGCTTTAGCTGATTTCGAGTAATATCCCGATTTATAAAAAGAGGCCCATACATTTTTTTTGTTTTGAATCATGATGAAAGAATGATAGACATTTATATCCATAATGACTTTGGAAGCTTTTCCTATGCGACTTACCCATACTAATAATAATAATAATGCCGGACATTTCACTCAACATCATCTGGCCCCAAACTAAGCACAGCTTGTGTTATGGGTACCACATGACTGATACTTACATACTTTTTTGTAAATACATACATATTATACATAGAAACACCCAGACCCGAGATAAATACTTGCAGGTCATACAATTTGTCCCGCGGCGGGAATCGAATCCGCAACCTTTTGCGTCTCAGCCGGGTCTTGGCCCACTGCGTCACAGGGTCACACTGTCGTCTTAATAATACTACCATAATATTTACCCATAGTTTATCTAAAGCTGGCTTTATCCTAACTAGTTAATATGCCATCTAATATTAGTTAGCAGGCGGTAGTATGTAAATGCTCAATCAAAGCTTGCATGTTTCAAGCAAGTACTTAATTGCTCAGCAAGTATGTAGAAAGGTAAACCCTAAACTAAACTGTTAAGTCTCGTAATGAGCAGGAGATTTGTAAATACAAAGGTTTTGAGAAACACCTTAGTGTAATTAACATGTTTGTATATGTTTGTTACATTCTAGGATTCGACTTACACTGGCATTTGTACTTTTTAAGAACAATAAAGAAAAAATCGAGCGAGCTTTACAGTAGTCGCATAATGATGTGTAACATCAGACATCTCAGGAAAATGGGTTGGTACAATCTGACGCCGAGCTCTACCACCGCGCAAGCTTAAATCAAATACTGCGCGCGTTTATTGGTCAAATCAAATATCGCGCACTTCTTCGGCTTCCTGTTACACACATCCGTCCCTTTTCACGAAATCACTTCCACATATTGCTGGAAAGCGAGAGAAAAGATGTTACACATCAAAAAGTATATATGTAGGTAGTATCATTCATTTGGTACCCATAACACAAGCTCTGCTTACATTGAGTCTAGATGAAACCGGTTGTTTCACACAGCCTTAATGTGTATTTTAAACGTGCATAAATATATTAAAGCACTTATAAATTTAAAAAAAAATCTTCAATACAATCATCTAGATTATGTTACTTCTAAAGAAAAACTTATCCCTGGACATCAACTCCTGTGGCCAGTGTAGAAGTGCCTCAACAGACTGCGAACTCAAGTCAGGCGATGCAAGAGTAACCTTAGCAAATGGAGCATGATAGGCGAAAATGACACCCAGTGTCCTTGTAGTACCCAGGTGCAGTCCATGTCACACATACTTATGTGTCCATCTGCCCCAACTCATGCACTATGGGTGATCTGAAGTCCTCCTTGGATAATACCGTAGTGCCAGATGTACTGTTTAAATAGGATGTATAAACGACACGAAAAAAGAAGAATGACTGGACGGTCGTTGTTGCCAAAATATATTAGATTTATCTAAACATAAACGTTATGTCTATTGCATGTAATGCATTGTGTATACAAGTATATAAAATAAAAGTACAAAGTAGTAGAATAATCGTGGAAAGTCAATTTATTTTCATAGCTGTCTCCTAAACGATTGTATTCACTTTATTACCGCTGAACTTCTTGAATGGATGTTATTGAATGAACAGGCTTTCGAGACAATTCGTTCTCCGTTCAATAGACTATAACTTTGGCCTTACATTTGCAGAGAGGATTTTAAAGTGTGTCAGTGAGGAAAGAGGTGATGATGTGACTTTTATGGAGATGCGTCGTAGATATGATAATTTTGTAGTGTTTGGTTACCGCGATATTGTGTATACGGTTACAAATTGATTCACTCATGCAACATAGAATTTTGCTGGTTGCATCGTAACTTCTGAAGTAAGTTGTCAAATTATTAAAATAAGACAATTTTAAACGGGTTTTGTGTAAGAAAATTAATAGATACATTCTAAGTTCGCAGCTTAATAAACATATTATATCCACTGTAACTAAATTAAGTATGGCAGTGACATCCTGTTTAGAAGTATAGGCCGCAAAACTAACTTTATCATTGCATTAAATAAGTTCTTGTGCCAAGATCACGAATAATGAAACCACTGATGCGAAACAGCTCAGCTGACATTCTACATAGTTACTATTCCTTATTTGTGGAATAGAAATGCATTATTTTGTATACTTTCGTAATTTTTAACTTGTTTACGGCACTATTTCTTTTATATATACGAGTATATATTATATTATTATGTCATAGAGGAATACTACACCTTAGACACATCACATTTAAGTTATTAAGGTGTTTTTTATTTAGGTGTAAAAATTTTCTTAAATAAAAAAAACTGACACACTGGTCTAAATAACAAGTAACATGATAAGAAGAATAATATAAATAAATAAATGGATTCTTCGTTTGTCATTTCATGAAGTAACATAGCACTTCTATATTAATATTATTTTCTTGTTTTATTGCATGTTTTGTTCAGTAATCTTAGCGGAATTTTAATGAATAAATTGTGACTACATCGGACAAGTATGGACGATTGAATTATAAGTGTATTATGGTGCAATGTGATTTGAACGACGAGGAATCCCGAGAATGTTCGAGACGGCCATTCCGCGATGACGTTTAGAATTGACAATTGACCTTCGACTAAGACTTTATTAACAAATAAACAATTGACACTAGCAAAATTGTATCGGCAAGACACATGCCGTTATAGAAAGAATAGAAGAAAAAAAAAAAATTGGTTGACAATTAAGACAACACCGTCTAGCCCCGAACAACGCATAGCTTTTACTATGAGAACCAGATGACTGATACTTTTTTTTTCTTACCGATATTTTATAACATATAGACATGGAAGAAATATGTTTGTCTTGAATAGGGATCTTACCCACAACCCACAGCGCAAACTACCAACTGTGTTGCCAGGCTGGTATTTGCGATACGTTTAACTTTAAATTAATCGCTAATGGAGGTATTATCCACTCTTCTGGCTTGCTGGGTTGCAATGCTTTCGACTGCAATAGCAAACAATTACTCAATAGTGATGGATGCGCAGCGCTACCGTAGTTTGCGACTGCACTGTGGCCTACGCCACGCCTACTAAATTACATACCGAACCTCTAGGTATACATTGCCAGCGAATAGGGCTTTAGATCCAGTAATGACAGGTTACTGATACGTTTATGTCTCAGTGTGAAACCCACTAAATAATGCCATGACTATTTGAGTTTATGTTATTACTGAGCGGACACCCGGGTCAAGATGTCCGTGGAATTAACACTGGCCTTAGCGCAAGACTAGCGCTGCCGTGCACATGCAGCAGTTTTATACTGAACTGTAGGCCATATCACTATCATAAAATGGATGAAGTTTTTGCGGATAAAAAAATGTTTACTTTTAATAAATGATTCTTGTCTTTTGTTGTGTGTACCTAGGTTAAGGTTAGGTTAGAATAACTAGTTTTATCAGTGTTTCAATGTGATACTTGTTAGGTAGGTATTTATAAGTGAACCTTAATATAAAGACGATGCTTTTGCTGATAAATAATTATGTATGGAAAATTATACTCATATAATTACTTAATTAGATACACTTATATATTATAACTATTGTAAGACATGTTTAAGAACATTGTAATATGTCTAAAGATGAATAAATGAATTGAATTGAATTGAATTGAATTGAATTACCATCATCACTAAATGATACAAATAATACAAAAAATACTAATAAATTTATTTAGAACTTATCGGTACAATTTTGTTTTCATTACCTTTTTTTTCTTTTGTGATTTTAGCGGTTTCCATTATATTTCATTCATCATTCCATTATGTTTCCATTTCATCATTCCATTATGTTTCCATTATATCTTGGCTAGCTAATATACTTTAAATAAAAATATATAGGTACGTTTTTACGGCTCGATGAATAAATCTATCATCTAAGGAACACTGCCATTATTTCACAACACGAACTATATACCTGGTACTTTAGTTTAAAGAATTAGTGACACGGTAAGAAAAAGATTGCTTTTAAATTATTTGATTTACAATTTGGAGCATATTATAATAATCTATATATATAAAACAAAGTTGTGTTAGTTACACCATTTAAACTCGAGAACAGTTAGACCGATTTTCATAATTTTTGATTTGTTGGATTTGTCTCCGCCCCGAACAGCAAAAAAATTATAATTGAAGATTTAATGTAGTGAGTTCAGTTTGATACAACCTTTGACGATGTTAGGTTTCAACAACAATTGTGTCATATAGAAGCAAAGTCAACCTAAGTATTTTATTCCAATACTAGCTGACCTGGCCACGCGTTCCTGTAGCTCAGTAGTTCTAATACGTTGAACCCATATAGGTACGCCAACCTCTAAAATTATCAGTGTTTCTCTACTATATTATGTATATGTATATATTATATTATGTATGTATTATACATAAAAACCTTCCTCTTGAATCACTCTATCTATTAAAAAACCGCATTAAAATCCGTTGCGTGGTTTTGAAGATCTAAGCATACATAGGGACAGACAGACAGCAGGAAGCGACTTTGTTTTATACTATGTAATGACATTTTTCTTTGTAAAACGCGCGGACGAGGCCGCGAATGGGACAGCTAATATTATAATAATTCAAAGATTACCGAAATTATAAAAAAGCTTGCGAGCTCTCTTGCTAGTAATTTCTAGATTGTGAGATATTCAGCACAGAAGCAGATGACAAGGCTATGAGAATACATATGAGAATAAAACAATAACGGCAATAAACAAACAAAAATGTTTGTACAACTAGAAACAGTTTAATTTATAACACAAATGCTTTTGGATCGCGTCGTCAGTGATGGTACATCTGTTTAATGTATAAGTTGTGAATCATTGCATTATATGACTTATAACATTGACATAAATGTCATCCCAGCACTTTTCTCGCGTACAGACTCTACAGACAGCCCACATTTGATTCTAATCAGTGCCACTGCGTTGCGCAAAAGCGTTCTACCTACTACGTACCGTAGGCGCTTTCTGTCTGCGCCAAGGCTCCAGTTACTTGAACGCATGGAGCCGCACTTCTCTGTTTTCAACTAATACACTCAACTCTGTCTTCCATGATCGGTAGACAATCATTTTGTTATAATTATTGACGCGCATTTCTGAAAAACAATAATTCAGATCGATAGATAAGCATAGACTTTTATAAGACCATTAACAAAGTCCAGAAAATCTATACATTGTAGGTAAAGTTTGAAAGGAACCTAAGAGGCGCACTTTAATTCATTCACCACATAAGAAGGCCCTTAGTGCCCAAATACTTGCAGTCTAGGAAGAGTCTTTGTGAGAGGAAATTCTAACATAAAAAAAATATTATGCCATAAAAATGTAGGTAACCTAGTGCACTATACTTATAAAATAAAATCGTCCGTTAGTATTATCCATCAGCTAATTTCTCTATGAAAATCAAAACTGACAGTTTTCTTTGTCATACAAAACCTAACTAACACTACTTTTGGTTGTTTGCATAAAAGGAATCTCGCACAGATTTAGAAACAAAACCTTGATGCCACGATTAATAGAATAACCCTGTGAATCTGTCCTGTATCCTATTCCAGGGCTGACATGCTATCTACGTCATATAACAGCAATGACGTCATTCAAACGCCACTCCTCGGCGGTTTCGGCAAAGTCACAGGATCAGAGGCTCGATACTAGGAACGCGAACACCTTTTTGCCACATTTAGATGTGCAAGTAGGTTAAGTGTTTGTACGGATCGCTAATCGTGTGAGTCAATAAATGAGCTGTTTTGAATTGTGTTCTGAGATAGAAAGTTCAAAATGTTTACTTGTAAATTGGTTAGGCTTCAATCTTAGAGAATACAATCTAGAACCTAAAGAATATACCTATATTTAGTCAGTATTTCATACAGAACTGTCCGAATGTTGGAGTTTCATTTCGTGGTTAGGTATATATCATATAATAATATCAGCCTATATTTTTTTTATTATCTTATTTTAAAATTAAAACGAAGTTTATTGTATACATCTTAAAACTCTTGTTAGGTTTGACAAAATGCAAAAAAGAAGGACATTCCATATTAAAATTGTTGTAAATTAATAAAGTAATTCATCGCTGCTGAACAATGCATACAACACCATCTAGTCCCAAACTAAGCATAGCTTGTATTATGGCGACCAGGTGACTGATAGAATACTTATATATTTTTAAATACATACTTATGATACTTTTTAACACCCAGACACAGAACAAACACATACGTTCTTCACACAAATGTTTATCCTGGGAGGGAATCGAACCCTCAACCTACAGCGCAGAAGGCAGAGCTACTACCAACTGAGCTGACAGGCCAGTCAAAATAACGCAATGCATATTCCAATCTCCGATGTCGTATATGAGTACATGTTGATTTTAGTTTTTATGTGTAAAATACATTGTTCAGTGATTGACGGTAAACTGAGTGTTTATCTATGTAAATATTTGTGTCGAATAGTTTCATAAATACATACGAGAGTATTAAATACATATACTTACTGAATAATTAAATACATAGTCAATATATCACATAAATACTGTTACTAAATATAAATAGTTAGCAAAACTGCGCCTGTTATAATATTAAAATAGCGGCAGCAATATCTTTTTACATTCATGTATTTATTAAAAAAATTGACATTTTTCATATTGTTATATTTTCTATTTGATAGATATTTGTAATGTAATAACTTGAATTATACTGCCTTGTTGCTCAGCAGATTGCGGGGTAGCATCAATGGTATTCTGCGAGTCATACCGGATGGATATGATCTGCCTATTATGAAATCTTTCATTCGGGTTCTAGTCAGTGGTAACACATGAGACTATTAAACGGGAGCGCGAATGAGAAATCATATATATTCTCATGTCAATTACTTGTTTTTTAATATGTAACACATAAATGAATTAATATGCTTATATGTATAATTAGTTAATCCGTTCTAATTATAAATATCGTTGAAATTAGTAGCAAGTTGTATAAAAGCAAGCTGTCGCCTTACAGACGAAAATACGTTAAAACTGAGATATTAGAAATGTATACACTAGTGATTGCGTAATTTACGCCATAGAGTCACATAAGACGGGGACTGATCACTGTAAGATAAAAGAGAAAATCATTCAGGAACGTTCCAGAATGAAACCTTCAGATGCTACACCATCTCCACTTTAAGCTTGCATAAAGGGTAGGTTTGTAAAGAAAGCGTATGCATACTAATATTAGAAATGCGAAAGTGTCTCTGTCTGTCTGTTTGTTACGTTTTCACGGCTAAACGGCTGAACGGATCTTGATGAAATTTGGTAAGAAGATGTATTGCATTTAGGGGAAGAACATAGGCTTTTTTGTCACAAAATCCACCTAAAAGTTTGTTTAGACAACTCATAATTTCTTAAGATAGGGATCTTAAAATTCTTATTTAGGCTTTTGGTAAGAAATAAAGAAATACGTGTTTCAACGTTTTTGCAAAATCATCTCCGAAGGGGGTAAAATAGGAGATTCAACTTTATGAGATGTTCTTTAGGTGAACAGAATGCATTCCTTACAAAAATAAAAATATAGGTTCTAAGCATACGCGTACGAAGTCGCGAGTAACAGCTAGTTATAATATAAATTACTGTATTGTTGATACAAATGCATGACCTGGTTGCTTTACCCTCGGACATTTAATTGACAGGTATCGAACCCGCAACCTACTGTGTCTCAAGCGGGCCTCTACCTACTACGCCACATAAGTCGTCAAGATAGTAGTGCTTAGGAAGGATCACATAAAAAATGCTAGGACCAGGACGAGTTTCTTGTCAATGCTTCTAGGACTTGGGTTAGGAGAAATTGGCATCTGACTTCACCTACGTACTTTGAACCATTGAAAAAAAAATGACTTTGACGACGTCTTTGGCGCAGTGAGCCAAGGCCCGCCTAAGACGCTGAAGTTAGCTGGTTTTATTCCCGCCGCGCACAAATTTCTCAGAATTTAGGACAGATTGTCTCAAAATACCGTGATGTTGACGTCATTGAAGAAACGTGCTAAGTGGTTAATAAAGCGGATTCTTCTCTAACCACGATGATCCAAAATGATGCTTAGGTTAAACCCAAGTCGTGAGTTCCTATCTACACCAGGCGATGACTTGCAAGTCTCTTATCTAGATCGATCAGGTCTCAATACGCTAGATTGGTGGGGTGACGTTATTTCCTTTACGAGATTCTTTCGAAATGACTGAGAAGCTTTCAGTTGAATTTTGTTTTTAAAAGTCTAACTTTGACCTCATTATATTTATTAAATATAAATATAATGAGGAAATAAATATTCTGATCGCGGCTTAATCAAGCATAGTACATACATGAAAGTAGCCTAGTCCTTTCCTAAGTTCTGTTGATCCGATCGCTACCAAACATCACAGGATCACACTCTAGGCCAATCTTAAGATTTCGTTTCAGAGTCGTTTCGGAGTCTATAGGGAACATACATATACACTTCGCCTTTAATAGATATTCATGACAGTTCCGGTTTCTCGAGCCATTCTAACATTAATGATAATGAATTTTCTTTTCTGATTCTTCCTATTCGGCTGCCGATGCCGTTGACAGATGCGCGTTTATCTTAATTATGCCAAATAGTCTGCACTTATTCTTTTTCCGGAGCACCTCAGATTAATGGTGTCATCGTATGATAGTGATCTGGATCAATTGAGCTATCAATAGATCGTTTTAAACGGTCCCTAGATAGCTTAACTGTTTCACATGTATTTTGTATAATTGTATATTATTCTGTACATTTCTGTATTTTTTTTTAAAATACGTTAATATAATTTCTTTATATATTATATTCTATATTCTTTGAAATAAATCAGGAACTCCAAAACATTGGTTTAGTCGGTAAGGACGGGACGACGACTTTAACTATCAAAAATGATCACTTTTAAGCTTAATATTTATAAAACGAATAAAAAAGATGTAAAACCCATATTACATATATTACATATAGGGGAGCGTAACTCTAAAAAATATTAAATTAATGTATTTATTTCATAACTTTCTATGAACTACTAATACGTACCTATTACCATACAAATTTTGATCACCATAAATATATAAAATAACATTTCACACAGCATCATAAAGTCCTAAAGTAAGCCGAGCTGTTAAGGGAGCAACATGACTACATATATATATAATTTTTTTAAATACATACATAGGTATTATAGATAGAAAAACACTCAGAACCGAGACAATAAGTGCAGATCAAACAAACATTTGTCTCGCGGCGGGAATCAAGCCGCGTCTCAGGAGGGCTTTGCCCAATGCACAACGAGGTCGCCACAAATACCATAAGATCAATAGTTTGCGATTGTCTTTGATTGGGGGCGGATTGATAGCAGACAGACCTGTATGGCAAAACTATCAGGGAATGGAGTTTGGAGCCCTTAAAAGGAATAATTAAACAATTATTCTCTAAGATTTTTTTGCACCTTTGATGAGATATATATTATTTATATCTTATTTAAGGTACCAAAAAAACGATCGTATTTATGTCACCATATCACTTCTATTTTCATATCCTGACTGATAACGGCTCGGAGAATGATAATACACACAAATAGTATGAGCGTAATCGATAATACAAATAATGACCGACTACCTTAACATGACGTAATTGTTGTCAAACATAATGTTTATCTTATATTGTAATATTTTCTTCTTCTTCTTAAATTAATAGATATTAGGGCATGTGTTTCAGAACAAAGCTCAAATTCAGATCGGTATCGAAGCATAGATTTGTGACAGGTCTAAATTAAATGCTTTTAAATAATTAAAAACTAAAAAAAAAACCGACTTTACCTATATAATAAAAATCAATTGCTGTTCGTTAGTCTTGCTAAAACTCGAGAACGACTGGACTGATTTGGATAATTTTAGTGTTGAAATGTTTGTCGTAGTCCAGGGAAGGTTTAAACGGTGAGAAAATTTGTAGCATTGCAACGCATGCCGGGTAGAGCTAGTCTATACTATAATTACATTAATACGTGAAGCAAAAACTTCGCGCGGACAGAGGAGTATGAAATTTCGTACACTTATGGTTTATATAGAGGAGTACAGAATGCTATTTTTTGCGGTTATAAATCGATGCTCAGTTCTCGATCTGAATTAGAGTTACGAGTACATACGGCCCCAAAACCTTTAGCACTAGTGTCGTTTGTAACATTTTCAAATCGCAAGTGAACTGTATATCAACTACGCCTTTGGTTCATTCCTCACATATTTTAAGGGTACTAATACATTCGCTTCGTATGAAATAGATGGATAAGACTAACGCAAACATATGTAGATCTACAAGTACAGTGTAAGGCCGCACTGTAGGTACAATGTTATAAGTACATTGGCTCACACAGCTATTTCTGCGTTAGAGAAGATAGAGTTACGCGGTAGAAAGAGGTCTATGTTAGTAAACGAGCTGTATTGAACTTTGTTGCGTTGTAACAAAAGTCTATATTTATATAAATGTTTTGTGATAGTGAGTGTAATCGTGGATGATGATGACTACTATTTTTGTATAGTGACCAAGTCTGGTGGCGGAGTTTATGGGCCGTTCGAAGGTCATTGTCAACGAGAAAAGCCGTGGTTGACCGAACCTGTCTTCCGAAGCACGGAAGAGCTCAATATAACTGTGGTGACCCATCGAGGTATTAACCGCACAAAGTGTTGCTTAACTTCGAAATTTGATAAGAACAGCTAAGTTAGTTATGTCACGAGCGCTTGAAAGTGAAGCGAATAGTTTCAAGACAAATATTTGCATGTTTTGCAATAAATCATCAGACACTCGCTCGCCGTACTATTATGGGTGTCTGTCTGGGTGTTGTGATAATATGGAGAGTTCTGGGTTCGAGTGGATCCATACATTTAGAGTATGTCTCTAAGCACCGCGCTCCGCGTCTCTAGTCAACGCGTGCGTTCTCAAGTCGAATCGCATTGCATCGAATATATTGTGTGTCGTAAAACAAACTTAGTGTCCGCGAGGTACAATTGGTGTCTGACATTTAGAGTTACTACAATGCAACGTCTCTAAGCATTTTCTTTCTTTATTCGCGCGTGCATTTTCAAGTCTTCTGAGTTCGTGTCTTTGAAATGCATGTTATTTTATATCGCGTTTCACTTTACAAAGTGAATACAATAACACGAATCACCATCGTACCTCGTACACTATGTATACATAGTGTAAGTAGTAAGATGGTAAAATACTCTAATTCAGCCACAGAGTTATTTCATTGGGCTAGCCCAACACAAAGAATCCCAATGTAGAGTAAGGACAGGAATATATTCCTTTATTTACAACGGTTATCGTTCTATTCTAATCCGTATTCGTTCGATCCCATTGAATTTCGATAAATATGCAAAATAATATTATCTATAAAGGCGCCGAAACTGTTTTGATTAATCTAGAGAATTTCCATCAGAGTTTAAGCCGCGTTCGCTTGCTCACGCTCGCATTTGCGATTCGCACTCGTGTCAAATGTATAGTATAACTCAAGAAAGTTTTGAAAGGGAAATTCTATCTATAGCGACTTACTAAACGTAGGGTGAGTTTACGTCATCGACTCACCAAAACGGTAAATGTCGGGGTAGACGTTATCTACGTGATATATTCATATAGCATTTAGAGGATAATCGCACAGCTTCGCCAATGATTGATTTGATGATTTGCTTATTTGAGTTTACCTTTACACTATCAGTTCTCTAAGCTATTATTCGTTAGCAGCATTCGAAATCTCGTCAAAAGATATCGTTCAGCTGCCGTTCGATTCCAATCGAGTAGCATAGACTCCATGTGTGTGTTCAATCACTCACACCTTAGTTTTCAGTCAGAACTCGTCAGTCTCATTGCAAATAAGTTCTTCTTAGAAAAGCTGCAATGACGCCACATTTTATTCGATATCGCAGGCGCCACCACTACAATGAAGAAACTGTCATAGATAATAACATTTGCACTGGCGCGTACGCATGACATTTTGCGGTTTATTACCATTTATGGCGAACTGTGTCTAATCTTAAGCTCTATACCGATAACTAAGGAAGGACTTAATATAACTGTACTTGAAGTGGCTCGTCCGTCGCTAGTAAGATGTATGGATACTGTGGCCTGAAACATTAGGCCTGAAAACATTAGTATAAAACAGAACAATAATTAAAAAATAACATCATAATTATAAGAATGCCATACATTTCACATAGCCCCAAAGTAAGCAAAGCTTGTGTTATAGGCACCACATGACTGATATTAATATACTACATAATATACTATTTTTTGTAAATACATACATATTATACCTAGAAAAACGCCCAAACCCGAGACCAATTCTTGTAGATCATACAAACATTTGCCCCACGGCGGGAACAAACCCGGAACCTTCTGCGTCTCAGGCAGTCCTTCACGCTCTGCACCACAGAGGTCGTCAATAACCTTGGTATAAATAATACCCGAGAATTCCTACTAATAAGTACAACATCATCATCTTTCAGCCAGATAGCATCCTTTTTCTATAGGCCTTTTCTTTATTACGCGACCCTTCCGGTCCCTAGCAAGTCTCATCCAGTGATTCCCAACAACGCTAACTATATCATTTGACCATCGGGCAAGTGGTCTGCCTCTTGGCCACCACTCTGCTACCGCCTTTGCCCATCTCCCGTTATCCATTCTTGCCAAGTGTCCCGCCCATTTCCACTTCTGCCGATCCGCATACCGACATCCACGACTTTTGTGCGATGTCGAATTTCGGCATATGTGATCCAAAAGCAACTAGGTATATATCATCATCATCATTGGCCTCGTTCACCTGTTGATAATGATTTAGGTGGCGTCAGTCAAGTTACAGAGCAGTTATTTGTAATTGAAAACTTTCGTTCATGGATCCACTCCACCAAGCTGAGGTGGGTGAAGTTTCCTTTCCAGTGACGCAACTCTGCCTGGGATTCTGTTTGATAGCGCAGGCCCTCCCAGGTACCCACACTAACGTTACGACCTTGCCGACAGGACCAGCAGGAAAGACGAGTCAGTACATGCAGTGTCGGTTCGATTGCAGGTGCATAACGACTGGGACCGAGCCAGGCTTTAGTTTTCCTTCTCTGTTGCTAGCTCTTCTGTTAGTCAGCAGGGGGACTAACCCCCAATAATTTGAAGACGAGTCGTCTTCATCATCAGTCTTCAAGCAGCACTCATCTGGGATCAGTTCCACGTAGAAATCCTCACTCGAAGTATTATTCAGTGCAGCGAAAAATAGCAAACCGGATTTTACAGTCAGATGCGGGTGCTGAGCCATTTTTGATAATGATCAGCTGATCGTTATGGAGTACAGCGGGTGGTAAAAGTAAAAAACTTAAAAAGTAAAATGTTTTTTTATAAAAAATCGTCTGAGGTATAGTATAAAGTTACATAATATATAATAAGAACATAGTTACAAGGATATATTATAAATAGATAAATAAATCTGCATGTAGACAAACATACATACCTAAATACTAAAGAGGAATAATGGCAGTTATTTTTTCATTAGATGTTGATGCCCACGACAAGTCAAAATAATGTAAGGTCAAACAAAAAAACTCACCTTGTAATAACTTAATTTACTAGGTTTCTAGGTTACAACTAGAAAACCCCTATAATATTCCACCCACTATTATTGGGTGACCCACACGTGCTGGTGAAATGCAATTTAAAATAAATAAAATAAAATAAAAACTGCTTAACGATCCACACAGAACAATCTGGTCTCAAATTAAGTATAGCTTAACTAGAACCAGATAAATGATAGAATACTTTTATGCCCTTAAATACGAGTACATACTTCCGATTTCTTATAACACCGACAGAACAACACCAATTTTAATCACACAATAGTTTGTACTGGGAGAGAATATAACCTCCAACTTACAGCGCAGAAGGCTTTTAAGCCACAGTAAGTTGCTGCTAGTAACTTTAAGGTTCTATGACATGCCGGTTTCCTCACGATGTTTGAGTTCGATTTTTTCACAAGCCATCGAATACAACGTTAACGGCGCAGATCTAACAATGCATTAACTAGTAGGTATGTATGTTAGCACGTGTGGAAGCTCTCCAACATCACGAGACGACCAAAAAAAGATGCCCAGAGCGTCAAATTCAATAGTTATACATATCAATCAAACGTCAATCTGATAACCATCATTATATCGCGCACCTTTCAAATATTATTATGCTAATTTTAATGTTGATTAGTCATAATCGGCTGGTGATGTGGAAACCGATGAGATCAAAGAGCGCTGAAGTATTATATATCTACCTAACATTCATCGACCTCTGAGGCGCAGAGGGCTTAGGTCCAACTGAAACGCAAAAGGTTGCGGTTTCAATTACCGCCGCGGGACAAATGTTTGTATGATCTGCAAATATTTGTCTCGGGTCTGGGTATTTCTATGTACAGCATGTATGTATTTACAAAAAAAAATAATGTATATATCAGTCATGTGGTACCCATAACACAAGCTCTGCTTACTTTGGGGCCAGATGATGCTGTGTGAAATGTCCGGTATTATTATTATTATTATAGATTGGTTAGCTTTTTATGTATTTACTAGCTGTCCCGTTCGCGACTTCTTCCGTGCGTTTAAAGATAAATAATAATATTTTTTTATGTATGTTCACCGATTACTCGAAAACACCTGAACCTATTTGGAAAATAATTTTTTTGTTTGACAGGGTATATACTTCCCAAGACCACCTGGGAAGTATATTTAAATTTTATTGAAATCAATCGAGCTGAAAAATTAACTAAAATCTAAAAATTGTATACATCGATGATATTTTCGTTTACTCCGATACCTCGCTGTCTCATTGGAGCAGTGCGTTTATTTGGCCTACTCATATTATATATATACAAAATACATCTACTTTCCACTAAAATGTATAGGCTCAAATTTCATTCAATGAAGTCGGTTTTCTTTTTACTTTTTAAAACGTAATTATTAAAGCTATGGTCAGGGAACACTATTTGTCCTGTTGTTAACTATTGCTTTTTTATTAACATTATTTAGGTTTAGTTTATTTAGTTTATCATATTGTATTTAATATTTTTTTTTTTTTTTTTTAATATTAGGAATTGCTGTACTTTGTTATCCTTGTTATATGTTAATCATGTTATCCTATCCTGTTATCCTGTAAATATGTATGTACATACTTTTTTTATCATAAATCACTTATATTATTTTCATCACCCCATATTCAGCTATATTGATTTCTATCTATCCTAAGGTTGACTGGCAGAGATCGCTATCTAGCGATAAGACCGCCCATTGTACTACCGTGTAGCTAAACTTACTTATAATAGTATAATGTATTTGTGGTGTGCAATAAAGAATTTTTTATCTTCTATCCGTCTATCTAGCCTTTGGCGGCGGCTTCACGCGTTATACCTATAGAAAAAGTAGCCTATTATGCTCACTTATTTATTTAAGCACACACACATCATACTTGCTAATACAGGTTACAGACCAAATTTATGCCTAGTTTTATTCAAATATGCTCAGCCGATGCAGCGTGGCTGAGCCACAAACAAACCTAAGTTTATAATAGGTCTATAAAACGTTACATAGAATAGAATTTATAGAATTTTCTATAGAACTACATAAATATCTATATATTAATACGTGAAGCAAAAACTTTGTACTCCTTTTTACAAAAATTGCGCGATATGATGTTTTGCACACATCGCTTATGTAGAGAAGGAGTGGAGAAAGAACATATTTTTTTTAATTATGCATAATTATTAATTAATTATGGTCGAATTTCAACCAGTGGGTGACCACTTATTACTATAAAATGGCAACTTCAAAGATTATTATTTATTACATACAAACTTCTGAATATCCACGCAAACTTTAGCATATAATTAATACAATAGAAGACCTTCGTACTCCCTGAAAATGAACGTAGCATAGAGGCTACCAAACAAATAAAAAATTCAAATCGGTCACGCTATTTTCGAGTTTTCGCGAGACTAACGCACGGCATGTGATTTGTATATGAGAAAATATAGAATATATAGTTGGAAGATAAGGATTATTAAAAAGGTGAGTACTAGGTACTAAGAATAATAATAAGTACTTTAGAGGTTTTTTTTTCCAGACTTTCTTTACTTTCATAATTTATACACCTACTTATACCAAACTAATGGAATGTCCAGCATCTTAGTTTCCTATACAAAACTTGCCTCCCTTACCCTTTAACCTCAGGTTAAAACTACCCTTAGGGGTTAAATTACGAGAATTCGTTTTTTAATCAATGTTGTATGAGTATGTCATAGAGTCAATCTGGATTTTGATTACCTACCTACCTATAGAGTAGAGTAGGGTACCTACCCATCTCTATAGGTAGGTAGTTACCTACCCTATAAGAATCTGTACATAGGTACAGTCGGTTATACTGGAATGTCTTAACTTACAACTCTCAAAATGGTGTCGCATCATTAAAATAAATATTTAGTAGACATAGTTAAATGTTAACAGTAGCATTTCACGACTTGATGAAAATCTCCTAGTTATGGGAGAAATATGCAAATTTAAACGAAAGGACCTATTAGACCTAGGTTTATAATAATGAATATATTTAGCCCCACGCCCACAAACGTAACACAGTAAGTTAAGCAATTATTATAAGAATGATGTTTAGAGCCAGCTACCACCATACGTAACACTTAATTAAATAAATAAATAAATAGATAGATATATTTATTTGCATAACAATTGTAACAAACATTGGTCAATAGCTTTTCAGGCCTATTGTTAGGTTTGTCTAACCTAGTCTAACTAGATTCTCGTTTAAAACAGATAAGATAACATATGCGAGTATTAAAACACGTCCAATATTATAATCGAAATAGGTAACATCAAAAAAAGAATGATGAACATTAGTGGACAACTCTCACAGCACCCTCTAGCCCTGAACTAAGCAAGGCTTTTACTATGGAAACCAAATGACTGATAGAATACTTATATACTCTTATTACATGCAAAGAACATACGTCTATGTTCATCATGAAGCCAATCAGCAATTTGGACATAAATAACGATACATCCTTGATAGACACAGGCTTAGTCACGTATTATTTTGTTGATTTGTTGAGCGGATCAAACTTGAATCGAAACAGTATCGGTGCCTCCATCGACAAAATAATACGTGAGTAAAACCCGTGTTTATCAAAATGTATAGTACAACTTTCGAAAGTTTTGAAAGTCAATATCGATGTCTAAATTATGTTCACAGATTTTAAGGAACCTGTACCTACCCTAACAGTAGTTACCTGATAAAATGAGATCTCCAACGGTACTTGTCTTATCTATATCGATTATCTGCTAATTATAATGTTTAGCAATCTAATTATGATGTGTCAATGTCAATGAACGTGAACACTGTGGGATGAAATGTAATTGATCAATTGACAGATGAAAAACATTGTTTTGCGATGCATGAATCATTGGAAAAGAAATTGTAACGGATTAATTATATTCTTTATTACATTATAATAACAGTCGTTCTTATTTATCATTTAGAAGATAGAGTCTGTTAATAAAAGAAGATTCGTCCAGCTCTTCTTCAAATGGAGTCACTAGTTTTTTCGAACTAGTATGGTGAATGGTTTAAAGTGTTCCGCAGAGGCTTCTTTCTTGCACTTGCCACATGTCTACAAATTTTTTTTAGGATCTACGACAAGCCGGTTTCCTTAAGATATTTTCCTTCATTGTTTGAGAGTACTAGTATTGCGGACGTATAGGTTTCATCGAGCAGAAAAATCCATTGGTGCACGACTGGATTCGTCCAGTGGTATTAGATGTCTGTGACATAAGCCACAAACACCAGTGACGGCAAAGAATAGAAGTAATAGGTTAACTTGGTAGGAACATGTTATGTGAAAGAAATTATAAGAAAGTTTGATTGTAAGAGGGATGTAAGAGGGGAGGAAGGCCTGACAAAAGATTGATGAACCGCGTTGAAAGATGATAATCAGTATTAAAGAAGTATTACTGAGATGACGAAAGACAGAGGAGAGGGCAGGAAATGAACCAATTGTGCCGACCCAATGTAAATTGGGATAGTGGCAAGGATCCCTAATGATGACATAAGGCACAAACAAACAAACAAATCGTATAATAAGTATTTATTTTAAAAATATATCGACGCTTGAAATGCAATAATTACTAAGCGACATATTGGCAACTTTACACCAGAGCATTTTAAAGTTTTTTTTTTTTTTTTTTAAATCGTCAAAAATCGCCTATTAATCATAGCTACTCAATTCTAACGAATTTTAAATGCAGTTTAAAAGCTTTATAAACTGGCATTTAACGATTATGAATTTTCTCAATACTTTAAGAAATACTGTCGGTTAGTAAAGTTTTAATCAAAATCACAAACAGGTAAAAATTACTTACCAACAACAAAACTTTATGATATAACATGTAAAATTAACTAAATACCAGTATTTTATAATTGTGTTTTAAGCAAAATGATGCATCCAGAAGTAACAGATGTTTGACACATAGGTAAAATGATCTAATTAAAATACAAAAAACTTTCCTGCCAGGCAATTTCAACCATAGTACAAATTAAATAAGGTAAGCGTAAGCCTTTTTTGAACAAGTAACAAAGAATTTAGGTTTCAGTCCACAAAATTAAAGAAATTCGGACAAAAGTTTTCGATGGATAACGGTATGATGACGGCATTATCAACATCAAAAGCCCTTGTAGTAATCTACAATCAATTACTACTGAGTATGGGCCCATCTGACGAGGGACGAATTAGAGCATACTCCGCCACGTTGCCCTAGTGCAGCTTGATGAAGGTTTTAGGCCTGTGTCTAACCCTATGTTAATGACGTCTATATGAGCCTTCAAGATACGAATATTGCAGTAAAATATCTCGCAAAGTGTATAGCTGATTTTATAAAGAACATATGTATAAGCTGTCGTTATAAATAACAAAGACATTTCATTTTTATACATAGTATTTATTATAAATTTCTAAACCAGTACATCAGTAAAATACAATTTTAACGAAGAAGAAAATTGCTGTCTAACTACTGTTACAAAAAATTCAAAGTTGGAATGGGTTTCTGGGACCTACCTATTCATTACTTAATTAAACCAAATTTGAATCCAGCACATCAAGTATTTAAGTTTCAGATCAGCCTTCTTTAGCAGTCTTACACTATTGGTACTTGGGAATTGAAAGAACTACCTACAACTACAATACTAATAACAGTTTTTTCAGAAATTATTTAAGCTTGATCTCTTCTTTCTACGATATATGTACCTACTAACAAGTCTTTACGACGATCTCCCGAGAGTCCCCAAAAATGATGTAGACCTTCTGTCTATTTTCAGGTTCAATATTTTCAGTTATTGCTAATTTTCTTTCCAATGCAAAGGTTAGGTTGAATAGATTTAGGTTTGATAATTTTACCACCAATTCGCACATATTCCTCTCCAGCAATTCTTTTTTGTTTCCGTTCTCTTCTCTAATAGATTTTTTGTTCTCAAGCCTTTTTCTTTAGGGAAGAAAGTGTTGTTCTTCATTAATGTCATCCAAACTTGTATTTTGCTTTTTAGATTTTGCCTTTTTATTTATTTGTTTCTTCGTGTTTACTGTTTTTTAAACTACTTCAACTTCTTTATCAGAAGAAGATTTAGATCCTAACCATTCATCTGAAATTGTAATTTCTTCACAATCGATAGAAGTTGAGTAATAATTTTTATCTGTGTAATCATATTTATAATCAATGTACATTAGTTGTGCATTTATGTTTACCTCTCTGTGGATTTATTGTTTTTGATCCGACAGATTCAGAGAATTCCACAATGGTAGAACTTGAAGAATTGGCACTTACTTCGATGTTGCTTGCAGTATATATTTCTGGTGTAGTCTACCCATCTTCAGTGTTTTTAGCTGTTTTTTTTTGGGCGTTACATGCATTAAACGTTTCCGGTATAGTCAAATCAACCTCCATGTTTGTAAGTTCTTTTTCTGGGTCATTTTCTGGTATGCCAATTTGGACTACAGAATAATCATCTGCTGGGACTGTATTCTGTTCCCCAGATAGATCTGCAGGTACAATTTTCAGAATAGGACAAAAGGAGCCACAACGAATTTCATCTATCAGTTGATCACCATTTATTGGGCCAGTTTTCTCAGAGTTATTGCCAGCAGTAAGAGTCTCAGAAGTACATGCAACGGATATTATTGAAGGGCCTTCCTATGAAAGTGTATCACCTTGAAAAATAATAAAAACGATATTAAAAATAATAATATATACCTATTACACATTGACTTATTTGTTTACTAAGTGTAAAAACATACCGGTTTATTAAAATCAAGTTTTTGTGAACTTTTTCTAATTGTTGTGGACTCTCATCTTTATTATTGTAAGTACGAGTGTATCCTCGATATCTTGGGCACTAGAAATTAAGATTTTATTATTAGTTGTTTCTATTAATTACGATTGAAAGAATAAATGATTCAATTATTTAACTAAGCAGTTACATTACCAAGGTCAAATCCCTACTATCCACAGGCGTTTGACATAGCTCACTTAATGATGTTATCTACTCGCTTATTTCGATTAATTATGAATCCTAAACAATAAATTTAAATCAATATAAAATGCGCATTATAAATAACCTAACACATAAAATATTTACATTGCACTTACCTACTACACTTCAAGCTACGCGATGAAGCACTATGTCTGATGCGCGAGAGTGCGCGGGTTGCCTATGCGACAGTTCTATGAAGCCTAAATCATTATTTTGTTACCAACAGCCACTAAAAATCTGCTTTAGAGTGCGGATAAGCGACAAAACAAAATACGTGCATCAGGGATAAGCTTAGTTTTATACAAATTTAATTTCAGAAATAGTAATCTAAGTAACAGAATCAGTAAAAAAAAACGGTAGATAAAAAATTACCAAACGACAAAATATTATCCATTTTAGGCAGGTAAATATTACTACTTTACGTTTTTAAGTCCATTGTATTAAGGTAAAAAGTACTAAATGAAAATGGATACATCATTAAGGTGTGTTAAAAAGTCTTAAGTTACGAGAAAAAAAAATTCAATCAGTTAAAATTTCTTAAGTAATGTTTATACCCTATGTACCGCAAGGCAAAAAATACTTTATGTTTAAAAGCATTATTTCGAGTCTAGGCAAAAATTACTAAGTGTAAAAAGTAAAAATCGAATACATACTAACTAAAATTTATTCATAAATCGGTAAAATTATAGTCGCTTGGACGCCGAAAACTAAGAAAATTCGTTTTTTAGAGTTACTAAGCGACAACAAACTTCGTCCTAGCAGCATCAGAGTAGGACCAATCGACGCAGATTATTTTTCTGGTTTCAATGATATATAAAACTCAATATTGCCAAAATGTCGCTTGGTAATTATTGCCTTTCAAGCGTCGATATATATAACTAGCTTTTCCGTACGCGACCTAGCCCGCGCGTTTTAAAAAGAAAAAAAAAATCGAATTGTAAATCTAAACCATTCTCGAATCCACTTGAACACACAATGAAAAAAATCATCGAAAGCGGACCAGCCGTTTAGAAGTTTAATTATAAACACACGCACAGAAGATTTTTATTTATAAAGATATCAGTCATCAGTATCCTATAATACAAGTTATGCTTATTACAAAGATTGATTTAGATAAATAATTACAGAAATGTATTGAATAATATACAACAGTATAAAATACACGTGAAACAATTGAGCTATCTAAGCCATCTAAGCCTTTCATGACTGTAATCGCCAGGATTGTGCTTAGTACTTTGTACGTGACATAAGTACATCATCTCACAGACCTTATCCCTAAAGTAAGACCAACATGTTCCTTTTTCCACTTTCCTCTATCAGCCATCAATTTGGTACACGCCTTTTTACTCATATCGAATTTCACTCAATACATCTTTTCCTTGACCTATTTCTACTCTTGTGTCCATCCACATTCATATCAAGCACTCTTTTCACAGGACATTCATCCCTCCTCATAACATGCCCATAGCATGCTAACCTTACCTGATATAAGGTACAAATTGCAATAACCCAATTCGTTTATTGAACGGATTTAACTATAATGATTCCATCAATCAGTGGCATTTCTTTCTAACATCTAACAAAACTCATGCCAACACCACGCTAGACTCGTATCAAAAATCACTTAGTATTTTGACTTACCGATAAAATGTTTTGTTTGACTTTCTATTCAAATTTTGATTTGTTTACAAAAAAAACACTTTAATAAGTGACCTTTCAACGTCGAAGGAAATATCATATTCAATAGAAAAATGCGTGTTTGTGATAAGTACCAGACTGAAAACTAAAAATAATGCTCTTGTTGCTACTTTGAGTATTTATTTACAATCAGAATCATAATCGTATTGTCAAAGGTGTAAAATTACGTTTACCTATTTATACAGTGAATTGAATATAGTTTCTTTCTAAACTAACACACAGCATTACTAGGTTACTCAGAGGACTGTCTGAACTAACCCTTAAACTAAACAAACCCTTAAAACCTTAGCCCTCTAAAAATTGGTAGCATTCTGTTAAAAAGTTAAGGTCACCTATCAAAATAGTGATAGCCTTGAGCGTTATGCAGTCTAGTTGATCTGTTATAACGACGAATTGAGCCACGTGCGGTTCTTCATCCCAAAACATAAAACAGAACTTCACTTCGTAATGTTTGTAAATTATGAAGAACTTTCGGCGAAGCGCATCTATTTTCGTAGTTTTTGATGTCTCAAATGTTTTAGCTCAAGGCCTTTACTTAGACTCTCATAAAAATACATATGTAGGGATGTATTTCAGAACAGAACTCAAACTTAGATCAAGAACTGCGAGTATATATTTTGACAGGATTTTATTTAAAACTGCCAGAAAACTTGTTTAGGAAAAATGGTACTTACGTGACTAAAGTCACGAAGTAAACTGACAGCAAATAAACATAAAGTGACTGCAAACTTCACACTGCAGATTGCATAAAGTGTACAATTGATTATCAAAATGGCCTAGTGTCACAAATTACGATAAAGCTCATAATTCAGAATCAGAATTATTCGTTTATGACGACAATGGTTCATCATTGCCGTCTTAAAATAAACTAATAAATCTGGACATTTAACACGGCATCATCTGACCCCAAAGTAAGCAAAGGTTGTGTTATGGGAACCGCATGACAGATATGTTACATAATATACTTTATTTTTGTATATATAGGGTCTTTCATTAAGCGTGTCCTATCTTTAAATTTAAATAAAACAAAGTGTGTGTGATATATTATCGAAATTATTTATTTATTTGAAAGATGTAGTGATGCCATTATGTGTGGAATATGACATCATTCAAATGTCCGCCACGGCTTCTCTGGGTGGAGCGCATTCGAGATATCAAATTTTCCATGACTTTTGCGCATAAATCAGGCTGAATTTGACTTATGGCATAGGTTATGTTGGCTTTGAGGGCCGCTGTGATTTGTGGTTTATTCACATAGACCTGCGACTTAAGAAAACCCCACAAGAAAAAATCTAGCGGGGTTAAGTCACAAGATCTCGGTGGCCAGTTCACATCAGCTCCACGTGAGATGACCATGCCCTCAAATCTCTCATGCAGAATATTCAATGTGGCATGAGCTGTGTGGCACGTAGCGCCGTCTTGTTGAAACCACATGTCGTTGGTGTTCAGATGATCCAGTTCATGCCAAAAAAAGTTGGTAATCATCGACCTATAGCGCTCGCCGTTGACAGTGATGGCCTGGCCAATGTTTATCTCAAAGAAATATGGCCCGATGACGCCGCCAGCCCAAAACCCACACCAAACTGTAACTTTTTCGGGATGCATTGGACGCTCTTGGATCTCATGTGGATTGGTATCGTCCCAAATTCGACAATTTTGTTTGTTTACGTACCCATTCAACCAGAAATGGGCCTCATCGCTGAAGAAAATTTTTCTGTGAAAATTACGGTCAGTTGCTAACTGCTCCAGTGCCCATTCAGCGAACACACGTCGTTGTCTATGGTCATTTACCTTCAATTCCTAGGTGAGTTGAATTTTATACGGGTGCAGGCCCAAGTCACGACGCAAAATTCGCCAAGTTGTGGTCTGTGAAAGGCCGAGATCTTGTGAGCGACGCGAAATCGACTGCCTCGGATTCTCCTGCACACTCTCACGGACAGCGGCGATGTTTTCGGCAGGCCTTTTTATCATTTGCACGTGTTGTTGAATGCTATAGCTATCCATGATAATTTGGCAAAACAGAATGAATAAATTACAACCAATTTGACAGATGTAGCTTCAACAAGATGGCCGCTACCAACTGTCAAAGTTCGGACGTGCCTATTGGAAGACACTTTACATATTATACATAGAAAAACATCCTGACCCGAAACATAATGTTTAATATGATCTGCAAAAATTTTGCAGATCATTTTAAACATTATGTCTCGCGGCGGGAATCGAAACCGCAACCTGCGTCACTGAGGTCATCAAAAGTGCGCAAAAGAACCCTCTTTTCGAAGACAGTGTATAGTGATCACGATTAATTTACTCATGTAAAAACTCATTAAAAAAAAACAATTTATATTTTTTATATTTATTCTTTTAATCTTTCGCGATGACAATTTATATTGTTTTAGTAGGTTTACTTAAAATTTATTTACATTGATTAATTTCGCTGGACCAGATAGAAGCCAGTTCTTGGGTCACGCCTTATTTCTACCAGACGGCGTGAAAAAAATATGACAACGTGATGGGCTCCCCATCGGCCCAGGCTCTCGACTCTCAAATATATAAGCCCGAGCCGGCACTGATATTAATCGCGTATTACCTTTTAGTATATGATTCACGATACATACCCATTGAATACTGAAACCATAAGAATTTTGATCTGGAAGTTTAGACAATATATAATTATTTAATTATATTTACTGCCCCGTGCAATGAAGCCATACATCAATGAAACGAAACGCACACATTGTACAGGTACGAAACCATTACAATCAATGGATTTGGTCTTACCTATACTAAATTGATACGAATTTAAACTAACAATATAGTACAGGAGTCAGTGAGCTTTCTTACGTCAGTCACATTATTTATTCTGTGTATTCAATGAAAGCCCATGTTTTTTCACTTATTTTTTCTGGCTTAAGAGAGTTCCAGTTCTACTATAACTCAATATAATTGTATCACTTTAATATTATAAGTAATTACTTGTTGGGTTCCGTACCTCTAAAGGAAAATATTAAGCCTTATAGTGGTCCGTCCGTCTGTAAAACTTGACCTAGGATCATGAAATTTGGCAAGAAGCAAGGTCTTCACAGCACAAGTAAAATGGTAAGAACTACAATGGTATATTTATCCTTCGACCCGACATATCTTTTCGTTAAAGCAATTTTCTTTCTCTTACAAAAGTTTTATACATACTTCCTCGTTCTTTTGATATTACTGGGATACGAGAAACAGGGATGGTCCAAGGATACTTCCTTGCAGAACACCATAACTTACAGGTTGTTCTTTACTAATAAATTGTTGGGTTTAACACATTGTTTTTAATTAGTAAAGTAATCCTGGAAAAGCCTCAGTAGGAGCTCTCTCACTTCAATTGCCACAAGTTTGTCAAGAAAGATGGGAATAGCGACCGTGTCGAAGGTCTGTGCCCAGTTTATAACGTCATGCACTTTCTTTTTCAGTCTAGGGAGTTTATTACAAAGTTGGCGAGTTGCTCAAACAACCTCGCTTGTAGACTTTTACAAGCTAAAAAAAATTGAGAAGCTGATATGTATGTTATGTTTCAAGCTATCGCGTAAAACGTTTGTTAAATAGTTTACGACGGTGAAGTGGCCCTGAATTGAAAAAGTTATTGTGATGATCGACAAATGAACCATAATAGTGAAAAAAGTAGTTCAGACACGACTTTTGCAGTAGCGTTTTTATTTACTTTTGATTATTGTAATTGGGTGTTTGTTTGTCTGATCCGCATTAAGTGACATCGCGCATAGAAGGCTTACAACGTAAGAAATACATAATTGACTCCGAGACTGTTCTATTTATTTATCACGAATAATTCTTTGAAGTTCGTTATTTGTTTTTATATTAGCAATGTTCGATGCAGTGTACGATTTGGTTCGAATTCCAAACTGGGCCAGTACGTATGAGTTCTAGATAGTCGAAGTAACGGGTAAGTTTATTTTGTCTTTCCGCAGTATTGTTTACATAATTTTGTTTTTCAATATTCTTAACATGTTTCTGCTAACCCAATCATTACCTACCAGAATTAAAATAATATTAAACTCTTCTTAGAAATTTGATGTTATAATTATGTAATTTATTTATTATCTCTTATTTACTTCCCTCGCTTCATAGGTTTTCAGTCAGGTATTCAGTGTTTTAAGCACCACAAAGTCAGTGATTAAGTCTGGATTACATTACCCCTGAAGAGAAGCTTCCCCCTTGGCATAACTCCAGTAGCCAGTGTGGAAGTGCCTCAAGAGTTTGCGAGTTCAGGTTGGGCGTTGTAGGAGTAACCTTGGCAAATGGGGCATGATTAGCGAAAACGACACGCGGTGTCATTGTGGTGCCCAGGTACAGTCCATGTCACACATACTTGTGTGTCTATCTTGCCTCAACTCATGCACTATGGGTGATCTGATGTCCTGCTCGGATAATGCCGTAGATGTAATAATAATAATAATAATAAACTTTATTTGGAACAGATAACAACAGGTACATAGGTAAACATTGAGAGTCGATGACATCTGCAGAAGTGTAAAACTGTGTCGCAGACATCAACGCCCTCTTCCGAGAAAATATACAAAGTTCATTAACATTGTACATTGATAACATGTAGTTAGGTAAAGTAGGGAGGGGAGGGTGTGTTTGTGTAAGTGTGTGTGTATGCGTTCGTGTTCATGTGTTACTTAAGAGGAACCAATAGCTCTTCCGTATCAGTATAGGTTAGTGTCTGAAGCCATTCATGGGTTTTAGATTTACATTTGTTAAAAGGAAGGGGATAAATATTTAAGTGTTTATTTGTTATGTTGTAAAGAAACGAACTGATAAAGTAATAACGTCGACTCGCAATTGTTGTGCGTCGGCTTTCAATGTTGCAGACATTATAAGACTTACGTTGGTTAATGGTAAGGTTAAGGTCAAATGTAATTTGGGAACGTTTGCGAAGTACTGTTTGCTATGAAGTGTTGCCGAACTGTAAAAACTTTAGAAAGTGAGTAAAGTTCAGTTGTAGGAAAATAGATTGGTTTTTTTGCGATCACTTTTAGAACAGCTCTCTGAGCTCTTTCCGGATTTAACATTAAGGACTTCGCGAGTCCACCCCATGCTGTTATACAATATGATATAACTGACTGGCCCAGCGCATAGTAGACAGTCTTCATGCATTGAATGTCAACGACATCCCTAAGATTTTTGAATACAAAAAATAATTTTCGTATGCGTGAGATTGTGGTTTCAATACGATTCTTCCAGGACATTGTGCTATCAAGGGTAACACCTAGATATATAATTGATGAGGTTCGATCCATCAATGAACAGTTGTAAGTCGTAGAAGCGTCATTTCTAGAACAGAGATGGGCTCGAATACTGAGTGTGGAGGGAGGCTGGGAGTTTAGGGTCGGGGCAAAAGTAATGAACTTGGTTTTATTAATATTAAGAGTGAGTAAGATTTTGGACAGCCAGCGCAAAACAGACCCCAAGGCATGTTCTGTGAGGTCTCGAACTTCTACCCAGGTGTGACCGTGAATGAGAAGTGCTGTATTATCAGCGTATGTGATAATTTTGCAATTAGGTTTGGACAAATTACATAATTCATTAATATAAATAAGGAAGAGGGTAGGACCAAGAACACTGCCTTGAGGAACTCCAAATTCAACAAATTCTTCAGTACTTGTTACCCCATCAATGATAACATATTGAGAACGGCAGGAGAGGTAACTGGTTAAGATATCAAGAGCAACGCCTCTTATGCCGATAGTTTGAAGTTTGGAAAGAAGAATAGGGATCGAGACTGTGTCAAACGCTTTTGACAGATCAAGGAAACACCTATGGTCTTGAGTTTTTTGTCAATATTTTGGACAATTTCGTCCGTTACTGTGGCTACCTACTGGTCAAATAGGATGTAACAACAATACGAAAGAAGAAGAAGTGATCAAGCAAGAAAAGTGTTTCATTTACTACATTATAGAAACAAATATAACTGTATACATATGAAATTGTCGTTTTATACAAATTAGTTAGTGTTTTTTTTAATATCGACCTTTGTGACGTAGAAGGTTGTGGGTTCGATTTCCGCCGCTGGACAAATGTTTGTAATACTTGTATCAGGTTTCGGGTGTTTCTATGTATAATATAAATGTATTGACAACAGAAAAAAAAGGTGTATAAGTAGTATGTCAGTTATATATACCCATATAAACCCAGTATATCCACAACACAAGCTCACCTTATTTTACGGCTAGATAATATGTCCGGCATCATAATTATTATTAATAATAGTAATCGAAGTATTCACCCATGCTACCGATGCAAGTATGCCAGCGCAGTGGCAATTTATCGATGCCTCTCTTGAAGTCACCTGGACAAAGGAAAGCAACAAACACTTTAAAGGCATTTTGAGTATCGAATTTTTTTCATGCCAAGAAGATGTCCAAACTCTGGAAGAAGTAGAAGTATGTAGGCCAAGCCCAGGTGAGACCGTATATGATGGAGAGCTTGCAACCCCAGCTCTTGTAGCTTAGAGACCGTATGTTGTGTTGTTGGGTCGTGCATTGTCTTGCAGGAGCAGGGAGGACGAGTGATGGACCTAAGCTGGATGGAGATTTGCAAGGTTCTTCATCATTGGGTTTTGTCCTTTAGAAAACGCATCGGCAGTAGTGATCATGCCGTTTGTGAGAAGCTGTGATGAGACATACTGGCACAAGACCACCAAACATCATCACTTTTTTAGGGGTAGGTTTTTGTTGAGGGTAATGCCTAAGTGCTGAACTAGGGTTCAGTCAACATGATGAACTCTTACGAATGTTAAAGAGAGTCCTGTGTCCTTAGTTAGATAAATCCTCATCCCTTCGTTTCTTTATCTGTTAGGCAAATCGGCAAAGCTTGCCTCAACGGGTACGCCGCGCTGTGAATCATTGAGTTTGTGTGGCACCCATTTGTACGCCCATTTGACGCAAATGGACCAATATTGAATTATGCTTACATCAAAAGCTACTCAGCCGTAGAATGAAAGTCATCAGTTTCCACAACCACCTTTAATTCGTCGCTGTCGAACATAGTTTTAGGGTGACCACGGGTTTTATTTTTCATATCAAAATTACGGAAAATAAAAAAAGAACGAAAGCCGGGTAATAAAGTCGTGTGTTCGCTGAAATTGCGCGCCGTTTGCGCTGCACTACTACCACAACGGAACTCGAATTCCATAATTGCTTATATTTCTAACGTCCTTATGCTGACGTAAAAGGATAAAATGAGATGAAAACAAAACTTATTAATTAGTATCAATAAACAAATGGCTGATATTGAAAAATGAATACCCATTTTAAAGTTTCATTAACTCGAAATTAGAGTTTTTGGCTAACAATAGAATAATTACATTTCCAATATCTAATACTAAACGGGAACTTCAAAGATATAGGTCATAGGTCTTGAAACGGTGTTTTAACGTATCTTCATTCGCGTTTATCAGACTTTTAGCCTTACGTTCGCGTTGCCGATGTTTCAATAACCGCATCTTCGATACTCCATGTAAACAATCCATTTGAATTCCTATATGCATAACAAATTCTAACCACAGGTTATACGCAAATCACCAAGTAAACCGGCACATGCGCACGTGAACCCAGCACAAAGGTCGCACTGGCCCCGCCCCGGCACGCAAACACTGTATTGCTGGCACGAGACTTGAACGAGCTTTGCAACAGGTACAACTCTTAAAACATTCATGGCTCACATTATTTTTACTATTAACAGGATGTTTACCATGCAGTTTCTCTAAATAAAAAAAAAAACTAGTGACACGATAAGAAGAAGTGAAAATTTGTAGTGAAGTACAGTCTAGAGACTACTAGACAAAACGAATAACAATATATGTACATAGATACATGGAAACCATACAAGTTGCTCTGCCCTTAGACAGTTAACCAACACATTTGAAATGTATCAACTCTCTTGTATTAGTTTTTGGTATTTACAGCAGGTAGTTATAAGATGGAATATGCAAAAAAGCGCTAGGACCAGAACGAGTTTCTTGCCAGTTCTTCTCGGGCTCGGGTTAATTGTAACTAGGAGGAATTGGCACCTAAATTCACCTAGTATGCAAGACGTCTCAAAGTGATCCTTGTGATTGTATTAAATAAAAAATATCTTTTGACTTTGACTTTGACTTTGACTTTGACTTTGATATAAAGGCAATATTCGTTAAAAACCAACTCAACCAACCAATCTTCATCGTTTTACACGATGGAACCACCGACATTATTTGTGACAAACGATGTCATAATCCTCGACAACACAATTTTACAACAAAACATCTGAACATGACTGAATTTAACGAACAGAACGACAGTATCGTTATATTGCAGTCGGTTTGCCGAGTAGTCGATCATTATCACTAGACCCGTAAATCATTGAATCTTTAATTCTTTTCTCGTTGACATAAATGTCACCCTGGCACGATTCAATTAACAGCTACTATATTGTAACCTTATCTCTAACAGTTCATTGCATGTTGACCTCAGTGGCAATTTCATCCGAGAGCTTCTATGCTTCTGAGGGCATGTCAGTCTCAGCTTATTCATAAAAATTGGCAATGGGCGGCTTATCAGCTCCATGCCACTGGCTCATACGAATTAGCGAAAGCATTGGTTTCTAAAGCTCACCAGCACTTGTGGGCATTTGTAGCTGGGGCAAAAATCATCAGAATTTTTCTGAATCTTCAAAAAAGTAGAGATTTCCATTTGTCAAAATTCAGTACCATTTGATGTAAGAATACTTGAATAAGCTTCAAGAAACTTGAAGCTACAAAGCTATGAAAGCTTAAGTTCGTCTCTAAATCTGAGCCAAAGAAACTTTCACGATGGTAGTTTGTTATGTAAGCGTAGACAAACTGAATGATGATAATGACTTACGCCTGTACGATATAGGAGAATCGCGAGTCATTGTATTTTGTATCTTATGTCTTTAACATAAATGTCACCGGATCACTCTTCCTGAATAGAAACAACTCAAGCTATTTGTTTGCAAACATTTGAAACCACCGGCAACTCGCAAGGTAACAAAAAATAATATAAACGCGCACAAATTGGTACTTTCACGTTTAAAGCCCTCTTTACTTTCCATAGTTTTATTGTTTTAGCAAACAGAGACATACGATATTCTTTATGCCGTTCAAATAGCGCTCCTAGACTGGCCATCACTTTGTTTTACGACCCGTTAAAGCACTAATAGCCGATACCTTACCTAAACGGAGCGACGAGCGGGACGACCATGAGAATAACTGACCGAGCGAGCGTGAAGCTCAAGCGAGTGTCTCCGATTCAAGTGAATCCTAGGAGAAAATGCTTTCGTATGTCCGGCCGACGTCTGTCCGGATGTTTTTCTCTACAGGTCACATTTCTCAACCGATTTACGTGAAATTTTGTAAGCAGGTTCTATAACTTTTTTGTCGAATCAGTTTTCGGAAAATGGCTTGAAAATGGGGGTTGAAAACGTAAAAAAAGTTATATTTCAGTCAATTCGAAAATTTTTCGCGAGGTTTACAACTCACAGAGCCACTAGTAAAAACATTTCACACACTTAGTCCCAAAGTAAGCAGAACTTGTGTTAAGGGTACCACATGACTTATTTTTCTTATCGTGTCACTAGTTATTCTAACCAGTGTGGTGAAAAAAATAAAGTGCGTGCACTTGGTACATGTATTCGTACTGACTGATATACAATACTTATATATAACTTTTAAAACTATCATGGTTTTGCACATAATTTTCACACAGTTGCGCCATGATCACGAGATGATCATCTCGTGATCATGGCGCATGCAACTGTGCCGAAATATCGAGAAGCAGAAAAACTCATATATCATGGTAAATATCCCGTTTTGAGTGAAAATTAAATACTTATATACTTTTTATTTTTCATCCTTGGTAATTTTTTTCGCTTTTCTGTGGAACATGGAATAATATTAAGGCGTATATAACGTGGTTTTTTTCCGCTTGTGCGCTAGCGCGTTGAAAATTTCATACTTTAGAATATTGAGGCTAAATCCGCGCGAATTAATTCATTTGTGCGATCATTGTACTAGGGCAAACATTGATTGTGTGAGGCATTCTCTGGCCAAATTGGCAATTTACGCAGAAGAGGATGGCACCAATCGGGTAGGGTATTACTACATCTGCTTTCGTATTAGTTAGCGGCCAGCTCTGGTGATTAATTATACCTACTTATAGGTTATCCTATAGGACACTCGAAGACTTCTATCATGGCCAAACCACTTTTAGGATTAAAAGAGTGTTCACTAAGGCTCTAAACAGTGCATACGTTCAGGTTAAATTACACGTAAGATAGTTTATCATATTTTTGACATATATAAATACTAGCTACTGCCCGCGGCTTTGCAAGCGTTGTACTTACATAAAAAGTAGCATATGTCCCCAATATTGATAATAATTAATAATGCCGGAAATTTCACACAACATCATTTGGTCCCAAAGTAAGCAGAGTTTGTGTTTTGGGTACCACATGCCTGATATACACTTTAAAACTTTTTGTAAATACATACGTATTATACAAAGAAAAACCCAGACCCGAGACAAATACTTGCAGATAATACAAACATTTGTCCCGCAGCGGGAATCGAACCCGCAACCTTTTGCATCTCAGGTGGGTTCGCCTACTATGCCAAAGAGGTCGTGAAATCTATCTGCTCACCAAATGTAATCAAAACCAGTTCAGCCGTTTATCCAATAAACATACAAACAGACAATTTCTAATATATATATTAATATGAATGTGGATTCTATCAGTGATCTGGTTCTCATAATACAAGCTTTGATTAGTTTGGGGCTAGATGCTTTTGTGTAGTTGTCCACCAATATATATTTTAATTTCTTTATAAGTATTAAATATATATATTTATACGTTAAGGCAACTCCCTGCTTAAATAATCTTGACGGCGCTCAAATCGCAACTTTTTATCAGAAAACGTTCTAATTAGAAGTTTTGAATGTTAATGAATGAATTATTATTATTATTCTTATAAGGGTAAGCTATAAATTAAAACGACGTCAATTTTGGAAGATGTTGATTATTGAATACTTTAGTAATTATTTCGTAATTCAATTATAAACTAATTACTTATAAAACAATTTGCAACGAGAAAGTAGGGGACAAAATATTGAAAATACATATATATACCATATGTCTTTTATAACTATAACTCAATTAACGGGCAGATATCCACTGAATAATGGTGTTTATTTGCATACAAAAGTACATTTGGTAAGGGCATCGTCTTAAGTGAGTCGTCATACGCTGAATTCATTCTGAGTGAATTCATCAGACGCTCATCACCTGTCTATAGTCGAGGCCGAAAGACCACAGAGACCAATCCAACGATTTGTATAACGTCCTAACTCAAGAGTTGCGCAGGTTCAAAAGCATTGATTTATTGTTGTTGCAACTAAGAACTATGAACATACAGTTCCCGGTCTTTTAATTAGTTAACTTGTTTCAATAAAGAAAGTAATATTTTTAGAGTGAGAAGACAGCTAAAACAGCAACTTTAGATTAGTTTTTAACCAACTTCAAAAAAGGTTCTCAATTCATCGGAATCTTTTTTTTGTTTTTTGTTCACTGAATACGCTAAGATGCCTGAATCGATTTGCTAAAGTTTTTTTTGTTTCAAAGCGTATACTTCCCAGGTCCCATTAAAATGTTATCGAAATCGTTCAAGCGGTTTTTAAAATATCAACAAAAATCTAAAACCTGTATACCTACATCGATGACATTTTTCATGTCATTGATTATATAAATGTTTTCGATTTGCCTTCTTTGTGTACTTGTATGTAATATATGAGTACTCTGTGTATTATGTGATGAGTGATAGAGAACGCTCTATAAAAGTTAGCAGAGTTTGACAAATATTTATCCATGAACTACGATGTACCATTATACAAGCCGTGAGCTATATTTCGTTATAAAGTCGGACAAATGATCGACAAGACGCGTTCCGACAGCTGACTGATAGAACCTGAATTGAGAAATCAAGAGAAGAGGAAATAAATAGACTTGTGGTAATAAGATAAAGTAAATTGAATACAATTTCGTCTGCTTTTTAACAGACTTCAAAAAAGAAGGTTTCTCAATTCGACCGTATTTTTTTTATAAGTGTTTGCGGATAACTTCGTTGTTTATGAACCGATTCTGATGATTATTTTTTTGTTGGAAAGAAGATATCCCAAGGGTGGTACCATGTAAGGAAACCAGGATAATTACGACCTTCGAAAACCGTAGTGGCGACTAGTGTGTTTGTTAATTTTTTTAATTAAGTATTTTAATCCACTACTATTTAATGATGGTCTGGAGTCGATCTGATGATGGAGCCGAAAGGCAATCGAAGGAACTGTTCAACGATTTACAGCAATTACCTGATGTTTGGGCTTGATTAATTTGTATTGATGAGAACTTTACACCTAGATGGGTTGTGACTGTCATTAGGGATCTGATGATGATGACGAAGGATAGTCAAGGGAACTCCTCAACGTTTTACAGCGTTTAATGTTTTTTGTAGCTTTCTTGTGTATAGACATGAAGTCGGTTGTCTTTTTAGTCTTTAAAACGTATACAAATATACAAATACTGCTCCTAAAAACTGAAATAATGAAGAAGGCGTAAAATTTGACGTTACAACATAAAATCGAAGAAGATACGATTTTGGCTATTAAAAATACTTCCACGCTTTTATGTGCACATAACTATACTACGGTTACCTTATCTTACCTTTTCTTCAGATGACCTGTTGGCGGTTCGGCGTTCCTAGTACATGTTCATAGACAATATAAATATAAATAAATATTGCTGGACCAATGCACACAATACCATCTAGCCACAAACTAAGCATAGCTTGTATTATGGTGACCAGATGAATGATAAAATACTTATAATATAAGTATTATATCAGTCATCTGGTCACCATAATACATTACCCATTACATTACATTACATTACCCATTACAATACCAATTAAATTACCCATCACCAACTTAAATAATCATATTTGACAAGCTTGTCAGCTTAGTTGGTAGTAGCTCTGTCTTCTGCACTGTAGGTTGAGACTTCGAATCATATTTGACAAGCCTGTCACCAACCGAGCTGACATTCCTGACAACTAGGAAATCTAATTTGTCCCATCTGTGGTAATGCAAATGGGACAAATCGCTTTATTCATCACACTTCGATCCCCTGTCTTGAGCCTTAAATGACCAGTACTTATAACTACTTATAAACTTTGCTGGTTTATATCATACTTAAAGTTATAGGTTGACTACACGAGTGCAGTGGCGAGACAATAAAATAATACTAGTCTGAGAAAGTGAGGTGGGTGTGTAGGTGTTTATGCATTCGACCAAGTACGCGGCTGAGACGAGGCATTTTTTTACACAACTGAGCACGCATGAAGCATACAGCCCATCTGATGGTTAGTGGTTACTGTAACCTGTGACGCTTGCAATACCAGGATGCCTAGGGGGGGTTATTTTTGATTATTTCGTACCGCGCTTATCACTATAACAGAAACGATTTAGCTCTAATTTGGATAATACGTTGATCTGACGTTGCGGGATCGCGTTATTTTTGCCAGTGCTTTCAAACGAACTTTTTGATTTCGTACATTCTAGTAGTCTGTGCATAGAGTAATACTATGTAGTTTTAGATATATTCATTTGTTCGATTGGTAAAAGCAACGATTAAATCATCCAGAAAGAATATCGCGGTACAATTTTGACATGCAGATTAGCCATATATACAATCCTTTACCAAAACCAATCTGTTCAATGGCAATTACGTTGACAAATAGCGTGATCGCTCTACAGGTGGCACGTTGCTGACACTATACATACATTATTTTATCTATGTCTCTAGTAATTTCACTTTTTTCAGTATCATTATAACCCAAGCTCAGTAATGCGTGCACATTACTGCATGGAGGCTGCATATCAGGGAGGTAATTCTGTTTTGTTTCGGCTCCAATTACGGTTCGATAATTACCAAAAACCTCTATGACCAAACAAAAGAAAACATTCGATTGATCGTTGAATGCTTAGTAAACGTAGCGTAAGCTTAGTCGTTGTTCATTAGCAGATTACGAAAACTGCGGTTCGATTCCAATCGAGCTAACAGAAATTAGTAGAATTACCCCCTAGCATTGTGGAGATATCCACTAAGAAGGACTGTTGCTATGGATCCCTATCAATAGGACTCGTTATACACGTGCAATCGACCCGTTATCAACAGAATATCAGCAGAACATTTTGATCACGGACAATCATTTGGCGCTTATCCCATGTATATATTTACATATGCATATGCATTCTCGAATCTATAAATCAGTAGTCAGCCATTGAATGATTGTAATAGTCCCATTACATCACCCGACACCCATTAATGCAGTCGTGACTGTAGTCAGGGCCCTCGTTTGTTGCGTCACTGATATGGCTGGACGAGGCGACATAATACTATTCTATTCAGCTTTTATAATAATTATAAATTAATTGTTATTTATTTTGCTTGTGCGGTCGCTGATTGTGCCAAGGACTTCAATAGGCGCAAATATGACTATATATATTTGATTGATATATTTGAGCCTTTTAGAGTCGAGACCCTGAGTCCGTAAGGAGCAAGAGCCCATCTTAATTTCATTATTTATGTCACTGCGTCTAGCAGAAACATCGCGTAACACATTGCCCAGCGCATTAAAATGCCGCGACGGTCTTCGGGACGCTGCCCCCTGGTAGTATTCTGGATCAGTTGAGCTATCAATAGATCGTTTTAAATGGTCCATAAATAGCTCAACTGCTTCACATTACTCACGTTAGTATTTTCTAAGATTGTATATTATCTGGACATTTCTGTTAATTTTGAACGTAACAAACATAGCTGAACCAAAGCTAAACCAAAGTCAAAACGTTATTTATGAAATATTTTGTACGGCGCTAATCACCATAAGGGAAACAATTTAGCTCTTATTTAAATTATACCTAAGTTGATGAAACGTTGCGGGATCGCGTCATTTTTGACAGTGCTTTCAAACGAACGAGACATCTTATTATTTAAACCGTTTGAAAACTATCAAAATGCTCGCAATTTATGTGGATATTTAGGAAAGTGCGTATGAGGTGGTACATCCACCTAGAAAAATTTATTACTCTCATCAACAACAACATTATAAAATGCTACCGTCTTTTGATGGCGCTGTTTGCTGTATTGGTGCATGAGTATAGACACCAGCGCGAAAGGAAGTGTAGGTAAGTAAAACGCTTCATCTTCAATATTGTATTGTTAATTGCATGATACTTCACGCCTGACTAACGGTTTCATTTGCGACCCACGAAAGTCTTACTGTACTCGTACATGGTACCTACATAAAAAGTATCCTTACCCACGATATAAATAATCAATCTGCTTATATCCATCCATACTAATACTATAAACTCAAAGGTCTGTTTGTTGAAATATTAATAACATTTTGTACGGAAATAGATTGTATGTTAGACAAATTGATTAAATATGTGCAAATTTTTACCACATCGATTTCATTTCAATGAACTTTGAAACTTTAAAAATGTGCAAGTTAAAAAGTCTGTACGAAGAAAATATTTTTATGAAAAAAGGTTAGCGCCTAAATACTGAAGCGCCACTTAAACTTCAACACTAAAACACTAAATTTTAATACTACTATGGCGTGATTTGCTTAAACCTTGTATCTTATATACAAAATAAATAGACACGTGTTTCAGGGTTTTTCAAATTAACTCCTAAAAAGCGTTACAAAGCGTTTGTATATTTTGTAACTTTAATGCGCGATCGCCCTACTGGTATAAGGTAATAAAACCGGCCAAGTGCGAGTCAGACTCGCGCACCGAGGGTTCCGTACAAACCTGTCGGTATATATGTAATAGTTCACCCATCACGACAATCGAGTCATAGTTGGATGATGTAACAAAAAAATTACGGTTTTCGCAATTTTTCCTTTATCTGTGCTATAAGACATTGCTTTGTACCAAATTAATCAAGATTCTGAGTTCACGGGAAGTACCCAGTAGGTTTTAATTCCCTTGCGAGTGTCGAAAATTTGCGGAAATTTGCGGCATAAACGGCTGTATCTTTTGATTGCGTTGGCTTAGAAGTTTGATTTTTTCATAACTTTAAGGGACAGTAGACCGGAAATTTGCGGCATAAACGGCTGTATCTTTTGATTGCGTTGGCTTAGAAGTTTGTTTTTTTTATAACTTTAAAGGACAGTAGACCTGAGTATTTGATATAAATTTCAGTTTGATAACTCTACGCGTTCTTGTGAAAATGGGTCTTGACAGACAGACAGACGGACGGACGGATGGACAACAAAGTGATTCTATAAGGGTTCCATTTTTTCCTTTCGAGGTATGGAACCCTAAAAAACAAATATACATTATTTATTATACAACCAACCAAGGCCCCAAGTGCCCGGCGTTTCCAACTGTATTGACGTTGACAAGCGTCATGCCAGCCCTGGGATCAGGGGAGCTAAGAATAACCAAGCGAGATCCTACCGTCAAGCGACCCTGACTCACGTTATAGAGGACACTGACACACTGAAGCATTTTAACAACAAGGTAACACCCTGGCTGCCTGACAGATAGTTGCATCGGGGTCGGCCGAAAACGATTTGGACGATCTTGACACCTTTGATAGAGATGGTGGGTAATCTAGAATGGATTTGGGGAAGATCTTTACCCAGCAGTGGGAAGAAATAGGTTAAAATTAAAAAAATATAAAAACCATAGTTTTAATAAAAATAATAAATAAATAATGCTGGACATTTCACACAGCATCATCTGGCCCCAATGTAAGCAGAGCTTGTGTTATGGGTACCACATGACTGTTAAACTACTTTTATACTTTTTTTTTGTAAATACATACATATTATACATAGAAACACCCAGACCCGAGACAAATAGTTGCAGATCATACAAACATTTGTCCCACGGTGGGAATCGAACCCGCAACCTTCTGCGTCTCAGGCAGGCGTTTGCCCACTGCGCCACAGAGGTCGTCATTCATTTATTAAATCACATTACAAGTCCATTTAGTGTTAGTGCGTATGTAATTCTTATTTCTAGGTTAGTGATTCAGATTACAATACATGATATTGGCAGGTACAATATTTATGATTCTTAATTCGCGCTCCAGCCCAACAGTTTCAAGTACTACCATTACACTAGAATCCGAATGAAAGATTTCATAATAGGCAGATCATATCTATCTGACCAGCAGAATGCCATTTATATTCATTTATTCGTAAACAATCATTATAATCGTGTTTGAAATTACATTAAAATTGCATATAAAATAATAATTGTTTATAAAAATAATAGTAATGCTATAGCACAAACAAATATATTAAAATCAGAAATCAAGTGATTATAGTCATAAAGTCATCAGAGGAACATCCCACCCTTTTAACAAAAGCTTTGAGGTTGAGAGCAATAGTGGTCTAGTGGTAGTGGCCCGCCTTCCGATCCTTAGGTCGTGGGTTCAAACACGAACGTGCAACAAATGGATTTTATTTTCATTATGTGATCTATACCAGTAATCTCAAATGGTGAATGACGTAATGACGTCATGACGTAGATCCTAAAAAGTCCAAAACCAGGGTGTTTTTTTTCAAGAGGTAAGTAAGAGTAGTTACCTGGGCTTCTTTCCAGTAAACAGGAATATTCTAGTGGAGGTAGAGGTATTGAGGATGTGACAAAGGACGAGGCCTATTTAGCCGAGGATGGGGATGATCATAATCAGACTTTAATGGCTTCCAATGGCTTTCGATGGAATAGCTGTAATGCTCTTCCTAACATCACAATCAATGAACAGATTAAAATGAAATTATGTATAGTCAGATATTGGAGTTCAAGAATGATGTTGCAAAGTTTGTGATTTTGTGTGTACATAAAAATTGGACATCTTCCAATCTTTCAATCTTCCAGTCTTTGAAAAAGGTGTAATGCTGATTAAATTTAAAAAATATTGAGTGATTTTATTAAACTGTCGTGATTTTCCAATATCTAGTGATCAGTGATCTAGTAATTTCCAAACTTTGGCAGGAATAGACTCCTCAGCGGAGTTATGAACATAACGAAATTGTTCGTTATTACACAACATTCAATTAAAGCAATTCCTACAATCAATGCATTTTTCTTTGCTAGCTTTCTCTACCAACTCTTTTTGCATTAAGGTATAATTTTAGCTGTTAATATCAATCCACGATGCTTCAACTCGATAAGTTTAAGTGGCGCATGTTTGTCAAATAATTGAGTAAGCTCAGTGCTTAATATTTCTACTTTCCCATCAATAGAAGATTTATCAATATGTTGGGACCAGTCTATAACGTCCGCATAATTTCGCAGGTCCAGATCGCTGAAATTTAGCTATAATATTAATTATTTTGGGCATTGCTTCAGGTCGAAATTTGTAGAAAAAAATCTTCAGTTGCACTTTGTTCTCGCTTGGCAACGCGAAGAAGTTGAAACAAAAATCAGACATAGAATAAGGAGAATTCAAATTAGGATATAAATTAGTAGCAGTTAAATGAAGGATAGGTTGCAAGCACTGACAAGGGATTCAAGTTAAGCTGACTGCGTGAATCTCGCTTCTTCTTCTACTCCTTATCGTGGCATTCGTACTTTCAAACCAGTGTGGCGAAAGGATTAAAGTGAGCCTCAGAGGCTCCTTTCCTGCGAATCTCACAAGTATGTAAAAATTTGTACAACAGTCTAGAATAGTTCAACATTATTCATAATAATATACTTAGTAATCATAATATTTTTCCATTGGCAAATGATCGTCACAATAAAATACATAGTAAAAATGTAAAGAAAATATTGGCAACAGGTGTGGCAAAAAGCCATATTTATAATTTGAAAACCTGATACACAACATAATAATCACTTTGATGTAATATGATACAGGTGACCAATATATCTGTGTTAGCTGACCAGTATAGGCGTCAGTTCGACTGGGCTTGTAAAATGTAAGCTCACATAACCGACGCATAAAAACGTCAGCGGGCAACTAGTGCATTTTGAAATTTTTATATACAAACATTTCATTATTTTGATGAATTATTATATATTAGAGCCATTGAGTCCATTTGGACTATTAAGATGATGTAAGATGTAAATACATCTTATAATCACGTATGAGTAAGCAAATGTAACATTCAAAACTTACTATACATTTTGAGAAACACGGGCTTTTACCTACAAAGTCAAAGTAAATTAAAAAGATACTTTATTCAATACAATAACAAGGATCACTTTGAAACGTTTTAAATACTAGGTGAATTTAGGTGCCAATTCGTCCTAGCCCAAGCCCGATAAGGCAAGAAACTCGTCCTGGTCCTAGCACTTTTCATATAATCCATCTTTTACGTTTTTCGTAGTTAAGCTATGAAAAACTAATACAAAAGAGTATTAGTTTTTCGTAGTATACATTTCAAATGTGTCGGTTAACTGTCTGAGGGCAGAGCAACATGAGGCCATGCATTCTTATCAATAATATAGTATTTATATTATAATACGCTTTCTTCAAAAGTTTACGTATTATTTTGTCGATGGAGGCACCGTTTCGATACATCTAGAATCTTCAACAGTGTGAGTTTGATCCGCCGTTCGCTTGCTCACGTACGCGCTCTGCGGTTATTGTATCGCTGGGAGCGTGTCGCTATGTATTATCGCAATGTATTCTCAAAAGATATAAACTAATATTGCAGTAAAATCAATTGCCACCATTATTCATATATGACATTAGAATAACAAGGACAAACTATATCATCGATATGTAATTATGAAATAAACGGTATATAATTTGTTGTTGCTCGTTTGTTTGCATGAGCGACAGTTTCAATATTGCTTTATAGTTTAAAAACGAAGATCTTAATTTATGATTCAATAAACATACATAATAGGCCCCATTTGTATATTTTGATTCTATTAATGAATATAATTGTTTTCTTTTCCTTATTGTTATTTTTTATTATTAGCTTCCTATTTTTTGTTTCTTGTATTTGGAGTAGCTATTTTAGTCGATGATCAAATCACATCCATGCCAATATTATAAATTCGAACATGTATCTGTCGGTTTAACTGTCTATTTATTTGTTACCTTTTCAAGGTTAGGTTAGGTTGAACAGTATTTGATTAAATTTGCTATGGAGATAGATTGTATCTTAGACACGAGCGTAGTCTACTTTTTATGTAGGTAACACGCGTGCGATGCCGCGAGCAGCAGCTAGTATATAGTATAAATCATACGCAAATGAATGATAATTTTAAAATTGACAGCCAAATCAAACAATAACCTATATAACCACCACGACTACCAACTAACCTAACCTATCTTATATCACATGTTTAGCTAATTACACCAGGGTCGATAATTTTTGAAGCCACAAAAAATAATAGTAGGATGAAACCCATTGGAAAAGGAGGAGAACATTATAAAAAACCGGCCAAGTGCGAGTCGGACTCGCGCTCCGAGGGTTCCGTACAAACCTATAGGTATATAAGTAAAATTTCACCCATCACGACAATCGAGTCAGTTGGATGATGTAACAAAAAATTTACTGTTTTCGCAATTTTTCCTTTATCTGTGCTATAAGACGTTGCTTCGTACCAAATTTCAAGATTCTGAGTTCAAGGGAAGTACCCTGTAGGTTTTGATTCCCTTGCGAGTTGCAAGTTGAATATATGCGACTTAAATTGCTGTTTCTCTTGATTGCGTTGACATAGAAGTTTGATTTTGTTACAGCTTAAAGGTATTTAGACTTTAGTATTTTATAAGAATTTCAATTTAATAACTCTACGCGTTCATGAGAAAAAGGGTATGTTTAAAATTATTAAAAATATTTTTATTTATGATGTAACTAAAAATGTACGGTTATCGCAATTTATCCTTTATCTGTGCTATAAAACGATCCTTCGTACCAAATTTCAAGATTCTGAGTTCACGTGAAGTACCCTGTAGGTTTTGATTCCCTTGCGAGTGTCGAAAATTTGCGGCATAAACGGCTATATCTTTTGATTGCGTTGGCTTAGAAGTTAGATTTTTTTTATAGCTTCAAGGGACAGTAGACCTGAGTATTTGATAAAAATTTCAGCTTGATACCTCCACGCGTTCTTGAGAAAAAGTGTCTTGACAGACAGACGGACGGACGGACGGACAACGGGTTCTGTTTTTTCCTTTCGAGGTACGGAACTCTATAATGAAAAGAAAAATAATTTAGGGCGATCTGAGGTTGGGAAGAGGAAAGGGGTGAGTTTTTAAGGCTAAAAAACGGTTTATCTCGATATCCGGCAAAACTACAAATCCTATGGAAAAAGTCGAATGGCATAGTTGTAGGTAATAAAAAGATCTACAACTTTTTTGTATACACTTTTTCACATAACCTCAAAATTTATATGAAAATTTCAAAAAATCTAGTTTTTGGTTTTTAAGGTTCCGTAGCCAAATGGCAAAAAACGGAACCCTTATGGATTCGACATGTCTGTCTGTCTGTCCGTACGTATGTGTGACACACGTACGCTACTTTTTACCGAAACTAGACTTATATTGTTGAAACTTGGTAAGTAGATGTATTCTGTAAACCGCTTTCTTCAAACCCATACGTGTGGGGTATTTATGGATAGGTCTTCAAAAATGATATTGAGGTTTCTAATATCATTTTTTTTAACTGAATAGTTTGCGCGAGAGACACTTCCAAAGTGGTAAAATGTGTGTCCCGCCCTGTAATTTCTAAAATAAGAGAATGATAAAACTAAAAAAAATATATGATGTACATTACCATGCAAACTTTCACTGAAAATTGGTTTGAACGAGATCTAGTAAGTAGTTTTTTTTAATACGTCATAACCGTAAATATCAATAACTTTATTAAAAAAATACTTTATTAATAAAATATAGATCAAAGTTACAACGAACTACAAGAACTTTTATATTATGTTACTTGCTGCTATGGAATGATGGGCATATCCGACTCGCACTTGGCAGCATTTTTTTATTTGTATCCTGTACAAAAATTATTTTTTTTCACGAAATTTAGTGAAAAGTTACCTTTTTATGTCCCAAATACACTGTAATTTATTTGACTTAAAATATTAATTTTTTCACTTTATTTTGACTTAATATCGAAAAAGCACCCTAATTTTCAATCGAATTCACCCGTCAAACCCGTCACCCGAGTGCTTTTTGTTTGTTAATTTCAACTTTTCACCAAATTTCGTGAAAAAAAATTATTTATGTATATGATACAAATAAAAAACCAAAAACTTGGTTTATTGAAATTTTCACATAAATTTTGAGGTTATGTGAAAAAATTTTATATACAAAAGTTGTAGATCTTTTTATTACCTACAACTTTGCCATTCAACTTTTTCCATAGGACTTTGCCGGAAATTGAGATAAACCGTTTTTTGCCCTTAAAAACTCACCCCCTTCCCCTTCCCGACTTCAGACCACCCGTAAATTATTTTTACTTTCATTTTTATAATATTCTCCTCCTTTTCCAATGGGTTAAATCCAACTATTTTTTTTTCACTTCTTATTATTTTTTAGGCTTCTACCCTAGTCTCAATGTAGAGTTATAGTATGGTCTGTCTATGTCGTGGTGATATTATAAATATTAAATAATATGTTTTATTACAGAAATGTACGGAATATTACAATAATATAAAATACATGTGAAACAGTTGAGCTTTCTAAGGACCGTTTAAAACGATGTATAGATAGCTCAACTGATCCAGATCACTGCCAGAGGATCGGCGTTCTCAAGACACTAATACGCTAAGTCAGATAGGAGCTAGATCTTGGGTCACGCAATGTATCAACCAAGACGCGGTGAAAAAACTTTGAAAACGCGGTGGGCTCCAGCTCCTGTTGGTCCAGGATCTAGACTCTAAAACGCTCATATGTGTAGGCCTTATCAAGACCGGCATATTTGCGCCTTTTGAGGTTCTCGGCACATTCAGCCGCCGCACCAGCTCTAACAGAAGTCCTTGATGTTATGTTATTATCTGATTGAACTTTAGCCACAAAACAGAACATCTTTATTCAAAACGCAGTAACCACTCACCATCAGGTGGGCCTAGAGCTTGTTTACCGGTTAGTTACCATATAATTCTTATAACATTACAATGTCGTCAAGCCAAATACAAGATGATTCATTCCACCACTCGTAAACGTACCCATCGTTCCAGATCATTTTACCAGCTGCCATATTAAAATCCAATTTCCTTAATAGCGCATTCTTTTAAAACTTCTCATATAATCGACTTTTATGGTAATCTTGCTCTAATATTTAGTGACTCATGAACACCCGTTGCGGTGTATTTTTATATATGCCTACTATTTGTGTAGAATATGTCATAAGCCATTGTAAACGGGTGTTTAAAAAACTCTGAGTAGAGTTTAAGATCACTAGGTTTTTCTGGTTCTAATTAATCTTACAGGTATATACGAGATGTTAACAATAAAAACAGTATCTAACCCACATTTTATATATCTAAAATACCTCTTCTATAGTTATAGCAGACCAGCTTCTGCCCACGGCTTCGCACGCATAGTACATACATAAAAGTAGCCTATTTCCATTCGTAGGATACAATCTATATACATACCAAATTTGAATGCAAAAAAAATAGTTCTGTTGATCCGATCGCTACCAATTTTCACAGGATTACCCGCTAGATCAATCTGAAGATCACCTTTGATAGATATAGATTAATATTATTGTATGTATTATAAAGATATCTTATCTATTACTATAGCATATGACTATATACTCTTAGTATATTTTGAATTTCAGGAGTTTATTTTAAAATATGTATCTAACCCACATTTTATATTATGTATCTACAATACCACTTCTAAAGTTATATCAGATTAATGTTAATGGATGTATTTTTAGAAGTTTTTTTTATAAATTTGTTATCATTTTGTACTGTTTCCATTTTTTTATTAATTTAAATTATATAAGCACGCCTACTTTTTATTTTCTTTACCTTGCAGGTTGGCAGGTAGAAAATGCTGCTAGCATAAAGTCCACCTATTTGCACATTTGTAACAAAAGAAACCATAAAAAAAACATTAAGTGAAAAGACAGTCCATCAGAATACGTAATCAGCTATTTATACTTAGGCAAACAGATATCATTCAAGGATAAAAACACGAATGAAAAAGTTAAAAAAGACGTATATAAGTTGGAATAAATTCTGAAGTTTAAAATAAAAGGCAATAAAATAAAAATGAAAGGCGACTATTTCTGCATATAAAAAAAATGTACTAGACACCTGCTAACTTAAACTCTCAAGGAGTTCAATCTCAAAGGTGTTAGATACAACTAGATGTATAGGACCTACTGGCAAAAGAAGACCAGATCGACCAAGGAAACGATGGAGTGACGACATCGTTAAAACCGCTGGGGAGCAGTGGATGAAACAAGCAGGAGTAAGAGAAATATGAAGTAAACTGGAGGAGGCCTATACCCAATAAAGGATTTCTATCCTAATCTAAAATATATATATATATATATACAAAACATTAAACTAATAGAAAACGAATCGAAATCGAAAAAGTCTATACGGTCACCAGGGTTGGCCACTGACGACAAAGATACGAATGAAGAAGACAACCAAATATCTTCACTGTTGGTGAATCCGCACCAACCAGGCACAATAAACATTGAACATCACAGAGATTCATTTTACTATGGTACCTGAGGAGTGGCGAATTATAAAATTATTTAATTAACTTTCGCGAACAGAATTAATATATTTTTAGTAGTAGACGGGTAATTTTTGCGCAGAGTCAGCCTGCGACAACGGTAATTGTAACATAAACGAATCGTCGAGAATATTTTTAATTACGCGATAAACTACTAAAACAATATAAAATTATATGTTATTTTGCTTGACAACTAGTCAGCAACTAGTAGTACGTAGCCAAGTTGATCTCGCATCGATGCAAAATCCTACAAATGCCCTTGTTGCAAGTAAGTATGCTAGTACAGATATGATGTATGCGTGTGTGGATGTACGCATAGTCGCGTAATTTTACCCGTCGGCCACATTTTCCTTTAGTACCCACTACTAATTGGCGACTCGTGTCTGAGAGCTAAGGACTTTATGGAGGACGTGTAGTGAGCTGTTCATTCCTACTTCCCTACTATAAAAGCTTCACGCACAAAAATTAAGAATCTATTTAAACAAAGTCGTGTTAGTTACCCCATTTATAACTCGAGAACAGCTGCACCGCTTTTAATGATTCTAGATTTGTTGGATTTGTCTCTGTCCCAATAGTCCCAAATAGCAGAATAACTATAAAAAAAAAAGTGAGTTCTGCAAAGTCAAGCAAAAGTGTCATATAATCATATTTGTGATTATATTATGTGATAATTATAAAAATACAAATATATATTTACTGATAATCAAAATATGACTGTGGTGCTGCAAATAGTAGTTCCTCTAGTAAATTTTAAATAAACGAAGATGTAGTAGGTAGGATAAGTAAACATTAAATGTATATAATATGATTTTCGTTAATACTGAAATTACTTACACTATATAAAAGTTCATACGTAACCTTTTATGACTTTCAGATATGCAAAAGATTTCGTCACTGTGCTTGTTCTTGAGATATTTTTATGAAACTCTCATTGTGACAGCCAAAACTTTTGTGGATTGGAATTTTCTACGAATATCTGAACGTTGACACAGTTTGATGAGTCAGTTGGATGTCTGTGCTGTGCTTTGAATAACTGTTCTATCAAAGCGTTCTCTGTTCAATCTTCAATATAAAGCTTGTATTTTAAACGATAGTATTTCGTGCTATTTCATACATACACCAGGTTTGGAGGTATTATCTGCTCTATACACCTGCCATCAGCATCTCACAACCCGCAAGAAATGCAATACGAAACGTAACCGACATCTGAGCGGGTACAACTGCGTACCGACGTATAATTTGTCAAGCAATTTAAATAATATGCATGATTATATATCTATTAAAGGCATAAGACGTGTTGATATCGGCTAATGAGGTGAAGTCGGAGCTACTGGACTCCTGATGATTGGATTTTGAGTGAAAGTCGAAAGGTCGGGGTTTTCTTGCCGTAATTTGCAGTCTCGTTTTGGTGATGGGGTTTGTGCTTGATGAGATTTACTTTCCAATAAGTTAAAAGCTAGTTACTGTCCCTAGTGAATGAGATCTTAGACTGCTTACAAGCCTCCAGGCTTTGCTATCAAATGACGACCAAATCACATACTATATTGACTAAGTATATGGCGTTGTACCTTTGTCATATAACATACAGTAGCGTTTTTTTATACAATATCTAGTTATCTGATAGCATACAAGACGAGCTATGCTACGGCGCATTTACCTATATTTATAAATAAAAGATCTATGTCTTTTCGCACTTTGTCAGTGGATAAATATAGATCAGAGGTAACAAGGCGCGGGCGATATCGTAACACAAATAATAAACAGTAATTTGACACGACAAGTCAATTATGAGCCGACATAAATACGTAGCTTCGACTGGATTTCACTTGTAATGCCAAACGTGAGAAACCTGTTTTAAAAGAGCTTTGAAAACTGAATACATAGGTTACATATCCACATAAAATTACACTTGTTTCTTGGGCAGACACCACGGATTTATTTATTTGGTAAAACAAACAAGCAATACAATTTCTAAAACTTTAAAGATACGTGGGGATTCTGATAAAGGTTTTTATTTATGAAACATTTTAATTTTTAAAAATGATTTAAAAGTATCAGAAGGGAAGAGGAAAAATATATAAAACAGAAAAAAATAGAAAAAAAGAAGAAATAGAAAAATAGAGTTTCCACACCCTATGAGGCTGGTTTACCTTTTTTTTATACTTCATTCACTCATATTACGAGTACATTTGGCAATGAACAATGAACCACAATCGGAACAAAAACCATTCAGTCATCAGACTGGTTTTCCCGACCATTTGTTCATATATAAGTACATCGGATAATCTTGCTAATTTACTAATTTTACGGTTTTTCGGCGGTTCAGGAAGTCCGGCTTGCGTTCGTCATTGTTGATTGTGACGTCATTTAAAAGGTTTATAACCTATTTCTAAAAATAATTGTTTATATAACATTTTTATAGTAGGATACTTTATATTGCACCAATTTTGTGGTAAGACAATTAGTCGATTAGTCTTACTCATGATTTTTTTTCTTTTTTTGTAAATACTCACGGATTTCCTAGTTGCAAATAATAAAAAAATATACTGAAATAATACCAGAAATGTACTGAATAATACACAATAATATGAAATACACGTGAAACAATTGAGCTATCTAAGAAACATTTAAAACGATATATAGATCGATAAACTGATCTAGATCAATGCACGAGGGCAGAGTTCCCAAGACACTGGCGGCATGGAATGGCAATGTGGTTGCAAATTGTATATAATTGATAAATTAAGGGAGAGTATATCAGAGGAAGTTTGAAAGTAGCTCTAATAGACTGTTTAAAAGATGATATGTGTAAGAAAGGAGTACTGAGATGACGAATATTATTATTATTAAATATCAGATTATTTAGATGACAAAAAAGCTAGGGATGAATCTACTCCAACTTGACTCGGCACCGTAACAAAGTTACATAGAATCGTACAAAAAAGGGTTTAAACAAGCGAGTTTCTTGCCGGATTTTTCTTGAACTAGGAATAGGAGGAACCGGTACTTAGTTTTATAACAGGAACGATGCAAACTGATCTATGTTGCTTTTCATTTGAATGATAGAGGGTAGTGAAAAAGAACAACATGTTGTCCACTTAATGGAATAAGGACAGAAAGATGATTAAATTTTATAGAACAAATTTATATAACATATTTATTTTAACAAGAGTTTCAAAACTTTCCCCTTAAAACATTACGGAGAAACCTTGAAATTTGACTTTATTCACACCCATTTAGTAACTGTCAAAGCGTCGTTTGCCCTTTGTGCACAATTAGCATTCATTATAAATTACCACGATATATTAAATCTAGTTAGAATAAGCAATCCTACCATGTCCTACGAGAATAAATAGCTGCATCAATTGCAAAGCTATACACTAATATAATATAATAATATCACTACATAATATAAATCAAAGTCACTTCCCGCTGTCTGTCTGTCCCTATGTATGCTTAGATCTTTGAAACTACGTAACGGATTTTAATGCAGTTTTTTTTATTGGATAAAGTGATTCAAGAGAAAGGTATATATGTATAATACATGCATAATATAGTAGAGAAACACTGATCATTTTAGAGGTTAGCGTATATTGTTTCAACGTATTAGAACTACTAAGCTACAGCAACGCGTGGCCGGGTCAACTTGTAATATAATAAACCAGAAACTAAAATATTTTAATATGGTTTTTACAGTATTAGGTATTTATGTAGGATAATAACTACAGTAGTCTATAAAAATGATTTTGATGCCAGCTCTTATGGGAAATTTACACGTAACGAGTTTTTTAACGAGACAGTAAAAAAATACTAGGCTGGCAGAATCAAGATGGACAAGGTGTTGTTGTTGAGGTGTTGCGCACGCAGCGCGCTGTCTCACCACTGTTACGTGTAATCGACCCAATAAAAGCAATCAACGTTTAATAAATTAGTTTATTATTAAACTAATTAATAGAATAACATAAAAAACATGTGGAGCACTTGAACTATCGTTTAAAACTATTTATAGATGACTCAATAGATCTAGATTACTGCCAGAGGGCAGGGTCTCCAAGACTCTTAGATATTGCCACGTTAAATAGCAATGCTAATACGCTGGACAAGATAGGAATGCCAGCTCCTTGAACACACGATGTTTCTTCCAGATGCCGTTATATAATTTTAACTCCTTATTTTGATTTGTAACGGATCTGTCCCCGACAGATGGGATGCGGCCAAGGCGCTTACTTGGCAAACTGATTTCGATATATCGGAACGATAACTTGATTGAAATATCCGTCGAATCCCGTTGAACTGACAGTTGTTTATTCTTGGAACAGGAGCCCATCACGCCGTCAAAATTATTTCACGGCGTCTGGTAGAAATATCGCGTGATCTAAGAGGTGGCTTAACCCAGCGTATTAGCATTGCCATTCAAAGTGGCAATGCCGCCAGTACCGTGGAGACGCTATCTTCTGACAGTGCTCTGGATAAGTTGAGTTATCTATAGATCGTTTAGAACGGTTCTCAGATAGCTCAACTATTTTACATGTATTTTGCATTATCGTGCATTGCATTATTATAAATGTAATAAATGTAATTAAAATTATCGTATCTTATGTTATGGATATTTCGACACTGATTGCCAAGTCGTTCTATCTTTAAAGTCTAAACGATGTAGTTTCACTGACTTCAAGGTTCATCTGCTGGTTGCGACATGTGTCAAATACTACTGTCTTAGGAAGACTATGTGCTTAGGCTTGTGATTTGTGCTAATGTTTGTTTCTACGCTATTATTCTTTCGATATATAGGTTATCGTTCTAGTAGCTTCCCACACAAATGGCCTGGACTACTCATCTTCGACTGAAAGTTCTTACATATAGCGTAGCATAGAATCGCGTCTCGTAATCCCTCACGTAGAACTAAGGACAGGTCTGATGTTGTGTGTAAAGTTTGTGAAATAATCATTGATGGTGATTACAATAATAATTCGATAATGTCAAGTTTGATTACTACGATCGTTTAATATCGTATTTAATTTGCTTGGTTCGTTTAATTTTAATGTGTAGGTATGTTAAAGCTCATTAACTATTCAATAACGCGCACTCTCTTAATACATATTTCAATATGTGAAACAGTTGAGACATTAATATATTAGACATTTTTGTATAATATATTAGATGATATTGTATCAACTGTTTCAATATGTTTTTTTATATTATTCTATATTTTTCTGTAAATAAATGTATATATATTATTATAATCTAGCAACCCCGATCGCGACTTCACCCGCACACTTATTTATTTGAATCAGATTTTAATCACATTTTACTCGGAACCCTTTTCTTTTTCTAAAATAAAATTAGCCTAAGTTACTCTTTTTAACATCAGCCAGTGAAATTCCTATCAGCTGTTTTATGAACTGAACAAACAGACAGACAGACAAAAATTTAAAAATAGTTTTTGATCTTTACTCTAGCTTTCTTGCAATCCGTGGCAGTGATTTCGTGAAAGGGACGGAAGTGTGTAACATTAAGACGGAGAAATGCTCGTTATTTGATTTAACGGTACGGGTAATATTCGCAGTAAAAGACTGAGAAAGAGGGTAGACCCATTTGGTAGAGTAGAGTTTCTAGAGTTTAGAGTAGGGGTAGAGTTTGGTCTGTCAATAACATCCACTCGCAAAGACTTCCGTTTATCTCGTGATTATGGGGCATGCAACTATGACGAAATATTGGGAAGCTGAAAAACTCACATACATGGTAAATATCCCGTTTTGAGTAAACATTATGTTCAAGACCATAATAGTTTTAATAACTATATGTCTCCATAGGTTTGTGAGTGTTTTTATACAAGTATGTATTTTTGTTACCTTTGCACAGCTGAACGGCTGAACGTATCTTGCTGAAACTTAGTACGGCGATAGATTGTATATTGGGGAAAAATACAGGCTACTTTTTATGTAAGTACCACGCGTGAAAATCCACGGGCAGCAGCTAGTAATAGAATAATTGACAGTGCTAAGTAATGGTTCGTGTTAGAAAGCCAATCGCGTAATTGATTTCCAATATATTTTTACCGTTTATCAACATAGTTTGGATCGTGTGGGCGGATGCTGTGAATATTGTCAATTGATTCTATTGTTGCTAGTACAAGTCAATACTCTTTGGTACTTATTGTACAATCACCAGCAGAAGGACATTATTAGAACAATATATAAGAAATAAAAAGTGCTGGATATTTCACACTGCGTTAAAGTAAGCAGAGCTTGTGTTAGTGGAACATGACTGATATACTACTTTAATAAAAAAAATTGACGTCCTTTGTGGCGCAGTTAGCCAAGGCACGGCTGAGACTCGGAAGCTTGCGGGTAAGATACCCTTCGTGGGCTCAACGTTTGCATAATCTGCAAGTAATTGACTTGGGTCTGGGGGTTTATATGTATAATATGTATGTAGGTATATAAGAAAAAAGAGGGGTGTTATAAGTTTTTTGTACCTGTATATCTGTGTGTCTGTCTGTAGCATCATAGATCCGATTATGTTTTTGATTAGGAACCGATTTTGATTTAGTTTGTTTCGTTTGGTGTCTTAAGTGTGTGTTTTTACCTATGTTTCAGGAAAATCTGCTCAGCCATTTGAAGAACTCGTTTCTAGTTGATGAAAGAGATTGGAACAACTTCCACAGGTCTGATTCATTATTAAATTTGCGTCCTGTTACATCACCATTCAGCATCACCTGGAACTTGGACACCCAACTCCTCACAAACAGAAGTAGTAGCAGAAGTATCGTGTTTGGGCTCTTTCAAATCTTCTAAATAGGTTATCTGATGTATTTGCTTGTCAGGGGTTTTTAAATTCAAATTTTCACTTTCAAAACTTGAGCGCGAAACAGTGTCGGTGCTTTCATCGACAAAATAATACGTGAGTAAACCCCGTGTTTCTTTCAATGTTAAATTTATACTTGATTGTAAAAACATACATTATAATATTGTTGTTGGAAAATTCAGTCGCATCTTCTTCTTCTTCTTTGTTTATGGCATGTGACATAATAATGCCAATTTTGCCAGTGTCAAGTGTTTATGTTTGTTTATGGTCAATTTGTTTAATAAAGTCTTAGTCGATGGTCATTGTCAATTTTAAACGTCACGCGGAATGGCATCTAAAATTTTATTGGGATTCCTCGTCGTTCACATCACATTGCATCACAACACACATTTAATTCAATTCTCCATACCCGTCCTGAAGTCACAATTTATTCATTAAAATTCCGTCATTATTCCTGAATAAAACATGCAATAAAACGAATAAAACAATATTAAATTAGCAGAGCCATGCTACTTCATGAAATGACAAACGAAGAATCCCAGTCGCATCTTGTTCCAATCTAAACAAAGATTGTACTACAAAAGATGACAACTTTCGTCAAAAGTCACTTTTGATTACTATTTTTAACCGACTTCAAAAGAAGGAGGTTCCTAATTATTTTAATTAGGTTTTTTGCCTCATAACACTGTCTTATGAACCAATTTAAAAAAAATATATTTCATGTGAAATTTTATATACATTTGTATATAAATATATACAATTGTATATAAATTTCGAGTGAAATATATTTTTCCAATATCCAATAGAAATTTCATCAAAACGGTTCAGTAGTTTGGGGAAAAAATGACATATTTTTTCCCATTACATATTCATGTATTTACGAACTTCAAAAATAAAAACTAACCGACTTCAAAAAGGGGAGGAGGAGTCCATTCAATAAAGTCCGTTTTCTTTTTAGTTTTTTTAAACGTAATTATGTTTAAACTTACAAGTTTTTTTGCTAAGAAAACGTTTCTGGGCGTCATATTTATATCATATTTATATATAGAATTCAAAATCCAATGATGCACTATTCTACTCATATTTAATCGACTCTTGTTACATTGATACAAACGAAATCTCTGTACAATATTTCAACAGTCAATGCTTTTAAACATTCTAAAACGTCTCAACCAAAACTACTCTTTCAGGTACAATGTTTAAAGCACAGTTTTGTTTGTTATTTAGATAGTCAAGAATGTAAATGAGAGTTGGCACCTGCACGTCTGGGTCGTCGATGACGTCAGCAAGTAGGTAATCTAGCCCAATCAAAATATTTTATGGGTCATTTGCATTTAGATCATGTTTTTATTATTTATTATTACTTTATTTAGGATTTTACCATATTTAAATTATCTAAATTAGGCCTTTATTACTCACGTCTTTAATCAAATATTGATTTGTTATTGCTAATTGTGCACAATTGTTATAATTATAAAACAAAGTCTCCCGCCGCGTCTGTTTAAACGCCATAATTTTAAAAACTACCGAAGGCATTTTCATACTGTTTTCATCATTCCTCGTGCGACGCCGGGCGGGTTGCTAGAACATAATAATAATGTACGGCAGGACCTAAAACACAAAGACCGGACCCTTTATTACGTAACCCCCAAAAACTTGCAATAGGATTTCGCGATCACCGGTCGACAGTTCTGGATTAGCCTATAAGTAAATTAAGTAATGGCTTAGGGCATCGCGTCTCGGAAGGCAACATAAACAGCACGGATTTTTTTTGGTAGCACATGAAAGACAAGGCTGTTTGAAATTCCGCTTGTCTAAATTGACTAGTGCAAACCAACAATTTCATTTGTCTCTTTTCTCTCTTTCATTTAGGGCTCCGAGGTCCAAAATGAATCCTTATATTTTCTTGTCTGTCTGTCTGTCTGCCCCTAATCTTGATCTTGCTCGCAGACTATAAGTTTTATCGTGAACAAATTTTACTCGGTAATACGTATTAGTGACCCCTACTTAGGGATGCCTCCTCTACATGTAAAGTAGTCCTGATTTTTGATGTGTAACATATTTTTTTTCGATTTCTTGCAGTGAGTTCGTGAAAAAGTACGGATGTTTTTAACGAATCGGTTTTATTAGTCGTTTTTTTAATGTACACTTTAACATCCTAAATTTTAGATTTTACCTCTTGAATGGGGTGTACCCTAATTTTGGTCGTGTGTTTGAATCCAGTCGTGCTTCAATGTATTATTAGAATCAAAAAACGAATGTGCGCTTAAACACTCAAACAGTGTGAAAAACATTGAGTTAATCGGCATGTCTTAAAAATTAAGTTCGAAGATATGTGCCAAGTGCACGAAAAGAGCCTCTGAGCTTTAATCCAATCACCACACTGGTTTTAATAACTAGTAAACCTCTTTCTTGCTCTGAAGAAAGAGTTTCAAGTGTTTCCAATTCCACCAGCTGATGTAGCTGAATTAGGTAATACGTACTTGTTTCTTCTTTAACCACGTCTAAGAACCAAATCACTTTATATCTAACGGTCATTTGAAAGTGAGAGTTTACAACTATGTAAATTCAGCTTAATGCAAATCGACTCTGTCTAGCCCTACACTTAGGTACTGCAAGTCGTGACATAGCTGATAATGGAAATAGCTAGTTGAGTTAGTTTCAACTGAAAGATTTATTTCTATATAAAATACTAGGGCTAGTATATTTGGTATGTAAAGTACTTAAAAAGCAGCCATTGTCTGTGTTCAAGATAAAATTTAGCTCTCTACCAAATTCCATCGTGATCCGTTTAGACAAACAGACAGACAGAGACGCTTTAGATTCTAAAGCGTCTCTGTCTGTCTGTATGTCTCCTTATTAATATTATGAATTCTAAAGTTTAGAATTCATAATAATAATAAGGAGATTTTTTTATGTTCGCTCTTTGTTCTCGGGAAAATAATAATAACTCATTTTGAACGATGGAATGACTGACATAACTTTTTATAATCGATGTCGAAATCCTTATGATACGATAATTTGAATTTAACAACGAAAGAACTCTCTTTGACATTTCAACGACTTTAGTGTTCTGATAAATTGGTTTGTCGAAGAGAATCCTAGGATGAAAATTGATTACAGGTACAAAGAAAACATTCGTGAGTGAAGCCGTGAAAATAACGATGAAAAAATCTAGATGATCAATAATAGAGACGAACGAAACCAATAAAATATTCTAATTGATCGAGCCATTTCTGTGTTTTTGTGAGACTAATACACGTAAATTGATACATATAGATTAATTATAGAAACTGTGTGGAAATCTGTGTTTTATAATCTTGTTGTTGCACGTTTGTTCAAGGTCAAAAACTATTTCCAAAAACGTTATAGGTGATTATTGGACTGTACCAGCTCTATGCCGCAAAGCTATGATCGTGGTTAACACACCCCAAGGTACGGCATTTTCACACCATTTCGGCTTATCTTTAATATTGTCGCCGAGCACACTCACGGAAACAGCCTTACGTAAATACACATACAGTACTTGACCATAGCCTACACACATCGAGCTTTAGAGCAAGACAATCGTTTTGTAGAGCGTCGTCTCTCTCATTCGTACGTATAGAAGCCGATGAGACCTTTTTGTATATAATCTAGAGATTTTTACAGTGTTAAGTAGAACTTTTATTTATTATAGGGTAGTGGGTCAGTTTATAGGCTCGAAGAACCTATACCATTATTTAAACTTAGTCGACCGTATCTACAGGAAAGACATGATCATTACGTGCAGAGTTGACTATGGTACTATCACACGGACGATTTGCGAGTGAGTTCGCAGCAAATACGCCGTAGTCGCCACGCCATGCACGTCATTTAGACCACTCTCGAACGACAACAGTTTATTATTGAAAATTAATTATTTCGTAAATGGTTTGAAATAGTACTTATTCGTATGTATATTAAAAGTTTATTTACAGAAATAATTACAGAAATGTACAAAATAATATACAATAACATAAAATACACGTGAAACAGTTGAGCTATCTAAGGACCGTTTAAAACGATCTATATATAGCTCAACTGATCCAGATCACTGCCAGAGGGCAGCGTTTCCAAGACACTGGTGGCATTACCACGTTGAATTGCAATGCTAATACTAATTATAAGTAGTCATGTTTCATTATATATCAAGTTTGTTATTGACTGTCCAAAACGCAGATCGATCACTGCACGTAGGGGGCGAAGACGCTTTGCACCCGCCGCGTATTCGCTACGAAATCGTGGCGAGATTACTGCGCTCCAGCCTCGCTTTGAACCCGCTCGCAAATCGGCAGTGAGTTTCCTCACGTTGTGTTCCTTTCCCGTTTGAGAGCACTGGTGCTGGTAGCCGATTATGACCGAAGTTAAGCCGATGTGTAATATTTATGGCCTGGTACTGTAAGTAATGTTTCGTACATAAATGACTTGTATATTATTTAGTGTCTAGCCGTGAGTGCGACACAATATCTCTGATTTTAATAACAATGGAGTGTAATTTAGGTTTGGTAGCAATATGCCGAGTATTTATAATCGAATGTAGGTTTTCGTTGGGAAATTATGAAGCGCGATGGTGGCTTAGTTTACGATGTTATTATAAGAGTAGTTCATATAAATAGTATATATATATATATATATATATATATATAAATCTATTTCCGTGCATTAGTCTTACAAAAACTGAAAAATGGCTCGATCGATTTGGATATGTTTTATAGATTCGTTCGCCTCAATATTGGGTCATTTGGTAATAAATATATATTGGTGGACAATCCATACCATCTAGTATCTAGTCACAAAATATGCATAGCTGGTATTTTGTGAACTAGATGATCAATAATATTTATATAATATATATTTAATGTACATATTTGATTATAATACAACACCAAAACACCGAACTAACATCTGAAACCCTCGCACAAATTTTTGTCGTGCTAAAAATATGTGCGTAGAACAGTTCACTAGTTTGTCCTACATCACAGAAAGCAGAGTTACTTCCAACTAAGCTGAGACATTCTATCTTGACCTCCGGTTATAAAACATAATCGTTATAAGTCCTACTCTAAAAGCAATAAACGTAAACAAATAACTGAAATACAAGCTTCTATTACAATAATAATTACAATTTATTGTTCTAAACTAGCAACGAAACGCATATCGCAACACATTGGGGTCGATCGTAAACAAAACGCAAACAAAACTGAGATCCGTGAATGTCACTGCATACTCCATAGTACAAAGTACAGATACTGACATTATTGTATCTTATAAGATAGTAACACGTATAGCCGTCTGCCGGAGCATATTGTACGAGCACCCAGCCCAATATATTTTTTTTTATTAACCTATACTTTCCCACTGCTGGGCAAAGGTCTCCCCCAATTCCTTCCATTTGTCCCTGTCCCCCGCCACTTCCCACCAGCCTTTCTCGACGGCATCGAGATCGTCACGCCAACGTTTCTTCGGCCTGCCCCGGCTATGTCGCCCATCTGCAGGTACCCATTGTGTGACGAGCTCTGCCCACCTGTCTGCACTCATACGGCTGACGTGCCCCGCCCAACTCCATTTTAATTAGGCGGTCTTGTCTCCGACGTCTGCGATCCCGGTCTTTGCGCGCAAGGTTGTATTGCGGACTCTGTCTGTCCTCTTCACCCCTAGCACACTAAGCTCCATTGCTCGTTGGCAGATCTTGAGTTTGGACTTCTGAGATTCGGTTAAAGACCATGTTTGTGCACCATAGGTGAATGAAATGAAATGAAATTGTTTATTGAAAAAGAAAACACATGAATAGCTGTAACACATGGTTCACACAATCAATCGTAATCAGTATCTCGTCAGTTTTTTTTTTATAAGGTAAGGTACTTACATCATTTAGTAAGTAAATGTGTTACTTATATTAAACTCCTTATTAGCATGTTCGCTGTAAAGGGGCTTTATAGATTGGTTAATTACATTTCTAAAATAATCATATCAAAGAAGTAACCAACATACTTACAATATAAATTAGGCGTACCTACTTATAAATTAACTCTGTAAAGAAGCAAAATCGACAATAATAATTAAGTAATACTAAGGAATGATTTCATAATATGTATTATTATAGGTCTAATAAATATTCTTAATATATAATTAAAAATATTAAATAAATAACTGGCAAATTGGCATGTAGCGGCTGAGGAAATACATATTGCAAATTTCTACATTATTTAAATGATCTATAATCATTTCTTAAAAATTCACTAACGTTGTATATGGTTATATAAAGCAGAAGCTGTTTAACTTTGTTTAAAAAAGAATTCTCATCAGTCGTCAGACTTATACCTACCGGGAGTTTATTAAACAGTCTTGAGCAATAATCTGAGGTAGCTTTGTGGATAAATTAAGCCCATGCCTCGTTGTCTCCAAGCTCGTTTGATGTCTGTTACTTCTAATGTTTTCACTCCCTATTACCTTAAATTTACTGATGTTTTGCCATACATATTTTAAAACTTCGAAGTAAGAACGGGCAATATACACATATCAATAAGTTTTCGCTTTAGAGACAGAGGAAGGTTTCCCTTCATTAGCGATTTCATGGACCAGAAGCTCCTTCAGGCGTTTTCGACACGTCGTTCAACTTCTTTATCTTGCCTGTTTTGGAAGGAGACTATCTGGCCCAGATATGTATACGCATCGACATTGTGTAATTCTTGCCCATCTACCTTGATTTTCTGTTGGGTGCTATTAGTCATTATTTGTGTCTTTAACTGATTCATCATTAGTCCAACCTCTAAGCTTGCTCTGCTTAGATCTTCAAGCATAGTTTGAAGTTCTGATGCAGTTGGGGCGAAAAGCACAATATCATCGGCGAAGCGCAAGCTTGTAAGCTTCTTGTCTCCGATAGATATTCCTTTATTAGACCAAGATCGAGTCAGTGTTTTGAAAATCTCTTCTAAAGTGTTTGTAAATAGTTTTGGAGAGAGCGGGTCACCTTGTTTGACTCCCTTATCAATTGTAAAATGGGGTCCAGAGCTTGTGAGTTTAATATTAGCTGTGCTGTTATTGTAAATTATTTTGATAAGGTCTATGTATCTTTTATTAATGTGCTGATTTTCAAGAGCTGTAAAAATAGCAGAATGTTTAATACTGCCAAAAGCCTTCGTGTAGTCAACGAAGGCTAAATATAATGGTTTGTTATATTCCTGGTACTTTTCAATAATTTGGTTGAGTGTATGAAGGTGGTCTGTGGTCGAGATTCCCGAGCGAAATCCTGCTTGTTCAGAGGGTTGGTTATCGTCTAATTGTTTACTAATTCTATTTGTATTACGATTATGAATGCTTTGTAAATATTAAACTAATGGGTCGGTAATTACTGATATTGCTTTTATCGCCTTTTTTGTGGAGAAGGATTATATTTGAATGGCACATATTGGATGAAAATGTACCTGTATTGAGAATAAAGTTAAACAAATTGGTTAAATGTGGTAAAAGTGCCGGTGAACCTATCTTTAGCGTTTCTGTCGTAATTTCATCCTCTCCAGAGCTTTTGTCAAATTTCATTGTTCTGAGTGCGTCTTGGACTTTCTTTCCTGTTATAGATGGAATGCTTACATCAAAGGAGTAAGTTTCGTTGTTGGGATTCTTTGTGCTGTCAGAATAAAGTTGTTTGTAGAAATTTGTGCAAATATCGATTATTTTTGTTCTGTTATTATGTTTCTTCCCTTGTTCATCTTGCAAACTGTTGATCCACACCTTTCCTTTATGTGTTCCCTGTTTTGCAGTTTTGAAAGATCTGTTGCTCTCGAGGGCTATCTGAACCAGATGACAGTTAAGGTTTCTTATATCTTTCCTGATACTACGCTTGACTTGCCTATCTATTTTCCTATACTCTAGCGAGCCAACTTCTAATCCTTCACTTTTGGTCAAGAGTAGATGTGTGTCTTATGTAAGTTTGCTGTTTATGTCCCTAGGTTTTCTAATCTTTTTATTACTCATTTTTATTGCTTTAATTATGGTACTATATTGTGTATTTACATCATCTATTTCGTTAATATTAAACATATTAAAAGAGTTTGATAGTTCTAAATTATACTGCTCTGCATTATTAAATAAAATGTGTTTGGATAGTTTCTGGATTCGACTAGAGAATATTTTTGCACGATGAATTTTAAAATTAAATCTTACTTTAGCACGAATTGGTCTGTGGTCAGAACTAAATTTGATTTTATTAATAATACTGATGTCCTTAATTAAATCTTAATATAATTTAGTAAACTTAAATCGTGACTCGTCTAGGAGCGTTCTATAATGTCGAAGACTTTATATGCAAACTGCAATTTCGTTTTGATATTGTTTATCTCTATACTAACGACCCGCCCCGGCTTCGCTCTTCCGGTTCTACCGGCTTCGCACGGTGCACCCATGCTGATAAGAGAATAACATAACCTAAAAGATAGACATATACCATCGCAGACTTTTTTGTAGACCTTTTTAAGGTGTACAATACTGCAGTACATTATTTTCATGTATCTCGTAGGGTTCAGCCTGCGTTAGAATAAATAAAAATTGGTGGACAATGCACACAACCCTATCCAGCCCCAATCGATTCATACCTTGTATTATGGTGACCGGGATGGCTGATAAAATACTTTTTGTATCTTTGAATACACACTTAATGATACTACAACACCCAGACACAACAAAAACCTATGTTCATTACACATTATGTTTGTTTTGGAAGGGAATCCTACCCTTAATCTATAACGCAAAAAGCAGAGCTACTACCAATTGAGCTGACAGGCCAGTTCAGCACCTTTATACAACATCAGGTTCCGTGCTTTCGAGAGCACATTAAGCATGATTAATTTCAAACACATACATTTGGATAGCATTTTATTGAATTACTGCACTTTTGTATCTGACTGTCTCAACTCACAAAGGTAGGCTGTACAAAAAGATGAATGAAACTAAAGGTTTCAAGCCAATATTTGTTCACTCTTTGTATACCTACTCAACAAACCTTATTATTTGAACAATAGATTTACTGATCATCGGTGCACAACAAAATATATTACATATTGATGTGTAGGTACTCTACCCTCTCGCTTTCGTGCAATCTGTTTTTTTTTGTCATCAATAAACCTACGTTTGACCATGACCATTTGAACATTGAGAATGTTAAGCAACGATGTGGCTGACGATGGGGCACGCAGGTCTAGAAGACACCTATTTACTCGAGACTTGAAGAGACCTAGATTGTAGTTTTCAGGAAAGACAGACGACGGCAAAGCATTCCAATCCTTGGCATTATAAATGTGGAAGCAAAGCGCTTTGTTCGTAAGGGTGGTAGGTTGACAAGGTATGGATGGTATTGAGCGGTACGTCTGCTTGTCCTGTTGTGAAAAGGAAGATGGTGGAATCAGATCATGTAATTCCTGGGCACATTCTCCGAAATGTACCCTATAAAAGATCAAAAAGCAAACCACTTTACGGCGGTGCTCTAGTGTTTTACTCTTTCTATCGTCACCTCACCAGGTGTTCTGCCCATCTACATTGTAGTTCAAGTTCCAGTTTTTATCTGGTTGACGTCTTTGACCTTTATTTGATTCGAATCTTGACGTTGGAAACTCGGTCTATAAGCTAGCCGATTAAAATTACCAGCGTTTTAATTTGTTGGTGCACTGCACAGTCTTAGGTTATCCTCTTTGAGTGATAAACATATCTCTAGGGCTATTGTTACATAGTTGTTAATTGCATAATGTCAGTCTAGTAATTATCGTGAATATTATTTAACCGTGATTATTAATTTACGATATGAATGCCATTTGAAAAGATAAATCGTGTGAATACACAGCTTAAGAATATTGCTATAAAATATTTGATTGATTATCTTATGAGTTAATTTATAAGTTCAAATATATTAATGCAGATACATTTATGTTAAATTTATGTCAATAAACATTTATTATTATACATGGTTTTAACTAAATGACAAATAAGTTCAATAAACTAACTGCCTAGTATTCAAATGTAAACTAAGCTTTTTCTTATACAACTAACAGGATCATGAAAAAAACATATATATATACATAATCCAGTTGATTCCGGTCGATACAGGCACAGAACCTGAAGGAATGATACAAAGGGAGGCTTACCCAGCTATGGTTTAATTCGGGCTGTGCATGATGATGATTTAACCATTACTTATTTTTATAGCTTATATTTCTGTTCTAGGCTAGAGGTACAACTGCCCGAGGCGCGAGGAATGCGGGTTAGATTTTACCGACGAAAATTTATTGATTGAAAAAATTGGTAGTTACTTATTTCATAAACATAGCTGATGAATTGTTTAAGTATGTTGCCATCTCTATTCTTTGATATTATAATGACAAAGACAGCATATTTAAGCGCCAGGCTAGCTTTTTATGTGATTATAATTTATTACAGAAGTAATATTTCGGAAGTAATATTATAATTACATGTTATAATTTTTTAGATTTTTATTTAGATTTCCACTTGGACTGTGTTTTTCATATAAGTATACCTATATTTTTTTTATCTATCAATGTGAACTTGTAATTGACCTTCTGCATACAAGTACTACAAAAATGTATTATATGTCATTTTTTAATGTACCAATCTGTAAGTTCTAATATACTAAAATAAAATATATCATGATTTTACAAGCTCATTGGACCCTTGCCAAAAATGGTGCTAACCACCAATTAATTTATTGATGAACATCAATGTTTGTATCTGTCAATGAAGATTTAAACGCGATAGCAACGTATAATTTCATTATTTCATTCCTTTATTTAAGCACACGAACTGTCAGAGGCGGGCGATTGATGTAAACTATATTACATCATAGTGACGTCATTGGTATGCCAATTCATTCGACAGTGAACCGACACCGCGTTCACATTATGCAAACTAAACGTGACTTCACGCCTTGTTTAATGTAAGTAGATTATAAAAAAAAACATATAACTCATAGAACTATCATGGTTATTAATATTATCCTTACTTCCTTACGCAAATTATAAATTTGAAAGTAACTCTGTTTATCTGTCACGTTTTCACGCCTTATTGGTATAGAGATAGATGGGACCTTGCCATTGGCTACTTTTTATGTAGGTGCCACGCGTAGCCGCGAGCAGCAACTATTAAATAATAATGCTGGACGTTTCACACAGCGTCATCTAGTCCCAAGGTAAGTAGAGCTTGTGTTATGTATACCACATGAGTTATATATTACGTATACATATATATTTTTGTAATTACATACATATTATACATAGAAAAACACTAAGACAAACACAAGACAAATACTTGCAGATCATACAAACATTTGTCCCCCGGGAATAGAATACATAACAATTGCGTCTACTGCGTCTACTACAAAGGCTACTGCGTGACAGAGGTCACACCTATTTCATATTTAACTTTTGCTGATAATTAACAAATAACTCTAATAAATTTTATATGAATTCAATATGTACCTATTTATTAAACTTCTCGGACAAATTCTAATATCAAATTGGGTTACTAATGGCACATAATATATTATGTCGGCATAAGCGGCTAAAAACTCTATCACCCATGACATGACAGCTTAATGACATTTGACGTTGACATAATACGCTGGTCATATTTTAGTCTCTGATTTTACTTATGGTTACTTCCACACTCGGTATATATGCAAAGACATTGTAGAAAGAGGGATAGATAACCATATGTAATCACTGTATAAAATAAAGTAAAGCCCAATGTTTTATGAAAATCGGCTTAGTATGTACGAGTCCTGGAATGCAAAATGCTAAATTCAAACGTGCCCTTCGATGTTAAACTTGCCCGTTATAGGCAATATGGTTAACTCGAACATTTTATTGATATTTCCTTGATTAATTTAGTTAACTTTTTAGTTTTCAAAATTGAATCAATGACCCTGATTCTATAGATTCACCAGACTAGCTAAAATTACCTAACATACGAACGACCTTATTTTGCTTACACAAAAGTCCAAATTAGAGTAACTCTTTTAAATGATCGTTCTAAAATAAATTGAAACTGACATTTGATTTCTTTTACTTCTTCTTCGTTAATGGCATGTGTCATAATAACGTCAATTTTGCCAGTGTCATGTGTTTATAGTAATGTCACAAAGTCGAATCTTGTCGTTCGTCATTTGTTATTTTATATAAAATGGTGCTTTTCATATGAAATAACTACGGGTTATTTTTGCTCGAATCACAAAGCTTTTCTTCCAATTATTCACAGCCGATTTAATAACTCTATTAATAAACGCTATTTAAATAAAAACACCAAAATTACTAATAAAACCAGAAGTAACTCTAGAAAAACAAACAATTTAAAAGCGCAATGTTTCCATCGCAAGACGACCATAAATAATCCGACATTTGATTTCTTTATTGAATTGATTTTCCTAAGACATTTTGTCAATTTAGTAAATTTAAGTAATATTACTCTTAATGAACTTTGGTGCAACAAAACTAGCTAACCTGGCGAAACTCCAATTGCAATTTAAAAATAATATTTCTAATTATGTAATTAACATTTTGCTTACATTAGTTTTGTTACATATTCGAAAAGTAATGAGTATGTTAACTTTTAGGGTCAATAGCAGTAATTAATGTCACCGAGCCGGGACAATCACCCATTAATTGTGTTGGAATGATTCATGGTGGCAGGCTCGTTCGGTAATTCATTAAAAGTGAGAACGATTTTATCTAGCAGATATTTATGGGCTTGTAAACAATATCATTGATAAGATATCAATTAAATATTTGATGAAAGATCTTAAGTTGTAATATTAATTAAGTGGTAATACTGTATAAGTGGTCAATTTATAAAGTTGGTCATTTGTAGAAATAGTCATTTTATGAAGTTGGTAATTAGTAGAAGTGTATTCATCATTCATCGTCATTTTATTTTGTGGATGTGGTAATTTTTAAGAAGTTGGTCATTTGCAGAAATAGTCATATTAAGAAGTTGGTCATTTGCAGAAATAGTCATTTTAAGAAGTTGGTAATTTGTAGAAGTAGTTATTTTCAAGTAGTAGTTATTTTCAAGAAGTTAGTCATTTAATTTTGTAGATGTGGTTATTTTCAAGTAGTTGGTAATTTGTAGAAGTGATGATTTTTATAAAATGGATCATGTAGAAATGGTGATTTGCACAAGTGATAATTTGTGAAAAATATAAAATTTTGGAATGTGTTATTATTTTTATTTGTGGCTTCCGTTCTGTATTCATTAACAGGTGATCGACGTACAGCTTACGCTAACCACTTTATTTATTTCTAAACACGTCCAGTAGCTCTTTTAGCAATCTTTAGTGACGAAGGTAATAAAAAAACTCGTAAAAAAATTTTGTCAAGAAACTTTTATATTTACAGTCACGGAATGAAAACGTTCGTCACCTTAGAGTCGGTTTTTGCTTGCACTAATAGTGCAAAAAGCAATTATGCTTAAATTTGTTGACAAGATAAATTGTCAAACAACATAGATCTGAATGTAAACTTTATTACCATCAGATAAATATTATTTTCTCCAACTCGGTCTATTCTGTAACAAAGTTCCAAAAGGTAATATGTGTACGCGATACGTCAAACAAATCAATTTGAAAATTAACGAACCTTTTCATTATGACTGTACTCAGTAAAATGATTTTCGTGATTTACACTAATGTGCTAATCATCTTGATGCTATCCTAATGTTTTAATGAGTGACTCAGGAGAGAAGAATTCATAATGACTCAACATGCGCGAATTTTTACACTTGCCATAAGTTTAAACCGTGACAGTTTTATGTAGGTAATTCGAGCCGAGATAAACATTCGTAAAACTTTTATCTAATGTAATATGATTAAAAACTACAAAGAGTTTATTTTTCATTACTTTAATTTGAAATCTCGACAAAGTTTAATTCAATTTATTAAAAACTTACTTCAACAGCAACTGTCATTATGAGTTTAAAATAAGAACATTGTGTTTTCATTCATTTGTTTAATTTTATCTAGACACATGCTAGTGGTATTTATATAAATTATAGTCGTAAATACTGAAAAACTGTTGAATAAAATTATTTTAATTATGTCGGTGAAATTTCTTGCCTGTTTTCGTTGACTGCGCATTTATTATCGATCTGCTTTATGGTAAGTAAGTTTTTAAAATCTAGTACAATATACGTTGCCATTTTATATACATTTATTTTGAAATAAGCACGTTTCAGACTTTATTTCTGATTTTCATTAAATAAAATTACGGCTGTTTCCCGACGGAGTAAGAAGAGACTACGGATTTTCACTTGCTATGACACTTTTTTTCCTGACACGTTTCATTCACTCTCATCAGATCTCGGTTACTCTAAACCGAGTTGAAAGGCCCGGTTAGGGTACCCTAACACAAACTTGACCTATCTTTAACACAACCCAATTTGGTCTATGTGAGAACGCCAAGTTCCCATACAGCTTTCTCAAGTTCCGATTTGTTCGAATAATACTGAACGACGAGTATGTACTAAAATATATTAACTAATATTATAAAGAGAAAAGATACGATTTTTAAATGTTTGGTTTGAAACTCAAAATGGAATTAATCGATTTAAAAATAAACACCTTTAGAAAGTTACATTATTAGGGAGTATTAGGCTGTATTTTATTTTCTTAAAAGTTAGATATTTTTACGATAACAAGTGTACCTAATCTAGGTATCAAAAATACCTATACAACTCATTATTTCAAGTGATCTACGAAATCTATTAGTGATAAATAATAGTAGATTGTTGCACCGAGCGCAAAGGGAGTTATTAATGCACGAGTGTGCCCGAGCGTAAGCGAGGGCACTGAATTAACATGAGTACATTAATTACTCTCTTTAGCAAGGTGCGTAATTTACTTTTCTTTCAACTACCAATCTACCTACTGTGATTATGAAAAACAGTTTAATAAAAAACAGCGCAATAATGAGATTTCATATAACATTACTGCACTGTTTTGGTTCTAAGCAAAAAATACGTTCTTTGTGATCGGTTTTGTAGTGATTAATGATAACATTACTACGTAGTTGAAAGAAAAATTATGTGCTATGTGTTTATAGTACTTTTCATTACCCATTATGGGGAACTCGGTGCACTTCTATAATAAGTTTCCTGAAAATGCAACTAAACTACCGATTAAGAAATTTGAAGCATACATAAAGGTTGGTCTTTTCAAGCGTATTGTAATATAAATGACTATATTTTTGATAAGAATGCATGGCTTCATGTCGCTCTGCTCTCAGACAGTTAAAAGACACATTTGAAATGTATAAACTCTCTTGTATTAGTTTATCGTAGTAAAGGTAGTAAGGTAGATAAGATGGATCATGCAAAAAAGCGCTAGGACCATGACGAGTTTCTTGCCAGTTCTTCTCGGACTTGAGTTGGGAGAAATTGGCACCTAAATTCACCTAGTATGTAAGACGTTTCAAAGTAATCCTTGTGATTGTATTGAATAAAGTATCTTTTGACTTGATTTGACCACAAAAAAGTCCGCAAGGCTATGTGTCTAACCTTAATAGTTAAGTCACAATAAGCGCTTGTTCAAATTAGATAACCAAACGGGTAGAAATGCAGGCGGGTATCTAATCTCCTGATCTAAACATAACAATAAATTATCATTTTCTCTGCTACTGTCCCACTCAATGCGACACACGAGTGTCTTAAAATACCTTAGAGCACAAGAGTAGGTGCATAGCACACTCAGACTAATTTGTGTAGGCAATAGTAACGGAACATGGAGTGCATAAACCCTGTTCAAGCAAACACTTCCAGTCTTGTTTTCTTTACTAATACTTGTGCTTTGTAATGTTTAAATGTTAATTGAATTAGGAATTTTAGCCACTGGATTGTGTGTCACGCCCACGTGCTGTGTTCATCCTATTCAGTAAAAGTTATGTACATGAATAGGCAAATTAAAGTTAAAAATTTTTGGAATATTTATTGTTTTGTTCAGTAGTACATCTAGATGCTACTAGATACTTTTTGGTACATTTATTGCTGGTGGGTAGGTGTCGATAGAGTTAATACTAAGTACTAAATATAATTATATGTATATATATATACATTTTGTTTGAACGGTCGAACCAAACGTGTAATAATGGCAATTTTATATTGCACTAGCTGTTGCTCGCGACTTCGTCCGCAATTTAGCTTAAATCCTTCCCCAGGATTCTTTTTATCTCCTTGCCAATTTTATTAATAAGTTTCAAACCAATCACACCCACCACCCACTAAAAAGTTTCCATAGACCTCATTTACACCTCAATTTACTCCTTTAAGAGGGTTACTTAAAATAGGGTTAAAAAGTTTCCTACATTTGTTTTCACCCCTTTTTACCCACTTAAGGGATGAATTTCAAAAAACCCCGCCTTAGAGGGTGGCTTTGCTGTAAAAGGAAGCTACCTTCCAAATTTCAGCTTTGTAGCTTTAGCGGTTTTGGCTCGGCGATGATGAATCAGTCAGTCAGTCAGTCATTCAGGTTAAGCCAGGTAAAGATAGATAGAACATCTCTTAGGTACTTCATCTAGGAGCTTTTCTGTGTATTTACATAAAAATATTTGAAAAGTATACATACATATAAGTAGTATATCAGTCATGTGGTCCCCATAACATAAACTATGCCTACTTCGGGGCTAAATGGTGATGTGTGAAATTTCCCGAATTATTCCTAATTCATTGAATTATAAAATACAAATGAAACAGATTAGCTAAGGATCGTTCAAAATAATCTATAGGCAGCTCAACTGATGAAGATCACTACAAGAGGGCAGCGTCCTCAAGACACTGACGGTATTGCCATATTGAATGGCAATGTCAATACGCTGAGCCAGATAGGAGCCTTGTGTAAATAAATACCATTAAAAAGCTCTAATTGACGAAAAGGTTCTATACAAAATAAAACCATTAATCCAAACTTATTATACGTAATATGAACATACCTCGTTCATAAGAATGATTATAAACTAACAATTTGATTACAAAATAAAACCTACGAACGGAAGCGCGTAGGTCGTATCCTATATCTAAAATTACCTTTTAAAGGAAAACCAAACCTATCACACAAAATATAAGCCCCACTTTCTCCTGCAAGTTCTGAAAAAATGTAAGCAAGGTAAATTAGGTGTTGAATGCAAAGACATGGAGTTGAAAATTGGATGAGAGAGTTAAGGAAAATTATTAACAGTATCGCGTTGAAAACAGGTGGTAGGCTCTAGTAAGTTTTGCTCATTGTAATTGTTCCCTACTGGCATAGTGTCGCGATAGCAGAGGCGTCTTAAGATGAAATATGAATTGTTTCCTCAAAGACAACTGGAACACTATACAATACCTTAAGCTCTCCAGTCAGCTATTCAAAACGTAATGCTATTCCACTTGCAGTAGAGCTCGTTTTTAGATGTCATGTTTGGATGATCGGTAGTTAGGCTTGTAGGAGACATGAATGAACCACGTGGGGGTTCTGTAATGGAACGGGAAATAGTTATTTGTGTCTTGTTTCACGCTTCTGAGGGTTTCTATGCTCAGTGATGTGGATTATAATAGTGTTGCCTGCAACTGCTTGTGAAAGTATTATATACTATTTACAGTAATATACAGAGTATACAGGTGAGCATTTTGAGCTCATTTAAAACTATATGGATTACTCAACGCAGGAGCCAGCTCTTTGTTCACGCGAAGTTTCTACCAGACCCCGTGAAATCATTTTTAATAACGCGATTTGAAGTCGAAACCCTGGGCCCGAGGACAGTGGCCCTCTGTTCTCTTCGGGCCCAGGGTTTGGACTCCAAAAGGCTCATCAAATATGTAAGTTCTATCAAGACCACATTCAGCCGCAGCACTAGCTCTAACGAAAGTCCCCAACAGATATGATGCGGCCCATCAAGTACAAGTCCCATCTGAGTTGGGATATTTTGAAATACTATTAAACAATCAACACGCATCAACCGTTAGTCCTAGTATACTAATAAGGAGTCTTGGGTTTCAAGTCATATGTTATTAAATCCATACTAATATTATAAACTCGCAAATGTTAGTTTGTGACCTTTTCTTGGCTGAATGGATCTTGATATTATTGTAATTTTTTTTTTATTGAATTTCACTTTAATAATTTACTCTAATTGTCGATATAATTAGTTTAATTACTTGTAATTGATTAATTCGTTCCAATTATTATCTTTAATAGATGAATAAACAGATGAAATTTGCTAAGGAAATAGTTTGTGTATTGGGAACTGACATAGGCTACTTATCACGTAGATATCACGCATGCGAAGCCGCGGGTAGCATCAAGTTAATAAATAATTTCGTAAGTTTTATATAAATCAATCATTTCAAAATATGGTTCAGTGAGATAATTGGGAGTTCCCCAGAATTTTTTAAAACTGTTTGCTAAAACAATGCCTAACTTAGGTATATCTAGGCTTTGTAGTTACATTACGATAGCGCTTTCCTTGTGGGCGCCGGAAACCGCCCACGTCCCGGCCCTTCCGGTTGGGAATTTAAACAGAAAATAATATTTTTAAACAACAAATACATTTTAAATAAATTGGTTATTTAATAGTAATTTCAAGCAGGTATTTAATTTTCAAGTATGATCACTGCACGATCCCAAAATTAGACCACTAGAGACCGATATATCGTAATTCGTTTTGCCGAGTTTAATATTTAGACGCACTTTCGTTCAGCACTGATGCTACACGCTCTGTCGGTCAAGCACTTAGGCCCTAAGGACGCACAAGCGAATCAATCCGCGCGGTTTAGGCCGCGTAATTCAGATCTAGAATCTAGATTCCCTAGAATCTAGAGAATCTATTCTGCAGTATGTAATTTTCAACGTGTTTTTTCCGCTAGTGTGCGCGCCTGCATGTAATTCTATGTTCCATAAGAAAGTGCGAAGATCATTATTTATTTATTTATCAGACGTAGGTCGAATCCAACCAAACCAAAGGTAAATCACAAAAAGAGAGTTACCTATATTTACATAAATATTGTAACTCATGAACATTAAACAGTATTTTTAATAACCTCGTAGCAAAGATATTTCAATTAAACTCTGATATATTTATTAGGGTATCGTGTAGTTCAGCAGTTTGTCTAACTAATTAGTACTATATTGATCATTGAAAGTTGTGTACTTAAGAAATATGTGTACAACTATTTGTATAATTGATATCATGAGTTATAGTTTTATATATAAATAATGCCGGACATTTCACACAGCATCATCTGGCCCCAAAGTAAGCAGAGCTTGTGTTATGGGTACCACATGACTGATATACTACTTATCTACTTTTTTTTAAATAAACACATGTTATGCTTAGAAACACCCAGACCCGAGACAAATACTTGAGATCCTAATAAACATTTGTCTCGAACGAAAATCGAACACGCATCTTTCGATGTCTCAGCCGAGCATTGGCCCACTGCGCCACAGAGATATCACATAAGTATTTATAGACTATCTACGAGTACGTTTTTCCGTTTCCGTTACCTTTTTTCATCGCTGAACTAACGAAGGCGAGATAAATGCAGCACGAATAACATGGCGACTGGTCACAGGAACTACGTATCCGCGGATGCCCCTTAAGCCTAAGAGGAAAATTCAAGACGATCATTAGACCTGTTGTAATGTATTGATCGGAATGTAAGGCAACCAAAAAGAGTGCATTCAATGGAAGTAATAATAATAATAGACTTTATTAAGAACATTTTAGGTTAATTCAAAGTTAATGCTACGGCTACGGCTGATAAGAATGGATGTCCTCATATCGCTCTGCTTTCAGACAGTTAACCGATAACCGACACTTGAAATAAATAAACATTCTTGAATTATTTTTTTGTAGTTAAGGTTATAAGATGGATCATGCAAAAAAGGACCAGGACGAGTTTCTTGCCAGTTCTTCTCAGGCTTGGGTTAGAAGGAATTGGCACCTAAATTCACCTAGTATGTAAAACGTTTCAAATTGATTCTTGATTGTATTGAATAAAGTATCTTTTGACTTTGACTGCAGTGTTATATATCCTGCAAACGGCGGTCTTATCGCATATGGCAATATCTTTCAGACAACTTTTAGAATGTTATGAAATGCGAATGTTGTGAAGTACTGACAAGGATGAATATGATAATGAATAAGTATATTAAAACAAGTTTAAAAGTAGCTCCAGTGACGGAAGAGATAAGAAATCATAGGTTAGCGTACAGATTACCTAATTTTGTCTGAAATTGGCTCAGAGACGCTCAGACGCATCATGTATTTATGGATACATCACATTTGAAAACTTATATGGCATTCATCTAGCATTAGTATACAAAGAGCTTTCGTGATTCGGAGAGCATCTAAAACAGTTCGCATGCGTAGGACAGAAAATCGTGTTGATGAATTTGAATGTGGATGGGTATAGGAGTAGAGATAGATTACTAAGGCAATGTGTAAAAGATGATTTGAGTAAAATATTTAACAGACAATTTTTAGCTTTTCAAACATTTACATCAAAATATGTTGTAACGAGTAAATACTATATGAGTCATATTAACATAGGTTTTTTGACAATACATAAAATACTAGTTATCCCGTTCGTGACTTCGTCTGCGAGTTTTAGAAAGAAAAAAAAATTAAACCATTCTCGAATCCACTTGAACACACAAAAAAATCAATTCATCGATCCAGCCGTTTAGGAGGAGTTTAATTACAAACACACGCACAGTATACTTATATACCTTTATAAAGATACGGATACGCTCAGTTCTCAGGACGAGTTTCTTGCCGGTTCTTCTCGGGCTAGGAGGAATTGGCACCTAAATTCACCTAGTATGTAAGACGTTTAAAAGTGACGTACAGTATACTTACATATCTATATAAAGATACGGATACGCTCAGTTCTCAGGACGAGTTTCTTGCCGGTTCTTCTCGGGCTAGGAGGAATTGGCACCTAAATTCACCTAGTATGTAAGACGTTTAAAAGTGACGCACAGTATACTTACATACCTATATAAAGATACGGATACGCTCAGTTCTCAGGACGAGTTTCTTGCCGGCTCTTCTCGGGTTAGGAGGAATTGGCACCTAAATTCACCTAGTACGTAAGACGTTTAAAAATGATCCTTGTGATTGTGTAGAATAAAGTATCTTTAAACTCTGACTTGACTCAATCTGCATTTTACTCTACACAATAAAAACATGTAGCAGACCAATGTATAGTGTGTTGCGGGCAAAACATTTGCAAGAGACACGGGTATACTTCTCTATTTCGGTGAAACAAAACCAAAATAACTCCTCATGACAATACTTTCTCATGGCCCGCGTCTCGTAAAACAAAGGGTGACTAGGATCTCAGAAGCCGACGGGCAGTTATCAGCTCACGTGGATCGGACATGACTGCGACAAGGCTACACTGGATGAGCTTTGTGTTATTGCTTTGCTTTGTAGGGTCCGAAGTTCATAAGGAACCCTTATTGTTTCGATATGTCCGTCTGTCTATCTGTTTGTATATTTGTCTGTTCGCCCCTAATCAGAGCTTTTGCTCGCAGAGTATAAGTTTAATCGGGAATCCATTCACATGAAAAAATATTTTTTCAAATCGTTTTATAAATGACAGAGAGATAACAAACATACAAAAAAAATCAACTGAATTAAGAGCCTTCTTTTTTTTTATCTCGGTTAAAAATACGGACTCTTCTGGAAACCACGCGTCTCGTCACCAGAGTAGCCTCTCACATCAGCAACTATGGTATACGAAAAAGAAGATCACGGAAGTAGAAATTCAAGGTATGAAAAGTACCTATATTTTTAATGTAAAGTTAAGCAGTAAACATAAATAACCACACAAAAGCCTGTTCTCATCTTCTTTGTTACAATCTGAATAACAAAATTAGCATTGTGCTTTATAATGTACTGAAACTGTGCTAATATAATGTTAAATTTATATCAGGAAGAGAATGAGTTATTTATAGCAATGAAAAAATAAAGGACATTATTATTGTCGTCGTGAGATCATATAAAACGAGGTCCGATTACTCAGGGTTTTGCTGTAATATCGACACTTAATGTTAAAACATGACAAGTCAAAAATAACGAGAATCTATATCTATATAGGTATTAATACGTGAAGCAAAATCCTTTGTACCCCTTTTTACGAAAATTGCGCGGACGAAGGAGTATGAAATTTCGCACACTTATAGTTAATATAGAGACGGAATGGAGAATGCTAATATTTTTTTTTAATAATGCATAAAAAATATATTTAAATCTTAATTGTTTATGGTCGAGTTTCGGCCAGTGGGCGACCACTTGTTAAAATAAAAATACATATCACCTTACTGAACAACTTTATTTACAGAAATATCGTGTTAAAAATCTGGCATAAATTAACCTAAGTAAGTCCACCGCGTTTTCAAAATTATTTCACGGCGTCTGGTAGAAACATTGCGTGACCCAAGAGCTGTAGGACTCAGCTCTTGGGCTCTCTGTTAGCGATATGGCCGCCCATTGTATTGCCTTTTATTGTAAAATAATTGTTTTATGTATTTTTCTGTGTGGTATAACAATAAAGAGTTATCTTTCTATCTATCTATCTATCTCTGGCTCTGACTCGGCGTATTAGCATTGCCGCCAGTGTATTGGAAAAGCTGCCCTCTGTCAGTGATCTAGGTCAGTTGAGCTATCTATAGATCGTTTTAAACGGTCCTTAGATAGTACAACTGTTTCATATGTATTTTATACTAGCTGTTTCCCGTGGCTTTGCCCGCGTGGTAGTTAAATTGCAGGAAAATTGTTTCGGAAAAATTGAAAAGAATAATCGCGGTTTTAACCATGATCCCAAGTGATTTTTTTGAAAACCTTTTTCGTAGCGAGCACCTGCGACCTTAGAGGAAGATGCATATCAAATTTCATTCCAATCCCTTCGCTGGTTTCTGAGATTTCGTGATGAATGAGTGAGTGGTATTTGACAAAATATATTGTAGATTATTGTAAATTATGCTATGCATTTCCGTAAATATATCTGTAAATAAAACATTATTGTGACCCAACCTAACACATAATTAATAAAATTAGAATTAATAAAATGACAAATTTAATTATGTAATATTCCTAAGTGACGTTTATATTGAATTATTATTATGTTACCTAGTTTTTTTTTATAAATGTCTCACATTGTTAGAAAATATTGTACACCATTTATCAAATGTATAGCGAACTTACCAAATAATAAAACCTGTAATATACCTATGTTCCACAATAAATGAATTATGAATTATGAATTATAAATAAAACTTATGAACTATGTTTTCTAGAAATAATTAAACAATCCAAATATAATAAATTAAAAATGTCTGCTTGTCTGTTTGTTTGAAACCTTTTTACAGCTAAACGGCTTAACGGATCTTAATAAAATTTGGTATGAACATAGATTGTATATTAAGGATGGACATAGGCTACATATTATGTTGGTACCAACCGTGCGAAGTCACGGACAGCAACTATTTACTGTATTAAAAATACAGTTATAGTTAGGTAGAGGAGTTATATGCTACACATTACTGACATATGAGATGTTAATAAATGAGATAGTTCTAAATAATTATATACTATATACTATGTCAGATGAATAGTTGTATTTGAAGCCATCATTTCAAAATTGTTAATATTGTGGTTTGGTGCGTTGTTTGTCTTAGCCGTCGACACGTCTTTATGGGACCACCACAAGTCGACAAAGAGAATAAATCTTGCCTAAGTAAACTGTTAAAACCTATTTATTATAATGTTATAAATATTTAATAGCTTGTAACTTAATCTATCAGATACATATGTACATACAGGTATCGAAAGGTAAATAATGATACATACTGTATTCTAGCGTGGCGTTTAAGTGTTGATTAAATAAATGAATAATAAATAATGTTATGGATGCCACATGACTGATATAGTACTTAAATACTTTTCTGTTTTACATACTTACACATTATATAATATAAAAACACCCAGACGGACACTTGCAGATTATACGAAAATTTGTCCCGCGGCGGGAATCGAACCCGCAACCTTCTGCGTCCCAAGAGGGCCTTGGCCAACTGCACCACCGAGGTCGTCTAACATTGTATTTGCTTTTCAAATGTCAATGGATAGAGATGGCAAAAGATTGAAACGACACACTAACTAGTGCTTGATTATAGGATTGACTCTCTGTCTATCAATGGTTTTGTTGTCGTACTTACGTTCTATATTCAAACGTGACAGTTCTTTTTGACAGTCATTTTCGCTTTTCTCCGTCATTGAACATAAATAGTCACTGCATGTGTTTAAAGTGAAACCTTCGTTCTATTTTAAAATGTGACAGTTCTTTTTGACAGACAATTTTGTTTTAATCTGTTAAAACAGACAATAATTTACAGAAATAATAACATTTCATAATATACAATAACATAAATACACGTGAAACAGTTGAGCTATTGAGCTATTAAAGACCGTTTAAAACGATCTATAGATAGCTCAACTGATCCAGATCACTGCCATCTGTTAATGAACATTATTTTACGAATGGTAGTGTTTAAAATGAAACTTACGTTTTATTTTCAAAAGTGACAGTTCTTATTGACTGTCATTCTTGCCTTCATCTGTCATTCAACATTAATTTACAGATGGTAGTGTTTAAAGTGAATAAGCACATTTTGTAGTTGATTGTACTCGTAACTTTTGTTGAGTAATTAAATTGTTTTTAATCAATTCGTCGATTAATCAATATTAGTTGCAGCAATAACTTTTAATCGATATATTTATGTGTGCTGTGACATTTTATTTTTGCAATACTGTAATTAGAAATCTTTGAGACAAAGAAATATACATTATTTATCTACCGCGTCAACCTACATTATGCTGCGTGGGTTAAACTGATTGAAGGTATATTTAATTGTTTTTATTACAAAATGTACTTAAAAATATATCACTACACAGTCTTGAATAACTTTAAGAGCGCCTATGTTTTTATAGCAGCGTTGGAGCAGCGAAGGATTGAGGGGGTATCTTCTGAGCCCTGAGATAACAGCAATGATTGTGTTTGTTTTTCTATTCTACCGATTTGTATTATCAACGTGGCTATGCCCCCAGTTCTTGGGATCAGTTGAGCTATCTATAGATCGTTTTATTTGCTCCTTAGATAACTCAACTGTTTCACATGTGTTTTATATTATTCGGTACATTTCTGTAATTATTTCTGTAAATAAATGTAAATATCACTGATTTTCATATTTTGATTCCCAGTTGATTTATTTGGTGGATTCGCTGAAGAGACTTATCACAAAAAGTAGGTAGGTATTTGGAATTGGTTATGATGATTGGTTATTAGTATTATAATTATATAATCATCTCCATCTTTTCTGCGCTTCTTCGATTTTCCTCCATCACCCGTAATCTCAGTACTTTGCACTGGTGTTCTAATGATAGTGGCTCCGCTTTTCAATTTTAAGATCGTGGATTCTAATTTAGTTATGCACTAATTTTGCTGTAAAAATAATATATGTACTGTCAAACTGTGGAGGAAACTGGCATGACGTAGTACGCTGAAATTGTAAGACTTGTGCCGAGTGCTTCCCAGGTCTTAGTTTATCTGTCAATTATAATATTAATAAAATATGCGTTAACAAATCACACAATACTATCTAGCCCCAAACTAAACACAGATTGTATTATGGTGTCTAGGTGAGTGATATAATAGCTCTATATTTTTACTTACTTTCCTTAACTGGCCTGTCAGCTCAGTTTAATTCCCTCAGGATAATGTTTTTGGTGTTGCCAATACCAACCAATATTTTTCTATTAATATCTCTTAATAACACCCAGATAACGCAAACACTAATGTACAAATATAAAGTTAAAATAATCATTGAGCTTATTGCAAACAAGCACAAAAAGCAAGTACTAAACTAAAGTCTACCCATCGGGTTCACAGTAACACCTACTTACATGACTAGAATAGTCATTATTCAATGCATTTTCAACCTTAAGTCTTTCACATAAATGTCACTCCACAACTCTATAACATCGGACTCTACATAACAATATGTAGAAAACTGCAGAAGCTCTGCCGGTTTTCGTATAACTAGATGCTAGGATGAATGAAACGAGGGAGTTCTGAATGAAACCAGTCGCAATAACTCAGCCGCGACGTATCAGCCGGCTTACAGCCATAAGTCACTGCTTGTGAAATCAGACCCTGGAACTGTTATGTTCAGGACTTGGATGTCTTCTGTAAATGCTGCTTTTGGTCTAATTTATATTGTTTCGAGTTGGCCTAATATGTGTTGTGACAGCGTTTTGTGTATAGGTAAAGTACGGTACGGCGCATGTCCAGATGTTCTAGTGGAGTACATCTGGACACACGCCGCATACAGGTCGCATTTCTCAACCGATTCTTGTGAAATTTTGTGAGCAGGTTCTATAAGTATATAGTTTTTTTGTCAATTCAGTTTTTGGATTTTTCAAAATAGCGGTGATATGGGAGTTGAAATCGTATAAAAAGTTATATTTCAGTCATTTCGAAAAATGTTCAAAAATGTCACTTTACTTTGACATTAACTTTTGGGCACATTAACTATGACGCATCTTTTTTGTTCGAACAACTGTTTCATCCAATAAACCTCAAGGGGCCGACCCTTTGGTGTTAGGGGTTGTCAAATAATAAAAAAAAAAAACAAATTTCATCAGCTTTCAGAATATAACTATGATTTTTGGTTTTTGGTTACTCATACCCTCATAGTTTCGTTTGGGTTGAAGAAGCTTTTGACATAACGGCGATAGCGCCTATATTAACAAGCTGTGCAAAGGTCTACAGCAAAGGACACGCGATGTCTACAGCTCACAGAGCCACTAGTTATGTATTTATTCTATTTATGTCTTCCTGCGGTAAACCCTCCTAGGTATGAAACTGTTGGGAACTACTATAACCAGACGTTTATCTAAAACGCGATGCCACGGAATATTTTATTATTGGACGCAACACCGTGTGGGATCTGAACAGGATTCCAAGAGGACAAACTTTTCCTTTCATGAATGAACTGCAAACAGACGAGACTTGACCATCTACTTCGACAGACACTACTGCGATATGCACTTGTTCAGCAGATAATTATTTCGACAGAAACATATTTTGAACATAATACTGCTCTAAAATGTAACAAAACTAATTGAATTACGTTCGGTTAAGTTAAGTTAGGTTATTTTTTTATTTGATGTCTTGAAACGTTACTACGAAACGATGCCCTCTGTCGAAGGTATGTTTTTGTCGAAATAATTATCTGCCGAACAAGCGCTTGTCGCAGTAGGGTTTGCCGAAGTAGTGGTCTACATTTTGATAAACACGGGCTTTACTCACGTATTATTTTGTCGATGGAGGCACCGACACTGTTTCGATTCATCTAGAGAATCTTCATCAGGGTGAGTTTGATCCGCGGTCCGCTCGTTGCCGCTCGAGTTAACGGTTGGCACTCTTTTGAAAATGAAGATGTAGTGGTCTTTCGAAGGTGTGTTTTGTCGAACTATGTTTGTTCGAAGTTAGCGACGTGTCAAAATAACGAACTATCGAAATTCAGTCGGACAATCCAAATATTCAGTACTATTCCGCCAATCTATTCCTTTCTCAAAAATAAATTCAACACGTGTTACGTTCGCCTCTCCACGAGGCATCCTCAAAAACACTTGACTAGCTCTGCACAATGACAAAAAAACACTCTGCTCTGCAGACTTGTTGCTTCGTCGATCGTCTCGGTGAAGTCTCAGTACAACTATCGTTGTATCGATTGACGGAATAGTACTAAATATTTGCCTATCTGTTCAATGAACCTATTTATGATACTTTATACCTACTTATGATACGCAGACAAAATATACACCTATGTTTATCACACAAACGTTATTGAGAAGGAATCAAATTGAGCTGATAGGCCAGTCAAGGTTAGCTCTGAGTCCCGAGTCTCCAACGCCGTAGCAGGCAGTAAGAACAGCATTGGCTACTCGTTGAACGATCTGCTAAGTCGTTTGATGATGTTAATTCGGGGTTAATAATAATAAAAAATAACTAAACTAATTCCAATAAAACCGGTAAGTTTAATTCATAACGATTATAACGACTTATAATTATAGATAGCCTTCCTTTTAAATTTCGGAGATATTTGTAGTTTGTGTGACGCGCGCCAACACAATCGGATCGATACAACGGAAATACCTCGGAAATAATAAATAATAATAAAAATAAATATTAGTGGACAATGCACACAACACCATCTAGCCCCAAACTAAGCATAGCTTAGATAGAATACTTAGATATTTATAAATACATACATATGATACTTTAAAACACCCAGACACAGAATAAACACCCAAGTTCATCACACAAATGTTTATCCTGGGAGGGAATCGAACCCTCAACCTACAGCGCAGAAGGCAGAGCTACTACCAACTGAGCTGACAGACCAGTCACTAAAAACTCTGTCTGTCTGTCTGGCTGTATGTAACCGCTGAACCGATTTATGGTCGAATTTCGACCAGTGGGCAACCACTAGTTTTATAATATCATAAATGTCAACTTAACCTACACTTTCAAAATGAACCATATTATTTTAAACCTACAATGTCCCTATTACTCTCCTATAACAATACATTTATTAAGTTGTTATATTGGTTTACGAGGTATCTCACTGCGAAGTACTGTAACTATGGACATCCATTTGAATATTTTATTTACAGCTTCAATATTTAGTTCCCGGAGTCCATTTACGTTTCGACGGGACAGAGCTGAGATTTTAGAAAACTCTGGTACTTACTAGAGTAAGTAACATGTACCTACAGCTCAGGAACTAGTACTTTTTCAACCTGCCTCACTATCCGAGTGGGGGAAATTGAAAAACAGCGCGGTGTAGGTAGGTATACCTATCTACTACCTACCTATTAATATTAACAGCAGATGCTGAATTTGCAACCATAGTAAGCCTAGCGTTTTAAGATATTTAAAATATTTGCCAAATTTGTACCTAGCAACTAATGCAATAAACGACTTTTTGTTTTTATAATTATTAAATGTGAAGGTGTACTAAAGTGGGAACTAAAATCTTCTTCTTGTTCTTCTTTTCCAATAAGGGCATCTGTCTTGATGACAACTTTGCCAATATAATTTCTAAAATTATTGAACATAATTTTCACTTAAAACGGGATATCTACCATGGTTTATGAGTTTTCTGCTTTTCGATATTTCGGCACGGTTGCATGCGCCATGGTTATGGCATAAACTCATCAGTTCTTTGTCGTGAAATAAAAGAAAATATAGATACAAATAAAATTTCATTGTGAACACTTGTGCTAAGTCACAATTTGATGATTAAAATTCTGCTAAAATTACCCAATTGAACATGAAGTAACACGAGAAAACTAAGTAATTTAGAAGAGCTGCGTTATTTTAGAAAATGTAAAACGATGAATCTTCTTCTTTTCTTTTTTTAGTGACATCTGTCTTCTTAAATCACAGTGTCAATAGTCCATAAGCCGCCACTATCTCTACTATCGCCACTATTTCTTAGGTAACGTTAGATGCATACCCAAGTTTAGAATGAATTGTACAAAAGGTACAATTCATTCAGAATTGTACCATTTTTAATTTATCGCAGAAAACTCAATATTCCTAATTCGTTGTCTTCAAAGATATTTATGTAAAGTGTACGATTTCATTGCTTAATTATTACCAACTTAAGGGATAGATCGCATCGTTTCTGATCTGATCCTTTTCTTTATAAACAGCCTTCGTCTAGAGTGCAGTAGGCGAGAAACGGTACCTATTATGCATCGTCCCGGTTAGTAATGAGAAATGTCAGTGCAACTACTGCGGTTATTATTGTTGAAGACTTAATATTGCTTATTGTTGCTTCTGGATGCAACTTGCAAATAGTTTTTATTGCTACATGACTCTGGATAAAAGTTAATCGTACACGCAGATTCAGTGTAGATTTGAATACACACTTTTGTGTATGTTTCAGTTACTCGTAGGTACAGAACGTTTTAAATTTTTTGAATAAATGAACAAAGAATTAAAAATATGTAACATGGTTTTGATAAAAGTAATTAAATTCAGTGTAACCCTGGGCGGTCCTAAATACTGCTGTCTAAGCGCCATACTTTTTTCTTCTCTTATTGAATTAAAGCTGGCAACACAGACAAGATATACAGCCTCCATGTCAGCTAAAACAAAAAGTATTTGAAAAAGGAATGGCCCGCCGAATCGCGATCCTCTGTTATGACGTCATAATTAAGGGCCGTAACACACGAGTGTCCGAAATGAGTCAGGTTACAGGATCGTGAGAATGAAGGTAAAAAGTAAAAGTGCTTTCTTTGTACAAGAACATGGTTCCGTAATTTGGTGCCTTATTTTTGAATATGATTCATTTGGTGAGAGGTTGTGGTTTGGGTAAAGAATTTTCGATTAACGTAAGTGATGTAATCTGCTTGCTGCGTGTAACGGGATGACAAACGCGATCAGTTTACCGAACCTTTTACTTTTAAGGTTCGTTTTATTTGTTTTATCCTTATTTAATTAGTTTTACTTGTTTTTTATATATATTTTTATAGTTTTTCACGTTTATTCTAAGCTGTTGTTAAATATTTACTGGCAACAAAATATTATGTACAAAATATGGTAACACAGGCCCATAGCAAATATTTTATGCTTACATGCGTTGTTCCTACATAAAAAGTAGCCTATAATAGAATCAATCTCCGTGCCAAATTTTATCACGATCTGTTTTGCCGTTTAGTTGTGAAAAGCCGTTTTGGAGATTAGACGTGACCAACAGACGGACAGACAATAGTTTAAAAAATGGTAAAAGCTGTTTTTTGACAAACAGACACTTCAATTTTATTTATTTGTATGTATATGTATAGATCTTGAAGATCAATGATACATTTGAGTGAAACGATGCGTCATTATTTAATTGTCCCGCAAAAGGCGCGACCGTTACCGTATACAAAATTTGAATTTTGAATAAAGAACGCACATAATTAACGGTACATTTAACGGGTCGGAGGGCAGGACTTGAGATTAAGGACTAATGTAAAATTTTACGCATCTTTTTTGGGTTCCGTAATAAATCCTTTAGAATCAGCAGTTGAATAAATTAATGTTGTTCTTTATTTTGTTTCATTGTGTGACTGAGCAATATATTTTTTTGTTTAGATTTCCTTCTTAATTTTAAATGGGCTAATATGTAGTAGGAACACACAATATTTATTTTGATTCTTTGTCAACTCAGTTGGTAGCTCTGCCTTCTGTGCTATAGGTTAAGGGTTCGATTCCCTCCCAGAACAAACATTTTGTGTGATGAATACAGGTGTTTGTTCTATATCTGGGTGTTATAAAGAATCATAAGTATGTATTTAAAAATATATAAGTATTCTATCAGATACCTGGTCACCATAATACAAGCTATGCTTTGTTCGGTAACATGGTAATGGTGAATTGTCCACCAGTATTTAGTAATTATGGATTTTTAAATACATTTTGAAAAACACAGGGCTCACTCATGTATTATTTTGTCGATGGAGGCACTGACACTGTTTCAATTCATCTAGAGAATCTTCTTCAGGGTGAGTTTGATCCGCGGTCAGCACGTTGCCGCTCGAGTTCACGGTTCGCACGGTTTTTTAGACTGCAAACCGTTTTGCGAACAAAGTTTTGAAAGTGATTTATAAATACATAAGTTTACCAACTTTGTAAAAATATACAAGAGTAGAAAAAAATAAAGATTCAATTAGTTTAGACTATAGTAAGACTGGCCTTTGAGCTTAGTTGGCAGCTCTGCTTTCTACGATGTAGGTGGAGAGTTTGATTTCCTCCCAGCACAAATCTTGTTTGATGAACGATGTTAATTCTGTGTCTGGGTGTTATATCAAAATATTTTAGTGTAGTTGCTTAGTTTGGGGCTAGATTGTATTGTGTTTAACCAACATTTATTTATTTAATAGAGAATCCATATTAATATTATAATATATAAGTAGTATATCAGTAATGTGGTACCCATAACACGAGCTCTGCTTACTTTGGGGCCAGATGATGTTGTGTGAAATGTCCGGCAATATTATTATTATATTATAAATTCAAGAGTCTCTCTGTCTGTTAATTAGTTGCCACTTAACCGCTGAAAAATAGTAAGGAGGTAGACTGTGTCTTAAAATGTAAATGAAAATGTACAAGAACACAAAAAAAACATTCATAGTTAATTGTTATTTCTTTCTAAATGTTTATTCGTTGTTTAAAGATTCTAAGATTTGGTCAATATCGACAGCAGTTCAATTATATAATTATAACGCTTTAAAAACTAAAAAAGAAACCTAGTTCATTGAATATAAAAATAACATCGAGGTATAACATTTTTATATATTTGTTGATTTTTTAAAAACCGTTCGACCGATTTCTTTAAAATTTAAATGGGACCCTTTAAAACAAAAAATATTTTTCTAAATCAGTTCTGGCGTCTTTGAGTAACAATGAAAATAAATAAAAAAATGAAAAAAAAGAAAAAAAAGGACGAATGGAGAATATGCTCGTTTTATGAAGTCGGTTAAAAATACACGCTAAACAGAATATTCAACACCACTAATATCATCTCAAATTACCCCAAACCCTGAGTACAAATGTGACACAAATAGCTAATTATAACAAGTTCGGAACCTAAGTTCGATATGTGAACGACTTGCGTGGGCGGATAACGAGTTACCTTTGAAGTCTACATGTAGCGTTGCTACCTATTGAGTATATAATTTCTCTTAGGTTCTGCGGATTTTTTGTCTTCGAAATGAAAGTCATAATATTTTAAAGAAATATTACGTTATAAAAACTAAAAAGAAAATCACTAGGTATAAAGACTTCTACCGACTTCATTAGATATAAAAAAGATTCAAACGAATTGAGAACCTCCTTTTTTTGAAATCGGTTATAAAACTGGTTTTAGGAAATACTTATATTTTTTTATTCTGACATTATAAATTTGATAGTCTGTCTGTCTGTTTGTCTCGTTTAGCCAGCTGAACAGATCTTGAGGATATTTGGTATGCAGTTATTATCTTAGTGTATTGTACACGTATTTAAAACGGACATTTTCAATGTAGGTACGAAGCGAAGCTGCGGGCACGGGTTAGTTTTTTATAAGTTTTATTTCGAAGACAATGGAACGCATAGGTAGTTTTTTCTATTTTAAACTGTTTTTATAGATTCAGAAAAAAGGGTTCTAAAGTCTAACTACTATATGCGTACCCTTATCGTTTTGGCATGCCCGTCTGTCTGTCTGCTAAAATGAGTTAAACCCCTGCTTAGGGGTATCTATTCATTTTTATATATATCCTAATTATAAGAAAATGTTATATTAGTTTCACTTGTATGTTTGTTTGTATGTTAGTATGTTTGTATGTAACCGACTCCTTATGACGCGATTTTGACCCACTTTGAACGGCCAGATTTCATTCAAATTGTGCACACCTGTCAAAGACCGATGACAATGCAATAATTAAAAAAAAATATAAAAAAAAAAAATAGGATGCGATTTTGACCCACTTTAAACGGCCAGATTTCATTCAAATTTTCACACCTGTCAATGACTGATGACAATGCAATAATTCGAAAAAAAAAAAACCGATTATCCTAAAACTAAAAAGTAGAAAATAAATTACTAGTTTAAAAAAACTAAAAAACACGCTCTATATAGAAAACCAAACTAAAAAAATAGAAAATAATTTTAATAAATGTAGGTAAGAAAAAAATGTTTCAAAAAATTATTTTCTATTTTTTTAGTTTGATTTTCTATATAAAGCGTGCTTTTTAGTTTTTTTTATTTATTATTTATTCTCTTATTTTTCACACAACTAGAAATAAATAAATGAAATAAATTTATTTTGACACACACACAAATACAAGTAACATAATTACATACAAGTGACATAATTACATACAATATACATAATTACATATAATTACAGGTACAGAGATAACAGAGCAACCAAACTAATAAACTAACTAACTAACATTTTTTTACCATATATAACATTTTTTTTTTTTTTTGAGTACGAGTACGTTTACCCACCGTTTTCCAAACCTAGTCTGCGTTTGTCAAAAAAGCAAAAAAGCAAGCAGTCTCTGCTTTATGCTATTCCACACAGTGCGAAATAACGCTGGTAACTAGGAGTAGATGGTGTGTATTGGTTTGGGATTTGACCACTTTCTTATCCTTACCGAGTTTGGAACCATGCTCACATGCGCATCTCCAAATGATTTTAAACTAGCATTCCCGTCAGCGACTTCGTCCGCGCGTTTTTAAAAAAAACTCTTTTTGACTTTGCTTCTATATGACACAACTATCTTCTGCCCAAGGCTTCGCACGCATAGTCCATACATAAGAAGTAGCCTAAGTCCGTTCCTAAGATACAATATAAATCCATACCAAATTTGATAGATGTAAAAAAAAAAGTTCGCTTGATCCGATCGCTATCAAACTTCACAGGATCACCCGCTAGGTCAATGTAAAGATTTCCTAAAAATTTCATCGAAATCGGTCCAGCTGTTTTGGAGTCTATAGGAAACATACACATATACATACACATCGCCTTTTATAGATATAGAAGATTATTCATGCGCGCACAACGACAACTGTCATAACCTTCAAACCGAACGTCATCGTCTAGGTTGTATCAACCTCACCTCTTTTTTGTTTGACGTGATAATAACGTCTTATAAATTGATGAACGCCGGCTGCACGCATGAAAAAGCATCACTCATTGTCACGTTCCGCCTGAGCCGAGAGTGCAAGCGAGTGCGCGGAACAAGCAATAAAGAGGCACGATCGGCCTAAGCGTTTGTCTTGTGACGCTGGTTTTCTTATGACGTTATCACGTAAACTTATCGTCCGTAAACCGACTTTACAGACAACCATTTTTTTAAATTAATGTTGTAAATTTTGGAGTTTTTGTTAGTTATTCCGCTATTCAGGCCGGAGAAAAATTCAACAAATCAAAAATCATGAAAATAGGTCCAGCCGTTCTATAAATGGTGTAACTAACACGATTTTGTTTTATAAATGCAAATATGTCATTATCTTATTCAATTTTCTAATCAAAACCAAATCAAACAATTCGCCGTAAATCTAATTATATCCCAATCATTAAATAATATCAAGTTTTAACACAGTATTATTTTATTACTTTCAAAGGCAGAGTGATCCAGTTTGCGGATAGATAGAACCTACTTGTCGTTAAATCTTTGTTTAATTAACTTTCACTGAACCTAGTTGGCTAATGAGCGTGATATCATTGAGTAAGGCTGTAGTCACTTAGAGAGTGTTTTTATGGAATATGTACAAATACAAATATATTTATTTGGAGCAAAAATAACAAGGTAACATTAAAACATATGAAAACGATACCGCAAAAGTGTAAAACTGTGGCGCAGCCAGTAGCGCCCTCCACTAATCAATTCCAAATTAACAACATTTTTATAAGGTTTTAAGTAAGTAAGTTTAAAAGTTTACATTTAAAAAGTAAAATTAAGTAAGCAGAATACATTTGAATGCAAAAAACAGGGGCTTAAAACAGCTCTTTGCGCTCTTTCCAAACGTAGTATCTGGGCTTTTGGAGCAGCTCCCCAAGCTGTCACACAATACGATATAATAGACTGTCCTAAGGCAAAATAAACATCTTTGAGACATTCGAAGTCAGCAGAGTTTCGGAGATTTTTAAAAATATACATTCATTTTCTGGTTTTGCCGACTGTTAGTGAAATATGCTCATTCCAGTACAAGAAACTATCAATAGTAACGCCAAGGTATTTGACAGGTGAAGCTTTTTCAACATTATGGGCAGTCGCATAATAATGTAGAGGAACATGAATGAGCGGAAAGTTTAGCCATAGTGTTGGGTTGGGTAGCTGAGTTAGGCGAAAAGGTGACAAATTTTGTTTTACTGAGATTTAGGGTGAGAAGGTTTGAGGACAGCCAAGACGTAATTTTACTAAGAGACAGTTCAGGAGATTTTTGAGTTTCCTTCCAATTGTGGCCGTGTATTAGCAGTGCGGTATCATCAGCGTATGCCAAAATTCTACAGTGGGAGAGATGTAGATTACACAAGTTGTTTATGTATATTAGAAATAGTGTAGGGCCTAGGACGCTTCCCTGAGGAACACCGAAATTAACTACTTCTTCATCACTCGTGTGCCCGTCAACAACAACACACTGCGAACGGAGTTATTGTATAGAGATAGAAGACAAAAAACTTCATACAAATAAATTGCCCGAGTGCATGTGACCAGGCACAGTATGCTTCTGAAGTCATTAAGGATAAAAATGGGTCAAGGGGTACGATTCCCGCAACGTTACAAATGTTTGTATGATCTGCAAGTATTTGTCTCGGGTCTGGGTGGGTGAGGCCAGATGATGCTGAGTAAAATGTCCGACATTATTTTATTATTAGGTATATAAATATATATAGAGAGTAACTCTGTTAATTTCCGTAAGATTCAAGTGAGTTTTTGAAATATAAATAAATAGATAGATTAACACTTTATTGTACACAAAAGAGCACAGAAGAAATAAAATAAACTTGTACAATCCTTATTGCTAAAAGTGATCTCTTCCAGGCAACCTTTGGATGGACAGGATAAACAAAAACAGAACGAAGGCGGTGTACAAAAAGTTACCTAATATTAATATTTTACTAATACAAAAAATATAAGCTTGATTAGAATAGAACCGCAGCCGAAAGCCGTTTTCGTATTTTTTTTGTATTGTGCTAATGAGCAACGGTTCTTACGTTACGTTTACGCTACGTAACGACGGTTATGATCATCAACGATCGATCTAATGTTTTCATTTGTTTAGTCATAGAGATAACAGAATAGATTTTTAGGTACAGTCAGCGTCAAATTGATATGAGCGTCTACTCTAGAGTAGTCAAAATGATCTGAAAAACATAAAAGCAATTTGATATATATTGTTTGCTAAGATAATTTTGAACACCCTGACTGCTCATATAAATATTAAACAATGAGCAGTAAGGAATTTTGAACACCTTGGGTGCTTACAACAATATGATGATTCGAACTGCGTATATCAAATAGCTTGATATCAACTCGACTCGGCATCCGTAACAAAATTGTCAAGGATCATACAAAAAAGTGTTAAGACCAGACAAGTTTCTTGCCGGATTCTTCTTGAACTGGGGTTAGGAGGAACCGGCACCTAGATTCACTAGCATGTAAGGAGACGATTCAAAGTGGTCCTTGTGATTGTAATGAATAAAGTTATTTTGAATTTTGAATTTTGAATCTTGTATGTTTTTCAGTTCTCTTTGACTACTGTAGACGCTCATATCAATTTGACGCTGACTGTACCAGTTACCAATATATAATGCAGTGTAAAACTTTTATGGTTTGTTTTAAGTTTTACCAAGAATCATAACTTAGTAAAAAGTATCACGGCCAGACTACTTGTACACTTTTTTTTGTAAATACATTTATGTATGTACCACCTTACTTTTTTTACATTTTGCCAAATTAGGCCGATGGTCTGTGTTAGTGTCCATACTATTTATGTAAAAATATTACGGTGCCCACCTGTTAGTAAATTGGTGATTGTATCCTCATCATCATCATCATATCAGCCTTTATGCCAGCAGCCCACTGCTGGACATAAGCCTCCCCAATTGATTTCCAGGAAGAACGATTTTGAGCGCTCTCCATCCACCGACTTCCTGCGATCTTTACAATGTCGCCAGTCCATCGGGTGGAGGGTCGTCCTACGCTTCGTTTTCCTATCCTTGGTCGCCATTCGAGAAGTTTTGCTCCCCAACGGTTATCAGTTTTGCGAGCTATATGGCCTGCCCATTGCCACTTCAACTTGCAAATTTTTAGTGCTATCTCCTAATGTATCCTAAGTTAATTTAAATGTTCCTCCATTGTGGCTAATGCCTAAATAATAAAAAGCTACTCTATAAGTTAGCAATTAATGTTTCAGTAGCATTTACATGTATCCATTTTGTATAAGCATTTAATGGTAGTTATAAACGTAAAGGAATTACTAAAAAGTTAAACCGGTTATGAGATCACCGGTATTGAGGTAAGGGTACCTACATGTATATAGATTAAAATAAGATATACATTCTGAATGTAAAATTGCCTTGTTTAACCAACTTCAAAAAAGGAAAAGGATCTCAATTCGCTGAAATCTTTTTTTTTTCCTTTATACTTTTTTTTATGTAGTCACAATTTATTGATACAAATTCCGCTAAGATTACTAAATAAAACAAGCAAGAACACGAGATAAAATAGTTCATTTAGAAGTGTTATGTTACTTCATGAAATTACAAACAAAGAATCTTGTTTCATTCATTGTTGTCAATAATGTAGGTTGCCTAGGTAACCGGACATACATTGTTGTGAGTTCTAATTCTAATAAAGACGTCACGAAACTGTTACTCTCTGTTCAAAAATAGGATAAATATGATGGTAGGATGAGACCGAAATATAAAGAAGTTCATAGACATGACATTTTAATTTCAATGCGAGAAATTCCCGATCCCGACTCGTAAAAACTGGTTATAAAATAAAGTTCATTATAGGTGAAAACGGCATAGGCATTGTCCATCAATATATATATATTTTTTAATTTATTTAAACTCTCGGTTTTATTATACGGTGTCCGTAAATTTGTTCGTTTGTTTTATTTGTATATAATTACGTTTTAAAAACTTAAAAGACAACCGACTTCATGTACATAATATCATCTATGTATACAATTTTTAGATTTTTTTTGATTTTTTAAAAACCGCTCGACCGATTTCAGTACAATTTACGTGGGTGGTCCCTGGGAAGTATACCCTTTGAAACAAAAAATATTTTTCCAATTCGGTTCAGGCGTCTTTGAGTATTTGATGGTCTCATCCTACCATCATATTTATCCTATTTTTGAGCAGAGAAACAGTTTCGTGACGTCTTTATTAGAATTAGAACTCACAACAATATATGTCCGGTTCCCTAGGCAACCTACATTATTGACAACAATGAATGCCAACAAGATTCTTTGTTTGTAATTTCATGAAGTAACAAAGCACTTCTAAATAAATTATTTTATCTCGTGTTATTGCTTGTTTTATTCATTAATCTTAGCGGAATTTGAATCAATAAATTGTGACTACATAGAACAAGAATGGACAACTGAATTATAAGTGTATTATGTTGCAATGTGATTTAAACGACTACAAATCCCGAGAAAGTTCTAGACGGCAATTCCGCGAATAGACAAATGACGATCGACTAAGGCTTTATAACCGAACAATCACTTGACACTGGCAAAATTGACAACAAAACAGATGTTATTATAGAAAGAAAAGAAGAATGCCAACAAGCATTTTGTATTAAATCATGTCTCTTCAAAATTGAGAAATGGGGATGAAAGAGTTGGAAAAGTGGCATTATCATATTTTTCTACTGGTGTTAGAAGATGGATCTTAAGGTTAAAACCAAACACTGCCATCCAATACCCTGGTATCAGAACAAATTATGGCAGTGAGTGAATCAGTCAATGGTACTTTAATTTGACATATAACAAAAACAATAACGACTCCAAAATAGATCCTTGAGGAACCTTGATCCTTGAGTTCAGTTACTTGCAATATAGTATATTGAGATAAGTGAGACTGGTGGTCTAGTCTAATCCGGTCGTGTACCAAAAGATTATTCAGTTGTGCCAAATGCACGAAAAGAGCCTCTGGCGCAATTCAATCCTTTCATCATACTGTTTTAGAATTATTTGTTAAACGATATTAATATTATTATTTTTATTATTATTTATTTAATCGTATATGACTGTAAATAGGCGTGTGCCTTATTACTTTGTCTGTATTTTAGCTTGGTAAGAACCGCTCAGGGTTGCAGGGTTGTAAAAGGTGGTTCCTGCGGACGCGAGCATGAATCGTCCCCCATGAATTATTATTATTTCTTAAAATTAATTCTCGTAACGTCTCACTGCAGAGCAAAGGCCTCCCTTCCTTTTCGCAAATCGACCCTTTCTAAAGCCACTCATGGCTAATCCTTAAGAAGGGTGTCTAACTCGTTCTTCCATCTTCACGGTGTCCACTCTGTGGTGGTTTTAGCCCAAAATGCACCCAACATGCGGCAGACGTGGCCTGCCCAGTCCCACTTTATTTTCCCTATTTGCCGTCCGATATCCGCGATTTGAGTTTTGGAGCGCAGAAGTATTTTGGACGTTCGGACGTATTTACTTTTCGGACACTATTTAAATAATGATATATTTCGTTAATGGAACTCAAATGCAGTTATTTTACTTCGTTAATGGCATGTGTCATAATAATGTTAATTTTGCCAATGTCAAGTGTTTCTATTGTTGTCGTTCGTTATTTGTTATTTTTTATAAAATGGTGTCTTTTGATATAAAATTATTACGGATTATTTTTTATCGAATCACAAAGAAACAAAGCTTTTATTCCAATTTTATTATTCTCACCCGAGTTATTAACTCTAGCTCAATTTAAATAAAAAACACCAAAATTAGTAATAAAAAAAAACAAACTTAGGAATCATAAATAATATAAGAGCGCAATGTTTCAATTTCAATTTCAAATGCAGTTGGGCAGGACACAATATTATAATAACGAAACGATATTATAATAAACACAATCATTGGAAAAATTGTCCTCTAGACAGAAAGAAGTAGAAGAGTCAAAGTTGCGGAAGGACAAGATTGGGACAGGATCGCCGTGGATGTATATTTAACTTGGCAGGCTTACCTAAGCACTGGATGATGATGATGAACTTATTCTTTGAGCGTTTTCTTTTCTCATCTAAAAATTGGATATATTTGATAGTAAATTAAGCTTAATACCTTAAATTCAAATGTTTTATTCAATTTATTCAAAATTTTGCAAGGTAGCAGTAAAAAGCGGTTTTGTTTTGTCATCTCAGACACTTCTCAGGGTTATTATTGTAATATAATCTCTTCAACTTGACTAATCCCTGCAAATCTGACTAAAACAAGGCGCTATAACATCTGCAAATTACGATAATCGTGTAAACATAAAACCACCGAAAAGTAGCCCCCGTCAGCTTAACGACGACAAATTTATTAAATTAATTCAAATGTGTACCTCCATCACCATTTTTGAAACTCAAAAACAAAATGGATGTAGCTCACACTTAAAATTTGAAAATTAACACTGCTATCTCACAATCTTATCGCCACTACCCATGTATGGGGCAGGGATCTTGTGTTTTGTCACAAAGAACGTATTCCAACGAAAGCCAAAGCTTAAATCAGTTTTCAACAATATAAATTTTGCCTTTGACACACATCGGGCCGACCATAAATATCGATCTTTTTGTTTCCTATAAACATTTTTATGTTGTTGAAAATACTTCCCAAATATTTCTGGAGGTGCAGCTTTTACAAAAAGGCTGGTTGTCTTCGTAATGGAATCACTTGAACTATCGTGAACCAGGTTGTTTGACAAAGCACTAGGACCAAGACGTGTTTTTGATTAATTTTTTAAAGACTTTAAAGACTTGGCTTAAGAGGAATCGGCATCTAAATTGACCTAGCCTGTAAGACAATTCAACGTAGCCCTTATGATTGTATGCTATGAATTTGATTTGTTCCATTTTTATTGTTTTAATTACATATAATGTACATAATAACATTATGCGATATAATAAAATACATGTAAAGCAGATGAGCTATCTAAGGATCGTTTAAAACAATCTATTGATAGTTTAACTGATCCAGATAACTGCCAGAGGGCAGCGTCCCCACTAGTGGCATTGGCACGTTTAATGGTAATGGTAATACGCTGGGCCCGATAAAAGACAGCTCTAGGGTTACGCGATGTTTTTACGAAAAACTCTTTGCAGCCTCCTCCGACTCACCTCGACTCTAAAAAGCTAAGATAAATTGGCACTATTGAGACTGGCATATTTGCGCCTTTTGAGGTCCTCGGCAGAACCAGCGGCCGCACCAGCTCTAACAGAAGTCCCCAACCGGGATGCTACCAAGACTCATTAGAATTGACGCAAGTTACATCCCATACCCATGGCCTACGAGATGGGTAGGCCCTGGGTGGTACAACTCTTGTATAACTGATGGTATAACTCTTGTCTAAGAGACAAGAGTTATACCATCACTTACTATCACCACGTATCAGACCGTTTGTCTCGGGAACAGCTGGTACTTTGACGCTGGCAAGTGCCCGATGAATTAAATCGTTAATCGTGAAATCGTAATCGTTAATCGACTCGCGTGGCGGGTAATCCTACCGGCGATCCTAGAACACGATAACCCATAGACTCCAAGCTAAAAAATGACTTTAGATTTAGTAAAACTATTTTTATAGACATCCTCACAGATCTTAGCAAACTTGAGATCTGACGATCAATGATTACTTTCATTAGCATTTTTATGCGTTTTTTTATTCATATGGCGTTTACGTTTGCGTCACTAAGTAGAGTGGTCGAGCTGTCTTTTTGTTTACATATGTCGATTATAAATAAAGCAGTGAGGTAGTAAATGTCGATAATATGCAAAATAATGGATGTTAATCTCGAACACAGATGTGATTTGCGAGTGAGTGCTTCAAAGATTAGCCGACTGTTGAGAGATACTTTTTATTACACATTCTCGGGTTGAAATATTTTGGCTGACAATTTGAATAGACGCCCAATTTGTGACTCATACCTATTAGGAGATTCCAAATAAGGTATACGTACTGCATTCTACTCTTACATAACTGGAGTATACACTTTGTCGGCTCTTTGTTACATAACATGACTATTGTCGCATCATATAAATAATAAATAAAATAATATTGTTTTCTATATCATCATCATCATATACAGTCTGGCTTCACACTTCACCCACTACTGAGTTGAGCCTCCCTATGTTTATATATCGTAGCAATCCAGTGTTATTCTTGTTCATACGCGGCCCACTTTGACTATGGTTAATTCGAACTAGAATTAGAATTTATTTATTTGATGAACTTTGTTCATTTTTTACACGAAATGTTCTTGAATTGGGATTGAACCTACCACTTACAGCGCAGGTTTTGTTGAGGTCATTCAATTATTAAACTTATTTCACGTTCTTTTGCACGCACTAACAAATTAATGCGCGTGTTAGATTCCTATAAATACCTGCTCTAATTAGTATAATATATTACACCTAATATTAAGATTTAGAAGTTTATAATGAAAGTTAGTAAAATTACTGAAGTTAAATACCTACTTCTCACATGAGGAATTAAAGCTAAATGTAAGCAAGGATAAATTCAATATGAAGAGAGAATAACAAATTTACCATAGTATATTCAATTTTCTTTATTCAATAAAATTACAAGGACCACTTAGAATCGTCTTCTTACATACTAGTGAATCTAGGTGCCGGTTCCTCCTAACCCCAGTTCAAGAAGAATCCGACAAGAAACTTGTCTGGTCCTAACACTTTTTTGTATGATCCTTTACAATTTTACACAACACAAGTACCCTCCTACAAAATAAACACCATAAGGAATATAAGGAAACAATGACAGAATAACTAACTGATACAAATGTATGTAGTTCACAAAGATAATATAGTTTTAAAGTTACCAAATAACCAAACAGAGAATAACACAAAAAGTTAACGGTACACATATTAAATACACACAAATATATTTTAGTACAATATTATTGCAAGGCACTTATCTTTCTAGTTCGGTGGTCACTCCCAATCTACCCGTCTTAGGCTTTAACCTCGCCTTTTATACATTTTTGAAATATATACAAAACATCACACCATATTCATTATTCAACCAATCACAGAAGCCTATTAAGAATCTAAGTATAATAATGAAAGTTATTTACTTAATAACAATAAAAAGATGTTAAAATATAATTCATGAAACAATGGATTCATAGTTTTGCTATATATGTCTTAATAAAAGAATTATAACGAATTTACCGATTTAGTAAACAATCAAATGAAGGACTTGTAAATATCAGAATAATGAGAACAGAAAATAATAAAGTGAAACATTCGTAAACTAATTAATAACTGAAAAATAGTAAGAAAGTATGTATCGAACAATTAAATTTACAATATATAACAATCATTGGATACTTTCGTTCTGAAATCCTAATTTCGTTCTCAAATGTGTGTGATGGTATAATCATTTTTATTACAATAATATTTATTAAAGCATATGTTAATTTAAACCAACTATAAAATAATAATATAAGTATAAAACTGTTTAACTGTTTATCAAAACACCATCTGTGTTTTTAGCTGTGAACTAATTGAATGACAGGTGGATTTTTATTGAATTCTTACGAGTATAATTTCAATTATTCTGTCACGCGCAGTTTAAAAGACGATTTTTTGAAGTATATAATTTTCAATACGGTTTTCCCCCTAGTGCATGCACCTACGTCTAATTCCATGTTCAAAAGAATAGCGCGAAAAAACTCACCGCGAAATAATCCGCAATGCTCGATAAGCCTAAACCCTATTGTATTTTAACAAAGCTGTATGTGTTGCCGTAAGCATCATAGGTGTGCCGTGTGTCAGTCGCAATAAAATTTCATAATCAAAATTACCGGTGTCAATGACAAAAGAATCATCAGCTATGGGATGGAAATGCTCAGTCGAAGCGTTAACACACCTACGTAGCCCTGGCTGCGAGAACAGTATAGAAAAATACAGTAACTCAACTCTAGCCAATGTTGTTTTACAGTACAGTACTCTGCGAACCGATATCGATATATCGATGTGATAAAGTCGTTGAAATTTATGTCACTCAGTTTATTTACAATTGACAGTTGTTTCGCTGTCAAATCGATCGAATCGTTTGTTGTTTACGACATCTATTGTCATAAGTAAAGTCGGTCGTTCCATCGCTCAAAACGAGAAGAAACGCGTTACTCGTGGCTCGTGGCTAAGAGTAGAATTTTGCACGATTATTGACCCGATATACCGTTTATCGATTTCAAGAGTAGGCTATCTGGATGTCATAATTTCTTATATTGTAAAATATCCTTTTTATTTGTTCCCAAACACAATCAATACAAGATACTCGTTGGTTTTTAACAAGGATATCTTTGAAACGTCCTACATACTAGGTCAACTTAGGTGCAAATTCCTCCTAACCCAAATCCGAGAACAATTGACTAGAAACTCTCTTGTCGTAGCTCTTTTTTGTAAAATCTTACAACTTCCTAATACACAACAAACAAAGAAATGGTCACTGTATTTGATACAATGATACAATTCTGTCAGTTAACTGTCTGAGGCCAGAGCAACACGAGGTCATACATTCTTATCAACATAATAGCCATATCTTATAGAATGTTTATATATATTATATATCTTCTGTATAATATATATATATATATATATATATATTATTATCTTCTGTGCGTGTGTTTGTAATGAAACTCCTCCTAAACGGCTAGACCGATTTTGATGTTATTTTTTGTGTGTGTTCAAATGGATTCGTGAATGGTTTAGATTTATAATTAGATTTTATGTTAATATTATTTTATTAAAACGCGCGGACGAAGTCGTGTTCGGTATAGAAAGTATATTATAATACGCTTTCTTCACAAGACTACTCTTTATGAAAGCATTAAATGTCTGAATTCCATCAATAAGCACGTCAAACAAGGCTCAAATACTAGTGTAGTGTAGTGTTATGAAGATCGAAACGCCCTGAGTTTCGATCTGCATAAATCAAACTCAAACTCAAAGCAGTTGATTTGAATCATGGTCGTAGATTAATGGTTTTTTTAAATATAAAAATAAAAAAAATTGTATTTGTTTGTGTAGTAGTTTTAATCAAGTAGATAAATAAATAATAAATATTGCCGGACATTTCACACAGCATCATTATAGCTCATCTAGCAAGCAAAGCTTGTGTTATGGGTACCACATGATTACTACTACTTATGTACTTAAGATACATACATATTAATATAAACTTGTAGAAACACCCAGACTCGAGACAAATAAATTATAATTATAATATTTAATACCAGACATTTCACACAGCATTATCTGGCCTCAAAGTGAGCAAAGCTTGTATTACGGGCTGACTGATATAGTTTTACATTTGTCCCGCGGCAGGAATTGAGCCCGCAACATTCTGCGTCTTACCCGGGCCCTGGCCCACTGCGCCACAGAGTTCGTAAAATTAATTTTAAGATAGTAAGGCAGTCTAGCAATATATATTAATAAGCACATTATACATACTATGTAACAAAAACTTAATAATTAAATGACAAGTATCTCATTAGAAGTCGGTATACTTCAGCCATACCCTAAGCGATGATGTACTACTGTATACAATTGTACATTGTACATCTTCAAAGGATGTGCGTCTAATTAGAGCAAACGTTGCAATTAGGGCGATTACAGACGAGATCTGAACTGACAGGATGCGTGTGGGCGAAGCCTTACAGAACCTATAGCGAAGATTTAAAAATAACATTACATAATAAACAACGCAATAAACGTTGAAAATCTTTGTTTTGCGAATAGACATTGAGATGTTTTGAAATAACTTTTCTATTTAGTTTTCCGTTCAGTTCAATCCGTACATCCGTACTGTGCAGACGCTATTCATATGTTTAGAGGAAATTTATGTTAGATAACTCTATATTGTGGAAGTACAATCACAAAGTCTGGTGATTCGCAGGGTGATTACGTAAAAGTAACAACAATATTCAATACTCAATACAATACCTTATTCAATACAATCACAAGGTTTACTTTGAAACGTCTTACAGCTGAATTTAGGTGCCAATTCCTTCTAACCCAACATCAATAGCAACCCGACAACAGATTGATTAACACTTGAATGGCCTCACGACTTAGTTGGTAGTAGCGCTGCCTTCTGAGCTGTACAATTCGAATGATTCGGGGGTACAATTCGAATGATTAAAACAAACAGTTCTTATATATAATATATATATACATATATTTATATATATTAAGAGTCATATTAACGACGCAGTGGATGACACACCTGAGACACAAAAGGCTTTGATTCCCGCGGGACAAATATTGTATGGTCTGGAAATATTTGTCTCGGGTCTGAGTGGGCGTTATTGGCTGCACCACAGTTTTTCACTTTTGAGTTTTGAGTATCGTTTCTATATGTATTAATGTTACCTTGTTATTTATGCTCCAAATAAATATATTTGTGTATTTGTATTTGTATATTATACTAGCTGTTGCTCGCGACTTTGTCGCGATTTGATTTTGATTTTTTTTTTAAGGAATTGTAGCCCAAATCCTTCCTCAGGTTTCAAAGCAATCACACCTACCACACAGAAAAAGTTTCCATACAAATATTCACACCCCATTTTACTCCTTTATGAGGGTTATTTTGAAAATCTTGGAACACGTGTCCATTGTCACGTGTTATATAGCTTTTGATTTATTCATATCAAGTTTCAAGCAAATCGCACCACGCGTTATAAAGATATACATTTTCACCCCTTTTCACGTACCCTCTAAGGGGTTGAATTTCGAAAAATCCCGGCTGAGTGGGTGGTTTTGCTGTAAAAGGAAGCTATCTTCTATATTTCAGCTTTCTAGCTTCAGCGGTTTCGGCTCGGCGATGATGAATCAGTCAGTCAGGTTAATCTCTTTTATAGGTATAGATAAAAACATTATGTACTCGTAGGTATAGTATATGAGTCACATGGGTTCCCCAACCTCATACACTTATATAACACAAGTAATACTTGCTTTGGGGCTAGATGATGCTATGTAAAATATGCAGCATTATTTATTTCTTTATTATCTTAAGTATGTTCTTGAAAATATATAGGTTATCTAGTCACCATAATACAAGCTATGGTTAGTTTGGGACTAGATGGTATTGTGTGCATTTTCATATATATAATTTTTAATTCAATATCTGCTATATAAAATACGTATCAAAATAAATACATTTACCTTATCTAGGACCAGGAACGTACGTCATACCTTACATAACACAAGCGTCATACATACGGCATGTTATGGTCACCACTGATATTTAAATAAATACAAAAATAAACCTAGACATTTCACACAGCACCATCTGGCCCCAAAGTAAGCAGAGCTTGTGTTATGGGTACCACATGACAGATGTACTACTGATATACTTTTTTTGTAAATACATACATGTTATACACTGCGCCACAGAAGTTGTCTTAAATCGATAGTATTATTATAACTAAAAGAACTTTCGCTGTAACACTTACAAGGACCTACGTGACTTCTACGACTCTACGTAGGTGTTCAAATATGTATCACATCATGTCCTTCAAACAAAAGTAGGCAGATAGGTCAACGACCGAATTCGCACCACCTAATCGCTGAGTATAGAAAGTGTAAAGAATTAATTGCTATTTGCGCTCTGCTCTCAACCAACTTTGCAAAGAGTAAAAATAGATGAGTCATTTGTATAAACAATTGTAGCACTGTTTAGAATGCCTACGGCAAACTCACATGCTCACATTTCGATTGGATGGAGAGTATCTCATATTTAGAGGTCCCTTTCCTTTTTTGCGTTAATGTCATGTGTCATAAAGACAATTTTGCATGTGTTTATAGTTTGATGTCACAAAGTCGTATATTGTCGTTCGTCATCTGTTATCCCTATTAATATTATAAATGTAAAGGTAAATGTAAAATGTAAATGTCTGTCTGTCTGTCTGTTTGTCTCTTTGTTACGTTTCGATGAATTTCGGTATAGAGATAGATGGGATGGGACCTTAGAAAAGGCTACTTTTTATGTAGGTTAGTACCATGCGTGCAAATTTGCGGACGGCAGCTAGTTTAATATAAAATGGTGCCATTCATATAAAATAATTATACTAATTATTTTTACTCGAAATCACAAAGAAACAGAAAGCTTTTATTCCAATTATTCATACCCGAGATAATAACTCTAGCTTTATTTAAATAAAAACACCAAAATTACTAATAAACCGGAAATAACGTAAGAAAAATAAATTATATAAGAGCGCAGTGTTTGCTTCGGCCAAAAATAATCTGTTTAAAGGTATTTTTCTTATTCTTTTCCTATAATGGCATCTGTCTAAATGAAAACTTTGCCAATGTCAAGTGATTGTTTAATTTTAATATCGTCAAAAACTCGCAGTTGTTCGTCGTTAGTCTATTCTAAACGTCATTGCGGAATGATCGTCTAGATTTTTCTTGAATTCTGCGTCGTAAAAATCACAAAGCAACTTACGACCTTTTAACACTTTTCTGCTAAGAATAAAATTAATTAATTTATCAGCTCTTATAAATTAATTTGTTTTACTCTAGTTATTTCATGTTTTATTGGTAATCTTAGAAGAATTTTAATCAATAAATTAATAATAATAATAAATAATCCCGCACATTTTAAACAACATCATCTGACCTCAAAGTTAGCAGAGCTTCTGTCATGGGTACCACATGACTGATATACTACTTAGGTATATACATTTTTTGTAAATACATACATATTTTTACATAGAAACACCCAGACCCGAGACAAATAATTGCAGATCATACAAACATTAGTCCCGTGGCGGGAATCGAACCCGCAACATTCCGCGTCTCAGCCGGACCTTAGCCCACTGCGCCATCTGTGGCGCAGACAAACTCTGGGTCGTCACAATCACATTCAATAAATATAAATGAATATTAAAAGCTTTTGTAGCGTTGTAGCTATAACTTGCATTATGTCACCGAAATATCGTAAAAACCGCCAATTTATAATAAACTCAAGAACATTATAAACGGTCAGAAAATATTAAACTAATGAAGTTTGCAACGCAACATAACGCTCGTCAAACAGCTGGAAGATTATAAACTACTGAATATATATACGTTTCTAGCTGCCGCGTGCGGTACTTCGTACGCGCGTTTTGTAAAAATAAATGTAAAATAAAAAAAAAATTTTTTTTTTTGGTTGCAAATCTAAACTATTCTTCTAAAGATTTATATATACTAGTATAAAGATATTGCAAAGTTTACCACGAAGTTATTATTAATCTTCCTGGTTTTATTAAAAACGGTTTAGCCAGGCGTTATCATTACATATATTTTCTTGTCTTCTGTGAGTCTTCAGTTTTGTAGGCATAAACGATTTGGTAGAACACACAATATGACAGTAGTGTCTGTTCTCGAGTAGAGTTGTGAATCGTTGAATTTTGCACCTTATACCATTGACTTTAATTTTACCCCAGCACTCTCTTAACAATCATACTCCACAGTTAGCAGCGATAATAAGTAATATCGACGGTTTGTGTGTGGGTGTGGCCGGCTTTCGTTATCTGTCTGCGACCTGTGTGATTGAGATTTGATTGAGTATCAATTATTTTGTTGTCCATCGATATAATTCGATTATTATCTCGTTATCTTAGAAAAATAGTTTTATATTATCAACCAGACTTAACAAGTATATTGTTGTGATAGTTAATTGTATTAAGAAAACTGAGAACCGAGACAAGATCAACTTTCTGTTTATACCATGAATATGAATGACATTGACTTAATGATTAGTCACATTTGGATTGAAGCGTAACTGGGAATATTTTTGGCCGTATTGCGTAGCAAATATGGCGCTCTTTATTTTTATTTTTAGTCCAAAAAGAAACACCAAAATTACTAATACAGGAAATATCCTGTGTTAGTAATTTTTGGTGCTTTTATTTAAAAAGACCTAGAGTTATTGTACTACTACACTCGGGTGTAAATAATTGGAATCAAAGCTTTGTAATTGATTCGAGCAAAAATATTCCATATAATTATTTATATGAAGCACCATTTTTTATAAAATGACAAACGACAGGATACGACTCTATGACATCAAACTATAAACACTTGACTAAAACTAAATTTCATAAAAATCGTTGGAGCCGTTTCCGAGATTCAGATTATAAAATTATTTACGTATTTATTATTTATTATTTTATATATACAATAATTGCTCGTTTAAAAGTATTAGACTTTATTTTGTGCAGGTTGCCTGCTTGTGGAACGCGTTGTCTGTAGATATCAGAAAGGCCAAGTTTTTCCCCATTTTCAAAATCATAGTCATAAAACTTTTTTTGTCGTGTTATACCTAATTATTGCTGTATTGGTGATATTGTATCCACTTATATGATATGATCGCATTATTTATATACTTACTAGCTATTATCCACGACTTCGTCCGCATTTTTTTCTAATTTCGCAGTTTCCATGCAAACATTCACGCCCTATTTTACCCCTTTGTAAGGGTTATTTTGAAATTCTGAAATACGTGTCCATTTATTTTGTATTTTAATTATTCAAATTAAGTTTTAAGCAAATCGCACCACGCGTTAAAAAGTTTCATACATTCGTTTTTACCCTTTTTCACCCTTTTAGGGATTGAATTTCATAAAACCCCACCTAAGTGGGTGGTTTTGCTATAAAAGGAAGCTACCTTCCAATTTTCAGCTTTCTAACTTCAGCGGTTTCGGCTCGGCGATGATGAATCAGTCAGTCAGTCAGGTGAAGCTCTTTTATAGGTATAGATAAATATATAATTTACTTATTATAATATAAATGTATACTATTAAAGTCAAAGTCAAAGTCAAAAGATACTTTATTCAATAAAATCACAAGGATCACTTTGAAACGTCTTACATACTAGGTGAATTTAGGTGCCAATTCATCCTAACCCAAGCCCGAGAAGAACTGGCAAGAAACTCGTCTTGGTCCTAGCGCTTTTTTACATGATCCATCTTATAACTACTTTAGTACGAAATACTAATACAAGAGAGTTTATACATTTCAAGTGTGTCGGCTAACTGTCTGAGAGCAGAGCGACATGAGGCCATGCATTCTTATCAATAATATAGTCTTTATATTATAATAAGCTTTCTTCAAAAGACTAACTTTTATGTATGATAAACATTAGCATTATACATTATATACGTGTAATTCTAACGGTTTTTGCAGCGCACGCACTTGTTGGTATATTTTGGACGATTCACACTAAATCTTTATAAATTATAGCCTATGTGTTATTCTGATGTATAAGTAAGCTATATATATACAAATCAAACATTTATTTACAGAAACAGATATATATCAAATAAATATACAATTACTTATAGATAAAAAATACAGTTCAGTTCACTGACCAAATTAAGTAAGCTATATTATATTATTATATTATAACTATATTATTGTAAAGTTTCATTAAAATCTATTAAGTAGTTTTTGCGTGAAAGAGTAACAAACATACATACAAACTTTCGCGTTTATAATATTACTAAGGATAGTAAGGATACTATCAGTCATCTGGTCACCATCAAACAACCTAGTTTGAGACTTGATGTTGTCTTATATAGTAATATTATGTGCATTGTCCACATATTATATCTAATAAAAAAATATCCAATATTACCAATATTATCTTTACACATAATGTTGAGTGCATCAGAATTTCATAAAATCATTCTTATACCTCAAGCATATTCCATCGGAATCCATGTTGCACAAAAAGTCACCACGATCGCCAGCACTCGTAATATCTGAGTGTAAATGGAGAAATAATTGATTCTAATCGACGAACTCATCGCGGTTTGCAATACAAGTAAATTGTTGTTGCCACAAAAAATGGGAACAGGGAACTTAATTCATGTTTCTGCTTCTCTTTAAGTTGACTCACTTTGTACCTGGAATGTAAAGTGTTTAAAAACACCACATCAAATATCCAAATGACGGCCTCTGTGGTCCAGTGAGCCAATGCTCGGCTAAGACGCAGAAGGTTGCGGCTTCGATTCTGTCCTCAGACAGTTAACTGACACATTTGAAATGTAAAAAATCTCTTGTATTCATTTTTCGTAGTTAAGGTAGTTATAAGATGGTTCATGTAAAAAAGCGCTAGGACCCGGACGAATTTCTTGGCAGTTTTTTTCGAGCCTGGGTTAGGACGAATTGGCACCTAAATTCACCTAGTATGTAAGATGTTTCAAGGTGATCCTGATCCTGAATATTTTATTGTATTGAATAAAATATCTTATGACTTTGACGATTCCCGCAGCGGGATAAATTTTTGTATGATCTGTAATTCGTCTCGTTTTCAAAACATTCATGAGTTGTAATATACAGTTTGATAAACACAGGCCTTACTCACGTATTATTATATAGATGGAGGCACCGGCACTGTTTTGATTCATCTAGAGAATCTTCATTAGGATGAGTTTGATCCGTGGTCCGCTCTTTGCCCCCGTGGTTATCAAAATGTATCTGTCTCGTGTCTAGATGTTTCTATGTATAATATTTATTTACAAAAAGGATATAATTAGTATATCAGTCGTGTGGTACCTATAACACAAGTTCTGCTTAATTTGGGGCTAGATGATGTTGTTTAAAATGTCCGGCGTTTTTTATTTTAAATATTGACGACATCTGACAATTTTTGTAAAATATTTGAATTGAAAGTTGGGCTTAGTGCAATGGCGAAAAAAATGTCGCCGAATTTTCACAGATTATATCAATCAAAATGTTCAACGATCATAGAGTATTGTATATCAAATGAAAGGTACGGATTCCGTTCTTCAGATCACATCAATGAACCGCCAACCGCCGGAACAAAATAAAACGCGGAAAATGTTTATGTGTAAAAATTCCCGCGCTAGGACTTTCGAGCCAGTTGCGAGTCAACGGAGTTTTCACTACTGGTACAATTGTACCAGTAAAGAGTCAACGGGTTAAACTAACATTAAACCAACACTATCTATGGATCTTTCTAGAAAATAATCTTTTGTATAACTGTAGTAATTAAAATTTAGTACATTGACAAAATTGTCATCAAGACAGATACCATTATTTATGTAGAAAATGAATAAGAATAAAACATCTGATCTTTATCTAGGATTCACAGTTTTTATTTTAGTTTCAGATAAAAAGTACTTTAAATGTACTTAAACCAATTTGAATCCACATTATGTTCTGAGTTGGTCTAACTCATATTATTTAGATATTTATTATGCCTACGTTGATGTCGTTATAGCGAAGGTTGCAGGTTTGATTGCCGCTGGACAAATATTTGCATGTTCTGCAAGTGTTTGTTTCGGGTCTGGATGTATCATTGTATTTACATGTGGTAAATGTGTATCCATAACACAAGTTCTGCTTATTTTGAACTAGATGCTGCTGCGTGAAATGGCATTATTTATTATTATTACTCTATGTATTATGTAGATAAGCGATATCGTTTTCATAGTTTCTTAATAATAAATAATATTGGTGAACAATACACACAACACCATCCAGCCCCAAACTAAGCATAGCTTGTATTTCCACATGACTGATAGAATACTTATACATATTTTAATTATAGGATACTTTATAACACCCAGACACAGAACAAACACCTACGTTCATCACACAAATGTTTATCCTACGAATCGAATCCTTAACCTACAGCGCAGAAGGCAGAGCTACTACCAACTGAGCTGACACAGTCGAATACCTTGAATCCCTTTTTTTCTTATATTTAAATCCTTTGGAAATGTTAGAGAATTTTTTGTTTAGTTATTAGGTATATATTTCACACATCATGATCTGGCCCCGAAGTAAACAGAACTTGTTTTATGGGTACCACATGACTGATATACTACTTATATACCTTTTTTTTGTAAATACATAAATATTATACATACAAACACCCAGAACCGAAACAAATACTTGCATACATAATACAAACATTTGTCCCGGGTCGCGTCGATCGAACCGGTAACCTTCTGCGTCTCGGCCGGAACTTAGCCCACTGCGCCACAGAGGTAGAGAATTAACATAAAATATTTGCATCACATTTACACAATAGTTAACATAAGTCATAGTTGGTTAGGTACTAATGAGCTTAAATATCATGATGCAAGATGGATGGTGGAATTGAAAGTATTTGCCAGCGACAAAATTACGTTTGAGCAATATCTGTTGTTTATCATTTGTATTCGTTTGGGAATGTTAATTTGAGATAATTGGGAAAGATTTGAACGACCAAAATAAATTGTAATAATTTTTATTAATCAAATCTTTTTACACTGTTTTTATTTAAGTATTTTAATCCTTTCACCACACTGGTTCAAAATAACGAGTTATATGATAAGAAGAAGAAGATATGATTTATATTGATACTGAAAAGAAAAATGCTGAGAAAAGAGCTGTTTCGAGCATTTAATTTGAGTTTTAATATTTTTTTGATATGTACAGAATAATTAACTAAATTATAAAATACACGTGAAACAGTTGAGCTATCTAAGGACCGTTTAAAACTCTGTTGAGCTATCTATAGATATAGATAGCTCAACTGAGCCAGATCATTGCCAGAAGGCAGCGTTCCCAAGATACTGGCGGCATTGCCACGTTAAATGGCAACGTGCTCATACATTGAGCCAGCTTTTGGGTCACGCAATGTATTTTTTTATATTTTTTTTTTAAACGACTAATCATTTTAAATACATACATATTTTACATAGAAACACCCAGACCCGAACAAATACTTGCAGATCATACAAACATTTGTCCCGCAGCGATATTCGAACCTGCAACCTTCTGTGTCTCAGCCAGATCTTAGCCCTGCGCCACAGAAGTTGTTATATGTAGGAGTTATACTTTTCTGGGAGCAATTCACCAACTTAAATAGACTCAGCTCTACAATCTGCGCAAAATTGGCTTCTTCTAAACATCTACGTTCATCTACGTTCAGAGGTACGACCATCGGCAAAGCCAGCAACAGCTAGTTGGTAAATAAATCTTTGCCTGAAAAGAAGCAAAAATAATAAACTGACTAAAAGACAATAATATTATGTTATACGCATTAAAAGACCGTGTCGGCGCCGACGCGTATAAATTAGGTGTGCACAAACAAAACTACGCGCGGTGTATCTGTCCAAACATCTAAATAGAGCTTTTATATCATACGACTTTTCGAACCGACTTTTTTAGAAAACTTTTATTAACAACTAGAAATTATTTTAAATCGCGTTTTCAAAATTATTTCTCGACGGCTGGTAGATACGTTGCATGACTCAAGAGCTGGCTCCTATCTGGCTCAGCGTATTAGCATTGCCATTCAACGTGCTAATGCCGCCAGTATCTTGGGAACGCTGCCCTCTGGCAGTGATCTGGATCAGTTGAGCTATCTATAGATCGTTTTAAACGGTCCCTAGATAGCTCAACTGTTTTCCGTGTATTTTATATTATTGTATATTATTTTGTACATTTCTGTAATTATTTCTGTAAATAAATGTATTCCTATATTTACTAGAAATGTGTATGAATACTCGTGAATAAACAAAGATATATACTTACTTCTGTGCAAAACGTGGGTCTCTGCTTATTATAATATTTGACCGTACCTTTGACTCCCTTTAGCGGAGTCAGAGGTATTTTAATCGCGCCCTATAAAGCTCCTTAAATTCACAGACATTGCCGCGGCACCCGCTAGGCGCCGTTCAGTAACAAAATGTTGTCTTTTTGGCCCTCTCCTGTTCCTTTTGGTCCTTCTTCAGTCTTTTGGGGGTCTAGAGACTTTTTTTAACGAATCGGTGTTAACCTTCACGTGGAACATGTAACAGGGTGCCGATTGGAGATAAAAATGTTGGTGTTATTTTATAAATGAGGTAATAAATCATACGAAACGATATGAAACTCTCTCAGTATTCTAATGTTACCACATTTGGGATTTGGGGCGCCTCTTGAAATACTAATGGTCTGAAACTATAAGTATCGAAAACCTCGAAAGCATGTGTATGAAAAAACAATCCCTGGGGCATATCTATGACCTCTGTGTCGCAGTGGGCTAAGATCGGGCTGAGACGCAAAAGGTTGCGGGTCCGATTCCCGCCGCGGGGCAAATGTTTATATACAAAAAAAGTATTTAAGTAGTATATCAGTCAACACAAGCTCTGCTTACTTTGGGGCCAGGTGATACTTTTTATTATTATTATTATTATATTATTATTATTTATCTACTCTTCTTTGCTGAGGCTCTTTGTTATTCTGAAAATTAGAAACCTTTGAAGCACTTTTATCTTACAATGGTCTTAAAAGAGTTTCGGATCTATTAGACTATTTGAGAGTATTTTTTTCTGTCGATCTTATTTAAAAAGTTAAATGGTAGAAATGACAGGATGTTGCCGCGGTCTTTAGCTCTGAATCGCTGATAGCAATCGAGGATGTGATTTTCGGTGTAGTTTTGTGATACTTTTCGAAAATAAGGATTTAATTAGGTGAGCTGTTGGTATTTTGCTCTTGTTGGAGGTCTGGTCCCATTCAGCTTTTAAACTCCGAGGTGAATGTAAAATACTTAGGTAGAAATACTAATGGGTTTGATGTTGATAAAATGATAGGATTTAACTTCAGGGTTTTTTAATTTATTAACGTCTAAAGGTTCATATAAGTGGCAAGCTAAAAAATAAACAACTAAAAAACAGATGTAAGATTTAAGCTGAAACCACGTCGCGCCATCTGTCAAAAAATAGTGTAACTAATGTTTTACTAACATGAAAATCCTAGTTTGACATAATTTTAATGCATTTTAATTTATTCTGTAATAAGGAAAATTTTATCCGTAATATTCAGCTTCCTTAAAACATCATATTTTTGTATTTTAGCTGTAAATCGATTTTAGTTTTACCGATCTTGCTACTCGACGCTAGATGGCGCGAGTAGTCTAATAAATATTAAACTGAAACTGACAATATTTCAGATCAAAATTCAAACATATTACAATTATTTCTAATTTAACTATAATTATTGTCAGTTCTGAGTGAATTGCTTTACAAAATTCTGTGCTTAGTTCTCGTTCCGGAGTTGGTTCTGAAATAGGGCCTTATTTCTGAACAAACTCCACAATACCTATACCTAGGAGTAGATCGAAAATAGAGACGAGTATCGTCAATGCCATTATCACACGATTTGCTAATATAAAATATATTGCAATTAATATTCATTGACATTAAAATGACAAGAACAAACAAATTGTTTTTATATCTAATGCCCTTCATTAACGTATTTTAATAATTACCAATTCATCCATTTCTGAAAGGAAATAAATATTAAATAATGCTGGAAATTGCACTCAGCACTATCTAGCCCCAAAAGCAGAGCGTGTGTTATGGGAATCATATGACTAATATGTATGTAAGTATATTATTATAATATAATTCTTCTATGCGTGTGTTTGTAATTAAACTCCTCCTAAACGGCTAGACCGATATTGATGTTTTTTTTGTGTGTGTTCAAGTGGTTTTGATAATGCTTTACATTTACAATTAGATTATATTTTTTACTTATTTTTATTTTTTTGCGCGGACGAAGTAGCGAACGGGACAGCTAGTATATTTTTTTGTATATACATACATATATTATTTATTAATGACCTTGATGACTGGCCCGTTAGCTCACTTGACTTTTGCGCTGTAGGTTTGATTCCCTCCCAGAATAATCATCTATGTGATGAACATAAGAGTTTGTCTTGAATCAGTATGTTATATACCTAGTATCAAAATTATTTAAAAATATATAGACAAGTATTCTATGTTGATATTATACAACACCCAGACAAAGCAAGGTAGGTATTTGTGAAGCCTTCGGCACCGTTTCATCTTCTGCAGGGCATAATTTACCATTCGTTAGTTATTATTTATGGGTATTTAGGCCACAAGCGCCACCGGAAATCGGTGGATTTTTTAAACATTTTTCATTTTCATTGGTGGTCCTCTGGGAACCTTGAGAAGTGGTGAGTGATTCATGTATTTATTTAATAGCAGGCAGGTAGGGCGTCAGAGCTGACTATCGTTAGTGTGTTAATGCCTGGATTTTCCGGGAACGGGAATAGTTTTCTGAAAAGTAGACAATTAAAAGCGTTTCTTTAAGCTTAATCCTACTTCCTATTATTAGTCAAATTTTAAAATAAAATTAATTGATTTAACATTTGACTGACAATCAAAAAAAAAATAAGCCTTTTTCTTTATTGCTTATTATGTTCAAAGCTGGCCTGTCAGCTCTGTTGGCGCTCTGCCTTTTGCGCTGTAGGTCTAGGGGTCGATTCCTTCCCAGGATAAACATTTGTGTGATGAACATTTATTTATTTATTTAATACAGTTATGATATAAGCCTACAGTAAAACCAAAGTGCTATCTATCTATTAAAACTTAAATACATTCTCAAGGAGTTGAAAATAGCTGAGAGACTGTCATTAAAACATCTATATCTTTAAACCTCGGGTGTTGAATGCATATGTGCATTAAGTAAGATAAGCGCCCTTAGGGTTGGTGTTTGTTCTGTGTCTGGGTGTTATAAAGTATCATAAGTATGTATTTACAAAATATATAATCAGTCACCTGGCCACCATAGTACAAGCCATGCTTAGTTTGGGGCTAGCTGGTGTTGTGGTGGTCCACCAGCATTTATTTATTTTATTTATTTATATATTCAGTCTTAAATTATATGTTCTTTTTATCGTGTCAATATTTATATTTCAAACCAGTGTGGTAAAAGGCTCGAAGTGCGCTTCAGATGCTCCTTTCGCGCACTTCGCACATGTCTTTGAACTTTTTGTTTAGGTTTTACGATTCGTTTACCTCACGATGTTTTCTTTCACCATTTGAGAGTACTGGTATAGCACACAAATGAAACTACATAATTACGAACAATAAATTAAATGAAAAGCGGCCAGCGACTAAAGGATGCTACCGTCATCTATATATATTAAAATCTGCACTATTTGCCTAAATACATGTTTTTAACTTAGTTTGGTAATTAGGGCTAGTATAAAAATGTATTGAACCTATTTTCAAGAAATAAATTTCATTTCATTTTGAAGAAATAAACTTCATTTTATTTCATTTCATATATCGATTTAAACACTCCTTAGATAATAATTATAACGGACATTTCACACAGCATCATCTGGCCCCAAAGTAAGCAGATACATAATTATATATATAAACACCCAGACCCGAGACAAATACTTGCAGATCTTACAAACATTTGTCCCACGGCGGGAATCGAACCCGCAACCTTTTGCGTTTCATCCGGACCTAAGCCCACTGCGCCACAGAGGTCGTCAAATAGCTGTTTCACATATACCTATTTTATATAAACATCCTAAAGAACTGAGACTGGCGGTTAGTTGATTTTTAACCGACTTCAAAAATGGAGTAGGTTCTCAATTCGTCGGAACCGATCTGGAAAATTATTTTTTTGTTTAAAAGAGTATACTTCCCATTAAAATTTTATCGAAATCGGTCAAACAGGTTTTAAAAGATCAACAATAATCTCAAAATTGTATATTTTTATATTTAATATTTCTTTAGTTTTTAAACTAAATTATTAGGTATAGACGTGCATAAAGTTATTACCGAAATTCATCCCCTAGACTTTTCAAAAGTCTAATCGCAATAAATTCAATGAAAAAATCTAGAACTGTAATGCCAAAAAACGTATGACTAGAATATATTATACGGCAAACATAAAAGTAACAGTTTTCTCTTCTCACGCTTACTACTAAAATCCTTTCCAAGGTGTTAGGTGTCTCATTCATTTAAATCTTGCCACAGTGTCCACTCAAAGTACCGACAAGACGTACCGGGGCCGAATTGTACCGGAGCCTAATCTCAGATAAAGTTTCTTACAAATAGGTGCTAACACTGCTTACCAGAGCCCAAGATCGCTTGAGATAGCGAACCTCGAAATCACCGAATACTCCATTCCATAGTATATTGATAAACGGTATTTCATCTCTTGAAAATAATATATACATTTTTACTTTTAAATGTATCAATAGAGCACTTACATGTAAGCTTCAACATATTGCATGGTTTTTTGTCCAGTGCCTACGACTTTTGTTATTATCTTCATAAAACAATCAACATCAACATCCTCTATAAATAATAAAATAAATAATACCGGACATTTCAAGCCCCAATGTAAGCAGAGCTTTGTTATGGGTGTGGTACCCAGTAGATGCAGGTAGATGCATGTAATACATAGACACCCAGAAAATATAAGGTGATGTTACAAGTTAAATCTCGTTAATTGATAAAAATGCGGCTCGCTACGCTCGCTAGTTACTTCAAGGTAGTTGTTGGTTATTTCGGGTATCTCTTTTGGAAAGATAAATTGGTTTATATCGCCAGTTAAGTGCTGTGTTGGGTCCCTTTTTTAACTTGTTATATGTGTTATGTTATATAGTTTTCTGAAGGGAGTCAAGTATCTGACTCTACAATATAATTTTGGAAAAGTATTTGATTATAGTCATATATTTACCTATGCAGACAACATTGCGGGTAGCAGCTAGTCTAATAGACAACTCAGTCATGTTTTACTTTTTTCTATAGAATATGTGTCTACCGCGTTACGTTTGCTGCTTGTGTTGTTAAAATGACAAAGATAGATCACACTTTAACGCCATGCTAACTAATTATCTGATTATAGGATAAAAGATATAACTTTAGTCTAATAAATTTATTTTTGACACAATTATTAATTAAAGAAAGCCAGCGAAAGGAAATGAGCAACTAAATAATGTCAAGGACACGCCAGTTGCAGTACTGTATCTCCCGACGCTGTGGTGTCAGTTTGCAAAACTTACAATATTGTTTAACAGATAACATCTGTAGCTAAACACTCAATGACCGTAACTGTACCTGCGTCCTGTGCCTCAATTTGTACTTGAGCCTGGATGACCAAACAAAAAAGTACACAGATCGACTTTAAACTCAAACAACATAAACATACAACTCAAATTGGAAAGAAAGAACTATCTTTTCTATGTATTTAAGCCAAAGCCAAAAGTAAATTTTAAAGTCGATGGTTTAGAAATCATTTTTGAATGTAGTTAACATGTTTCTCCCGTATTCGGATGCAGAGATAATATTTTCACTTAACACAATGAAAGTAATCCGTTAAAGTAGCCGACAGTATAATCATTTTTACAATTGTTAAACCAAACAAAGTCTCGGCCCTTTTATTTGGTAACAAAGGGTGAAAAATTGTTGTTGTATTATATATGTTAAATTACATTACAAAATGTATTCGCATTGACACTTCTGAGTTACTTGAAGTTCAGTGATGCAAAGTTATCAAATACCTGAAGTTTGTCATCAATGAAACCACTGAATACCAAAAGGAGTCAATTATAGATTAATAAGTCAATCTTTGGATTCAGTTGATTCAGATGATTCAATTCAGTCGTACGTTTGTCAATGGAGACCTTTGCCCAGTAGTGGGACACTATATAATAGAATAGAAAATTATTAGAAATATAATATAGATATATATATAGATAATATAAGTTTTTTTTTTCTATATAATAGAAAAAAAAAACATGTCAATGTTTTAAATATAAAAGATTCCTGTAATATTTAAAAACTAGCGACCCACCCCAGTTTCGGCACGGGTCTAATTCGGCTAATCTAATTCTAATTGTTCTGCTCGACTAATTTGAACAAATAGGTTAATATTTTTAATATGACTTAACTATAATATATATAGACATAGAGTCGCTGAGTTTTTGTGTTTTCATGTATAATTTTAGTGGGTAATAATGATTACTTCATTATTTCCCACAAAAATTAAACGTGTAGTACCTACAGTATTTTATGTATCATTAATTGTTTTCGCAGCGAGCGCCTATTAATGACTTTTATAGTCAAATTTTCGGCACCTTGGATTACATTATTTCGAATATCGTAGAGATCCTTTTTTTTTGGAAATAACGTATATCCCACGTTGCTCACTTATAATGTAGCTTTATATCACCACATGGTATAAAACAAAGTCGCTTCCCGCTGTCTGTCTGTCCCTATGTATGGTTTGAACTTTAAAACTACGCAACTGATTTTAATGCGGTTTTTTTTAATGGATAGAGTGGAAGGTTTATATGTATAATATAATAATATAATAATACATGCATAATTTAATAAATAAACACTAATAATTTTAGAGGTGTGGTGTCGTAAATAAACTCATATTTTTGCGCTTACATTGCAAACACTGGCTGAACTCTACGAGATAGATCAAAATAATGTACTTACAACAGTATTATATTAGGTTGGAGAAAAAGTCTTTTCGCATTATAGTATGTATGAACTTGTAATAAAATCTCTTTGGCTGTACTATTTGTATCTGGCTGGTTTTGGTATCATTAAAAGTTTAAATTTTAAAAGAACATAAATTCAAATTGGGAAAATGTGTGATTTTTATTTGTTTTTCGTACTGTCAAGATGAGTGAATCTAATGAAGAAATTCGATACATTTTAAAATTTTACTACAAAAAAGGTAAAAATGCAACGCAAGCCTCGAAAAAAATTTGCGATTTTTATGGACCTAGTGCAGTGTCTGTGAGAGTAGCACAAATTTGGTTTAAGCTTTTTCAACCCGGAAATTTTGATGTCAAAGATGCACGTCGCTCTGGTCGCCCTATTACGGATAAAATGGATATAATTTTTGAAAAAGTGGAGCAAGATCGGCATATCAGCAGTTACGACGTATCTGAAGAACTGGGAATTGACCACAAAACAGTTTTGGCGCATTTGAAAAAAACTGGGGACACAAAAAAGCTCGATATTTGGGTACCTCACGAGCTCACTGAAAGAAACCTAATGAACCGTGTACTCATTTGTGATTCTTTATTACGTCGTAATGAAACCGAACCATTTTTGAAGAAGCTGATAACTGGTGATGAAAAGTGGAATACGTACGACAAGAACGTGCAAAAAAGGTCGTGGTCAAAGGCCGGTCAGGCTTCACAGACTGTGGCGAAACCCGGGTTAACTCGCAACAAGGTGATGCTGTGTGTGTAAAGGGATTGGAAGGGCATTATTCATTATGAGCTGTTACCACCAGGCAGGACCATCGATTCTGAAATCTACTGCGAACAACTGATGAGACTAAAGCAAGAAGTTGAGAGAAAGCGGCCGGAATTAATCAACAGAAGGGGTGTGGTTTTCATCATAATAACGCTAGACCTCACACATTTAGCCTTTAGCCAATCAGCAAAAATTAAGAGAGTTTGGCTGGGAGGTGTTAATGCATCCGCCATATAGTCCTGACCTTGCACCTCCAGATTTCCACCTGTTTCGGTCTCTTCAGAATTCTTTAGGCAGTGTCAGGTTAACATCACGAGAGGACTGCCAAAACCACTTGTCGCGGTATTTTGTTCAGAAGTCCCAAAATTTCTATAGCAATGGGATCATGTCCCAACCTACAAGATGGCAAAAAGTTATCGAACAAAATGGTTTTTGAACAAAATGATACCTACATACTTTAGTTTAATTTTAACTAAAGCATGTAGGTACCATTTTGTTCGATAACTTTTTGCCATCTTGTAGGTAGGGACATGATCCCATTGCTATAGAAATTATGTAAATAAACTATATTAAAAAATATTTTGAATTTTCTTAAAAAATGCAAAGAAACTTTTTTCCCAACCTATTATACCCTCAAAAGGTCTACCAAAAAGTCCGCGCTGGTATATATATGTCTATCTCTTAGGGATAACCATTCTGTAGTTTATTTAGTATCAGCAATGCACCCGTGCGAAGCCGGGGCGGGTCTCTAGTATGTGTTATAATTATTAAAATTGGTTAAGTTGTTTTTGAGTTTGTCCATTACAAAGAAACTTACAAAAAACATATTTTTTAAATTATAATATTAGTTTAAAATAGGTTATATTTTAGATTTAAAAAAAAAATACGATATCAAATTATTGATCTCTCTCAACGAGCACAAAAGACTCACCGGGTTATAAATCTATAGTTTTCCTTGAATAAAAGGTTTCTTGACCGCAATCTGAACTGAACTAGGCATTCAACTTAGCATATCAAACCGACTTAGGTCATCTAAAAAACATATTTTATTTTTAATTGACACGATTGTGCAAAAAACCTATAGTTCTCTGCTTGTCTAACAGAAACTAGTCCAATGGTCCTAATCGTCTTGGGTTTTTATCCTTTGTTTATAGTTCAATGCCTTCCTAACTAAAGCCTTTTATTTCTTTTTAGCTTTGCAAACTATTTAGGTTAGACGGCCATTCTTTGTCTTATAACTAGTTATGCTAAATCGAGCGACAACCGAAAATTTGTATCTACAAAATAGTAGCCATACGAGATTAAAATAGGATCATAAATTTAAAATTAATTTAGTCATTGTAAAGGTAAAGCAGGCCGCCCCTATTTTGCATCGATAAAAACGTAATAACTAATGTCTCAATTTCGAGAAGACCTACGTGGGTCTGTGGGCAAACATACCGCCCAGGCTTGCACTTCACGAATTGCAATAAATTAATTACAACATGACAACGAAACGGTGAGAAGTTGTCACTGCGGGCGAGAAACGAGCGAGAACAGAGAGTAGCACCCTGCTGTTAGAAGACCTCACCGATCGGCTAAAGGTAGGCTCTGGTCGCTTTAGTCCCATCTTCCCTCTCTTTTCATTCTACAGTATTAGATAAAGAGGGGTGTATGCCGGCGAAGCCTTTGCGTTGGACATCATTTTTCACGTCTCATTCAATAACTCGATGCGTATGGAGATAGTGATCGTTTTGAAATATTTCGATGGGATCGTCACATTCCCAAGGATATGGTGTTACTTTGCGTGCGGAATGTTGGTGGCATTGTTCTGACATTGAACGTGTCCCAGCGTTCGGAAAAGTTAGCTGAGATTTTTGTACTTTTGCAAAAGTTATAATAATATACTCAGGGTTTGTTCTACTTAACCGATTTGAATGTGTTTCACTGTACAAGGTGCTACATAAAATGTAAGATCATAAACACAAAATCAGAATACCTTACAACATACTTGTCATCGGAACAACACAAAGTGGCAAAAGCAATAAACCGAAAGACCTGTCAGAATAAAATGTATTTCCATAAAAAATATCAGACGCATCTCGACAAAACACCTTAAAATTAAATCTAGAGTTATGCTCGCTCTGATATGAACGTGTAAGGTTTACTAACGCGCAATTTCATACTTTAGTGCCGATAAAAACGGGTGTGGTTGAGTTATACCATCATAAATAAAAATGTTTTTACATAAATAAGATTGTTTATATGATAGATCGAATAATTTGGGTGTAAAACCTAAATCGAGTCGAGAGAACTTTAGTTTGATTGGTTGAAGACGACATTGTAGTCGATTTGTTCAACCAATTATTGTTGTCGGTACAGAGGGTCTGTTAAAGGGTTTATTTTGAATCATTTATTTTATTAAGCGTAAAAAACATAAGAAAATTTTATTATAAAATTGCATACATTAACTTGTTAGTCATTTGTTCACGATGCTTTGATCACGTAGAGCTCAAAATCAAGAAATATTTGAATGTCATCTATTTATTGAATTAGAATTCTAAGAGGAAGCGTGTATCGTTTTTGGACGCAGGACATTTTTTATTATGTAGGTATTTTCGGAAAATCTATATTTACAGTTATATAATGTGCTTGCTAACCATCGGAACTAGCGCGTTTCTTACCTACTAGTCTTCTGCAGGTCATATCTTTGAATATTTAATGAGTTACAAAACAGACAATATCGCTGATAACGTAATGCATTTTTAAATGGCGGTCGACAATGTCCACAAACAACAGTACAATTATGATTATTTTTAGCAATAGCAACACGTTGCGAAGCAAACATTGCGCGCTCATAATATAAATTATTCTCGAGTTATTTTACGATTTTATTAGTAATTTTGGTGTTTTTATTTAATTAGAGCTAGAGTTATTGTCTTGGGTGTGAATAATTGGAATAAAAGTTTTGTGTTTCTTTGTGGTTCGAGCAAAAATATCCGTTTTATTATTTTAAATTAAAAAACACCATTTTATATTAATTAACAAATCACGAACGATAAGATACGACTTTGTAACATCATTCTTTTTCTTATTCTTTGTTAATGGTCTTAGATATACTAATGTCAATTTTGCCAGTGTCAAATGTTTATAGTTTATAGTCAGTTTGTTTGTTATTAAAGTCTTAGTCGATGGTCAATTGTCAATTCTAGACGTCACGCGGAATGACGTCTAGAATTTTCTTGGGATTCCTCGACGTTCAAATCATATTGCACCACAATACACATATAATTCAATTATCCATACCCATCCTGTGGTCACAATTTATTCATTAAAATTCCGCCAAGATTTCTGAATCAAACATGCAGTAAAACGGGTAAAAATAATGAAATTAGCAGAGCTATGTTACTCTATAAAATGACAGACGAAGAATCATCTGTAACATCATACCATAAACAATATAAATACTTGACATTGGCAGAATTGATATTATTATGACATATGCCATTAACAAAAAAGAGAATACAATTTTCTTGTGGCGTTGGTGTATATATAATTTAAACGATTAAACTATACATTTTGCTTTTAAACATTCAAAAAACTTTATAACTTAAGCTGCTTAAGATATTGAACTGTACTTTAAAAGCAATAGAATATATCACATTAGCATATGAAAAAGGCATCGCCTATTAAATAAAAATTGAAATCGATCAATATTAAACATAAAACTGGCATCAAATCAATTTAAGGTCGAAATCGATATAACTATTTGAGAGAAATGTCTCATAATTCTATACACCACTTGTCAAAATCGTTATACGTAATATTATGACAGTAAAAATGCATTCATTGAGACAATAGAGGGTTGGGGCATATTTTGACGTGATCCATTTATCACTGGCGATAATAATCACACGCACGGGCGAACGCTTTGGTTTGTTCATCCGACCGACACAAGGATATTCTGTTTAATTATTGTTTATTTAGGAAACACAATATAAAAAAGCTATCTACCTACCATTACAAAGGCGTAGAACATTCTAGTACTTACCTTAAATGACCTGATGGTGATAGAGAACTATTGCTTGGAGTAGGTTATATAATGTCAGTGAAAAACTATACAAAAAGTTCAGTATACATTAATTATAAATATACACGTGAAAGCATTTAATTACAACAAATTAAGCCTTTGAGTAATATTGCAAAATATATTCGATTATAGATATATTCGATTCGGGTTCGATTCCCGCCGCGGGGCAAATGTTTGTAAGATCTGCAAGTGTTTGTCTCGAGTGTTTCTATGTATAACTAGCTTCTGCCCGCGGCTTCACACGCATAGTACCTACATACATAAAAAGTAGCCTATGTCCGTTTCTAAGGTACAATCTATATCCGTACCAAATAATAGATGCAAAAAAAAAACGATTGATCCGATCGCTACCAAACATCACAGGATGATCCGATCGGCCAAGTATGTCATTGAAATCGGTCCAGCCGTTTCAGAGTCTTTATGGAACATACATACACTTCGCCTTTTATAAATAGTACTAGCCTAGTATAAATGTAGTTTAAACAGTCATGTATGATTGATGTATTGATCTGCTTATTTTGAGGCTAGATGATGCGTGAAATGTCATGCAATATTTATTATCTATAATAATAATACTTGACGCAAAAACTTTGTACCACTTTTTACGAAAATTGCGCGGACGTAGGAGTATGAAATTTCGCACACTAATATAATAACTATATATTTTTTTAAAATTATGCTTGTAAAATACATTAATTACAAATTATTAATGGTCGAATTTTAACCAGAGTGCGACCACTAAATATAATTATTATAATACAATGTTGATGTTAGGCGGCATCGCACGATACGCCTGGTGACGTAAAGACATGTCTCGGGACGTTTTGTCACCAGAAAGTTCATAAGGTGAGCCATTATCACAGAACGGAGGTATACTAATTTAACTGACAGACATTTTAATATATTAGACGCTTTTATAACGTGTTTAATACGTGACCGTCTTTAGGAAACCGCTTCTAATTTTAACAAAAGAAGCAAGAACATTATCTTTAAGACCGTGTTCGTTTAGAATACAAATGTATTATATTGGCGATTATGCTATATATTATTACAAGATAGCTTTTCTGTTACAAAATATTTGGACAAGGGTTTTATTGGGAGTAATATGATATTTTCGAGATCTGAATTTTGTTTTTTAATTTTATGTTTATTGTGCTATGAGGAAGGACTGCAAAATTAGTTTTGGTAAAATTAGGTTTCGTAGATTTACGTTACTTAAATAAACTCAAATTATATTTTTAACTATTAAAATTCATTTCACGGCATCTGGTAAAAACAACGCGTGACCAAAGTGCAGGCTCCAATCTTGTCCAGCGTCTTAGCATTGCCATTCAACGTGGCAATGCCGCCAGTGCCTTAGGGACACTGCCCTCGGGCAGTGATCTGGATCAGTTGAGCTATATATAGATCATTTTAAACGATTCTTAGATAGCTTAACTGTTTCACATGTATTAAATTATAAAAAACGAATCTTCTTATCGTGTCACTCGTTGCACTTGGCACATACCATCAGACTTTTTAGGTTCTACGACATGCCGGTTTCCTCACGATGTTTTCCATCACCGTATGAGAGTATGCGCTCTGATGCGCGACTTGATTCGAACCCACGATTTTAGAAACGGAAGGCCACAACCAATAATAAACCACCAGCGTTCTCAAAAAAACGAATGAGGAGGAGGCTCGTGCTGTGGCTTTGCTGCCCAACAATAACAATACACACTTGCTGTACGAAGATTTGTTAAGCACTCCTGCTAGTAAGAATGCATGCATAATGTCAGAGTAGCACAACGGGCAATAGAGCGCTCTTTGCTCGGAATAGCACTATTGGATGACATACCCAATGTTGAAATTAGACATCGGACCAAAGTCGTGGCCGTGGGTTTGCAGATCACCAGGTTGAAGTGGAAATGGGCGGGACACTTGGCAAGAATTGATAACGGGAGATGGACAAAGGCGGTAACGGATTGGTGGCCAAGGGATGCTCAACGGCCAAGAGGCAGACCACCCGCCCGATGGTTGAACGATTTAGTGAGCGTTGTTGGGTACCACTGGATGAGACTTGCTAGGGACCGGAAAGAGTGGCATAATAAAGAGGAGGCATATATCCAGTAATGCGTATGATGACTGATCATGATGACTACTAGATGGAAGAACGTTCGGAATGCTAATTGCTTTAAGTTAGAACAGTGTTGTTCATGTTCTGGTTAAAAAATAATTTAAGGATTAAGGTATATACATATAAATTTGAATAAATTAAGCCAAAGCGCAATCGTGGACGCTTTTGTGTCTTGTGTCAGATACAAGCTACCGATGAATATTTGATTTCTTTAGAACCAGTATGAAATCATCCACTCCCTGCGCATACGTAAACATTTTTGTGTCCAGTTAACACATACTCATTGACGATCAAAAAGTGTTCAGTGTCGGTAACTGGAAACTAAAAATCGTCAGTTGAAGACAAGCAATATTAACAAATATCTTTACAATTGTACTGAGCTGCGCAAACGAATTGTATTGTAATTGTACAAGCAACGAATTGTACCAGTGGCCAGTAGTAGCAACGGGCGACTGGTTCCGATCACCGCTACAGGACCCAGCAACTACGGTTCCCTGTGATGGTGTGCCATGTTGGCATCAAAAAGGGTCCACGTTTGCGCAGCGCCTAACAACCACTGCTGCATTTGTCAAAATGTATATATGTCAAAAAAGTACTTACATACCTTGGTGACAAAATTCATCGGCTGTTTGAACACCTCTGTCATACTTAACATCTACTTCCTTACTACCTTTAAACGATTCACACAGGTGCCTACGTAGTTCTAGCAACCATTTAGTAACAAAGAAATATAGAAAGAAAAGTTTATTTTGTGTTACATTTAGATAGCATATAAGTACTTATGTACTAACGAGTAGGTAAGGAAGTTCACAGCAAAATCGGTCGTCACTCAGCATAGAATATAATAGCATGCGCATCGGCACTGTGGTGGCGCTGTCATCGTGTACCATCATAATCGCAAAATTAATGTGTACATACAATAAGTGCAGTAAAAACTTAAACAAATAAAGTTATGCCAATTTAACTAAAATAAAGATTTATTTACATAAATAATTACAGAAATGTACAGAATAATATACAGTAATATAAAATACATGTGAAACAGTTGAGCTATCTAAGGACCGTCTAAAATGATCTATAGATAGCTCAACAGATCCAGATCACTGTCAGAGGGCAGCGTTACCAAAACACTGGTAGCATTGCCATGTTGAAAAGCAATGCTAATAAGCTGAGCCAGATAGGAGCCAGCTCTTGGCTCACGGAATGTATCTACCAGACGCCGTGAAATAATTTTGAAAAAGCGGTGGGCTCCTCCTTCTACTATGATACAATATTAAAACTCAAATTAAATAGAAATACAACAGAAAATTACACAAAAATATTTAAGGATAACAAAAGAAAATACTTATACATTCAAAATTTTAGTTTAGCAGCTTAGCGCACTCATTTATCAAAATAATTTATTGAAATGTTCATCGCGCTAAGGTGCGTTTGAATCAGGTAAGTTCAGAGATTGCAATAAATGTAATATTTCGGATTTCTCAGTTGATCTAATCTTGTTATCTGCGGCGGCGCCGCGTGTTCGAACAATTGGTGTTGCTGTGAGTGGCTGAAATGTGGTGTTAGCAGCTGCTTGGCCGCACGTGGACAGGTGGGGTACGCTCTGCACATGTTGAGATTTGTAGCTTTAGTGTCATTGAGATTGGAGGATAAGTTTGATTATGTTGTGACTATAATTATTGCTTTACATGCTGCATAAATTATTATTTATTTACAGATACGTATAGAATGGACAAAAGATGTAATGGAATGGAATGGAATGGAAAAAGACAAATGGGACGTCAAACCAGGAGATGGGAAGATGACTTACCAAAGGATAGAGAATATAGAGACATAGAGATGTGAAAGCAATTAGGAGAGGCCTATGTCGAAGGACAACCTTACCAACAAAACGGTGACTGAAGAATGTTTTTTTTTGTTTATTAAACTAGATTAAAAAATAGACAGTTAAAAATTTACTGTAAATTATTCGGCGAATAAAGGTTTTTAATATCATTATTATTAAACATTAAATAGATGGAAAAATATTTAGTACTATTCCGCCAATCTATTCCCAAAGAGTTAGAAACGCATGCACCTCCCTCCCGCCCGCAATTGAAATTGGGCGGGAGGGAGGTGCATGCGTCTGCATCGTGTCTAACTCTTTGGGAATAGATTGGATTAGATTTAATGTTTTGTAATGGATTTCCGCAAAGACACGCCTGAATCTATTATCTATCATTATTATTATTATACGTATAGAATAAGTACAGATACCTAAGTTTGTTTTTATGTTGCCTACAAATGTATTAATAGGTACTTGTGTCAAATTATGTTATAAGATTCTGTTTGAAGCTCTTACTAACTTTCTTAATATGTTTCTCATAAGTGAAACGTGAAACGGTTGAACGTATAATCTATAATATAGAATTGGTATGCTGGTTGAATATGGAGTTTTGTAGAACAATTATATAACAATTATAAGGACAGTATTAATGTAATGTAGCTCAACTGCCATAGGGCGGCATTGTCCTATGAGAGACTTTGATGGAGCCATATAACTGAAAAATTGTGTTACTTGTTTTATAATCTTGTCTCTAGAAATACATACATTGATGAATTTATTGATACATATATATTTTTTTATAATGTCATTGCAAGCTAAAAAAAAAAATTAGAAATAGGTGAATGAATGTGCCAGTTCCAACTAATTTTAAACGATAAAAACCAGGTGATTTAGAAAAAAAACACAACCAGACACTTTAAATATATCCGCAGCAAATATCAAAAAAGCGCGTTGATGTCTTCTGTTCTTAAAAATGAATGATCCATACAAAAACTCAAAAAACTGTACTTAAGTGAAGCGAAAAAAACGAATTTATGTTCTAATCGGATGGTCAATTCAAGACACAACGGGAATTTTGAAGCGAAGCAAAATACTTTAATCATAATGACCACAAACCAGGTGGTAGAGCGTAACAATACAAGTACGTTCAGCAACTGACTCAAAAAAACTTCGCCAACATCAACGGATATGCCACCAACGAGCCTCCTTCAAAGCTGCCGCGAATTCCTCCGCATATTGTGCGATATCCTGTCCAAGTCATAAATAACCCTGAAACGATCGACACGTCATCCTTCCCGCACAAAAACCTTCAATTTGACGTCTAAATTATTGCCAAAGCGCGTTTCAGCAAGCGAACCGCCCTCGCCAACCCCCGCGCGAACAAACCCCGCGCCAACAATAGCAACACCGAATACATCAGATAAAAGAATTTTCAAAACAAACTCAAAATACTAAAGCGTTTGACACGAGCATCCGCTCTGCCGCAAAAAAGCGTGACCAATCGCACCGGGAAATTGGACCTTACGTCAATATTTTGAGAGGCTCGTTCGTCATGCCGCCGCACGCGCTTTGATCCCGCATAGAGTTCAATAGCGGTGATTATAGGCGCCTGTGAGATTGGTTGAATTGTTTTTTTTCTACGCTGCCTTCATCGGTCATAGAAACTAAACGGCATACTACTGTAAAAGAATATACAATTATTGGGCTTTGAATAGTTACAGCGGGGGTGAAGTGCCCATAAATTGTTATTTTTTCTGCCTATCTCGGTTTGAATGTTCGAAATCTTTTTAGAATCATAAACGCTCTTTTGGTGGATTGTGTGAAGGGAGGTGTTGGGGAATATACTGTTTGGTAGAATACACTATTTGCTAATTATACGCTTCAATATTTTGGGACATGGTTGATCAAATCATTGGTTACAGTTTACTTTTAGAATTAGAATGAAAGCCTTCTTAATTATAAATGCGAAAGTTAATGTGGATTTATTTATGTGTTTTATGTTTTTGATTAAAAACATAAAACATTTTTGTTTTGGCTCAATCACACCGTAACGGCTGAATGGATTTGGATTAAACTTAGTAGGTATAGATGTAGTCTGAAATCTAGAATAGGATATAGTTTACTTTTTTATATAGTCACCACGTGTGTAAAGAGACAGGCAGAACCTAAAGATAAATAAAGTTAAATCATGCAACTGCATGGGTTGCAAGTATTTTTGAACCAAATACCTCTAGTTAAAATCATATGTAATGGAAATACTTTATAATCTTAATTATTATACATAACATAGACCAACCTTTTAAAATGTAAGCAAAGCAAGCATAAAATACCTACGCGCTTTGAGTAAATAACCCTAAAAATAAATGAGGTTGCAAAAAAGTATTTATTCAAAAATTCAAACCGAAAGATGGAAGTCTTGGAGAAATCTTCACCCCTTGTCTCTGGCCATTCAAACCCTTCCTTTGTCTTTGGTTTCCGATTCGCTAGGCTTCGTAACATCTTCATTGAGAGGTGTTAATAGCTGCTGCTCATTATACGAGTGCAAAGCGTGATCATAAATTTGTCCGTTCAAGGCTATACAACAAAAGGACCAAAGTGTCGTTCAGTCCCAAAGTCGATTTTACAAGAGGCTGACTGTGACGCGCGTGTGGGCCTGAGCAGAGGTTATGTTAGTGTAGATAAGACTAGATTTTTGTTACTGAATTTCACAACACTGGTTCAAAATAACTAGTGACACGTGGAGAAATAAGTACCTGAATGTAAAATAAACAATATATATAAATTTTACGCATTATTCGCAAAATAAAAATAACCTGTTTGTCCAAGATACAAACTATATCATTACCAAATTTCAACAAGATTCGTTCAGATGTTTAGTCGTCAAAAGGTAACACAGACAGACAGACAGACAAACACACACACATTCATTTTTAAAATATCAGTATAGATTAATACATAGATAAGATTTTATTACGTGCATTATGTGTTTATCTGTAATTGAAATAGCATACTCTGTGTATCTGACTTCTATTCTAAATAAATAAATATATATAGCCTTTAGTAACAGCTTAATAAAAAAAAAAGTACTTACCGCTGTAAATTGTTAAAACACAAACCAAATATTAAACCGCTAGTTTTAAAAATTGAACCAATCTCGAATCTACACTAAAATAAAACATCAGTGACATAATACTACGTAATAACCATAATATGATAATTTGACAATTTGAACTATAACTAAATCTATAATAAGTGCCGAACCCAAGTACCTACACTGCTTGGAAGCCATGGAGCAAATTAACGTTGTGAGCCAGAACGCTTCTTTATATAGCCCTTAAGTAAAAGGGAATTTCCTTATTATTAATATAATTTTAATTTTAATTACTTCGATGTAGGTACTTATGATTTTAATCACCTACTCTCAAACTGTAAGACGAAAGTAGATACCATCCGGAAACTAGTATGTCTATCAAAATATTCAAAAATAAATGACACCGACTAATATTGAATTGTAAAAAAAACCCGCTTGTAATTTTTTATAAAACCAATCGAAAAAAAATACCACCATTTTTTTTCTTATCCACACTACTACAACAAACTCAAATCTCAATAGGTCACCACCACTGTCCTCATGAATGGGTGGTATCGTCGCGGGCTCTTTACAACGCTCGTTTTGTACGGAATGCTGTAACAAAAAAGCCTTAGATACACACAATGATACTTTTACAATTTGCAATCACCTAACATACATATTTTGAATTATAAACTTTAATGCTTTGAAGATAGAGTTTACAGAAATTTTAAAGTTGGTTAGTGTTTTTGGGTTTACAAATAAAATAATCTAACTAACAAGATTCGGTGGAGTCAGGGAGGAGTTTGTTCTACGCTTTATTAATTATGTCTAATTAATTTTGGGTCGGATCGTCTGATCCGCCATTTTAGACATTTTTAAAACGGTGTGCGAATTGGTTAGTTGTTCGATAACAAGATTGTTTATGAAGTTTGTAACTAATGTCGAAGTGTGGGAATTTTTAATAATGTTATTATGATAAGTTATTTACTTGATTATTTGAACGCACTTTTCTTATTGCTATTCGGCAATGATCGGAATCAGATGAGCTATTTATAGACAGTTTTAGACTGGTCTATGATAAATTTCTTTACATGTATTTTATTATGATTATATACTATATAGCGCCACAGGAAAACATTTAAAGCTCTATCGATGCGTTTTAGAAAAATGCAAATAATATTTCGCGAATATTAACCTAACTGTGACAATACACCAAAACCACCTTTGAGTTGCCGATGGCTTTCAACAGGCATTGGGAAACGGAGCGCCTCTGGTTCCGTTTCCTAACGCCTGGGGAAAGCTTTCCAATGGCTAACACCGGCAAAGCCTGTCAATCTACGCCTTCTTCACCCCGTCTGCGTCCCACATTCGCATTTTTGCCCCGTCCGCCTCCTGCTAAGTGTCCTATACGCCTAGACAGGTTTGACAGGTTCATGAAGACAGTCCAATACGTGACCCTTTCCAAAAAGGCTCTATCCCAAATTCCAAGAAAGAGCTTCTTGTAGCCTTTCAGTCCCAATACTTCCCTGAAAGACTAAAACCCCGCTCCGTTACGCTAGCGCGCATTTCAACGCTCGAGGCCTCAGTTACCAACGTGATCTTGTATTTCGCGTATTTCTGTCCAAAAACCTTGACATATTTCCAGCCGTGACCCCGACCTGTTACCCCGACGTAGTGACCCAGGTATACTGCAAATGGCGGTGCAGAACGTAACTCTTTAGTGGCTCTTTATAGAAACGCTGCACGAACTTATCTCAGATCACCGCCACACCCTCCTTCAATTTACACTTTGCCAAAACCGTGTAAAATAGGGTTCAAAAGTATAAACACAAGAAAACTCTCGAGTCTATCCATTCTCTACACTTGGATAGAACCCCAGACGACATACAGTCCCCGATAATATAACCATTGCATCCGACTTTCTGACAAGCAATGTCACTACAGCTCTTATTGATTCATCGAAGGAGGTTCCGGCTACGACTGACAGCCAGTGACGTGAGACGATTGATTATGGAAAGACCGTAGCAACAAGACATTACAGTTCTTGGCCCACAGCCCGTAATTATCAAAAACTACGATCCCTTCAAGACGAAGTTCGGAAACGCATCAGCAATTACCGTAACCAAGAGTTTGACAATTTGTTCTCAAGTATCAAGCCAAGCTACCTCTAGCTTACTGGGAATTAAATAGGAAAAGGCCTCGAAGGTCTGCCTGACCTATTGCGTCTAAGCTTAGTGCTCTCCCAGCTCATGTCCCTATTGATCTGTTTATAAATGTTTAAGTAAGTTAGTAGAATAAGGTAATGCCGACAATAAAGATAAACGAAATAATTAAAATGATACTATCCATTTAAGGGATCCGAAGTCCACTGGGAAACCTGGTTTCGCTATCCGTCGCTTCCGTCTGTCCGCCCCTAATCAAAGCTTTTCCTCATATACTATTAGTCTTCTCGAAATGAAATTTTGCACAGTAATATTATATTAGTAGCTGTTACAAAGTTGTCAAGTAAAAACTTTGAAAAACATTTGTATGGGTAGTGGGACATCTTGGGGAGGTACCGAGTTATAAAGTAGGGTTGTTTTTTTTACCTCGTGTGGCCTGTTGTTATATAGCTGTTTTAAAGATATAACGAGGTTTCTTGATCAGTTTTTCGATACAGATATTTGTCTAATAAATATAAAGCATTAAAATAGGAATTTTTGATAGAGGTTAGTGTCGTCGTCGTCGTCGTCGTCCCGCTGTTTGTACAAACCAAAACCAATATATTTTCCAAATAGTTGGATATACAATGAAATTATTAGGGTGTTTATTACGGCTAGGCTTAACCTAATTTTGACAAACAGTCTGATTTATAAACCTTAATAGAAAAAACTTTTTTTTTTGTTTGAATTGGTTTGGGACCTTTTTGCTGGTCATTCCTATACCTATTAACTTCAAAAGCTTTCACTGTGCGTGGTAGGACACACGTATAGCTTTTTTTTAATTTGTTTTACATAGAACCTGCTTACTGATACACATTTATCAGTATTATTTATTTATTTACAGAAATAATTTCAGAAATGTACAAAATAATATACAATACACGTGAAACAGTTGAGCTATCTAAGGACCGGTGAAAACGATCTCTATAGATCGTTTTATCTCTATAGAGCTATATATATAGCTCAACTGATCCAGATCACTGCCAGAGGGCAGCGTTCCCAAGATACTGGCGGCATTACCACGTTGAATGGCAATGCTAATACGCTGGGCCAGATAGGAGCCAGCTCTTGGGTCACATTTATCAGTTAGTTACTGTATTTTTATCTATTGAAAGTATACAAATTCAATGAGTATATTAAACGATTAAACCTATGTTTTTCAAATAAAAACTATCTATATATTTTGTTGGATGTCTTTCTTTTTTTGACATACATCGGTGTCACTGTGATTTCACACGTCCATAGTTAAATAAGCACAGAAAAAACTAAACTATGCAGAGAAGATTCATTTCAATCGTACAATATTCATACTACGAATACACTCTTGACCATACGTAAGCCAAATTGACCCTTATTACCAACAAAAGACAGCTCAAAATAATTTGATTCTAATATCAAGACAAGGAGCCTTTTAGACTATAAAATATGTAATTTTCTCGCATATTGAATCTCAATCCAGTGTAATAAAGTTGATTTTGGTTTGAATGTTAGTGGAAGCTAATATCAAGTGACATAGCATGCATTTATAATATTTCTTGGGCCATTGTGAACGGTCGCCAGGCCGGCGCCATAGCATCCGATTCCATGTTGTTGTTAGGGACCTCAAAATTCCTTTATCCTACTAATATTATAAATGTCGGATTGTGTAGATGTTAGCAGATTAGGGTGAATAAAAGAGTGAGCAAAGCTTTGAGTGGAAGTTACTTTCAGATAAAAGGTTTTATACATAAGTATTTTTGTACCCAGTTTAGATTATTTGTGTAATTTTTACAATATACATATTTGTGTAAATTTTAAAATATACATATTTGATCACAAAGTAGTTAATATATAAATAGCTTCAAGGTAATAGTGATTTATTAGCTTTCGATACTTATATTTATGTACTAGTTAAAGCAAAAAAAAATTAAAAAACAAGTGGACAATGCACACAGCACTATTTATCTTATATAATGGTGACTAGATGACTGATAGAATACATCTTTTTAAATACATACTTAAGAAGTTTTTTAAACTTACGCGATCAGATTATTATAAATAATAGACAGAGTGTAAACCTGTCGAAACATCGGGAAAAATAGGTAAATAAACGCGATAAATACCCGTAAATATTTATAATAATACATAATTATGTTACTATTATTTAATATAACATTTATACGAGTAAAAATCTATCGTTATATATATTTACAAAAATTATCACAGAAATGTAAACAATAATATAAAATACATGTGAAACAGTTGAGCTATCTAAGGACCGTTTAAAACGATTTATACATAGCACAACTGATCCAGATCACTGTCTGAGGGCAGCGTTCTCAAGACATAATTAATACTCGATACAAAATATCGAATAATTTTCTTTGACCTAATATTTAAACCGACTGTTTAGACCAAAATTTTGACTTTTTTAAACATATTAAAAACAAAAAAAATTGTTGCGAAAATAATTGCACTCAAGAATAATCCATACTCAAATTATCCAATACATTTCATTCACAAAACGCAGCTTTTTGCGTGAAATTTGATACAATGATTGAGATAAACAATTAAACTGTCGATGTAAATTTACCTTTACAATAGAAACACAATGATTTAGCTATCAAATTACTTTCCGGCTTACAGCTAATACAGATTTACATCGGACTAGATTGTATTCAAAAAATAACTAAGAAAGTAAGGGTAATTAAAGTTATTATGAATAAGATTTTATTCTAACGCAAAAATTATATAAACAACTCAAAAAATAATTATATACCTGTAATTATATACTCCATCAGGTTTTTAATGACAATTTCAATAGCGCGGTTTCTTATCCGTTAATGTACATAAGATGAAAGAAGTAAATAAGATAACATAAGAGAAGATAATGTTTATTTACCAAATAAAGTTCACATACTTATTACAAGTTACTGGTGATCCCCGCACTAGGCCAGGCCTGCATCGCGGGAGATCGGTCAATCAAAACGTAAGACAACGCTGAAACAATAGTAAACTAAACTAAAGAAAACTCAGCATCATCAAGTCCCAAAGTAAGCAGAGCTTGTGTTAAGGGTACCACATGACTGATATACCACTTGTATACTATTTTTTTTGTGAATAAATACATTATTATACATATAAACTCCCAGACCCGAGACAAATACTTGCAGATCATACAAACATTTGTCTTGAATTTGGGAATCGAACCCGCAACCTTCTGCGTTTTAGCTGGACATGGCCCAAAGAGGTTGTCAAAAACTATAAAAAAACGAAAAACCAAAACTACGATAACATTAAATACAATACAAATAAGTGCGGTGTAGGGAGATTGCATACAAGGGACTGTAGTAGAGGGTTCCAAGTTTCAACCCCTCTTTGCTCGTTTCACTGAATTTAATTAGATAAACGAATGCCGCTTCTTTATACAATAACCTTTCCTTATAGACCACCGAGAAACGTGCCAAAAGAACACAAACACCAAAAAAATAGAGCACGGCAGCCTAACAAAACAGTCCTGTTGTACAAATAAAAAGAAAAAAGTAATGTCACAGACTATATTCACACGAGCACAGATTATGAATCAATTAACGCGGGCAAAGTAAACTTGCTTGGGAACGAAACCTTTGCGTGTTTATTTATTTTCACTGTGTTATAAAAGGATTTTCGTCTTTAACTGCAAGGACTATAGTTTAAAGTCGAAAGAGATTGGTTTTGAGAGGTATAATTGACCACACAAGGGTTGACTTGAAGGTTTAAATCATCAAGTAAAGAAGAATGAAAGAAAAAAGCAAATACAAATAACTACATACTCTGGCTGGCAACGAAATTGAATCCGCAGAAAATCTCCGTTTTATCTTAGCCGTTACTGATAGTGGTCGAGAACCGGGTTAAATAGCATAAAATGCTGAAGGAAACTCAAAATGTTGTCAAAAGATCAAGCGGCCTTAGGCGTATTGCTAAATCAATAATTTTAATTAGAAAATATTATGTCATAATACACATGAAAAGTTCTCAAGCCATTCATTAAGTAAACAGACAGTCAATGAAACTTATTTGCATACAGTGAATCATGTTTAGAGATGGCGCATGGTACGAGGTTGTAGGCTCGTGCGCATGTTACGAGTTAGTGACGCATACTTTTTTCCACACGAGATAATATAAAAAAAAGTCTGCTTTCATATTCATGATACAGCGACAGAAAAATAACAAAATTTGCTCGCTCTAGATGGAAAATATGATTCACCACGATACTATCAAATCAAGGCAACCCGCATTACGTATGGAGTTTTTGCACAATTACACGGAGTCACCATCAACATTATCCATTTGTAAGGCCTATTTCATCCGACATCAATTCGTCATCAGTTTTTTGCGCTTGCATTTCGCACAGTGACTCATTTTGTATGGTGCAGATGCTGTAACTCAACCTTGGTGTATCGGAAATTCGGAACTAAGAAACAATGGGAGCAGATATTCGCTGGTTTCCTGAATAGTGGTTAGTCATGAAGTTCTCAGAATGAGGCCATACCCTTTCGATAGATCTCTGAATCTAATTACCGAATGGCAAAAATATTATAGTCACTATCGAAATAACATGTCTAACATTTAGAAATCACTCGTTAACTACACCACTGTCTGCAAGAATATTTTGCTAAGAAATAAGCGGATATTTCCAAGATCGGATCTCCAAAAATAACCAATGACAAGTTCATTAACTCTCTATAAGTAACATAAATAATCGATGACGAGACTCGACTAAACACGTTGAGGAAGAAAATGAAAATGAAAGTATATCAATATTCCTTTGATATTAGGTTAGGATTAAGACTATTTTGAGTTTGATGCTTGAAGTCTTCGAATGAATTTGCCAATGTTTAAAGAAATATATAATACTGGCAGTAGGTATTTTTTTTGTTTTTTCCATAGTACTGGCTAGAACCTTTTTACGATTGTGTGTATCATAATAACTCGCTGCAATTACGTAAGCAAACCCTAACCTATCCTATGAATACTAATGGTGAATGTTTGTGTAGATGTTTGAATCCATATAAAATTTTCTAGATATATGGATAAATATAATCTTTCTGGAATAATATGGAGCAACTTGACAGACTATAAAATGGTATTGAAGATGCAGAAACGTGCTATTAGAGTACTGGCTAAGGGCAAATTCAGGGATACTTGCAGGGACCACTTCAAATATTGACCGCGACATCTGTTTATATAGTGTCATCAAATATGTATGGCAAAAGATCATCATGTTCAAGGTAATAGATAGTGAAAACAATCGAAGTAACAAACCTCAAATGTGCTTGGAGACAACGAAGAATATGCTGAATTTAACCACAAAACAACCTCAGGGTATCGGCCTGAGATTATTTAACAAACTCCTGACATATATAAAACTGACGACCGATGAAGTTTAGCTTAAACATTACATTAACAATTTTAGTGATTTTTTTGCAAAATATTATATTATATGATCATTCAAAGAATATATAGAAAGTAACATGTAATGGATACCGTAATTTCCCTTATCCAATTGCCAATTTGCCAGTTATTTGATTTTATCATGATGCCTATCATGATCTATTTTTAAATTATATTTTATCAATTGAACAATTGGTAAAACTGAATTAATGAATTGATTTACCTCTACAGCGTAAATGGCGTGTTTCTTTGTGTTTCAGGTGATCACTCTTTCACAGGAATCATTCTCAGGCTTACATTGCCCTTTTTTGGCTTTTGATGTCATCTAAGATTCGCATTCCATGGGTCTTAATTTAATCCTTACTAATATTACAAATGCGAAAGTAACTCTGGCTGTCTGTCTGTCAGTCTCGCTTTCACGTCAAAACTACTGAACCGATTTAAATAATATTTGTTATACAGATATTCTAAAGCCTAAGAAATGACATAGGCTACTTTTTAATTGGGAAAAAGTGTTTTAAACGGTTGAAAAGGGGGATGAAAGGTTGTAGGAAAGTATTGTCATTTTCAGAACTAGAAGCATTACATTTTAGGCTGTTGATTCCTACTAATATTATAAATGTGAAAGTAACTCTGTCTGTCTGTCTGCTACGTTTTCACGTCTAAACCGCTGAACCGATTTTGATAAATTTTGGTATAGAGATAGATGGGACCTTGGAGAAGGACATAGGCTATTTTTTATATAAGTAGCGTGCGTGCAAAGCCGCGGGCAGCAGCTAGTCTGGGAATAAATATTCCGTGCGATTCCTACATACTTATAAGTAGGTAAGTACATACTGGTAATTATTCTCTTGTCATCGCCTAGAAAACATCTTACAAAAAAACATTAAAATATGCCGTGACAAAAAAGTGTCACAGAATTTATTTATTGTAGATGATTGCCGATCAATGTCAGTAGATCCAGATCCATCCATAGTGGATCTAGTGAGATATTTTTTTCTCTGTAGATCGGTTTCCCAATAATTTGGATCTGACGAGAATTTTTATAATTAGATCTAATAGATCTATTTATAAAGTAACGGTAAAATTTATTGGATCTAATCGATCTTGCTTTGCTCGCTAGATACTGGACTGGACATAGTACAGGTAAGTAGAGAAGATACCATTTCTACTTACTTTCGCAGACAGCGTCACGGGTAACTGCTAGTAGGTATTTAGTACTCGTATTTACACATAAAAAATGAAAAGGTTGACATTGAATTTAGACTTATGAAAGCTTACGAATAATGGAAAACCCTAAAAGCAATCACCAAGGTAACTGAACTGTAAAAACCCTAGGTGTTTTAATAACGCGCTATGCGAATCCGGGTTAGGTACAAATTACATAACAAAGCTTTAACTAATGGAGATAAGGTCCAAAACGAGTGGTAACTTGCCAAAGCTCGTAATATGTAATTGTCGCTATTGGCAAGTGGCACAGGTGACTCAGAGTTCATTATTGTAATTTGTCGTGAGAAATGGCAAAAGATCTGACGAAGAAGAATTTTACTCCTTCCGGCCTAGTCTTGGCTCCAAAAGTTCAATTGGAAGTTCTGACCGTGACACAATTTATATGAGAGATAAACATTTTAAGATTAGTGATTATATATTTTGGAAATTGTTTCAAGTCTAAAATAGTGCACCTATGTAAATAAACCATTGAAATCTCGTGATAACCAACTTTGTTTACATATATCTTTATTTTCTTTAAGAATGTTTATGTAAATCAAAAGTATTGTTTTTGTTTTTAATGGCGCAAATTAGCCTTGATTTGATAGGGAGCTTAAAATATGCTCTAATATGGAGGCCCTTGATGGGGCCTTTTGAAGTCGAGACCCAGGGTCCGTGGGCAAGAGGAGCCCATCGCGTTTTCATTATTATTTTACGGCAACTAGTAGAAATATCGCGTGACCCAAGAGCTGGCTTCTATCTAGCCCAGTGTATTAGCATTGCCATTCAACGTGGCAATGCTGCCAGTGTCTTGGGGACGCTGGCAGTAATCTGAATTAGATGAGCTATTCATAGATTCCGTTTTCGATTTCGTTGTTTTCGTTTTGAGCGGTCCTAAGATAGCTTAATTGTTTCACATGCATTTTACATTGCTGTATGGATTTATTATTATATATTATTTTAAACATTTCACGTTTTGTGTTTGTTAAATAAAACGATCTTATCTTATTTTATTCATATTTACATTTTGCCTAGAAGGTTCTACTACCCTTAAACATGTGTTTCAGAAATCAATGTCGTCGCCATTGTATTGGATTAACTACTTAGCAATAATTTTATATAAGTTAATTATCTTGTATTATATACGATAAACAATAATATTCACAAACCTACCGATAAAGCTATGGCAATCACATTAAATATATTTTGTATATAGATACAGCATTGCACCATGATCAGAGATACTCAATACCTGTTGATCCCGCTCTTTATTTCTGACCCTCCTCTGAACAATCTTTTGCATGTTTTGATGGTTTTAACTGAAGACCAATGTCTTAAAACAAAAGCTTTTATGTAACTTTTATTTGTTAAAATGGTTAACACTCTAAAAAAAAACCTTATTTATGGATCATAGCATCAAAATAGTTATACTGGTCACCAATTACACCAATTTACAATATTAGTGAATACTTATAGCGGTTCCTTTAGGTATATTAATGTTAAAATATCTCCGTTAACTGCGCGATAGCTGAAGCCGAGCCAAGGGTTGGCAGCCACTGATGAAAGGCATGCGTCGAGTTTCCTGTCATGATTTCGAGCGTTGTCACTGCGCAGATAAAACAACGCTCCCAAAGCCTTGAGGTCATATCTCTTTGAACGGAACACGTATGACCTTATGAGACGAAAACATAATTGCTTAAATCACACGTCGCCATGTCTGGACATTGATAACGCTAATTTATTGTATCCTGTTTGGGATGTTTTGCTACCTTTGGATAATGGATCTCCGGATAAGCTTTTATTATCTTTTTTATCTATCTGGTATCTGGGTGAAATCAAATTATTTTTTGACCTAATTACCTAACAGTTTGATCAAACTATGTAGTCAGGCTTTGGATAATTATCTGATGATAAAAATAAAAATCATTTTGTTTTTGTAGCTGAAGACAGGACTATCAACAGATCTCTTGGAGAACACGATGGTATTTTATTAAAAAACAAAAAAGCCCTTGAAATATTAAAATACGCAATATGTTTTATTTTTAAACAAGCCATGCCAAGTGGTCTTATTTGCTTATGGGCTCGCAAACAGATAATAACAAACAGTCCTCGTCACCATCCCTTTTTGTTTGACTACTCGGTCAAGGCAGATTTGTGGTTTTGCGCCTTGCGCAGGTCAGTGCGATTTGCATCTAGCAATGCAAACTGAGAATGTGTTGAATCAACTCTACCTTCAGCTTTAAAGGTCGGAATGACTTCAAATCCGGTAGCGGGTGTGTCTAGTAGTAGGTACCTTCTCGTAGTACCGACAAGACGTGAAATGAGAGTACCTTTACTGGAAAAACCCAATCAAAACCTGATTTAACTGCATTTTTACGCAATAACTAGTGACGATTTTGTCGTGAGCTCTTTTGTACTTTGAAACGCGTGTAGATTTGAATTTGCCTTTTAATACACTTTTTAAATTTTGTGCTGAATAAATGAACTGCAAAACTACTGTATTTAGCTTGCTAGAACATCACACGTATCCAAAATCTTCAATTCCGGAGGTTTTTAAAACTCTTTAAAGATTTGGATCAAGATTAGATAATTATGAACGTTATGATGTTTACGATTCGGTCACGGTAGACCTGTGGTTTTGTGTAGGTCAATATGATTAGGATCAGTCTGAGAAAAATGCGTAAATTAATTGAGATTTCCGATTCCTTGATAAATGTCTTGAGTACACTTGTTTTGAGATCATTATATGCCCAACCCTCAAGTTATCTTGTTGATCTGGGTTTAATTTGACATGTAATTGAAAATAGCATTAAGATTTTCTGTTTAGCTACGAATGTGTTTGGTATTAACGCTAACGCCTGATTTCCCAGGCTTGGTAGACACTTCCCCAAAACTTTTTAAATAAATCTAAGAGGGTCCGAGGCTTTTCCAATGCCCATAATTTCCACAGAAGATAGTACTCCGTACGTGGCAGGTTACGAGCCTATCGATGCTAATATAACACTAAAAACACTCCTTTGAATTTTAGTAAAAATATAATTTGCATATAATAATTTTTCGCTTGTTATCTATTTAATACATTTAAACGAGCAATTCTTGTATATATAATCTGAATCTCGAAAACGATTTTCATGAAATTTAGTATGCAGGGGGTTTAAATCGATCTAGCTAGGTTTAATTTTTAGAAAACGTTGTTTTATCTGTGTTTTATACCGAGCGAAGCTTAATCATTCTGATACATATATACCTATATTACCGGGATTATTATATTGGCTAATACAAGTAGGTAATGATCTACAAATACAATAGCAACTGAATAAAGATGGTCTTTTCTGCAAGCTCTTTGAACTGTCTGCCAAAATGTCCAAAACAAAAGAATGGGGTCATCTCCCGTGGCCCCGTAAATCAAACATTTGCAAGTACACAATGTTGCATGCTAATCCCAAAGAAAGCAGCATTCAATGAGGTCTTGCTGAATCGAGAATAGCTCAATCATGGAGGTATAATGTAACGTAGGTACTAAAAACAATATATTTTCTGTTCAAAATATACACCTGTTTGACTTTCGTTCGTTTGTCGGACGGCACAGTGTTTTTAACCGACTTTATCAAAAAGGTGGAGGTTCTCAATTCGTCGGAAACTTTTTTTTTTATGTATGTTCACCGATTACTCGACAACGGCTGAACCGATTTGGAAAGTTATTTTCTTGTTTGAAGGGTATACTTCCCAGGTGGTCCTATTTAAATTTTAACGAAATCGGTCGAGCTGAAAAATCAACAAAAATCTAAAAAAAATATACATCCATGATATTTTCGTGTACTTCGATACCTCGCTGTCTCATTGGAGCAGTGCGTTATTTGGCCTACCCATATCATAATATATACAAAATACATCTACTTTCCACTAAAAACATATTAGAGGCTCAAATTTCATTCTATGAAGTCGGTTTTCTTTTTAGTTTTTAAAACGTAATTATTATTAATGATGTTGAGTATGAATGAGTATCTGAAATTCGTGGTGACTCACTCTATATTATCCCTCTCAGGTAATATAGGAAGCGTTTTCGGAGCTTTAAGCGACTTCACCGATGAAGATAGTCACGTGTAAAGGGCGCACATTAACATACCCTGGTTTTTTCAACCCAGATTCGTGACACCGTGTGCGTCCAGTGTCCTCAGTAAATAATAAATCTTTCTAATAAATAAAACAAGGAAACGTGAGTGAGATAAAGAGGTTCGAGCCCTTAACGCCAGCGCCGACGATCGTTAAACAAATGTGAAAATATTCGGTGCATTTTTAGGGTTCAATCGGTATGACCTGTAAAATGTAAATCCTCTTTAGTTGTGTGGAAACCCAATATGCCATAAACTTTTTTAACCGACTTTATCAAAAAGGAGGAGGTTCTCAATTCGTCAGAATCTTTTATATGTATGTTCACCGATTACTCAGAGACGCGTAAACCAATTTCAAAAATTTTTTTTGGTTTAAAGGGTCAGGTGGTCCCATTTAAATTTTATCGAAATCGGTCGAGCGGTTTTTTAAAACTCAATAAAAACCTAAAAATTGTATACATCGATGATATTTTCGTTACCTGCAGTGCAAAGCAGTGCGTTTAGTTGGTCTATCCATATTATATATAAACAAAATACATCTACTTTCCACTAAATAATTTAGCATAAAATAATTTTATGCTCTCAAATTGTATCCTATGAAGTCGGTTTTCTTTTTAGTTTCTAAAACGTAATTATTTCTGAAATGATAGTTAACAACTGAAAAATAATGTATGAGTACATGTGTTGTTGATATTTTATCCTTATATTAAATGTTTATATACTATAAATATTGAAATTCATAAAATTGACATTAAATAATTTCATAAAATTGACAATATCATGAATATCGATATTTTTAATATGACTGCCTACATTTCGTAGATAAGTCATGTTAGGTGTTGCAGAGAAATAATCATTTCATTATATATTTTTTGTATCTAGTTTTATATAATTACGTACTCGTGTATAGTATGGTTATATATATCCTTCTGTTTATTAACATTTATGTTAACTTTAACTGTAGAAATTAGTTACTGTATTATCTTTATTGTATTTTATTATTGTAAAATAGTACTCTTTATAAACAATATGTCTAACGGATATTAGTTACAATTGAGTTAAAATATCTTATCCAACAAATTTGTCGTTGACGGCAAGTCAAAAAAGTAAAACATCATAATACTCAATAGGAAACTTAGGTACTAACTGTATAATACTAGTACTAAGGAACCTGCAACATTCAAACTCCACAACCACGGCTTGAAGTATTTTTGTACAAAAAAATGTGACCCAACTCGACACACAATGTGGTAGGTCATCAAATGAGTTTTGGTTGTTAATGTGTAAATACGTGCTTCTCATTTACACCGCGACATCTTCAGGAATGTATGGTGAAGCTGTTTGAGCTACCGCTGTAACATGATCCTATGAGTCTGAGTCTGTATTTGTAAATATGGGAAAAGTAGCAATCATTTGATGAATCGCGGTAGTTAGATAATGTTTTTTATCATAACATCCTGCAGAAAAGGCAAAATGGCAAAATGTGCAAATATATATCATTATATTATATTGTCTATTTTAGCCATAATTTAAAAACACAAATCTTGACATATTTTAAAAATATATAAGCTTGTTAAATATGGGTACCATAAAAACAAAAAAAAATGCCCGACATTTCACACAGCACCATCTGGCCTTAAAGTAAGCAGAGCTTGTGGTTTGGGAATCAAATGACTGTGACAAATACAAAACTCTATTTATTCAATAAAACCACAAGGACCACTTTGAATTGTCTTCTTACATGCTAGTGAATCTAGGTGCCGGTTCCTTCTAACCCCAGTTATAGAGGAATCCGGCAAGAAACTCGTCTGGTCTTAACACTTTTTTGTATGATCCTTGCCAATTTTGTTACGGATGCCGAGTCGAGTTGGAGCAGATTTACCCCAAGTTTTTTTATTATCTAAATAATCAGATATTTTCTAATATAATTTAATATCGTTATTAAAGCATCGTTTTTAAAGCATACTTGCTGTTTAATTACGTTTTTAAATTTGCCAATCGACAAATCTAACACGTCGCTTGGGACCTTGTTATAGAAGCGTAATATACTACTTATATACCTTTATATTTGAATATACATATTTTTATGAATAGAAACACCCAGACAAATACTTGCAGATCATACAAACATTTATCCCGCGGCGGGAATCGTACCCACAACCTTCTGCGTCGCAGAAGGGCCCACTGCGCCACAGAGGTCATCAATTCAATGAAATTGAAGAATTCTTTTGAAAAAACTAAATACTGTATTTGTGTCAAATACAAGGTTTTTGATATCGTCTTTGTTTAGGTTGACACAAGTAGTTTACTTTTCGCAAATTAAACTCTAAACGTGTTATCAGGATCGTGTCTAGTAAATATAACCTTCTTATGATATGCAGAATATAGGGTATAGGCTGTGCCTTCCGTATCCGTATCAAAGAATAAGAATTCTAACACATTAGACCGCTTCCTACAAATTGTATCAACACTAACTTATTAATCAAACATAGACGGCGGCGTTTGACAAATCTGTTCAGTAGCTCATGAACTTCTACACGAAACCCGACCATATACCGTTGTAATAGAGGAACAACCTTAATCCTTTTTATTGTTTTTCTGGTCGCGCTGCACTAATTTGTCAGAGCGTCCAAGTCACCAACGCAAATATTGAGTCCTCTATGTGAATACGTTGTGTAAAGATACGAAATTGTTTCCAGTAGAGGCATGGGAACGGGAACTGATGAGGGAGGAATGTCAAAGCGGTGATAAGTGATTTATTTTTAACCTCTTAGTATCAGTGTGATTGTCGTGGATGATTGTACCACCAGTGCTACTCGGCAGCTTAATCGAAACTGGTCATATTGACATTATTATTTTACATACATTTTTTATTAATTTATTTAAACCTGTTTGGATATCTAATACCTTTAAACGAGCAATTCTTTATATATGTATATATAATAATCTGAATCTCGGAAACGGCTCCAACGATTTTCATGAAATTTTGTGTGCAGGGGGTTTCGGGGCAATAAATCGATCTAGCTAGGTTCCATTTTTAGAAAACGTCGTTTTAACCGTGTATACCTATCAAAGTTCATGCAGGTACTACAGATAATAATATGAACAGCTTAGAACTGATGCAGAACCTAGGTTTAACTCATTTCAGAGATATGACACAAGGAAAATTTGTAGGCGTTTTTAACCAACTTCAAAAAAAGGAGGTTACTCAATTCGATTCGTATATATTTTTTTTATGTGTGTTCGCGGATAACTTCGTCGTAACTTTATGAACCGATTTTGATGATTTTTTTTTTGTTCAAAGGAAGGAGTTATCCCAAGGGTGGTACCATGATAAGGAAACCAGGCTTTGATGATGGCATCCCAGAGAAATCGAGGGGAACTTTCGAAAATCGTAGTGGCGACTAAGTAGTGCGTTTGTTTATTTTTTATGAAAGTATTTTAAAAAACTACTTTTTAATGAAGGTCTGGAGTCGATCTAATGATGAAGACGAAGGACAGTCAAGGGAACTCCTCAACGTTTTACAGTAGCTACGTTGTGTATATACATGAAGTCGTAGTCTTTTTAGTTTTTAAAACGTAATTAAATTTCTTCTCTACAGCAAGTACCTACTTTACAAGATTATCAGATTTTCTATATTCTATTAAGGGGCCTATGGTAGTCGTAAATGATTTGTAAATGACCTGTTTCATTTGAACGCAATACCAGTTACAAAGTGAGCAGAGTAGTTGTAAAGTCGTTACAGCAATTCTGTGAGATGGTTTACTGGCATCGTAATAAATACTTACTTGTTCATGTCGTGACCTATAATCGTCCTTCCTGTGATGGTTTATTGATTATTTATTAATATTTTATTATTTTTAGATTCCTAATAAAGATCAGATTGAGGTAAAATGTACCGAAAAAGGACTTTGGCTGTTCAGTAAACCAAAAGGACTTTGCCTAATATAAAAATAAATGTGTTTTTAGCTGAATTTTCCGTTCATTTCACTTGTCACCACAATCTTCTTGCGTGTCAAAGAACAACTAAATTAGGTTTAATATAATTTTGCCACCTTCACTCCATCGTCCGTGGCGTCCGTTACGTCATCCCTTGTGCAGGTGTAAAAGCACAAGGAGCAGACGAGTAGATGTGACTTCGTTTAGATGGGAGCTCCGCGGTCGTATTGGGCACATGCAGCGTCGCGATAGCTCTATTTGCACATGCTTTCTCTACAGCGGCCGATTAGGGCCGAACAGAGTTCTACTGACGAAACAGACTAATATTTTGTAAGTGATCTTAGTTGTATCCATATGTTTAGGTTATGTTAGAGTGTAGAAACCACAGAACAGAAAAAACGATAGAAGTAGTAAGTAGGCGGGGCCCGCGTAACGCCTAGTTTGCGGAATACCGCGCACTACAAGCTTCGCTCACTTCCGTCGTGTTTGAAGTTTGCCAGGGTAAACGTAACTCAAAAAAATCATAAAAAAATATACAATGCTGTATTGTGCTGTTCTGGAGTGCAAAAATGATAGCCAAACCAAAAATTTAACAAAAGGGCGCATATCATATCCCCGGTAAGTATCATTTTATTGTTTTAAACGGTTTTATTTAAGTTTTGTTTAAAATGCAAAACCGTCAAACAAAAACAGAGAATCATACCGTTTAAGGTCGCGTTTCTCTTAAACCTCATCTTTCGCTATTCAATCCCTGATTGACCCTAAAAAACTGAAGAATGTGTTATCGAAAACTTCATCATGTAAATAGTAGTTACCCCTATTAAAAGGTTTAAATATTTTAGGTCATTGTTTTTTTTTATTAAAGTATGACTTTATTCTAAATTTATTTAAGCCATATGGTGTCCAGTGGTTAGTTAAGATGAAAATAACAGAAGTATTTTGAAGTAATAAACTTCTGGTTTCATTTATCCCAAGGCACCAAACATTAAATAAAATGGATTGATGCAACTCGGAAACAAAATTGGTTTCTACAAAAACAAGCACAATTTGCTCAGACCACTCTAAGGACCAAGTTTTTGTAATTAAAAAGTGGAAACAAATACATGGTTGACACCATATAGACTCTAAAAATGATGTTTTTTCAGGTTATTATATTGTTTATATTCATGACGTTTTATTATAATTAATTAAATTCGTATAAATTTTGTGTCTGTAAGTTTTAATAAAACGTATTAAAATTTACAGACACAAAATTTATCAGCAGAACCTTCCTCAACGCCAAAGAAACACAAGCGTGTGATTATGTTAAAATAAAGAAAAGCTGTTTATTTGGCCCACCACAAATATAACCTGACGTCCCATCGTATTTGTATTTTGATATCTATCGGTAGGTAGGTATAATAATCGATATCGATACATTGGTCTTGCATCCTTTGGCACATCACTAAGGAAGTAGCTATGTTTAGTGGGCAATCAAATAACAGCCATTGCATTATCAATTATATTTCTTGTTGTTAGAGACTAAAACAAAAATCTTTCGCAATAGCGTCATCTCTTGGTAAGTAGACTTACATTTTAGTACTGTTTAATTTATTGCGTTTTGAACCATGTTCTGATGGTGCTAAGGTTTTATATCAATAACATTTGTTTTATGGTTTGGTCCTTTTTAACGTTCTTTTTCAGCCAATTATAACTTTTATTTCTAAGTGTGTTTGTTTCTACATGTGTGAGTTTAGCTACACTGGTTCTCCTTATAAAAAGTCATCATGCTATTTCTATTGTTCTTTCTGTTCTGTGGTAGAAACCAACGTCCAGGGTGAGCGAGTAAAGCGAGCGTGTGGCGGCAGTGGCCGCCGAAGCGCCAGTAAAATTGAGTTTATCCGTCCGGTTACTCCGGAGGAATAATTAAACTACCATGTAGTGTAATGGACTAGCTTTTTTCAATATTAGTTAAAGTTTAGTTTTATTTAATAGTTACTGTGAGTGTTAAAACAAACAAGACAACAGTAGGTTGGTGTCAAATGGAATAGAGATTTCAGTTGTCACCACAGGTAGTGTCGTTTTGGTGGTGATAAGTGGAATGAACAGAATGTTGATAAGCATGTAGAGATTGGTAAATAAAAGATTAAAATAAGTATAATAATAATTTAATTTCACAAACATAGGTTTGCTATAGTTATAAATAGGTACTATTTGAACTATACAAATAATGATTAAGTCATAAATACACTGGCTCTGCATTTTACAATAATAAAATCAACGGCTCTATTAAAGCTAGAGACGTAATGGATTTATAACAGTTTATATAAATAGTTAACAAATAGTCGTGTAATACTAAAGAAAGTAGGAATAGAATGTACAAATTATTAATATTAGTTTCATAAGAAAATAATCAGCTGCCTTAGTTTCAGGAAAACACATTCAATAAAATTACGTTGGTTTTACAAAAACCATTTCTTTATACTTGTACAAAAACAATAATATAATGTTTAATATAGCTGTCTAAGTTTCATAAATTTATTAATATATCTGCCTCGGTTTCACGAAAACAATCGCATAGTTGCCTTGGTTTATGAGTAAACAAAGCATTTGCCAACACACTATAAGAACAGTCATGATTCTTAACATTTTAATCTTCAAACTCAACAATTTCACCGCCATCATACAACCAAGGGGTGGAATGAAATCTAACACTAAAATATCTAATATTAAGTAATACTTTAAAGAAATTCAAACTAAAGTTGAGTTAAGTGAGAAATAAATAAGTTAAGACCTTGACTAGGATAATCGGGAAATTTAGAATGTTAATCAGCTGATAATAAATAATAAATTTTAAATTCGTCACTATTTACAACAAAAAGGAACTAATTCGTTCTAGACCAAAATGGCAATGTAATGGCAAAGACGATTTATCTACATTCGCTAAACAGCCTGACGCAAACTCTGCACATCTCAGCCGGTTAACTTGAAGAGCATTACTACTATAGATACACCACTCGTGAAGGAATCCATAATATTGGATGCTATAGGAGATTACGTTTTTCCTTCCTTCCACTAGATGACATTAACTATCAAACGATCTATCGGCCATCACAGATTTACATTAGCCGTGAATAAATAAGAATATTTTGACCGATGCCGCACACAAAGCACCAATATTAAGTAAAGCTGCCTTTTAATCTGTACCAGTGTGTTTAAGCAGATTCCGTGTTTTGCAGATGCTCGAACACTTGTGCTAAGTACTCGAGATAATTGAGGGTGTCCCTGTAGAGAAGGAGTCCTACCGATAACTTGTCTTCAGATCTGAAGTCAGGGATTTCAGAGTCTGGTAGCGGGAGCACTTCGAGGTTGCGAGATTTCATTATGTCCTGTAAAGGAAGAGACGAAATATTTAATAAAATGTTGGTTTTCAACTGTATAAGAAACTGTATAAGAAAAAAAAAAAAAAAAAATATATATATATATATATATATATATATATATATATATATATATATCTATTGTCGGTATATATATATATATATATATTGTCGGTATATATATATATATATATATATATATATTATAATTATCATGGTTTTCAATAAATATTTACGAAAAACGAGAAATAATGACCGTGATAATATATGAGTTTTTATAGGAAGCAGAAAAAGTAACATATTTCGGCACAGTTGCAAAACTATAGATATATTTTTACAAATCATAGAGCCTAATTTAGTAATATAATATAAAACGCTTTAAATTATACTCACGCTGAAATAGCAGAGCACAGCTCGCACATCATGCATCGCTTGGCTGATATTTATCTTCAGGGTTTCATCGGAGATGATGTGGTCGTTCAAACCATCTTTGGAGAAGGCGTACAATCCCGCTACAATCATCTTCAGACCCTTGTACATAGCAGGCAACACTTCATCAATCTGACCCTGAGAATAAACAAAATAAATGTTAACTAATTGCTTCAACTAAAATACAAGAATCTTTAAAAGTTTCAAATCCCTCAAACCATGTTTTTTTGTGGCACATACGGAGAGTGCAAGTTTGTTTACAATAACCAAGTTATGCTACGCGTTTACGTGTCCCATCCAAAATTTCACCTCATTGCCAAATTTTGCGATAAGTACAATCAAAATTGCAATTATCACCCCAATTTCGATATCATTGCAAAACCATTGTGTTCTCACGTAAGCCGGCGGACAACAATGAGTGCCACCGACGATGTCTGATTCTTTGAATTCGATTGAAAAACTCGTACGGATGCACGTTTGCGGTGTCAGCGGGTTTGCCGCTCGTTTGTTTTCGTCGGGAGACGCTCTTGATTTTTGATCATCGAAATATGTCACGATGGACATTGGACACGTGTTTTTACAAACTTACTACTTTAAGAGCCAAAATTGAACTGGTATTAAATTAGTTTACATTTATCACACAATAAGCCTAGTTGCATATTTTAAGAATCACCTTGAAACCCAAGAACTTGATCTATAAATTGTTAGCTTACCATCAACGCAGTCATATATTCGTCAGGCATTTTCGAGTATAGTTTCTTGTCCTTGGGAAGAACCTCCGAACGGTACCAGGTGAAATTCCGCAGCCACTCTTCCTCTTCCCAGAGCTTAAGTAGCGAGTCAAAACTCGAGAAGCTGTGCAGTTTAAATGCCTGAAACAAGTTAAAAAAATATAAGTCGGATATTATATATTATCAAAACCTAAAGAGTACGAAAACGTGTGCCAAGAACACGAAAGGAGTCTCTTGAGACACCCTTTAATCCTTTCACCACACTGCTTCTAAATAACAATAAGAATACGATAAGAAAATATATAAATTTAAAAAAATCACGGCTGCTTGTTAAACCCATTTCAAAAATGAATTCAACTACTCTAGATTTAATAGTTGCGTCATCAAAAACTGGAAATCCAGCTCATGTAGAAAAAAAGAGCTAGATCACTCTCCGCACACAATGCCCTCGAACTTGACAACCACGGTCACAGTTCCAAGACCAGTCCGAGTGAGTCAGTCAACGCACCGTTTGTTTCTGCGAATGATTGAAATAGACCAGCTAATATGGTTGATTGACTTTCTGGAAAACCGAACGGAAAGTGTAATCCTGTGGGTTTCCGTGATGGCCGTTAGATATATGTACTAGATTATGAATGTATCCAGCGTTTGGTTTAGTTTTTAGTTTAACCTTACGGGAAAGTTAAATTAACTGACTGTCTTGACTGTGGCAAAAAAAATTACTTCGGTCAATAAAAACTCGTCTTTAAATATAAATTGGTGCTAGGCGCGCCTCGCATTTAACATGCGTAAAATTATTATTATCCTACTCAAACAGTACAAAGGACTCAGAAATAATCAAGCTATCTATCCATGAAAAAAAAAATTAAAATCGATTCAGTAGCTCCAAAGATTACCTCCTCCATACAAAGGCACTAAACTTCATTTCATCTTCTCAAGAAGTTCTATATAAGATGTAAAAGCAATAAATAAACGTAATCTTATACAAAACAGATCTAAGTCAATATAAAAATTACATAGAAGCTAATAAGATTAAACCCACACAAAATTATCCATCTGGAATTTGTTCCGAGAATTCACAATAATACAGTGCAGTAAGAAGACTCAAGATCTAACCATTGAACCTAGAACTGTTGACTTAAAGCTTAGTTTATTAACCCAGAGGTCATAAAGCACTGGTTATTTGTAGCTAGTGCTATTTGTATCTCAATCTATCCATTAAACCGTACTTCCGTTTAGTACTTCGGGAACTCTTATAAAATCAATAGATATACCGGACTCGTAGTCTTTGCATTTTATTTTTAGTGTTACAGCTTAGTTTTATAATTATTGCATCGATGTCAATGGATAATATCAATTGACAACTGTATCAGCAACAAAGGTTAAACGTAAGATGATACCGAAATAGGACGCTCACCTCCATCGAAGATATTTTCATAGCACTAAAATTTGACTCTATACCCCATATTCTAACATTAAAGCTGAACGAACTTTTAATACGGTAGTGATAGAGTTTAGAATCCTATAACAGTTAGCCATGTATAGGTAGCAGATGTCAACAGTGTTCCTTTTGTGAAAACATTGACAATACTACTAATTAAGTTTGTCAAACGTGACAAAAACTGAAATTTTTGAATTGCTATTATTATCGGAGATTTTAATCGATGTTTGTAATTTATATTGCAAATGTTTATTGCGTTTGATTCAAATTTAGATCCCGCACGTTGGCATTGTAATTTTGCAAAACCAAAATAAAGATGGCGTTGATAAATTATGTACTAAATAACATTCAGTAGGTACATTTACTGAAGGTTGTTTTTACATATTTATGAAATGGTTTGAAATAGGTTAAATGACATTATTTATTTTTTCCTCTGGCTAAGCTTTTTTTATACAGTTTATATTAACTTATGCTTGTAAAATTATTTGTTAAAGAACACAGGAGGTAGTTTCATAAAAGAATGTGCATAAGGTACATGAATGCATGCGCTTGCGTTGGTAGGTGCAATAGGTACCGAATACACAGGTGCGCGTCCGGCTATGTCCGAATAGGTACCAAAGATAATAAAGTATCAGATATAGTTACATAGAAACAATATAATAAAGATATCTACTTGCAGATGCAATACATCGCAACGTTTTTTTGTTATTTAGGTGGGTTCCTCATTCAGGTCTTGGAACTTCAAAACATAACCTAAGTTTATATATAAAAACAAGATAATAAAGCTAATAATTGTATGTACATTAAGTAAAAGTGATGGATGTAGTTTATAAGATTAAACTTTATGTTCTCGATTTGCAAGTTGACAGCACAAAAAGAGCTTTGCCTTGACGCACTCATAGAATAAAATGCAGCTATAAAAATGCCAATATGCACTATCTTACAAATCGATTACAGCAGCATTTGCAGTGAAAGACTGGGTGGGCGTCAGTGCGAGAAATTTGACGAGTTAGCTGCCAAATGCCTAGCTCGGTGTCGGAAGCTTATCAAATAAACATGCACCCACACATGCGCGTTACATCGACTTATTTACAGCACACGTACGCCGCACCCAACGGCCGCCAGACAGCTTGTCGCCGTGAACAACACTATCGTACTATGTTACGTGTCGTATATTGTATGAAACTCTATGTAATTCGATGTTTATTCGCCGCTATTGCAAGATCAGCTTTGCACGGATCGGCGACAGATGCGACCGATCGCATGCGATCGTGCTGATCGGGTTACGGCCGGCTCACATCAACATAATTACTTTCAAAAGTATGAGGACGTTTTAAAGTCGTCTGGAATTCCAGTGCCGAAAATTTGATGCGATGTGACACCGGCGTGGTCAAAAGCATAAGTGTTATGCCACATTCACACGGTGGCGAGTCACACAGTACCGTACCTGTAGAGTTCGTTGAATTTGTTATTGCGTTCTTAGTACAACGTGGCCTGTTATTATTTATACGGAACGAGCCCGACGACAGATGTGACCGTTGATTTATTTGGGGTATACTAGCATTTATTACCTCAGAATTTTATCTCGGAGCAAACCGTATGACTCAAAGCTTTACAAAAATATTTTATAATTTTATAAAAACGTTAGTAAATACCTAACAAAGAAGTGAGGTGACAAAGATCAGACACTTTAAACGACCTTGTATAAGAGTTACAATGGTAGTTCATTGCTCTGATTCGCGCCTAGGAAGGCATTGCGATAAAAATGATACATTAGTAACGAATGACCGACATTAAGGGGAGAGACAGAAAAAAATCGTCGAGCAGGTGTGTCGCGCAATACTAATGCGCAATCAGTATTCCTGGCGTACGCGCATCGTCCTGTACTTCGTTCCGGCTACTGTGAGTCGATAATGTCGTTTTACGAGGAGGCAGCGGACAGGACGTCGCCGTCGTTACGACCGTCGAACCTATTACAATGCCACCATACCTCATCGATGGCGATACCACCCGTCGCACAACTAGCCGATGCCATTGTTCTGCCACCATTGACTGTTCGACATTCAATCATTCGATGATACCTCGTGCTATCCCCGAAATGTATTCGCAATTAATTGACTCAGATGAAACTTGTGTGTGTCGTGGTGAAGGGTAATCCATAAATGATTCGAGGCGCGACATCGACACTGCATTATTTCTCGTTGATCGGTCACCTTACTTCCGATTCGGAAATTATTATATTCTCGGGCTCGGAATGATAGAGCCGTCATATGAATTGTCGTATTAAAATGCTAAACGTTTGTTCTATTACATTCGTGAATGTTTTACAAAATCATAAAATCTAGATTGACATTGAAATAAACTGCAGAATTACTGGCACAAAAATATCATACAGATTATATTTTTATATTATATTATTCTTCTTAAACAATTTTTTGGGTACGGTTTTATCTTACTAATATTATAATAAACCGATATCATCAATACATTGGACCTTCAAACCAACGCCGCAAAAACATTAGCAATTTGAAAAAATATCGCGCAATAACAATTAGACGACGCATTCTTAGGGTTGTCGTTCGTCCCTCACTGACTCTTTTTTGAACACTGTACTTTAGGTCAATGACCAAATTGAGATATAATTACGGCCTCAAAAACGACGTTTTGATGAGGAAATGCTTGTTGGACCTTTGAATCTGAAAGCACGAGTATCGATGTAATAATATCGATATCACATAACAGAAGTGCAGCGCGAAATAATAATTAAAAGAGAGGAAGCGGCCGGCCGGCGGACGTAGGGAGGCGAAACCGGCGCCCGCGATGCAAATCTTATCGACAACCAACCGACGGCAGTGCGTGGTGAGAAAACAGCGTCAAAAAGTACACGCACTGCATTTTTAATGGGTCACATTTCACTTGAAATAATGACAAATTTGTACAACATACGTCCGAATTTAAACAAAGTGATCCGACCGACACAAAGTACTCATTGCTAAAAAGAGACTTGTATCTGACCATGTCTCTTTAATTTGCGTTTTTATAACAAAATATATTCAATTTACTTAACATGTAAGTTTTTCTACATTTATGATACCTTAATATTTGATCTTTGAATAATGAAGAATTACTAAAATGAACCATTATAAATTCAAGTCGTGTAGCTTCAACCAATTTATCAGAACATGTAACGTTAAGGACCTACGTCACACTTGCTTCCCCTATAGACGGAAGCGTACCGCAGACTCTCATTCATAAATCAATATCTGCGTACCAGTCGATGGTATGCGTCGCTAGCAGCAGTTTTATTAGTATTGACCAGTCGAAGGCTTCGTCCGTTCATTTGAAGGACGCGGCGGGCATACAGATGCGTTCGCGAATACTACGACGTCGAAACAATCAATGAAAGCTAAGAGACCATTGAATGGAAACGTATGGTACTTACGAATGTATCCTTGTACTTTGCGGTTGATGTGTATGCGTTTCTTGCTTGCGCGACCAGTTTCGACGCGATCTCTGTCGATAGTTTTGGCGGGATTGTTGCTGATTTTGACTGGAAAAAACAAAAGCTTCATTGAAAACTCTCAATCATTAAAAGGCGAGAGTATCTTTATCTTTTTTTTTAACTTATGCAACCAGAATTCACATTGTTTTTAACGGATGTATCGTAATGCTAACGCAGATATTTCGGAATCTGAAGACCAAGTGATGATTCTACTGGGTGGTAACTAAGCATCCAGACAGCCCGTGACCATGGTTATTGCATCAGGAATCGTCGAGAATAATCATCCATAAGCTAAGAATTATTTTGTTTTATTAGATAATTTTACTTTCCTTATTTCTAGATATTCAATGAGCAGTATATTTGAAACTTTATAGGTACTTACATTAGAGTCATTATAATCGCAAGGGTTGGCCCACAGGCGGTTCTCGCCGTTGGCGCGACGCTGACGGTCCATGATGCGACTTCGGTGCGGTGCCGCTGACGACTGCGGTGAAAGACCTCCGACGAGGAGAAGCAAGCAAACAGCTGCGCAGACGTTGACGTATCCTGAGGAAAACACAGTGATCAGTATAATGTTTTGAAAGAACTGTCGCCAAATCGCTACACATCGATTTTACACATGAAAATAATATAACAAAATCGTTGAATTTATCCTAATTAGTACCGTTAGTAAAATAATATTTTTCTGTTAAGTGATTTGTAGGTATGGATTAGTTTTACTTTAATTTACTTAGTATGTGATTAAATAACTTTTTTTTTTGACATAGCTGTCGTTTAGCATTTCATCCTCCGGTGCATCGACTAAAACTAATAAGAGCCACTTGTTCCGTATGCGGCACGCGCGATGCTATCGATTATGGTAATCGTTGAACATCCGATGAATAAATACATCGCGGCCCAGAGGTGGACAGCCTTTGCTAATTGTCCACTGAACTTGTGTGAATCACTAATGCGACACTATTTGACGGAACGGCAATTTGTCCAATATCTGACAGCCATCGCATTCACATTACCGATCTATCGATAAAATTACACATCGATCCGTCACTAGTCGCTACGATTGATGGCTGTCAATTTTATTCACCGTTTTTCCAATATCGTCTGTCCAGTCTGTCTATCTGTAAAGTTTTTGCAATGCTCAAATCGCATATAATTGGCCGTTTATCAATATATGGCATACACGTTTCTAGTTTTATAAATGAGTTAATCGAAGTTTTACTTGAATGCTTATTTTTATAAAAACCATTATTTAAATAACGACCATTACTCTTACTGTCTGCTTCGGTGTGATGGCACCATATTATTGACTTGACATTAGAGTATTGACAACTCGTTAAAACGGAATACACTTATCGACTATAAAGGCAATAATTTGATGTGTGATTGACATAATTTTTTATTTGTTTGTTTTAGTTGAAACATGCGTGTCCACACCTGTCTTTATTTTTACATATCCTCTGCATTCATTTGTAAAGAAATACAATTGCAGTTACATACATACTAAATAATAAAAATATATGACAAAGAAAATATATGATATCATTATTATTATAAATCAGATTTTAAGAATAAACAATTGCAATCATTTTTATTTCCTACTTTTGTAAAAAAACATGATCTAGGGTAATTAATGCATATTGTACTTAATAGCCTCTGTAGAGTACACAAAATACTCGTCACAGTTTCATAGTTTCACATTACTCACAGACATTCGTTTTTGAGTCCTTGCATGACTCATTCATTAGTACCTAGAGTGCTGTGACTAACGTATTATATAAACGATAAAACAAAATAATCGCTATATAAAAAGAAAGCTATAGGGATAAAAAACTATCGATAACCAAACTAAACGTTCACCTCACTATCAAAACTGACCAGTGCGATGGGAACGGTCAAAAGGGATCCAAAGTCAAATTCATCAATACTCACACGATAGCGCGAATGTGTGCGTGTGTTTTTTTTATTTTTCATCTCGTTAGCCCGTTTTTTAAGAAGTAGATTTAACATAATCTGTGGTTTCGTTTCGGCCCAGGGCGCGGCGCGGCGGCGACCAAATAAAAGGTTATAGTTATAAGGCGCCTCGCCGCTTATTATTTAACTAGAGCCTGTGAACTGATACTTTACGCCCCCTTTGTATAAGAAAGAAAAGGAGAGCTATATACCTTTGTCTCAAACTGATCGGTTTTATGGTACCGTTCGATTAGTGCAAAAGCTTCTTTAAAAAGGTCGAGATAGATGTTTTTTTAAGTAATCAAATAATTTAATGAAAAACAGATTACCACTGCCGCTAACAATAAAGAATCTGCTGCCATAAAAGCACGCGTGGACTAACTAGCCACGATTTAGTTGTAGACTATATTGCCCTCTAATTGATACAATAATAATGTTGTTACAATGGGATTACAAAAGGCAACCGCAAAGGTGGAGCCGTTGTATAACGATCATGTCAAAAGGAAGGCCCGACACACACAAAACGCGTTAAACACACGACCATAACATTTTATTAGTGGTTCGGTCAAAAGCGAACCGCGCGACCGACGTCAAAAGTTCAAGAAAAAAGAACAACAACGGGTCAACTCGTAAAAGATATGGAGTCACCGTGAGTCAAATATTTTCTTTAATATAATCATCCACGAGATTATGTATAAAGTCTGTAGCTTCGTTATGAATTAAATGCTTCTATAGTTGAATATGTTGAAAATTTCCATATATCCGGTAATTATTTCATTAATATGAAATTTTATGGGCTGTTTGAGAAGTACTAACAAACAGCCCTTAGGAAATATATTTATAACGACAAGCAGATCGTAAGTAAAATTTACTGGCTTTATTACCTATCCTCCATTTGTCCACGCTAACTCGAGCAATTGGTAGCAAAGATCTTTACAATCATTAGGATTTACCTACAGTAATTAAAAACAAATGGAGTGTTTTTCATAAAGGATGGCGTGTAATTGATATCCTCTTTATACCCCCAGCAACGTTACGTGGAGATATTTAAGATGAACAATGAGACTCGATCGAATTCCTTAGCCCATTGAAGAACTGACCGGGCGACCATAAAAACCGTAGATACCTACACGTAGGTAGTACACAGGTTATAAGGAGGCATAAAAAAGTAGAGACCGCGTCGGAGGTCGGGCCGACTACCCGAGAAACAAAGAGTTCGTTTATTTTTTAACAGCTCGCTCTTTCACAAAAGAGGTCCTCGCGGCACGAAAAACGACCGAAACGAGACCATCTTGTTAACCTTTTTAAAAAGAAATCGCGCGCCCACTAACTAGAATTTCGACTCGAAAACCGAGAAAAGTGCGGTGCGGCGCTCGCGCACCGGACGTCGGCAAGGCAGGCGCCCGCGCACTCATTATGTAAATTTCGATTATTGTTGTTATAAATGCGCTCAAAAAATTGGGATCGAAGTTGCGATCATCATCTTCGCGGCTCGTTACGAAACGCCCGTCAAATTATTGGCGGCTTATCTTTTATGAATCTCGGCGTTGTTTATTTTCAAGACAGGAGTCGCCGCGGGAGCCGCTAGGGCTGTCGCGCTAGGTCATTAACGGGACGACTAATCCCGTCCGCGTGACCATATGTACGGAGATCATGTCCAGCCATCATAATAGAGGTTTAATTTGAGTCAGTTCATTATTTTGTTGTGCTCGTAAAATTTGACTGCGCATAATAAGAGCGATTATCGCTCAGAGAGGTGCGTGGCGGCTCGTATCACAGGCTACGCGGTGATACCACTCTTCATTAACTGAAAATCGCTCTAAATGGTAATAGCTTTGCGGTGACGACCGCCGATCGACTCCATCCGCCTGGAATTATCGAAACAAGCGCAAAATTTTGAATTAATTTAATTATGGTACATTATGAACTTTACTAACTGTTTTAGTCGATGCTGTCGATTGGAAGTATCTCATTTAGTCTTCGGAGGCGGTTTATAAGGATTTTAGATGTTAATGAGTTTTAGTTATTTTTGTTTTATCAAATAAAAAGTAAATTGCTCATAGGGGCTAAGCTAGGGTCGACATCTTTTACTAAATGAGTGACAGCTAAACACTGCAATTATGAGTCTCGCGTCTCACTGAAATAACTGTTTATAATTGATGCGGCTGCCTGCGCCGGCGCCGGGTAAACGAACAACGTTTTATGTGAAAATGTTGCTAATGAGAGAGGATCGCAGCAGCCCTATAATGACGCGGACATAGTTCATGAAATCGAGCTCAGCGTACTTTGTCATGGGATAAGAAATAGTATTGAAGTACTGAAGTGTCACTGACGGCCAATTCAAGCCCTTTGTACGAGCGATATTAAAACAAACTTAATATTTGTACAGATGTGCACTAAATTGACATTTAATGAAACTTTAGGATGACTCTTAAACACTTGAAAAAATAAAAACTCACGAGATTGGCTATCTAACTTTATAAAGGCGCTACAACATAGGTAAGTTAGATTATGTATTAATAACTATCTATTTCGCGTCCTCCATTTTAGACATTTTATCACATACCTACTGAATTAAAACAAGAGCATGCGCATTCTTTCAGTGACATAATAGTCACTAGTTATTTCGAACTAGTGTGGTGAAAGTATTAAAGTGCGCCCCAGAGGCACATGAAAACTCTCAAATACATGCCCCTTCTCCTGGTAGAGACCTATATTAGCGATAAGGCCGCCCATTGTATTGCCTTTAATAAGTTAAGTTATTGTTATTGCAATATTTCCGTGTGGTAGTCAATAACGAGTTATCTATCTATCTATCTATCTAAAATGCCTCTGAAACTACTCGTATGAAGTTCTATGTTAAATAAAAGCTTAATAAGTAGCACAGGTCTTTATACATTGCGTTAATGATGACATAGCTTTCGTAGGTAAGTGAGCGATGCAAAAAGTAGAATCAACATCGCTAAAGATGATTATTAGCGTAATAGAGCTAAGATATTGTTGTAATTTATGTGAAACAAGATCTAAGGCTAATGTGGATGGTTCTTTAGAAAAATATCTCTTAGTAGAAAAAAAGTTTTTCAATATAACAAAAAAGTATAATTCAGAACCTCCTGTAACTTCCGTGTAATATGAGTACGAGTATTTAGGTGTAAGCACTCAGTATTTATTATTAGTTAAATAGGAAAGTATATTAGTATAGTAGTAAGTATCTATATATATGTTGAGTCTTAAAGATAGTGACATGGTCTCTCAGTGACAACACTCCATGAAATAAAAAAGATTTGTAAACTGCTTTAACTTTTGCCTTGGTGAAAAATTGTTTCAAACAAACAAACAAACAAATAAAACATTCTTTATTCAATAAAATCACAAGGACCACTTTGTATCATCTTCTTACATGCTTGTGAATCTAGGTGCCGGTTCCTCCTAACCCCAGTTCAGAAGAATCCGGCAAGAAACTCGTGTCTTAACACTTTTACGAACTGTTACCATAAATTTGAGAATTACGTTTCAATAACACAAAAACCAAGCAACCCTATCACATAATTAGCCAGGTGTTTAAGTTGTGTCTGTCTTTTTCATTCTTATATGTATCAATTTATAAAGACATGTTTAAACAATACATCAGCTTGTGTCCCTAAGTCTAGAACAACTTGTTGAATTTTACAGTTCGTTTAGATAAATCATAATAATATTATATATGTGAAAGATGGTGTAGATGTTTGTATGTTTGCGTGTGTTTGCTCAATCAAGCAAAAATGCCTGAACCGTTTCCATGAAACATGGTATATTTTCTTCACACTCTCCCTATTGTGATAGAGGCATGACGAGTGAAGCCGGCGTAGAGGAAGCAAGTTCAATTCCCACATTCTTTCAGTCGGACAGTTCGCAGAAAATGATAATGAGCATTTATGAATATTTTAAGGGCAACAATAAATACCTATTTCTTTGAGTGTGAATAAAAGTTTGCTAATGCATTTAAATGAATTCCTGTAACGAAGAAAACCGTATAAGCATTCTTGCCAGTCTTTTTCTGTGAGAATATTTTCAGTGAACAGGTATCTAGCTAGAGTACTCCCAGCAATTGGCTTGATTGTCTGATAGATTTTATATAGAATTATTATTTTTTGAATCACGAACCTCAAATGAAAATTATAACTATAGCATAACATCCAACAATAATGAAACTTAGCGCGCTAGTTTTTGTAAGACAATGAACTTCACAAATCTACTATCATCAACACTTTCATACTAATATTATAAATTTGAAATCTCCGTTTGTCTGTCTAATTTGTTTGTAACCTTTTACGGCTAAACGAATCTTGAAGAAATTTGGTAAGAAGATAGACTGTATACGCAGATAGGGTACAGATAGTTTTTATATAAGTAACGATCGATTCTTAAACCTTTTAAGATCATAAAAACTAAACAAATGAAGATCTGAATCTCGATATGTGTGAATTTCGATGCAAAAGTGAGTGTACCGTTAAATTTATAATAGGATACTATTGTATTTGTGTTCACAGAATCCCTGAATTACTGTACCGAGTCACTATATATTAGAATGAGTCACTACCAGGAGCGGGAATAAGTTAATTTGAAGACAATTCCAGCGATTATAATTCCTTGACGCACTGGATCTAATGAAACTGAGCTCATCGTGCTTTCATCATCAGTTAATTGTTTTTTTTAGTGATGAAACTATTATCATGGCCGACACTGCTAACTGCTTCCGTTCGGTTGAGGGTTCGATTCCCTCTCAGGGTAAATATTTGCATGATTAAAAAGGGGAACCGTTCTGTGTTTGGGTGTTATAAAGAATCAGCTTAAAACATATATAAGTATTAAATCAGTCAACTGGTCACCATTATACAAGATATGCTTAGTTTGGGGCTAGATGGTGTTGTGTGCAATGTCCAATTATAATAAAAAAAAAAAAATATAAAAAATGCGACACGCAGTAATAGAGCAATGTTCAGTTTTATTTCCGATCTGTGACGTTTCCGATACAATCAACTTTGATGACTGACGTAGGTGTTTTTATTGTTAGAATTAAATGCACATATATTATATTGCATAATATACGCAGCTTACGCTAGTCATGTCTAATTAGATAATTTATACAGTTGGTTGCTGATTTATATTCAGATAATACAGTTTATACCTAGACTATAAAGAATTATTTAAGCATCGCGTCAATAAACTTTTCCGTAAATAAAAGAATTCTTCCATGATACGAGTAGATCCAGACTGTTTCCATGTTACGCCATGTTTATCAAAAAATCGTTAAATGTTTCAGAAATTTAAAATAATAGCAACCTTTTAACTAAATAAGCTATGTTGATTTCTATCCATCCCAAGGTTGCCTGGCAGAGATCGCTATCTAGCGATAAGACCGCCCATTACAACCGTGTAGCTAAACATTCTTATAACAGTAACAATGTATTTACTTAAGCACATTAAGAGCACAAATACATATTTATCGAACACAAAAATCGGGTGCACGACCGGATTCGAGCCTATGACTCTAGGATTGGAAGGAAGGGCCACTACCGATAGACCACTAGTGCTCCCGGGAACAGGGAATAGAGTACTCATAGTTTAAAAGGTGAAGAAAAATGTTCACCTTCAGAACACAGTAAATAGGAAAGCTTCGTGTCATAACATCGCAATCAATGAATCTAATAATACGAATCTATATCCAATAATCAGCTTCCAGTTAACCTTCTACGTAAGAATAGATTGTATCCGGTAGGTTTTGCCCCTTGTCCGTAATTTTATAAATTTTATGGGAATCTTTTGAATAAACAAACACGTTCTAGTTATTCATCTGCGAGATACTCCGATGATATTAACAATATAAAAATATTAACAGCATAATTTCTGCAATTAAAACAGTATATATTTTTAGACGCTATTGGTACAATTTTTTTTTCTTCTTATCATGTCACTAGTTATTTCTAACTAGTGTTGTAAATGGATTAAAATGCACCTCAAAGGCTCCTTTCGTGCACTTAGGTAAGCCTTAATATAACGACTTGCACCGAGCCGGGCTTGTTTCAAGTTTTCCTATTGCTAGCTCTTCTGTTAGTCAGTCTTTTTTATTCTAAAGATCTTATAAACCTTTGACTTAAATCTCTGAGACAACTTACTCTAATTTTAAAGTACATGTAACGTAGTCTGACAATAACAGGTTAAGTACAATGAACGCATTTAGACCGCCCGCTGTCCGTCACGTATCTCATAAGCACCATAACACAAGAAAACGAACAATCACACAAGAAAACCTACAATTCTGTTATGAAAAAGACAATTAGCTCCAGAGGTAATTAAAGGCCCCTACACACAGTGATCTTAATGGTTTTGATGGGTCGTAAGAATTCAGTGAACCGACTTTAATGCTTTTAACCATACGTGAGATTTCTGGAAGATGTTGCTTTAAGTTATTTTAGCTGTAAGCAAGGATCAATCAAAATAATTTCCTTGGTTTGAATTTGACATATGCAGTTCAAAAGTAGGTCCTGATATCAGCCCTATAAGATAGGTTATTGTCTAGCCTGTCAACTCAGTTAGTAGAATCTCTGCTTTCTGTGCCAGGACAAACATTTGTGTGATGAACATAGATGTTGGTTCGGTTCGGTATTATAAAGTATCAGCAAATAAAAATATGTAAGTATTGTATAAGTCACCTGGTTACCATAATACAAGCAAAACTTAGTTTAGGGTTAGATAGTGCTGTGTACATTATCTTTCAATATTTATTTATATAAAATAAATACAGTGCAAGTTAGTTTTATATATCACCACGTGTGCATGTAGGTATATTAGTGTAAATAAAGTCCAAGAAAGACTAAAGTACAATACGAAATGCGTGACATTGTACACAAATGAATTTTTGTTGGACCTATAAAGATGACATTTTCTACGACAAAAGTAAACCTACCAAATAGTTTTTAATAATTAATGTCAGCAGTAACAGGCTACCACACGCTCCAACAAGATTCAGTGTGTCTATGCCTTTACTTTTTTATCGAACGACACTTAAATCATTTTCCCATCCCTATATAGAGAGAGAGGTAAATACGATAGTTCTAATTACGAAATTAATCTATACTCCGCGAATGGTTCAACTTCTAAAGGATAGAAACATTTAGTGAGATATGTCATTCCGGTAACAGTAAGTTACCTTAATGAGTGCTCGCTAGTTATTACGTTTAACTTTGTAAATTGAGCCAAGTGGAGCAGAGTTTTGTTTGTAATTATATTGTAAGCTAAGGTTTGAGACAACGTCAACATTAAGTACCCGAGGTGTTGAGGATGTGGGAACATTGTACCGGATATACAGCTTATAAATAAATAGGCATAGGTGACACTGTTTTATTGTGATAAGGATTTATTGCTAGTGCTTTGTTTATTCTGCGTCAGTTAGTGCTTGTTTGCGTTTATAGATGAAGTTTATTTTTAATGTATCATAGAGATTTGGCGGCAGCGCAGCGGTGCAAGCTTTAAACAAAATTTGTGTAAAATGATTACATTTTATTAGTTTAAAGAAAAACTTGGATATTGTCTAAATCTTGTATACATATTAACTAATGTGACGTTAAAATCTTTTGACATATTTATTAATTGACATTGAAATAAAAAGGCGGGCCATATGCTTCTGTAGTTAATTATGAAATAAGACGGTAGGTATTTTTTAATTATTATGTTATGTTTAAGCAAACAAAAAATATATGTTTAAGAACATGAAATAGTTTTTGAAAATATATAAAAATATACAAAAATATTTTATAATATTTTGAAAAGGTAAATAAATATATAAACAACATAAAAAAACTTACTACTTCTCGCCGCACTAGATCTGTATGGGCGGCATTTGTCCACAGCACTACCACAATCACTATTAAATTTGCTAATTAATCTAGTCCGTTTACATAGGTCACATCCGGGCAACGAATTCACCTGCTCACAACCGGACAATCGACTGCAGCAGTAGATAAGTTCCATCTTCATTCTAACTATAACTGTACCAACGTTTCTATACATCGCACAAGCCGGTATATCATTGAAATCCATAGCTGACGATCGCTATCAACACCCCCGAAATGCCGCGATGTATCACGCATGAAGCCTTGTCAGAGACTAAATGAATTTAAGTAGTCGCGCAAAGATAAAGCTGAACGGAACCACGTGTAGCGCAGGTGGGGTGATAGCGAATAGCAGTCTCTCACCGAGGGGTTCTCCAATGACGAAGAAGGGCCCGCCTTTCTGTTCCCACCCAGTAAGTACTTTTATGTACCGGGGGCTCTTTTAGACCCGCGTGGTAGATAAGGGTTTATTTTTATTGCTTTTTGATTTTGACGCGTGCGTGCGTAATTATCTCACGAGCTTAGCCAGAGAAAGATACCTCTTTCTAATTTATGTTGATATACATAATGTATAATAAATATTTGTAAAAAAATAAAACGCATTCACAAATGATTCAATGAGTTAAGATATTTTTTGGGATGCTGTTTTTATTTTACTGTTACATATTCTGAACGAATCTATGAGTGACCTTGAATGGCCACTCTATTTGTTTTTCTCTATTTAGTCATTCGTGTTTTCCACATCATGGTAGAAGTTTAAAACATCTTCGAGAATCGAAAAGCATACTCGGTAATATTGAATGAGTCATGGACCATAATTTATTTTATCTACAGCACAAGACGAGACTCAATTCGGAAGTCGCGTGCCTCGTACTCACAGTGTTCTATTGTTTATTTATCTACATTGATTTCCTTAAAGAAACATTGCTCTTATTATGAAGTAATATTCATTTTTCGTATGTGTATACATATAAATATTGTTCTATTGTATCGTATTCTACTATTTTCAACAATACAAAGTCAACAAAGTTTAAATTAACTTTAATATCAATATTATTAACATTTATTTGTGCTACTGTCGACATAATTAACGCAGCTTCTTCTTTTCAAAAAGCAGCCTCCTGATACTTTTTATAAACCATGACAGTGACCTTATAAATTGGGTCACCTAGTTTATTTTTGGCCTTTCTCTACCGTGTGAAATTGTCATCATCTTTCCTCTTCTGTTTTTGGATATCTTTTAATAGGATTCTTTCCTCGTTAATTCTACTAATTACATCTTTGTTCGTATTCATTTCTGTCAAACTATCTTTTTTATTTTTCACGAGCACTGAAAATCACTGATCTGATGAATAACGGCATCTATAATTTATCGTTTTTTATTGTTATCCTTTACTTTAATGTTAATATCAAAAATATATTATATGAATAATTTGTGGGAATATTTATTGTATATATGTTTTTCTTGTTATGTAATTAAGTATGATTTTATAAATATTATCCACAATAAATGTGTTATTAGATTATTATTAATTTGCCTGATTAACATCCGGCACCTAATTAGATATATTATAATATCCTAGCTTTTCCAACCGGATCCATGATATTTTGCGGTACTACTATGAACTGCACGTCATGATAATGATCATTTTCTTTGGCACCTGATATAATTTCTCCAGGGCGTTTATTTGAACCTGACTCATACGTTTCAGTTAGTCACAAAATTCTTCAGCTTTGACTCAGATAACATTACAATTATGTAAACAAATATTAAGTAAGAGTAGGTATGTCTACTAATACATACTCATACTTATTATTGGTTTTCTGTACAAGATATAATTTCACTTTTTTATGTAAAATAATTTTAGATTCTGATTTTGAAAAAAAAACCTTCCGACATTACAAGAAAAGGAATTTACATTTTGACAAACACGGGTTTTACTCACGTATCATTTTGTCGATGGAGGCACCGACAATGTTTCGGTGAAGATGAATATCTAGATTCATCTTGCCGCTCGAGCGTCAACGAGCGGACCGCGGATAAAACTCACCCTGATGAAGAATATCTAGATGAATCGAAACAGTGTCGGTGCCTCCATCGACAAAATAATACGTGAGTAAAGCCCGTGTTTCTCAAAATGTATAGAATAACTCACGAAAGTTTTGAAGGAAAAGGAATTTACTATGAACAAATTATGTATTTCTTTTGGATTAGACATTAAGGTAATAGAGTTCGAGCTAGACGAGTTTCTTGCCAATTCTTCTCGGACTTGGGTTAAAAGGTCTAATACAAGGCAACAGTAGGTTGCAAATTTGTCAGTTTACTATAAGAGGGGAGAGCACATGAGAACATGAACCATGCATTGCTATCAACAATATCTTTATATATATGTATATATATAATATATATATATATATCTTCTATGCGTGTGTTAGCTATTTAACTCCTCCTAAACGGCTGGACCGATTTTGATGATTTTTTTGTGTGTTCAAGTGGATTCGAGAATTGTTTAGATTTACAACATTTTTTTTCTTTTTAAAACGCTCGGACGACGACGTCGCTAACGGGACAGTTAGTAGTCATTTTAATTATAATACGCTCTTCACAAGACTACTCTTTATGTATGTTTTGTTTTGTTGCATTTTCAGAAAGTTTATTATAGAAGCGCAACATGTTCCCTAAATAGGACCTAATTACTTTTTCTAGTCTTCTTCTCATCGTGTCACTAGATATTTCGAACCACTGTGATGATAGGATTAAAGTACGCCTCTGAGGCTTCCATACGATGTTTCCCTTCACCGTTTGGTATAGCGCATTTTTATTTTTATTTCCGAAAAATATATTTGTTCCAGGGGGTCTACTCTTGAAAATGATACACAATATTTCGGGACAATAATCGTGGAAAATCCTACTCTTAGCGACATCGTTTCAACTAGTTTTGAGCGATGGAACGACTGACATTATTTTTGACAATCAATGTCGTAATCCTTAACCACATATTATAATAGTTTGAATTTGCTAATGAAACAACTGTCAATTCGACTGAATTCGACGTACATTTCAACGACTTTATCGTTTCGATATATCGAAATCGGTTCACAGAGTAGACGCACAGACTGGATTTGAATCTGGGACCTTAGAATCGGAATGCGAGGTCAATAAAGGGTTCTCTAGTCGAACATAGGGATTTCTTATTTTTGTTCCTATTATTGGTTCTATAAGGAACACTATTTTGCTTAAGTCATTTTAATTTATACCAGAGTATTTTTTTACCATTAAAATACAACCAATGATCACAAAATAACCTCCCATTATATTAGTTAATTAACAAAAGTTAACGCTTACTTGTGATATAATAAAAAAAATTGTATTAAATACCGTACAGTAGGTTGGTAAAACATTAGGTTCTTATAATTAGATAATAGTGGTAGCGGCCTTATCAAATAGTACCTAAATTAGGTAAGTACTTGCGCTTTTAATAAGGTACGGCTAATACTAACTAATCAAAGTAATTTTAAGGTCGTTATAAATATGAATATAATTGTCTGTTTATGGTATTCTCCTAAATAGTTTTAGACCCGATTTAAAAGCATGTTTTTCTGCATGAAAGCTAGTATTACAAATACAAATACAAATTCATTTATTTACCAAGAAAATTAAAATACAGTGTTAACAAACTTACTGATGGTCCCCGCACTAGGGCAAGCCTGTATTGTGGGAGACCAGAGGCATAAGATGAGCGATTTCCACAAACTACATAAAGATAAAACAAAACAGATAACACTTAAACAAGGCAAGACACAAGGAGGACAATCCAGGGAAATAAAATAAATATCTAAAATCTAAAAGAACAAATCAAAAAACTAAAAGAACACAATAAATAAAGAACACGACCAGCTGAAAGCTGTAAGTTTTCGAAGTTTGTGTGAGTATGTGTGTCTGTATGTGAGTGTGTGTGTGTGTGTGTATTTTCGATAAAGTTTCTAGCTACCTAGTGCCTTTGATTACCACCTCTAATACATCTTCAATATCTATATCTATAAAAGGCGATGTGTGTATGTATGATTCCTATTGACTCTGAAACGGCTGAACCGATTTCAATAAAAATGTTTTAAAGGAAATCTTCAGATGTTCAGGCCTAGCGGGTTATCCTGTGAAGTTTGGTAGCGATCAGATCAACAGAACTTAGGAACAGGGATATGCTACTTTTAATGTTACTATGCGTGCGAAGCCGCTGGCAGAAACTAGTATGTAATAAACTAGACATTTAAGAGGTTGCCTAACAAGCCTTAATAGGAAGCCTTTTTTTTTGTTTGTTTTATTTTTAGTCCCCTTAATCTTTGATCAATGTAACCATTTTCGAAGTCATCAAAGCCAATGTAGAAAGTTCAAATTGATTGAGGAAAATTCAGGTGGTTGAAATTTGGGGACAGTTACGTTATTTATATTACAGTGATTTCGTGCTTCGGAAAGTAAGCTTGTGGGTTCAAGCAAACCCAAGATCAAGGTTTTTGACTCTATATAATACCTAATATGATTTCCTACGTTAGATTTGTCAACAGACATATTTTACGCACTGACGTACTGACCCATTCACAAGAACACAAACATTTCGAGACTGCACATACAGAAAGGTGCCACCTATAATATTAAAATAGACATTCACTCAAACATACACGTACTTATGTACTTACCTACCAATTATGACGACCTCTGTGGCGCAATGGGCTAAGGTCCGACTGAGCCGCAGAAGGTTGCGAGTTCGATTCTCGCCGCGGGACAAATATTTGTATGATCTGCAAGTATTTGTCGCGGGTCTGGGTGTTTCTATGTGTAATATGTATGTATTTATAAAAGAAAAAAGTATTTAAGTAGTATATCAGTCATGTGGTACCCATAACACAAGCTCTGCTTACTTCGGGGCCAGATGATGCTGTGTGAAATGTCCGGGATAATTTATTTATTTATTTATTTTATTTATTATTACTCTAATGAATTGTTCATTTTGACCAATCTCTGATGTAATCTTTCTAGAAATATACCACTACGATAATGTACTCTATGTAGGTATAATGCCATTGACAGCTCAGTTTGTAGTAGCTCTACCTTCTGCTCTGTAGGTTGAGGATTCGATTTCCTCTAAGGATAAATACTTGTGTAATGAACATAGGTGTTTATTTTGTGTCTGGGTGTTATGGAGTATTATAAGTATGTATTTAAAAATATAAATATTCTATCACCATAATATGCAATGCTATATAACTATGCTTAGTTTGGGGCTAGGTGATGTTGTGTACATTGTACACCAATATTAATAATTTATTTAATGACAAGATCGTTTTTAGTTTCAATAGAATCCAAGCTCAAACCCACTGCATTATGCATTACTGCATTATGCTTTCTTAACTATTAAATTCTTACTAGTGGTCCCCCACTGGTCGAAATTTGACCATAATTAATTAATAATTTATGTACTTTTATGCATAATTTCAAAAAAATATTAGCATTCTGCCCTCCTTCTCTATGTAAACTATAAGTTTGCAAAATTTCATACTCCTCCGTCCGCGCAATTTTCGTGAAAAAGGGTACAAAGTTTTTGCTTCACGTTTTAATATATGTATATATTTATTTTTTATTTTTTATTAGTCTTGCTTACACCTACTCAACAATTTACCATACATAGTTAGATATATTTGTACAATTCTCGCCGACAACAAAGAGGGAACACTTCTAACACAGGTTTTACTGCAACTTAACAGAAGAGATCCCATCCCTAATTTAAACATCATACTTTTAATCTTATAATACTTTTTATAAGAATCTTTGAATTTTTTCCTTTCATTTATTTTAGCTACGTGATGGCAAAATTCGTCATCAAATCTTCCAAAATTCAAAAAAAATCCAAATTCAATATTTATTTATTTAATAAAATCACAAGAACCACTTTGAATCGTCTTCTTACATGCTAGTGAATCTAGGTGCCGGTTCCTCCTAACCCCAGTTCAAGAAGAATCCAGCAAGAAACTTGTCTGGTCTTAACACTTTTTTGTATGATCCTTGACAATTTTGTTACGGATGCCGAGTCGAGTTGGAGTTGGAGTCCGATATTCAAATCGCAGTTTGACAATAATAAAACCGGAAAGTGTTCATACGTCAACAGCGAATTCCTAGACTTCCTCAGGTGAGACACCTGTGCTGCATCAGCCCAGAGTTTCCTGCCGATAACAGGTACACCTACAGTGATATCGAATCGCCAGTCGACATACTCGTATCTACCAGTCTACTGTAGTCGGTATGCTGTAGGAAGAATGATAAAAGTGGGTAACAGAGAGAACGGCTACAATTTTAAAATAAGCTTTAAGACCTTAGGACATAGGAGGTTTATTTTGTCTGTAACATATAAAAACTTACTTTAACATATTCAAACATTAGATAATAGATGGTATGAATATGTTCCTATTTACATTATAATGTCAAGATTCAACCATACTTAAACGCCACAATAGCTTTAGATCATTATATAAGGATATCATGACTTAAGGCGATTCCCTGATGAAATAATCTTAAATCGCATTTTTTTTTATCAGGAAACATTAAAATATGGAATTCTGAAAAAAAAATACGGATAATGTTCTAACTAGCTTACTTTCCGCCTATTAGTGTATTAGTCTACTTTAGGAGAAGATGATAATTATTAAATATTTCAGACATTATTTCATAATTAAATTATAAAACTAACAATTTCTTTAACGTTTTGAAACGAGGAAGTGGGAGGCAAAATATTAAAAAACATACCAATTATCTTTTATAACTATTATACCTTTAATTAACGAGCAGATAGCCACTAGATATCGGTATAAATATACACATTCTTTCCACACAAACGCAAATTTGCTAAGTGCACCGTCTCAAACAATATCAATAATGTGAAATAAAAAATCTAATAATTTCACATATTGATCAACTGAATTTATCTTTGCTTTCCAGCTGAAAAAAAAACAGCCTTTTTCATGTTCCGTTTGAAAAATAAAAACATTTGATTAACATTGGGTTTTAACCAGGCTTTTCCCAATATAGCCATTTTTGCAATCGAACCATAACACGTTAGTATGAATGATATAGTTTAGTGAATGATACTCACACTACAGAGAGGGTTGGTGTGCGTTAGTAGCCGATAAAGTGTCGACATGCCGTCTAGAAGTTTAATTCTTTCTTCGCTGACAATCAAATTCCTTGTTCAGTGTATACTGACTACACAGAAAATAATCGTAAGAATATTTCACATAGGATGTCCCGAGAATTCCTCACCAGGCTTTGCAGAATCAAACTACTATGTTTTAAAACAAAATATTAAAAGAAAAAAAATCGATTCCCTGCTGCGGGAATCAAACACGGATTTCTCAGATTTGTGTTGCCATCAGCCCATTCCCTTAATATAAATAATAAAAAATAATGCCGGATATTTCACACATTTCATCTGGCCCCAAAGTTAGCAGAGCTTGTGTTATGGGTACCACATGACTGATAAATTACTTATATATTTTATTTTTTTAAATACATACATATTAAACATAGAAACACCAGATCTTAGACAAATTCTTGCAGATCATACAAACACTTGTCCCGCGACGGAAATCGAACTTGCAACCTTCTGCGTCTCAGCCTGGTCTCATTGCCAACTCACTGCGCGCCACAGAGGTCGTCAGATCGTTCTTTCTATTGCAGTTTAGGTTTGAGGTTATAGATGCAAGCTGGCATAAACGAATATCCTTAAAAACCATGTTATTTTACACAATGATTTCCAAATCATCATCATAGTCAGTTTCTGGGTAAAGATGTGTACAATTATGACGATATTTAGAGAAACTACATGCCATGCGCCACGGAGAAAAATTCGTCATCACACGTCATACAGCATGTGTTAGGTGTCTTTGCTGAGAGTTATTGACATTGACATATTTAGACATCTCGGACATAGTAAAAACTACGTCATGCGTCTTAAAATTGCGTAAAATGTGTTTAAATGTGTCATTAGTGTAACAAAGTTTACTTACAAATTATCTATCTCTATCAAGTCAATGATCTTAAAACTTTTAATAGTTTAATATCACCGTCCCAAACATTGCTATAGACTTAGTCTCATCTTCTTCGTATGGCTCGTATGGTCAATTCTGGTGTCGAAATTAATTGGCCACCTGAAAGCTTGCATTATAGCCTATCAACTTTTGAGAAGGCTGGACTAAAGCTCTCAGAAGAACGGAAACTCTAAGAGTCATTCGTTTCAATGCCGGCATTGACTTATATGGGGTTACCCGGTGCACGTTACCGCACTAGTTATTTTAGGATTAACAAGAAGTTGATGTAGTATTACTGGAAAGAGTTATTCGTAGTTTGAATTGTATCGACCAGTTACTAGGAAATAATCAATTATTTTATAAGCAGGTGCAATTGCTTGCAACAATATTTTAAACGTAAATTACAATATGTATGGGTTTTTGTAGCCATGTTATTTACTTGTTTGGATCAAACGACGGTAGGTATGTTCATAATTTTTTATACATATTTCGACGTTTTTTTTAATTTGACTTGCTTGATTATTTTGATTTATTAGATATCGATTATTTAAATCAATTTATATATGCTATGAATAAATGGAACACAAAATAATTAAGATGTCAACCGTGAATTGACTGCTAATGGTAATTAATTTATAATTATCGATGATTTCAAAATTACAATGACTTGCTTTTATTGTAACTGTATAAAACCTTTTCCATTTGTAAATGCCGCTCAGGCATTTATGGTCTAGTTAAGCTTTTTATGGCAACCGCACCATTCTTACACACAAACGTTCTTAGGTAAAACCAATATCCGTGACTTTTTCAATCATGAACTTACTAAGAAGCATGATGTTTATTGATTATTTACGCGGATCTGAGATGCAAAGTAGGCATGTGCATCATGCATGTGCATCTATGAGTATGATGTCACTAAGTTTTTTTTTATGAAACAAATGTTCAATTCTTGAGGAATTTCCTGCCATCTGCTGTTTCCGAAATAGCGGTTGGTTTTCTGAGAGCAGCTACTCAAACATATACATTTTTCTGATAAATAAATGTACCAACTTACCAACAGATTTTAAGTAGCTCTACCGTAAGACCAGGATTTAATAAACGATGAGACAGCACAACACCTCAACAACTTGACGACTAATAATTGAATAGTGAAAAAACTATTTACACTTCTAGTTTTATTTGACAAACTGTGTATTCACACCTACACATGAATAACCATTTTTCGGTAGTAATATGTAGCTAATATGATTTCCTTGAAAACCAAACTGTAGAGTTGAAATGAAACTGCGAAGGAAACCAGAAACCTACACACATACTACGTCAGTTATGTAACAAACATAACCGGAAACATCTAGCCCCAAAGAAAGCAGTATGGGAACCACATGACTAATATACTACCTACATATAAGCTTTTTTTTGTAATTAGAACAACGAATGTTGAGCTAAAAAACGGGTGATACTGAGGTTAAATTTAAAAAAGGAATCAGAAGAGGCCTACTTTTGGACTCTCTAAACTAACTAAACGCAAAACGCGAAATTGTTCGTAGCATAGCTATCTCAATTGTTCTTAACAGATCAACGAAGCAGTGGTTTTTCATACGCTTGCTTCCGTATTTCGACACGTCAAGCTATCAGTTACAACTTTTCAAAAGCTATTAAGCCAGGACGAAGTTGGCTACTGACTGACTCATCATACAAAAGTATTTGGTACTGACGCTTAACAAGCGCCCATTACCCCAAAGCACCCTTAAGTAATGACCAGGTGACAACAATACAGGAGTCTAATGATTATTGCATAAAATGATTAGAGCGGCATTTGTTTCGTCAACCTGTAACCCACATAATTATGGGTTTTTTGCATTAAGGTAGTCTAGAAAATACTACTGAGTACCATTACATAATGAACAAGCAGGTAGAGTAGATTAGATATATCTAAAAATGTCGAGTAGTTGTTTGCTGATAAGGCAAATTAACAAATTACAATTTTAAGTAATCCGCCAGTGTCTTTGGGACGCTGCCCTCTGGCAGTGTTCTAGTTCGGTTGAGCTATCAGATCGTTTTAGACGGTCAATAGATAACTCAACTATTTTACATATATTATTCAACAAGTTTACATGTTGGTACAAGCAATTAACAATCTACTTATTATATACTTAACTACTTAAATTTATGTACTCTATTGGCTACTAGCCGTTATTATAACTATTTATAGATTTTAAAAAACAAATCTAGGTACCGACCGCATATAAGCTGACAAAAAGGCTGGCAACGTTACTAATACTAGCCACACCAATACCCACCAGCCCTTGATCATCGGCCTTGTCCACTAGTCTCTTGGACAACTCAATATATATATTGATATACTATTGTATAATAATTTCTATTAATTACTTTAAATAAAGTCAAAGTTTCAATAATGTTGTAATAAACAAATCGCAAATTTAAGACAACAATGAAAAACGGCAATGCAGAAAGGCGTAACAGTTACGCATATTCAAAGCAAAAATCCATAAAACAAAAATACAATTTCGCAAACATTTTATTACGCTTTAAAATAGTCGACTTCTGTACAAGGACTTGCCTTTGTTTTATCACCGACAAATATTTTACCGTTAGCGAATATTAAGAACAAAGCTCATCGTAACTTTCACTACGTTATATATGACGCAATAAACGACGCTTTGTTGAACTTAGTCCCATTTTAAGGGCACCATTTTTACTTTGTTTTTGCATTAACTGTAGGTAGTAGCTTGGAGGTCCAGTGACAAATACAACAACTTTATTTCACTGTCCTGTCGGCTCTATAAACGTAGTAGCACAATGGGTTCCAACCGTGTGCTAAACAATTATTTTTAACAACGAAAACCGTGAAATTGGGCTGAGAAGCCTGTGGAGCTCGGGGCTCTGAATAGACGTATCATTGCTTGATAAATTGTGTGACAACAATACGCCCCCTTTCCGGAGTGCCGAATCCTAAATAATAACAAATCAAAGCCTTGACTGACTCACTGAGATTAAAGTCAACGCACAGCCTAAACCATTGGATGTAGAAACTTGGAAATGAAAAGAAAATTTGGAGTATTTGTTCTTTACTTTATGTAGACGCGCACTAACTAGGAAATCTCGAAATTCTATTCACATTCGGTCCAGTGTGGATGTCAAAACGTATCAAAATAACAACGCGAAGGGGGAGTTTAACTAGTGGTGTTATAATTAGGATGTCGGGGGCTTGTTATAACCTGTCATAGTCATGGTTGTGTACAAATGAAGGTCAATTATTTGCTACAGTTAATTATTATTTGTATTCCATTGTATCTCTGAGCCGTAAGCTTATTCATAGAACGTTATTTAAGACATTCTAGAACAATAACAAGTTTTGTTTTTTATAGGTACTGGTAAGTAAAGCACCCAGAGCATTTTGACGCTCAAGTTTACTTAGATTGTCTAATTTATATTTCTAAATAGATCATATCAAACCTTTAGATGATGAAAACATAAAAAAAAAGGTTTCATCATGTAGCATTGGTCAAAGATAAAGTGAAAATAGGTTTTTTCGAATATTACTACAGTTATTTATAACAAATTAATATTCAACGAAAAATGAACAATAACGTTAAACTTAATAATGTGCGTAAATAAATATGTAATAAATATTAATGTTTCCACGCTGCTTATGACACTATGTAGCTCTACTTTTGGATTGGGGAGACCGGGCCATATGTTTTATTCAAATAAGGATGAATACCTATTGGGTAGAAACATTATTGATCAAAGGGGGAATCACTCGAGCCGGTTTTAATCTATATATCAATACGTGAAGCAAAAACTTTGTACCCCTTTTTATGAAAATTGGGCGGAGTATGAAATTTCGCACACCTATCCACACTCATATTGTAAAGAGGAAAGATTTGTATTTTTGTATGTAACGAATAAACTTTAAAACTACTAAACCGATTTAAAAAATTATTTTACCGTTGGAAAGCTACACTATCTCCGGGTGACATAGGCAACTTTTTATCCCGGGAAAATTGGTTTGTCCCGGGAAAAATCTTCAACGCGGGCGAAGCTGTGCGCGTACAGCTAGTAGTTTACATAGAGAAAGAGTGCAGAATGCTAATATTTTTTTTTTAATTATGCATAAAAAATACATTAATTATGGTCGAATTTAGACCAGTGGGCGACCACTAGTTATTTTAAAGACTCATTGCATATGCAAAGTATTGCGCGAAAGGTGACGGATAGTGCTTACGAAACGAAAATGAACGCGGATCGAGGAATTGAAACTATATGGAACGGACGTGGCATGTGATTTAAGCCACATTCATTCAAGTCCAGTTACTCATTGATAGTCTTAGTAACGTAATACTGCTCAAGCTATGCTAGGAATCTATCGGGCATGCGTAATATAAACTTAATTCGTTTGCAGTAAAGTTAAAAATCAATTGAATCGTGAATGAGTTTATTGAACTAAATTGCTTGCTTTTTTTTGTACAGTTATGTATAATGAAAAACCTCTACATAGTTTTGTTAGTATTTTAATGTGTTTTAATCACACATTTCTAAATATAACTTAAAAAACACCCAAAGACAAGCTTATTTAATGGCAATTAAAATTTACAATAAGTAACCTGAACATTAAAAGCTTTAATGTGAATTCATACTGCATTAAACTAAAAATGTGGTTAAAATCTAATGTTTTTATTTAGACAATCTTCTAGCATTTACTTAATTTCATTAGAATATTTGCATTGCAAACTTTAGTAGAACACATTGTACATCCTAAATTACGTATGCTAAAATCATAAGCACTTAATTTTATGTATTTGCAAATGAATTGATTTGAATTGTGAAAAAAACCTCTGGATACTTGTTACATTTCTGTATACGTTATTAAATTCCAATTCTGGATGCGTTATAAAATTCCACCCTACGTGAAAATTACAATATATCACGAAATCTCATATCGGATAGTTTACATACAGCTGTGTTGATAATTAGTTTAAATACTCAAATAAATAATTTCACAAACAATAACAAAATTACATCAACATCGCGTAACCGATTGAAACTCGAAACTTAAAAATCGATTTGGGGCCAATGAGTCACCTGTAGCATCGGTGATTACAGAAACTCAATAAATACCCATTTACCATAACTAGTTTGTATTGCACACACCCCTGATGTATCGGTATACGACAATACTTGTTTGCAACACATTGCTGCTTGACTATCGAACCTTATGCCAGGTTGTGTGAGATTAATGATACTAACGCAGCCATCTCAGCGTAAACCATCTCCACAGAGGCTTGGCTAATGACGTCATAGGCTTGAGATTTTTTATTTTGCCATTGAATGGATTGTTACTCAATTTTTCCGAGAAATTATCTTAGTGTTTCCCTATGCTGTATACCGGTATTAGAAAACCAAACAACGATAAATAATCTTGTACGTTTGACGCAGACGATTTACTTCGAATTAGTAGAATTGGACAAGGGGTTTGGCAGTGTTTTCTGATTTTCCTGATGACAAGTTGAGTAAAGAGTTCTTATCATATGTCATTAATCGAATAATAAATACCCTAAACAATAATTGACTCAATATATACATAGAGCTTTCTAGAGTTTTGAGTTGGAAATTAAATGACATTGATGGAAATTTAGAAAGCAAGAGGTACTGTGGATATTAAATAAATTGCAAGAGTTAAGAAATCTTACGAAATAACCAAAAACACCTCATTCAGCAATGTAAAGAAAGCCTTGACATTGCAGAGGCAAGATCCAAAAATAAAATAGTTTTCCTTAGCGACAGATCCGTGTAAGCAATTTCCTCTCATCATATACCTATACGTTTACCGCATCACGTATTCAGACGGCCTTGAGGTTACGTCCTACTGTTACGGCATTTGCATTTCACATACGATGAGTCAAAATAACGGATTTGATTTGATCTGTCTACCGTCTAGCCTGCTAGGTAGCTATTGGCTCGGTATATTTATTACCTTATTTTGACCTTAATTGTAGGTCATGATTTAATAATCACTTGTAGACATAGAACCTGATCTTGTATTTCAAATTAGAGTTACATTTTTAAATGACAGTTAGGACTTTCATAATAAAAATGTTACTCATTAAAATTTAGATTTGATTCCTTTGTTGATTTGATTTTCCTGGGATTATCCGCAACTTTTATCAACACCATATTAAATAATGACTAAAATGCGCTAAATCCCGTCATTATTTTGTAATTAAAAATTGTTATTTAAAAACGTTACTCTGATTCAGCCTTTATTGCAAATAAAATAAGATCGTTCGTATATTACGAAATCTTAGTTAGTCCGGTAAAACTACTGGATTAGGGTCATTGTATTTTGCCCAGAATTGTAGCTCAGTTTGCTTAAATATTTTATTTATTATTAAATTGAAAGCTATCATTACGAGAAGTATTTTGAAGAAAGCGTATTATAATATAAATTACTATATAATTGGTAAGAATGCTTGGCCTCATGTTGCTCTGCCCTCAGACTACTTAGGCCTCAGATTTGAAACATATAAACTACTGTTATCTAGTATTCGTTATTCGTAGTTATAAGATGCTAGTTATAAGATGTATCATACAAAAAAGCGCTAGGACCAGGTCGAGTTTCTTGCCAGTTCTTCTTGGACTTCGGTTAGAAGGAATTGGCACCTTAATTCACCCAGTATGTAAGACGTTCCAAGTGAATTTGATTGTATTGAATAAAAATGTTTTTGACTTTGACACCGACTAAGACTTTATTATCAAACAATCACTTGACACTGGCAAAATTCGACATGACAGATTATAGGAAGAAAAGAAGAAAAAAGACGCAAATAATAATCTTACGCAAAGGATTGACTAAGTGACAAAGTGCACCATAAAAAAGTAAGACACTACTAACATATACTTAATTCAAATTTAGATAATTCTATACAAATCTTAGGCAATGAATTTCAATAAAATTGTTTTGATTTTACTATATCGTACATAACGGGTACAGGTTAGCAACTTTGTATGGACAGACATAGACTTAGTTTTACTGAGAGCATTAGAACCGCATACTTTCTTCACACTAATCCTTACATGGCGATACTAGAAGTCACCTCTTCATGTTTATTGACAGCGAGGAAATAAATATGCAAGAGTCTCGGTTTCGTAAAAACAACTCTTATATGGAAAAAACGTTACAAGTTCATCTTATGTACACTTTGGTTTACATGTTGCTTATAATAATAATAAAAAAATAATACCGGATATCTGACACAGGATCAACTGGCCCCAAAGTAAGCAGAGCTTGTGTTATGGGGGTTATCACATGACTGATATACTACTTAAACTTTTCTTTTGTAAATACATATTATACAAGACTTGACCCAAGACAAATACTTGGAGATCATACAAACATTTGTCCCGCGGCGGGAATCGAAACCGCAACCTTCTGCTTGTCAGCTAGACCTTGGCCCACAGCGCCACAAAAGTCGTCACCTCTGTGACCTCTGTTATAATTGTTATCTTCGCTAGATATTCTATCATTTAAATAATACCTTCCACGTTTGCTTAGATCGATTTACTTTCAAATATTTATAATATCAATTAGTTGTTTATGTGAAATCCTTTCAAGCAACAAAGAAAATAATAATCTAAACAGATATAATAATCTCTGCTTTTGAATTGAAACTGCAAAGTTCATTTTAACAGGAGAAATCTCCGCGAGTTCTTCAGCATTCAAGAAACAAACGTAAACGTAATTAAACAAGACATAACAGCATCATTTCGTTTGATTTGACATTCCGAAACGATTTAAGCACTATCTCTGTAAGAAAATTAGTTGAAATAAGTCCCAAGAAATACTTTCAGTCCTATGTTCTACTTGCGAAAGTTGAAAGTCGCAGTGTTTTGTGGATGATTATATGTCTTGTGGGATAGCGCGAGCTATGGTTAAAGAATTGGCGGTATTCGCCAGTGACCGTAATGGGAGACATAGCTGGCTGATATTACTCCGCCGACTGGGTGGGCAAACCATGGAGGGCGGTTGGTTCTTTAAGCTTTTTGCTTTCCATTTTCAACTCTCAAATTTCGAATTGACCAACATTGGTAAACGAAAATTATCATAAGTATTGAAATCTTAAGTTGCTAGTATTGAAGCTTTTTACTAATTTAATAATTATAATCTTACTAATTAGCGAGAAAAGAGAAAAGGTAATTAAAACATTACATTGGAGCGGTCGAATTATGTCGTAATTAGCTGGACAATTAAAATCGAAGGTCATTAAGTGGTAAAAAACTGGAGTGGGAAGTGATCCTCTTTTACTTGTTACCACTTTAAAATATAACAGAAGTGACAATTATAAACCAACTTCTTTTTAAATAATAACAATAATAATGCTGGACATTTCACACAACATCATCTAGCCCCAAAGTAAGCAGAGCTTGTGTTATGGGTACCACATGACTGAATCTACTTATTTTTTGTAAATACTTACATATTATACATAAAAAGACTCAGACCCAAGACAAATACTTGCTGACCATACAAACATTTGGCTCGCGGCGGGAATCGAACCCGCAACCTTTTGCGTCTTAGTCGGGCCTTGGCCCACTGCGTCACAGAGGTCGTCAAATGAAAATATTATTGTTTATTCTTACATATTGATACGTTGCAAATAAACAAATTTAATTTTAAATAATTTTACAAATCCATAATCTAAGTACTCACGAGAGAACATCATCATCAACATCAACATCGAACATCAAAATACGCAGTTGAGTAATATCCAGAAATCAAATTTATAATAAAATTTTACTGTGTTTTTAACATATAATTCCATTGATGAACATTTCCATAGATTTTTTTGTGATAAAAATAATCACAAAAACCAGTAACCATTTTAATTCGATGTTCCAAATAATTTTAGAAACGTATTTCTCATCCTCTACGACTTCGAAATGTTGGGGGGTAGGCTTTTTTGTATAAAAGGGAAGTTCTATCTTTTTAGTCTATGGCTTAGAAAAAAGGCGGCCTGTGTGAAAATACCTATACAAGACGACGCTTCTCAACATGTGTGGGACCATTATAACGGGACGCGGGGACAGGTAAATACGCCTAATTACCCTTGAGCAGGACAAATATGCTGTTAACGTTTTAATTAGTAAGATAAATGATTTTGCAAGACTGCTCAGAAAACGGAAACCGTTCGGTAATTATGAACATTTTCTTTACTGTTAAATACAATTCTGATTCGCGCTTATTAAGCTATTTAGATTTATAAATACTAGTGGTCGCCCACTGGTCGAAATTCGACCATAATTAATGAATAACTAATGTAATTTCAGCATAATTCAAAAAATATTAGCATTCTGCACTCCTTCTCTATATAAACTATAAGTGTGCGAAATTTCATACTCCTCCGTCCGCGCAATTTTCGTAAAAGGGAAGTTTTTTGCTTCACGTATTAATATATAGATTGGTGAACAATGTACACAATACCATCTAAAACTAATCTGAGCATAGTGTATTATGGTGACCAGATGACTGATATAATACTTATATATTTTTAAATACATACCTACTTATGATACCCTATAATATATTAGCTTTTGCGCGCGGCTTTGCAATGGAACGCATAGTACATATATTAAAAGTAGCCTATATCCGTTCCTAAGATACAATCTACTCGTATATCCATACCAAATTAGATAGATGCAAAAAATAAAAAAGTTCTATTGATTCGATCGTTACCAATTTTCACAGAACCTAGTGGCCTAGCGGGTGCTAGCGGGCCTAGCGGGTGCTAAGCCAATCTGAAGATTTCCTAAAAATTTCATTGAAATCGGTCCATAGGGAACATACATACACACATCGCCTTTTATTATAATAGAAATATACTCTATCTAACACATGACAAATACCTATATTCACTACTACATCAAATAATAAGTGATCAAGTACTTACTAGCCTACTTATCAACTTTTTTCAGTTTTTTAAGCATTAATTTTCATGATGCAGTTTTGAAAGTTCAGGATATATAAATAAATATTGCTGGACAATTCAGATAATCACACATAATCACAATTCATTCTATTATTTAGTCTCGACTCAAAAAAACTCACACTATGGAAACCAGATGATAGGATATTTAAACGTAAAAGGTTGCGAGTTCGATTCCCGAAGCAAGACAAATGTTTGTATGATCTGCAAATATTGGTCTCTGGTTTTGGTGTATAATATGTACGTATTAAAAAAAATATAAAGGTAGTATATCATTCATATGGTTCCCATAACACGAGATATAATTACTTTGGGGTTACATGATGCTACACTGCACCATCTAGCCCCAAAGTAGACACGAAATTATTTATTATTAATAATTATTATTCACTTTTATACTCTAGTACACCCAGAAACGGCAGCGGTAAGTTGTTATTTTACCTGATTACATGTGAAGTTTATTGCTTTTTGTCTTTAAATATGAATATCAACTACATAGTAGGCAAATTACCTTATATTACCTGTAAATTCTCTTCTTCGACACAAGTGCTTTCTACTCTTCGATGAAACCATTCGTTCAACATCATGACAAAACAAGGATTCCTTCTCTCGAACACCTAAATAATCCTACCCACTTAAACAGTTTACACATGATACTTTACCATCACCAAACGAATAAACATTTACTTCAAAAATACAACAACGAAAAATATTTTCAAAAACGAAATTCGAAATTTTCACGTAAACGCGTTGAAATCACATGAAAATGTCAGTCGTGACACCAAAGAGAATTTTATAGCTCGCTGACACTATTAATCTAGACAGCCGCTCATTTTACAAAAAAATAATTCTCTTTGTAACAGCAAGGAGTATTACACTTTTTAGTTTTCAAAATGAGAACGCATGTAGTGCTGCGTGAGCGTTGAAGTCTTTTGTATGGAGCTGTCTAGTGTATTGTAGAATCGCGGGGCGTTGGCAGAAGTTTAATTTGGGGAAAAATAAGCTTTGGTAGAAATGTTTTAGAGTTCAAATCATATTTAAGAGTAAGCTTTTAGGTAAGTAGGCACTTTAGCTTCAGTTCCATGAACACGTGAAAAAAGTGTTTACCTAAGCGATATTTAAAGTTATTTATTTATCCTAGTACTTGCATAGTTGAATATATTTTAATAAAGGAGAAGTCCACTCACTTACCTACTCATCATAAAATCTCCAAAATTACAAGAGTTATAGGTTTGAAATATTGCACGAGCATTCTTTAAAATGTGTAGGCGCTTACTAAAAACACATTTTACAAAATTATTTTACATTTTACAACATTTTACAACATTTACAAAAGTGCAATGAAAGTTTAAAATTAGTATGGCGAGTTGTTACCGCCTGAATAGATTTGCTAAAACTTGGTTTTGTATACCTTAGATACAAGATAAATAAATACATGTTTCAAGGTTTTGAAACCCAAAAAAGGGGTGCAATGGGTGTGTTAAAATTTGTATAGGAGTTTTACAACGCATCAAGCGTTTGGCTTGAAAATTGGTTTGTAACCTAAAATGCAAAACATACGTAAATATACATAGACGCACGTGTTTATGGTTTTTACAAAACATCATTTAAATAAGGGTAAAAAGGTGAATAGGTGGGTAAACAGGTGTTATTACAAAAAAAATTGTGTCTTTTCAACGAGTGACGCGAACGATCCCAAACATGAGTCTACTTTTTTTAGAGAAAATAACGAAACATGTATTTTAGGATTTTTTTTAAAATACCTCTTGGTGTTGATGTTGTACTTAATTAAAAAAACTAACAAATTTACTTTACCAAAATTTACCGAAAACCTCTATATACCTAGGATTACTTGCGGCTGTTTTTCCGGATCATTATTTTTATGACACAAGATAAAGAAGACCTTATTGCCGAAGTCTGATTTACGGGTCATTATATTTCAGAGTCTGGATGACTATTAACAATAGCATATAAGCAACGAGAAAACTAAAAATCAAACCGTGTTCATAAAAAACGTTTTTTTCAAACACGAGCTAAGCATTCTACTAATGAATGTATCAAACAATGTATCTATCTTATAACACATACTTGCTAATAAATTGTTGAAATCTGTTGCCATCTCTGTTCCTTGACATTAATATGACAATGATAAAGCATATTTAAGGGCCACGCTAGTTTAATAATGATTATAGAAGAGATGGAAAGTATACTATCTTTGAAATTATTATATACTAGCTGGTGCCCGCGACTTCGTCTGCGCAAGATTAGTACTTCGTGTAATTCTAACGGTTTCTGCAGCGCACGCCAGAATAGCTTGCAGATGGCAGATTTTTTTCCCATTTACTTGACACTTATCGTTATATTTTGGACCATTCACACAATATCTTTATAAATTATAGCCTACGTGTTATTCTGATGTATAAACTATATTATTGTAAAGTCTCATAAAAATCCATTCAGTAGTTTTTGCGTGAAAGAGTAACAAACATACATACAAACATTCACGTTTATAATATTAGTATAGATTATTCGTTTCAAAGTCGTAAGCGAAACAGCTAATTTGCTACATGAATTGATTAACAAATGTCTATATTTCTTCTAGGTATATTGACTGACTTGTCAGCTCAATGTGTGATGAACATAGCTGTTTGTACTGTGCCTGTTATAAAGTATCATTAGTATGTACCTAATTAAAAATATATAAGTATTCTATCAGCCATCTGGTCATCATAATACAAGCTATGTTTAGTTTGGGGCTAGATAAATTGTCCACCAATATTCATGTTCTTTAAATTAATTTTAGTTTATAAAATAGTAAAACAAAACATACCTTACAAAGTCCGCTGTAAAGATTGCGCTGGTCAGTCCTGCAACGAAAAAAATAAATTAACAACGACGTAAATTACAAAGCAATTTAAATAAACCCGATTTCATATTTTAAATAAGTTTTTGCTAAGCTAATGATCAGTCTGCATTTGACGATCATTTCGTTTTTAAGTTCGATGGTTAAGCCTGGGGCCAGCAATGTTTTCGTGACCTAGATCTTTTTGAACACTCCACCAGCATACTAAAACCTACTATTCCTAACAACAACCTAAAACTTCCACGCCATAAAAGCTCTTATTGCTGTCGTTGAGAGGTGATTATTGCACGGATCCGGATTAAATATTGAAGATCTATAAAATATGGATGTTGATATCGAAATTACAACCTGTCATACCCCAGACTAACACCAGACACGATCATGAGGAGCGGCAGAAGGTCATGATAATAATTGGTACTGTAAGCCATAAAAAATACATTTAAACGATCGTCATTAGACGTAGCTGATTTTTGAATCAGCATCATGGAAATATATGCCTTTAGGTTATGAGCTATGATAAAATATTTTACAAAAAAGTGAAAACCGGCTTCTTAGTTTTTTTGTATATTTTTTTTTATCATCGATAAACCTACGTTTCACCACAATCTCGCCTAATGTTAAGCGGAAAAAAAAAGAAGAAAAAATGTGGTAGCAAAGTGCTTTGTTCGTAAGGGTGGTAGGTTGACAAGGTAATGGATGGTATTGAGCGGTACGTCTGCTTGTCCTGTAGTGTCCTGCTTAGTCAAAACCAATATAATTTCTAATACTAAATGTAATACATTACATTTTTGTTATCGATGCCTTCCGTCCGTAACTTCATGGTCAAGGTTTGATTAACTGACAAATTCCTATTAAGCTGTTGTCTGTGATCACAAATGCAATGTCTTAATGGCAATACATGAGCTGCTTGTGTGAGTTCCACAGGTATTTTTAAAGCCAATCTGATCAACTGACAAGTATGCATAAAGTTATAGCCTGAGATCACCAATATAATGCTCTTATATGATATATGAGTAGTTTGTCGTTGAATAGTTCTGTAGGATATCTTCAAAGTCCATTGTCAAGCTAGTTGACCACTGAAAGGTAGGTGGTACTATACTTATAGATATTCCCTTACTATATATACCAAAGTAATTACAAATATGAGATTTATTTATTCTCATGCGTTGAGAAGTTTCGGATTTTCATCATGTTTACCATCATCAGATCCTCACTAAACTTATATGGGATTATTCCAGAGGTAAACTCTACAGGTAAAAAGAAGAATTATGAATATCAAACAATATATATACTAACAAAATACATACATATAAAAACAGTACAGCCGAGAACATGTTTGCAGAACTCGCATTTTTTGAAGTCGGTAATAATGTTAATTATACAAAACGTTCTCGGTGTTGGACAACGAATGCGACGGATGAAGGAAAACTACTTTCCTATTTGTATGCGACGGAAATGCAAATGTTAAGATTCAAATATGTGGAGTGATGAGAATGGATTAAATAAGTAATTATATATATATAAGAGTATATTCCTTCTGTGCTGTAGGATATTTCACACATTTTTGTGATAGATGCTTGTTCTGTCTGGGTGTTATAAGGTATCATAAGTATGTGTTTACAACTTTTTAAGTATTCTATCAATGATCTGGTTCCCAGATGACCGCTGTCGCGCAGTGGGCTAAGGTCCGGCTGAGACGCAGAAGGTTGCGGATTCGATTCCCTCTACGGTGCAAATATTTGTACAGTCTGCAACTGTTTGACTCGGGTCTGGGTGTTTCTATGTATAATATGAGTATGTATTTACACAAAATAAAAAAAACGTATGCGACTTGGGACGCCCGACCGAAGTGATAATTTAAACTGATCTAACTAGCGTGGTGGGTTAGAGTGAGAGAGGAGGAGCCTGCCTACCGCTGCCGTATGCGTGGGAGAAAAGGAGGACAGATAGGCTGGCACCGTAACGCGTTACGTAACGAAGCGGTTTACCCTCCCATAAGAAGTTATCACTTCAAAAGAAAAGTATTTAAGAAGTATATCTGTCATGTGGTACTCATAACACAAGCTCTGCTTACTTAGGGGCCAGATGATGCTGTGTGAAATGTACGGCATTTTTACGGCATGATACAAGCATTGTTTAGTTTAGTTTAGCAAAATTGTTGGTTAAACTTTAGTAGTGCGTCGCAAGCCAATTAAAAAAAAAAAAATGGGGGGGGGAGGGGGGGGACCCTCCCTACCCCCTGGTACCACCCCCATACTAGGTATTTCCCCGTTCTCGAGATATTTGAATAAATTTAACCTAACCTCAAAAAAAATTATTGATACAAATCTAGTTTAAATTACCAAGGAGGGGAAGGGAGAGGTCCACCTCACCCCTGGTAAAGCTCCCAAGATAAAGGTAGATGCACAAATGAGAAAAAAAAACATTTGTAACCTATCGAAAATCGGTGTCCAGTGTATAATCGTAGGTCAATCGTAAGAATCCAAACAACATATCAAAGAAATCGGTTTTTTACGTATCGCGCGATTTGGCGCGGTTTTGATTTGATTTGGTTACAGTGACACATGACAGGTTTTTTACGTTTCGTTCGCATCAACTTTGCACAACATGATATATCACAGACAACAAATATAACAAAGATCAGATATACCGTGACCTTGTATTATTTTCTGGCGCTGCGCCGGCCGCTGCCGCGGCACGCTTCGCTCGCCTTGCGCGTTTTTTTCTATATTCCAACATAACCTACCTAGTAATAGGTGATAAGTAACCAAGTGAGATATACCGTGACCTTGTATTATTTTCTGGCGCTGCGGCGGCCGCTGCCGCGGCACGCTTCGCTCGCCTTGCGCGTTTTTTTCTATATTCCAACATAACCTACGTAGTGATAGGTGATAAGTAACCAAGTGAGATATACTGTGACCTTGTATTATTTTCTGGCGCTGCGGCGGCCGCTGCCGCGGCACGCTTCGCTCGCCTTGCGCGTTTTTTTCTATATTCCAACATAACCTACCTAGTGATAGGTGATAAGTAACCAAGTGAGATATACCGTAACCTTGTATTATTTTCTGGCGCTGCGGCGGCCGCTGCCGCGGCACGCTTCGCTCGCCTTGCGCGTTTTTTTCTATATTCCAACATAACCTACCTAGTAATAGGTGATAAGTAACCAAGTGAGATATACCGTGACCTTGTATTATTTTCTGGCGCTGCGGCGGCCGCTGCCGCGGCACGCTTCGCTCGCCTTGCGCGTTTTTTTTCTATATTCCAACATAACCTACCTAGTGATAGGTGATAAGTAACCAAGTGAGATAAACCGTGACCTTGTATTATTTTCTGGCGCTGCGCCGGCCGCTGCCGCGGCACGCTTCGCTCGCCTTGCGCGTTTTTTTCTATATTCCAACATAACCTACCTAGTAATAGGTGATAAGTAACCAAGTGAGATATACCGTGACCTTGTATTATTTTCTGGCGCTGCGGCGGCCGCTGCCGCGGCACGCTTCGCTCGCCTTGCGCGTTTTTTTCTATATTCCAACATAACCTACGTAGTGATAGGTGATAAGTAACCAAGTGAGATATACTGTGACCTTGTATTATTTTCTGGCGCTGCGGCGGCCGCTGCCGCGGCACGCTTCGCTCGCCTTGCGCGTTTTTTTCTATATTCCAACATAACCTACCTAGTGATAGGTGATAAGTAACCAAGTGAGATATACCGTAACCTTGTATTATTTTCTGGCGCTGCGGCGGCCGCTGCCGCGGCACGCTTCGCTCGCCTTGCGCGTTTTTTTCTATATTCCAACATAACCTACCTAGTAATAGGTGATAAGTAACCAAGTGAGATATACCGTGACCTTGTATTATTTTCTGGCGCTGCGGCGGCCGCTGCCGCGGCACGCTTCGCTCGCCTTGCGCGTTTTTTTTCTATATTCCAACATAACCTACCTAGTGATAGGTGATAAGTAACCAAGTGAGATAAACCGTGACCTTGTATTATTTTCTGGCGCTGCGGCGGCCGCTGCCGCGGCACGCTTCGCTCGCCTTGCGCGTTTTTTTCTATATTCCAACATAACCTACCTAGTGATAGGTGATAAGTAACCAAGTGAGATATACCGTAACCTTGTATTATTTTCTGGCGCTGCGGCGGCCGCTGCCGCGGCACGCTTCGCTCGCCTTGCGCGTTTTTTTCTATATTCCAACCTAACCTACCTAGTGATAGGTGATAAGTAGCCAAGTGAAGTGAAGATAAGCCAAAGTCGTCGAAAGAAGCCATAACAAAATCACTGACAGGATTTTACGTTTCGTTCACATCAATTTTGCACACAACATATTAAACCATAGACAAGAAATACGACGAAGTTGATTATTATCTGTCAATTTTTACGTAGTTTTATCTAATTTATCTGATTTGTGAGGTTAAAAATGTTTTATTATTTTTTGTAAACTAAAAATAACCTAGTGTTATTAGTGGTAAAATGTAATCAGGAAGCAAAACCCTACCAGATGTGAGTCTTTTCACCCTCCAATTCCTGCGACGCACAACTAAAGTCAAGCCAAATTGTTTAGTTTACTTTAGCTTAGCAAAGTTGGGGTCCGATATTTTAAAAATATATATTTTTGTTAAATCTTGTCTTTGCTTTATTAAATCAATGCAGAAATACAGGGATTTAGGACCGGGTTATCGTGCGAAGAAAAGTTGTTTTACGATAATTGTAAGCTAACAACGTAACAAAATGACTGACCCCATGTCAAACGTCACAACAATGTCCTAAAGCGAAGCTTACTTATAGAAAGGTTATGAATACTGTTTGATGCTCACTTTATGGCGTAATCCACATCAGCTTTCTCAGATCCAGTTAAGCCATAACGGCAGACATCTACTATGCACAACTGCGGTCAATGATGGCGAAGCTCGCAGAAAAACAGCCCTGTCTCGTCAACCATTATTGCTACACGATAACGTAAGACCTCATACTGCTGGTGGAACCGTTTGAACTCTACAAGACCTGCAGTTAGAAGTTATCGGTCATTCTCCGTACTTGCCGGACTTGGCCCTAACGGACTACCATATTTTCTTCTATTTAATCGGTCATAAATCGGCCTCGTTAAAAATTATCTTCCTAAGATCCATAATACCTTCAAAGTTTGTTGATTCCAGGTACCCAGAATTCTACCGTAAAAGCTTAATATCTCATGGCAAAAATATTTTGAGGGTAGGTTACTATGATTGAAACAAATATATCAAATCTTATAAAAACAACTGTTTTAATTTTTCAGTACAAAACAGCAATTTCATAACTTTTCATTTATTTGGTAATTTTATGTTTATGTAGGTATTATCTGTTCTTGTCAATAAATAAATATGACAAAATATTTAAATACTTAACGGATTCTTCGACTGACATTTCATGAAGTAACATAGCTCTTCTTCTTCATTGTCAAGTGTTTAGATTGTTTATAGTATAACGTCAAAAAATCGTATGTTGTCGTTCGTCGTTTGTTATTTTATAAAAATTGGTTATACGGATTATTTTTACTCGAATCACAAAGAAACACAAAACATCATTCCAATTCCAATTATCACACCCGACTCAATAAAATCATCAAAATTACAAATTAAACCCGAAATAACTCAGGAAAAATAAATGATATAAGAGCACAATGTTTACTCCGCAAAACGGCAAAAAATAATCCGTAACATAGCTTTTACATGTTAATTAAATTACAAATAAAATCTTACCAAGAATGTCATGTAAATCTCGTAATCACTACTCGAGAGAGATCATTTCCAATACATTTGATCGAGTTATATCGATATAAACTGTCAAATCAACTTGATTACGACTGAGGGTTACATGATCGATCTTCAGTTCCGTTTATAAGTACTTCCACGTCACCCATCAAGTATTATACCCGGAGTTAGTCGCAGGAGATTTTTTTACGAACCCACATTGAACTATTTTGAACCAGGATTTCCGATCAAAACAGTCAGAGCACAGCGCTTGCGTAAAGCCTTTTTAGACCGTCATTGTTCGAGTTTAATTATACCAAAAATGTAGCACAGTAAAAAGAGCAAGAACCTGATTACGGATCTTGTCTGGGAGAGTCTCTCTGTAAATAGCAAAATAATAACCAATAACGCACATGTACAATTATAAATTTATGCCAAATTGGTTCTTAACCTTATGTATGTAAGGGTTAAATCTCGATCACGTGTCATTTTTGAAATACGCCAGTGTCAACGTCATTGTCAATTTGCCGTTGTGGTCGCTTCCTATTCCGGCTATTGTTGTGCGTCCTGCCTGTTACAAGCCATGCTTACACACTTATCAAATTATTTAATTCCACAAAGACATCTTGTTGTAAAAAAAATCAAACGAGTTGAAAATAGAAAATTCATTATAAAATACACTATATTACATACATATCTTTATATATATATATAAATATATAATTCTAATGTACGTGCGTATGTCATTGGACTCCTCCTAAACGGCTGGACCGATTTGAATGATTTTTTTTGTATGCGTTTGGGTGGCGCCCTGGATGGTTTAGATTCACAAATCAGCTCGGAAGATGGCGCTGCAGTCGGTACAATTAGATATATTTTTTTCTTTTTAAATGCGCGGATGAAGTCGCGAACGGGACAGCTAGTATATTATATATTGGAAATCGTCAACACGTCGAAACGGGCCAGACTTTTGCGGTAGCTTCATTTAATTATAAAAAATTTAAAATTATTTTACGGCGTATCTAGTAGAAACATGCGTGACCCAAGCTGGCTCCTATCTGGCCCAGCGTGTTAGGATTGCCATTCAACGTGGCAATGCCGCTAGTATCTTGAGAACGCTGCTCTCTGGCAGTGATCTGGATCAGTTGAGCTATCTATGGAATTTTTTGAACGGTCCTTAGATTACTCAACTATTTCACATGTTTAATATTATTGTATTATTCTTTTTTTATTATTATTATTATTTTATACATTCAGTAAATAAATGAACGAGTTTTATTAATATTAGTGTTGCAGGCACGAATTACAGAATATTTTATACGTAGAGATCATACTATCAATTCTTCTTCTTATCCGTCAACAAAAAGATCCTTCATTTTACCGACGTAGATACCGCTAAACTCGTTTACTTCAGCTACTTTCATAGCATTATGTCTTATGGAATTCTGTTGTGGGGGAGTGCTGCTGATATTAACACCATATTTGTGTTGCAGAAGAGGGCTGTTCGTGCAATTTATAACATGGGCCTCAGAGAATCACTTAAAAATATGAAGTCATAATATTAAAGAAATTAATATTATGACAGTGCCTTGTCAGTATATATACGAAAATTTAATGTATGTGCACAAAAATGTTCATTTATTAAAAAAAAATTGCGATAATCATAGTATTAACACTAGAAATAAAGATAAACTCGCTGTTCCCACTGTTAGGCTCGCTAAAGTTAATAAGTCTTTTATAGGGCAATGTGTACGCTTCTATAACAAGGTCCCAAGCGACGTGTTAGATTTGTCGATTGGCAAATTTAAAAACGTAACTAAACATAAACTGTCTATTAAAGCATATTATAAAATATCTGATTATTTAGAAGACAAAAAAGCTTGGGATGAATCTGCTCCAACTCGACTCGACATCCGTAACAAAATTGTCAAGGATCATACAAAAAAGTGTTAAGACCAGACAAGTTTCTTGCCGGATTCTTCTTGAACTGGGGTTAGGAGGAACCGGCACCTAGATTCACTAGCATGTAAGAAGACGATTAAAAGTGGTCCTTGTGATTGTAATGAATAAAGTTATTTTGAATTTTGAATTTTATCGTGTCACTAGTTATTTGTAACCAGTGTGGTGAAAAGATTAAGGTGCGCCTCAGAGGCTCCTTTCATGCACTTAGGTAAGCCTTAATGTAAGCTCTCAACCTATCAATGTATATCCGGATATACTAGTATTTTTGAAGTGATAACTTCTTATCGGTGGGTAAATCGATTCTTTACGTAACGCGTTGCGGTGACAGTCTGTCTGGCTTCCCTTTCTCTCACACATACGGCAGCGGTAGGCAGGCTACTCCTCTCTCACTTTAACTAACAGCGCTAGTTAGATTAGTTTAAGTTATCATTTCTGTCGGGCATCCCGAGATGCACACGTTTTTTTTATTTTTGAATATTGAGTTTTTATTTAGATACACGTTTGATTATATAAACGATACAGTTTTCAATGTAATAGGTTAATATATTATCTATGTTGGCAGTATTTGAAAATGACATAATTGGCGGAATAATAAAAACAACTGCCTGCATGTGGAAACAACGAGGTGGCCAATTATTTTTTAAGCAGCTGTGAAAAAACACTATGGTCATTATTGCGAATGTATTTTGGTATTACAGATGTATTTTATCAAGTTTCTTACTGTTTCATAAATATGGAAATTCTGAATTAGTGTCAATCTAACCGCTGCGTTTTCCGCAATAAGGTAAACTGTCACTTAGCCTGTTCTATTTGTGACAAATGCAATGACAGTTCTGACATTTGTGGTGTTTAAATTGACAACAACCAGCAGGATACGTGCTTGTTTTAACATAAAAATTATTTTTATCATTATACTTTTTATTTCGATTTTTTGTAAATTGTTTGGTGACGTGTAATTTGTTGATTCTTCAACTGTTTCAGGATTATGGAACACTGACAAATAGACGTTTTTACTAATGGATATCAATCGCTTGTCAATTAACTGTCAATTTTATTGGCCGCGTGTGGTCAGTTGAACCAAACATCGGTGTGCTTTTAAAGTTTTTGCTTCAATATTTATGTCTATTAAGTCGTTTTTTATGCATTTTATATATATATATATATACCTTGGTTAGTATATAAGAATGTTATATCTCAAAATGAGTGGGACTGTGAAACAAACGACCGTATAAACACATTTAGACATTTTTTATTCATCTCATTTTTTATTATGATTTTTAAATATTCTATTCTCATTAAGCATAGAAACTTCTAACTACATTTATATAGTTATGTAGTTAGAAGATTATATCATGAGAATATAATATTTAATATAAATCAATTGCCGTGCGCTGCTTGTGCGTAAATAAATGTACTGTACTGTACTCAATAACCACAAAAATATATGTATTACAAAATCAGATATAGGTACCTATGTAAATAATGGTTGAAAGATGTATCTATCTATCTGCCTGGTTAATTAGGGTACCTCTACTAAAAACAGTCAACGATCATGTGATATCGATGACTTTGAACAGGCATTCTATTTCAACGCTGATGAAACTAGAAACAGCTGTATAAACGCACCAACACAAATGCAAATTATCAATGAGGTGACGTTAGTTGTGAGTGGGTATTATTCTGTGGTACTCAATGAATGGGCCTTGAGCGAGGTTGCGCTTGCGAGAGTACCAGCCGACCAATGAACTTGACGTTTCTAAGCTACAATGACCTTATTATTTTACTTAATATCGATACATTCAATGATTTTCTATAACCTTTCACATGGAATTTGACCTGACGATTTAGTTTGCTAGGAAGCTGATTTTCAACCCCCAAAGCAAACAGAAGGGTTTAATTAGTTTAATCTGTGTTTGTGTGTGTCTGTGGAAATGTATGTCCCAAACAGATGAACTGATTTTGATTATTTTTTTTTGTTTGATAGGTTCCTTGATTGAGCGTGTTCAAGCTATGATAAAAAAATATGTTAAGCCATTTGAAGATCATCAGTTTTTGCTAGTTGATAAAGGGATCTGAGCAACTTCAACATGTTTGTTTTTCAATTTCGTATCCTGTTATTTCAATGTTATTGCAAGAACACGGAAACCTTGACCTGATGCTTCAGTATCTCCTGGATACTGCAGGATATCAACTTTAAGCAACAGCTTAGGCTGTGACTTGGAGGGTTCCTATAGTACCAACGCAGTGTCAGATTTTTGCCTCAAATCAAGTTTTGTAGTATACCCTAAATATTAAAAATGTATCACAAACTTGGAACAGTCAGTGGGTAAACAAAACTAAAATTGGATTTTGTCGAGTTACTCATTGCATTGCAAACATTCTTCGTTATAAAAGTATTGAGGTATGCAGGCAACCGGCGCCAATATTTTTGTGATCGTGACTCACACTATAAATGAAGAAAATATTATTTCTATGGCACGTGGCAATAACGAGTATATCTCGCAACGGCAGTAGTGATGACACAAATTTTAAAAATATAATTTTTCAAATTTTAATGACGGTTTTACAGCACCTTTGTATTCCGCAAAATGAACAAAAATACATTGGATAACATCGTGCCAGACCAAACAGAGCTTCCTCTAAATCTTTCCAAACATCCCTTTCCTTCAAGATCTTTCATATTCTCTTGAAATTGTCGAGATTGTCCCTCCAACGAGTTAATTAATTAATGTAGTATATTTATTTGGTCTATTTACCGCCTGAGTTCTCACGGATCTGAGTAAAGATACCCTCGATTTAAAATCGTTAGATTATGTAAACGGTTATAATAACTATAACAGTTTACATATTTTACAGATCATTTAATTATCTAGGTATTAAACATCTACTTAAAATTTTAAATCTTTTTATGCGACACTGTTTGATGATCCCTATATGGTCACATATTTTATCAAGCAAGTATTAGCTCGGGATATGACGCACGTACTATAGAAGAAGATAGAAGTTTAAGTTGAAGTTCTGTTTCACAACACAATTACTTCTTTCCCAAACCCACGTTAGCTCATATCAGCTCGGAGTTTGTATTTATTTAACCCTCTCTGAGTAAGATTCAAGCAAGTGATATACAGCACATAATAAAAGTCAAGTCAAAACATACTTTATTCTACACAATCTCAATGATCACTTTGAAACATCTAAAATACTAAGTGAATTTAGGTGCCAATTCCTCCTAAGCCCGAGAAGAACCGTCAAGAAACTCGTCCTAGTCCTAGCGCTTTTTGGCATGATCCATTTTATAACTACCTGCTACATCCTTATAATCGTCTTTTAGAATAATAATGTTTGCAAAAGATTTTTCTATGAGTACTTACCTAACTACTTACCTACTAAGGTCCGGGTATAATTTGTTCTTCCATCTGAATATATATTTTTTTATGCTTATTCATTTGAGTTTTTAAGTTGCGGAGTAGGGTAGCCGAGTCGATTTTCAGAGCTTTAGTTATTACACGAGTAGCATTTTTTACAGGGCTTTTACTTCATAGTAATAATGAATAGCGACGTCGCGGTCGGCTAAAAATGCGAGGGAGGGATCTCGACACCTAATGGAGAGGATAGTGAGAGATCTCGAACCGTAAGGCTAGTTTGAAGGATTTGGGAGTGAGCTTTCCCAGAACTGGGATGAAATTGGTTAACATTCCAGGTCCATTATGATAACGTTAGTTAATCTAATATTCATCAAACAACTGTGGTTATCTTAGTATAACCTCTTTCAATGTAACTATTTCTTTCGAGAATTTTCCATCGAATTTCCCTTTAGGCACTTCAGAAACCAAAGCCTCTTTTTTGAACAGGATATGACACAATTGCACCTATATCCGTGGGAAGTACGACACAAACGTGAAAATATTTAACTAGCCCGTATTGTTTAAGCTGGATTATGTATTATATATTATAGTCCGAGAGCGGGTGCGTCAAACCATAATTTAAACTGTACTTGGCTATTTAAAACGGGCTTATCTATTTTTGATGCATACATTTAACCGAATATATGATTAAAAATAGTTTGGTCAATGTATGATGCACCAGACTGCCTGGCCAAGTTCTTAAATAAGGATTATAATTTGCAAAAACTATTTTTCTTATGTATTATTAATATATTTGTGTTCCTCCATGTTTGTATAAGTAAGTACCACATTTAAAGAATAAATAATAGAATAGAATAGAAATATATTTATTTTTTGTCTGGAAACATTTATCCACATGTTATAAACGTCTCTCAAATTAAACCACAGTTTAAAATTGTGCCTTCTATTTTTGTATAATATCGGTAAATAGTGTCATAGGGCAAATTTTTAGCAGTGTTTAGGCAGTATTCAAGTGGAGAGATTTAAACACTGCTTAATAATTAAGACACAAAATCGGACTATTTGGTGCTTCAGCAGGAATGAGCTGCAGCGCTCGTGTTCTGTGGAACCAGGGTGCGTGCACCTAAAGTACGCAATTTAAAGTTTTGGTTACTTTTAAGGCTCTTGGCCTATACGCTACGTGGAACTTCTTGACAAATCTAGTGTATTCATTTATATGATAATTTTCTGACCTTCACGATTTCCGTAGCAATCGATGTTCGACTTATATAGTTTATACGTAGAGTACTTGTACTTATGTACTGTATTTTATGAATGGTATAGTAAAAATTTATATTTTTCTGAGCGTACAATAAGTTTTACATACGAATATTCTTCAGGCCAATAGCATTATTAGTCGAAACATTGCTCTCAAAAAGATGTCAAAATTTGAATTTAATTTTCAAATGATTAATTAAATTTAATGTTATACATGACATCATAGTATCTCCTGTTAAATAAGTACTTCAATAAATAGCTCATAGATATTATGGTTCAGAAATATAGTTACTGGACTAAAAACGTTAACTGACAAAGAATTGAGTCCCTACAGCGAGAAATTTACGAGCTGTGGAAATATAAATAGCACTATTTGAAAACAGAACAATGATGCTGTTATTTAGAAGCATTTAATTCAGTCTTATGAAATTGACCGCTGACTCCAGTACTAAACTGAATGAATGACGTTAAAGCTATACAAACAAGAACACACGATCACCTCATACATAAGTGTCGGCTACACTAACTGAAATTACCCAAAGGAACAAACTCCTTGTTACTTCTTTAGTCACCACATCGTAATACGCAAAACAATCAATGGCCTGTGTAGTAAAGTTGTAAAATGATTCAGAGAAGATTACGGGAACCAAAAATGACGTAAGGTATTTCCATGATGAGCATTTGCTGCTTATATACTTCACAATAACTCTTCCTTGACATCTGTTCACATTTGGTTTAATATCACGCCATAGGAGTCATAAGTTTAACCGAAACTAATATTAATAAATATACGTGAGTGTTGTGAAACACTCGGTTGGAACGAAGTTCCTATCGTGGTATATTATTATTTATAACAATTGATTGATTTATTAACAAATACAAATAAATGAATTACTAGCATCTGAAAGCAATTCAATGAAACGCATAAATAACTAATGAATTGAAGGAATTTCGTAATTAATATATTTTTTCGAGATTTTATTGTACTTCATTCAATTCATCTAATTCATTCGTTCATTTAATTAATTAATTCGTGTCACCCTATGGATAACCGTCTACACTAAAGAAAGGGTCATGACGGAAAAATCTTACACTTATTTCGCCTAGCCCGTACCGTGCGATAAGGAACTTCGTTCCAAAAATTCACAGATTGTAATCTGAAAGTATGAAAAGCGATAGCATTCACGACGTCTGTGATTACTCAAGAGGAAAACCTATAATATTTTAATTTTCACTGTTTTTAATACTAAGTTGCTTATATATTATGATTCATAAAACTAGATTGGATCTCATTAGTCAAGCATCTCTGCGGCAGCGTATTAGTTTATTTGTTTGCTCTCGTTGTGCGACCGTGCCAACAATGTTAAGGTCACTTTCTCCATGATTCATTGACACCATCCTGTTCTGGTTATGATCGTGTTGTGAAATCTATATTATGAAATTTAGTAACCAGGTATTAAAAACTACAGTTTCTAAAAGTCTCCTAATTTACCTGTGTACACCCAGTTGCATTGGAACCCTTAGTAAATGCATATTGCATAGTTGTACTGCACACTACAATTATTGCAATGAGCAATGATATTAAGCAATTTTAACATACAGGCTATAAGGGTGTTTGTTATATATAATAAAAGCCATTAAACTATTTTGTTTTAAATAAAATAGTGTTACATAAAAAAAATGTTTTCTATATTTTTTATTACAAAAAAAATTGTTAATGAAATGTATTTAGTAATATAAAATCAACTTAACTATAGCTCAACTGATCCAGATCACTGCCATAGGGCAACGTCTCAAAGACATGGACGGAATTGCCACGTTGAATGGCAGCACAAAAATATATTAAATTTGAAAATAATCAAACTGTGCTGAAATCTGAAGTTTTAAGGAAAATGTATTTTACCCAAACCCACAAACTCAGATGTTATGTGAATTTTAGGAAAAACATTCTCTGAAAGAATTCCTTAGATATTTGGAAAGTGACCCGGAAATATGCGCTTCAAATAAGGCTTCGAAGGGAACTCGTCATGGAAGCTTTTTCAAAAAACATATTAAAGCCGTTTGGGCTTTCCGAAGGCTGACTAAGATCTTAGACATGCTATTTATTAAGTGCTTGTGGTTAAGAAGAACGTGAGATGAGTCAGTTAAAAGCTTTAAGTAAATCCTTCTGATTCAAACTAGTCCTTGTAACGGTATTAAATAAAACTGATTTGACTTTGACTCTTATTTAGAAGCTTCTCCTTTTAGTGCAGCATACAGCCCTGCTAACCCTGCTTATAAGGATAAATAAAACTTTTAAATAATAAATAATATTATCGGTATAAAATAAATATCGGTGGACATTCAACATAACACCATTTAGCCCCAAACCAAGCATAGCATACTCAATCCCCTAACTTGTAATGTGTGGTTTTTTTTATTTATTTTTCTTTCCACTTTTCAACGTAGTAAAGTTATTATTAATCACTACAAAACCAACCACAAAGGACGTATTTTTGCTTAGAACCAAAACATTGCAATAATTTTATATGAAATCTCATTATAGCACTGTTTTTTAATTTTTATTTATATATAAATTTACCGCAGAGGTTTAATTTAAAATTTTTGCATTAGGTCAAAAAGATACTGGTTGATAATAAAAATCGCCTGAATAAAACCAACTTGATGAAAAATAAACAAATGGCGCGCATTTTGTACCATTGTAAAACTTTGATTCTTCATATTTTTAGTTTGAGTAGGTATATTTTATCACAGTGGGTAGATTGGTCGTTGAAAGAAAAGTAAAATACCACCTTGCTAAAGAGAGTAATTAATGCACTCGTGTTAATTCAGTGCCCTCGCTTGCGCTCCGGCACCAACATAACTCTCGTGGTGCATTAATAACTCACTTTGCGCTCGGTGCAACAATCTACTATTACTCATCGTTTATTTTTAACAGAATTCCAAAAAAAGTTTTTAATTCGGTTCTTTTTTATGTTTGTTTATTTAATAAATCCATCATTTATGAAATTATTATTATTTCTTTATGAACTTTTGATAGAAATGTCATTAAAATCGGTTTGATAGTTTGGTTTTTACATCAAAATAGCTGGCAAGAATATGTCATAGAAGTAAACGAAATTTCGTATATTGCTTTCTTGTGACTTTCCAGTAGTGCTAATAGTCCAGTCATTATAGTAAGTTCACCTCGGAATTCGAGATACCCAGCTGTACGTCTGTAAATACTTGTATATTGACAGCTGGGTATCTCGAATTCCGAGATTCTTACCTAATTTAAGCTTAAATGACTGGACTATAACGAATTTCGAATCATGACAAAGTACTAAAAAGCGAAAAATAATTATTTTAATAACCGACTGAAAAAAAAGGTTGTATTTTTTATATTCAATAAGTCTTAGTTAGTTTTTAAAATGTAAAATTATTCTATTATTTTATTATGAAACCTCGTGTTATATGTCGTTGGATATTTATTTCAAAGACATGTGGCTTACAGAGATTTATTTGATAATTAAATAGTAAATTTTGAAAGCGTCCAATGTATACCTTCTAAGGGCCAACTGAAACGCGGGTTGCGGGTTCGATTCCCGCCGCGAGACAAATGTTTGTATGATCTGCAAGTATTCAGGGTTTGGTTCTTTCTATGCATTATATGTATGTATTGACAAAAAAAAGTAGGTATGTAAGTAGTCCGTATATCAGTCATTGAATCCCATAACACAAGCTCTGCTTACCTTGGGACCAGATTATGCTGTGTGAATTGTCCGGCATTATTTATTATATTATGTCTTATTTATACGAGTAATAACTTTACTAGTAGATTATTGCCCTGATTTGTACAGCTTATATACATAAGCTCCATACTAAATAATTTTATTTTGCCAACGACAAGTTTGGTGTTGAGTTAGTTTGGTTGCTAGTCTTTTTAACTTCGTAACCGTGTACGTGGTCTGGCACGCGTTCGACTAATATTGTTGCCACGTGAGTAAACCGCAATGTTTGTACCTTGTAGTTTTCTCGCATGAATTATTTATCAGCTATTTTGTAATAACAGTCATCTATCATTACATCAGTGGACTTTGCTTTTAGCCTCATGGCTAAAGACAAAGTCCGCTGATGTAACCGTCCATAGTCCACCACACTACTATGACGTACTAAATTTCTTCACGGTCACTGATGTATTAGGGACTTAACCTGAACTTATAATGGTAGGATTATTTTTATCTCGATGATTGACCTAAATATATTTTTATTCAATTAAATGTTTTCCTACAAGTTCCAAAAATTTCTAACAGATGGCAGTATAAGTTAACTTCAACATTTTTTTATTAAAAGTTCAGAATAATATTAGTTCAACGTATATTCAACGTATTGGTTGAACTAGTGAGCTATACCAACGACGGGTTAGCTAGTAATATAATAATAATTTGAGTGGTTTGAGCACATTCATTTGACATATTCTTAGCAGTGACATATATTATTCTCTTTTTCTTACAATTACATCTCAGTTTTACCAATGTCAAGTAGTTTTGTAATGTATAATTATCGCATAATTTTTGTCCGTTTTGCAAAAAAAATTGCACTTTTATATCATTTCTGGTTTTATTTGTAATTTTGGTGAGTTTTATTCAAATAAAACTAGTTATTGACTTGGGTGCGAATAATTGGAATAAAAGTTTTGCATTTCTTTGTGATTCGATATTCTATCATATAATTATTCTATATGAAAGACACCATTTTATAAAAAATAACAAATGACGAACGACACGATATGACTTTGTAAAATCATACTATAAACAAAATTGACAATAATATGACACAAGCCATTAAAGAAAAAGGAGCATCATTTGTCTGTTCTAAACGTCATCGCGGAATGGCCGTTCGGAATTTTCTTAGATCCTTAGTCGTACAAATCGCAAAGTAAGATTAGACACATATAATTAAATTGTTTATACTTGTAATAGGAAGTCGCAGTTTATTGCTTAAAATTCCGCTAAGATTGCGCATAATATATTGCAATATAATTACGTTATTAGAACTAAAAACTAATTTTTACATTGCATAATGGATGAACTTGTTTCAATTACTTCTGACATCGAAAAGTTTTCCGTAACAGGCTCATATGTCTGCTCCCCTGAAGAAACCAATCAGTACGTTTTAGATTGCAATTCTGCTCCGAAATTATTACACCTTAACATCAAGAGCATTAACAGTAACTTTGACAGTTGTACTGTACTATTACATAGAATACAATCAGATGTAGACATTATAATACTGTCCGAGTGCTGGTTGAGTAAGTGCCCTGTTTAACTCTTTCTCTTCTAACTTCAAGACACAGAACGAAGGTGTGGCTACGTACATTCGTATCGGTTTGGCGTGCAGTGTAGAAAATCTAGAATTTGCGGATGCGAATTGCCTTCTAATAAAATTTGAGAAAAGCATAGCTATTGTGGCGCTCTATCGCTCCCCTTCGGTAAAAAATATTGAACCCTTCCTTTGCAGTCTTGACTGTACACTAACCACATTAAAAGAATTTAATACAATTGCTGTAGTTGGTGATTTGAATATAAATATTGCTCCGAACTCTAATGATACTGATTCTGATGATTATTGAAATCTCTTAGTTTCTCATGCTATGCTTCCCACCTACAATTTTCCAACCCGAACGACTGTTTGGATCATATCATCTTAAAGTCACCTCAATCAGCAGTATCTTTAATCCTAAACACTATGTTAACCGACCACGCTCCATCTCTTTGTTCCATTAACATGACAACTAAATCTAAATCACCAAAACCTAACATAAAAACAGATATTCCTGCAATTATTAAAGAAATTTAAGGTACTGACTTTTCTCATATCCTCTTATCAGATAATCCAAATTGTAACGCTCAAATTCAAGTTGAAACTCTATCTAAAATTGTAAAAAAACATTCGCAAATTTTGACTTTTCCTAGCAAAAAACGTCTGATTAAACCTTGGATTACCCCTGGCCTTCTAAAGTGCATTCGTCACAGAGATAAGTTTTACAGGAAATACAAAAAGAATATTCATAACGAAATTCTAAAAATCAATTTCACTCGTTACCGCAATTTTTGTAATAACCTGTTAAAGAAAATAAAGCGTGAACACGAACGCAATGAGCTTCGGAAGGCCAGGAATATTCCAAAATCTACCTGGAAACTTGTCAAACAAATTGCCAATCTTGATCGTAACCGTTCATTTCCGAAGAACTATTGAATATTGCTGTCTCTCCCAAAGCTTCTGTAAACATAGTGAACAAGTTTTTTGGCAATGTCGGAAAGAATTTAGCATCCCAAATTAACACTCCACCCATTTTATCAAGTTCCCTCCCCATCGAAGTGCTTCCCAACACATCTCCTCTTCATTCCATGGCACTCCTTCCTACTGATCCAATAGAAATTGAAAATATAATTCTAAACCTGAAAGACAAGTGTGCTGTGGGCTGGGATGGAATCCCCACCTTAGTCATCAAAGGTGCCAGAAATACTTTAATCCCCATTTTAGACCACACATTTAATCTCTGTATATTTACTGGCACATTTCCTTCTGCTTTCAAAAAGGCTCTTGTCCATCCTATACATAAAAGTGACGACAAGCAAAATATTAATAATATCCGGCCAATTTCAGTTCTAAGTGTAAATTATTAATCGAAGACTGCTTAATTTCTTAAATGAGAACCATATTTTTTCTGATAGCCAGTTTGGCTTCCGTAAATGCAGATCTACCGAGGATGCGGTAGTTTAATTAACATCTGCTATTGTAAAAAAATTTCGACAAGAAGCTCAAAACAGTTGGTGTTTTCCTAGACCTTTCCAAGGCATTCGACACCGTTTCAGTTCCTTTGCTACTGGATAAGCTAGAGCGCATTGGAATAAGAGGCACTGTCAACGACCTTTTCAAAAGCTACCTAACCAATCGCTCACAAGAGGTCGTCATAAGTGGCGTCTTAAGTAATGAGGAACTGATCCATTTTGGCGTTCCTCAAGGAGGTGTTCTCGGTACTTCTCTATTCCTCGTGTAAATTAACGAACTGTGTAAGCTCTCTCTTCCTAATTGTCAAATAATCACTTACGCAGATGACACGGCACTACTTGTTAGCGGACAAAGTTGGGAAGAGGTACAACTGCTTGCTGAAGCGGCCTTAAAACTGGCTTTCAAGTAACCTTCTAACCCTCAATGTCAAGAAATCTAATTTTATTACCTTCTCTCCCACTAATCGAACCCAACCACTCTCCTTTTCCCTTCGCGCACACACTTGTCCGGTTGCAGTCAATTACTTTTGCTCCTGCCAAACCTTTCATCACGTCATTTCGACAAAGTATCTTGGCGTCCACGTCGATAGTTTCCTCTCCTGGACTCCTCACATCGAGAATACTATAGCTAGGGTACGCAAACTCATGTTCGTCTTTAACAACTTAAGAAGTGTTGCTGATTCTCAGTGTATGGAAGTTGTTTATTTTGCTCTCGCATAATCATTCTTGAACTACTGCATCATTGCATGGGGTGGTTGCATCATCCATTAGAGTGGAGTGGGCGCAGCGGGCTGTCCCTAAAGTGATGTCCTCTAGACCAAGAACATTCCCCACCAAACTCCTATTACAACAATGCGAAGTTCTCTCAGTTAGGCAACTATTTGTCTTAGCTACTGTTTTACGTCAGCACCGGCACTTGTTTTATGACCCTAAACTCCTTGAAAATAAACGTCGCTCAGACATAGTGTGCAAAATTCTACCACGAAGAACAACTATAGCTAGCCGCCACTTCTTAAATCTAAGCTCTCCACTGTATAATAAGGTTAACAAGGCTATAGGTATTTACCCGCTTCCTCAACACAAATGTATTTTACATTAAAATGTTTAAATTGGCTCCTTCATATGAACAAACAGAAGATCTCCTTATTCCTCTCTCATAAATACTAATGACAAGTTACATAAGCCACACATCCTTACGTACTTATTACACACACACACACACACACTCACACACACTCACACTCACACACTCTCAATTTTTTTTTAATACCAATATAGGTACTAGAGGTAATAGAGATTACCAAACACAGGAATTTCAATCAAAAAGACGGTTTTCAATTATCTGGAGCCTGGAACCCTGTGGTGAGGAAGTATGGAAACCGTAAAAGTGAGGTACCAGTTATGAGTCCAGATACCGTGAGTGTTGTGCGTCGTAATCGTGTAATGTTCGCAGTAAAATACTGAGAAAAGGGGGAAACCGTTTTGTCTGCCAATAACAACCACCCGCAAAGACTTCCGCTTATTTCGTGATTATGGCGCATGCAACTGTGCCGAAATATCGGGATATATCATATATCATGGTAAACATCCGGTTTTGAGTTAAAATTATATTTAAAACCATGACAGTTTTAGAAGTTATACGAAGTACTAGCTGTTGCTCGCGACTTCGTCCGCACTTTTTTTGAAAGGAATTGTAGCTTAAATTCTTCCCCAGGATGCAATTTATCTCCTTGCCAAATTTTATTGATAAGTTTCAAACCAATCACACACATTAAAGTTCCCATACAAACATTCACACCCCAATTTACCCCTTTGTTAGAGTTATTTTGAAAAATCCTGAAACACCTACCTTCCAATTTTTAGCTTTCTAGCTTCAGCAATTTCGGCTCTGAGATGATAAATCACTCAGTCAGTCAGTCAGGTTAAGCTCTTTTATAGGTACCTATAGATTCAGAAAGCAGTTTTGTTGTAATTTGATTTGTAACTCACGTGGAAACCCCAGTGAAGTTTTGTATTTACTAAGTACTCGTAGGTGCATTTGGTTTCGTTAACAATCACATTACTCTGCAACATGAATCACCTAAAACATGTGTTTCTGTTTGAAGATTATTTATGACAATGTAATATTAGCATTGTTTTTCCTTATTTATATGTTCGGATTTTAAAGTTAATAGGTACTATTAACTTTAAGTACCTCAGTTTTATTTAATACAATCACAGGGGCCACTTTGATAACAATCGTCTTACATGCTTAGTTAATGTGGAATCCCCACTCCTTCTAACCCAAATCCAAGAATAATAAATAAAATTAATAAATAATGCCGGGCTGATTACTTTGGGGCTAGATAACGCATTTCACACAGCATCATCTAGCCCCAGAGTAATCAGAGCTTGTGTTATGAAAAACAAATGACTTAAATATTACTGATATACTTTTAAAACAAATAGACAATTAGAATCACACCAAAACTTCGACTCGGTCTTCGCGCGTTTTTGACTAAATTAAACAATCAACTAACTATTTAATTGATTCTTCGTTTATCATTTCATGAAGTAACATAGCACTTCTAAAGTAATATTTTTTCCCGTTTTGGACCATTGATTTATAAGTGTATTATGGTGCAATGTGTGACAAAGAATCCCGAGAAAGTCTTAGACAGCCATTCCGCGATGACGTTTAGAATTGACAAATGACCATCGACTAAAACTTTATTATCAAACAATCACTTGACACTGGCAAAATTGACGATATGACCGAAGCCATTTTAGGAAGAAAAGAAGAATAAGTAGTAAGACGCCACAAAGTTGTATGTTGTCGTTCGTCATTTGTTATTTTATAAAAAAATGTGTCTCTCTAAAATAATTACTAATACGGATTATTTTTGCTCAAATAACAAAGAAACACAAAACTTTCATTTCAATTATTCACACCCGAGTTAATAAATCTAGCTTTATTTGAATAAAATCACCAAAATTACAAATATAACCCTAAATAACTCGGGAATAATAAATAATATAAGAGCACAATGTTTACTCCGCAAAACGGCCAAAAATAATCGATAAGAAGTTAAATTCAATTGAAATTGAAATAACGTTTGCAAAAATTTTTTTGAATGATTTTACTATCACTGAAATCATACATTTTCCTTGATCACTGAGCTGTTTGCAATGAGTAATGGCCGTTTGACTATTAAATAATCGACAATATTATCGTGAAAAAAGAGGTAATATGCACGATGACTTATTTGGGAAATATTTACATAACCACTTAACTACATTGGCATTTCCGTTTTGGAAACCTTTCTCCGTCGATTGGTCATCAATTTCACTTGTTTTAAGTATTTAGGCATTGGTGGAATTCCCATCCCTTTCCGTTCTAAGATCGTGGGTTCAAACGGTCGTGCACTAATAAATAAAAAAATATTGGTGGACAATGCACACAACCCGATCTAGCCCCCCTACTAAGTATGGTATTATGGTGACCAGATGTCTGATTGAAAACTTATATATTTTTAAATACATACTTATGATACTTTATAACACCTAGAGACAGAACAAATATCTATGTTCATCACACAAATATTTGTCCTGGGAAGGAATCAATAATCGAATATTAAAGATCACTTCGCTCACTGCTTGAAAACAATGAGGCTCGCTTCGTTCAACAATTACTTTTATATCGGTTATTGGTAATTTTTAGTATCGCTTTGAGGCAGGGGATAGCTCACTCAGCTCGCCAGAAAGGTACTTAACTGAGTTCATCTGTTTGCTTTTTCTATTTAAAACTTTGTGTGAAAGAAAAAATATTGAATTAACATCGTAATAATACGGTTAGGTTATGTTATTTCTTGTTTTTTTTGGTCTCGGAGAACCAATATCTACGTTCATTACATAAAATGTTTATTCCTGCGAGGAATGGCACCCACAACCTACAGCGCAGAAGGCAGGGGCAGTTACATATATGTAGTACCTACTAATGTATGAAAAAAATAAAAACATGTGCGTCTCGGGACACCACTAGTTCTGTGGGTAAGAGTGAGAGAGGAGGAGCCTGCCTACCACTGCCGTATACGTGAGAGAAAGGGAAGCCAGACAGACTGGCGCCTTAACGCGTTCCGTAACGAAGCGGTTTACCCTCCCATAAAAAGTTATCACTTCAATAATACCTTTTAGCAAACAATAACCATAGTAGAAGAAGGTCAGTAGCATACTGTATTATAACTCGCGATTATGTAAGTAACTCTGACTTCATTCCATGTTGTCGACCTTGGTGTGGCCGACCAACGCTGCGACTGACGTAACGTGCGACGCGACGTGACGTAACGCCACGCGTCATTAAACGCGTCACGGAAACGCTGCCAAGTCGTCACTATCTAGCTATCTAGCTCACTCCGTATTGTCGTTATTCTGAGTATATGTCGTGTGAAACAGAATTATGGTAACTCTACAGAACATGTTTTTTTGGAAGATACTTAAAATTATTGTAGTTAGCTTTAAAATAAACGAATCAATACGAGAATTTACACGAATATTGTTCAAACTAAAACCTTATCAACTATCTTAAATTAATCTTATATCAACTAGTACTGAGACTACTAAAAATTATTTCACGGCCTCTGGTAGATTACACTGCGTGACCCAAGAGCTGGCTCCTATCTGGCTCAGCGTATTAGCATTGCCATTCAACGTGGTAATGCCGCCAGTGTCTTGGGAACACTGCCCTCTGGCAGTGATCTGGATCAGTTGAGATCGTTTTAAACGGTTTTTAGATAGCTCAACTGTTTCACATGTATTTTATGTTAACATATATTCTTCTGTACATTTCTCTAATTATTTATTGAAATATTAGTACTTATTGAGAATACCTATATTTAAATTATCAGATACATAATTTTGTCAGAGGTTTGTTTTCACATGCTCACTAGATGATATCCAATAACCAATAATAATGGTGTTCGATAATAGATAAAAATTATGATATACTTTTCTTAATTTATGATACTGTTATTTGTCTAAACTAGAACTAATTTAGTAATAAAACGCATCAATGAAAATAATATTAATATTTTTTTTAAATGCTACCTTACAAAGAAATTGATGATGTTTTTTAGATAAAAGTGTAAGCTATTATCTTCACACTCGAGTTATCGTACCTACTACATATTTCGGTACAATGCTATATTTTTAGAACATTTGAATTCCATTTTCTGTTCATAACCTTGATAGTGACCTAGCTGTATCTACCTATCGAAGTCATGCCGTCACAACATCGTCACTGTACACGCGGGGTTTTCGAACATAACCTTATCAGTCCAATTTATCGGAAATCCGTTCAAATCCCATTACATTCCATTTTCCATGAAGTTTTGACTCACAGAATCTTCCACTGGTAGTTACGGGGATATAAACTAATAAACAATGGAGGTTTTTTTTCACAGGATGAGCAGAAGTGCAGCATTGTAAATCTTCCTGCAAAGTCTTATGACTCATTTTTTAGCGATTCGGCTTAGAGTTAATATTTTTTTTTTTTTTTATAAATTCTTTTTAGATAGTAGGTTAGGTACCAATGAAAACTTTATTAAATAAAAAAAAACGTGAGTAAAATATGAGTAAAAAAATTGGATAATAAATGTAAGTGATAGATGCAATATACAATTTAGTTCTAAATTGTTTTGGTATGCAACTTTTTAAAAGTAGGTCTACTCTGTTTCTAGGTACTTCAGTTTTTTTTTCCAGATCCCGGATTTAGAGATTCCAGTAGGAATTCGGGTAAATATATAAAGAATGAAATTTGAAATAAATAATAATACTTACCTAGTTAATAAGTTTAAAATAGTAATATTATCACTTACCTGTAATTCAGGTATAAACTAATTATTATTAAAACATTAGTCTAATTATTGTCTATTTTTCTCGGACACTTTTTAATTTAAAAATTTTTAGTTTGTTAAAAATGTTAGGTAAAGTGGTTTTCTTTACTATAAGTAAATAAAAAATATTGTAGTTTTGTGTAATACATAAATAAAATACTTAGGTACGTAATCTTCGTCCTCGAAAATACGGACATAAAGAGAAGACTTAAACGAACCAAGCCGTTTGAGTTAGTGCAGTGTAGGTAGTTGTTTTGTCTAATAATGTTTATAACTATACATTATTAGGTAAGGAAAACAAGAACAAAATGTTTTCCATAGTAACTTTTCTTCTTTCTCTTCTTTTCTTTTTTCTAACTAGAGACAGTAAGAAAAGTGCTATTGGACACCTTCTTAGACTTATGACTTGGCTAGATTGTAATATTTTAAGAGTATGATTTTATTAATTATAGAAAAATATGGATATTCTGATGTAGTGATTTGCTAGGAATCAGGAACATCTATTGAAGCTAGCGACATATTGCATTCGGAAGTAAAAACACTTAAAACCTGGGCAAAACTTTTGCGACATCTAGAGTTAAGTGGCTAAAGCCGTAAGTGATTTGCGAATAGCGACCTCTAACGTCTAGTAGCTGAACTAGAGTTTGCAAAGTTTTGCGATAGAGCGCTCTGGCAGTCGTTTCACGAGTACCTATTTAGTATCTTTCTTACTACCTACATTATTTTCCACGTTTTCCGTCATGCTAGCTAATCACGTTTTATTAGTTCTGCGCACTATTGGTTTTTCCAATGGAATATGAACTCGGAGTTATTTTATGTTTGTAATTTTATAAGAACATCTGCGAATCGAAAACTTTTCAGTTAGGTAGGTAGGTAGGTTCCTAACGAATTCGATGGTTGCCAACCAGTGAGTACTTAATGACGTAATTGTAACGATACATTTTATGAATAGGTAGGTTACTTATATGTATGTAGGTACCGTCTAATTAGGTAGTTACTTCATTTAGCTATCGACATATATTGATGTACCTAAGTAGGTACCTAGGTAATTTAAAATTATTGGTAGCTATAGGCGAGTTGGTAACTGCCCGCTTTCTTGTGTGGGAAGAAACACGTGGCACGTCTTCGTCCGACAGACCTTTTATATGAGCTTGAAGCATAAAACATTCCGAAATATTAAGAAATTCAAAATGTTTATTGCATTATGTTGTTATATTTAAGTAATAATTTGTATTGTTTGAATGATACACATTAACTCTCTTAGGACACAGCAATATTTCACATTTAATTGAAAGAAATAAATATACCTACTTAGGAGATTTTTTAGTAGAACAGTGATGAAAATAATTATACCTACTTACCTACTCTATATATAAATCAAGCGCCTCAGTCGAAGTGCTCACCTCGATTGAAAAACTTTAAAATAACGTGTAGTCAGCTTACCTACTCTATAAATAGACATCTATAATAGACATTTAATTGAAAGAAACACACTTAAAAATATACGGGATTTTGAAGTTCAACATTGATAAAAATACATTTTATGAGAGGATAAAAATATACTATTAGGTAGTACATTATTCATTTAATGTTTTATTAAGTCTAATTTATCTAAATTAGAATCGTGTCCATTTAAGTGGTAAGCTTAGCGACGAAATTTGCATTATTACAGCAGAGACAGACGGTTCCTTAGACGTTCCTGTCTGTCCAACAGCGCTATCATTTTTGTGTTGCCATTTAAATTTTATAGTCTGGCCTCTCTAACTCTGCAAAGAAATAAATGGGCAACCCCAAAAAGCTTTGTATATTATAAGGTATCCTTTTACTTAAATCACTTTCGTTCAAATCATACATTATATAGATTTTATGATTAGATGGTTTTGATATTATGTATTATTATCACATTGATTTTAATAGGTATTAGAACGTCTTACTAGTCTCTATATAAAAAATAGCCTATGTCGATCCCACTATACAATCTATCTGCTTACCAAATTTCATCAGAATCCGTTTAGCCGTTTAGCTGTGAAATGGTAAAATACAGACAGACAGACAGTGTCTCTGTCCCTCTTACGAATTTGTATGGAGTATGAATTAAAACAACATTTTTTTTCTAATACTCATATTAGAATATTCCTAGGCCTGTTCATGTTATACACAAAAAGATCGTGTCAAATTACAGCTTAGTGAAGTAAAATATTTATGTGCTTATTTTATTAAATCAAATAACAAGAAATAAAACAAAGCAATGAAATCAATAATAGTAATAATCAGACAGATAGAAAATAGATAAAACACAATTTAAAGTTAATACTCATGATTCAATAAATACAAAATGGCGGAAGCAATACAATAAAAGATACATACAAATTACGAAGGCTTACAGAAATACAAACAACATTAGTCCAGCTATCAGCTAGAAGTTAAAAGTTAGGGTTTATGTCCTGAAGAGCGTTAAGCGCTGTAAGATCTTGTGGGATGGGGGAGCTAGCTTGAGCTACCATCCTGAACAACAGTGTTGATAAACTTACATCAATAAGATGGCAAAACTTTATGAATAGAGCTAAATAGTGCTAAATAGACCCTTCTTTATAATTAACTAGCTGTTCCGTTCGCGACTTCCTGCGCGCGTTTATAAAAGAAAAATATAATTACAATAAAACATTTTGCTTGACTTTGCTTCTATATGACATATTCATGTCATGCATGCACAATGGCAACACAATGGAGCTCAATACTTATTTTTTTTTTAATTTTGCAAATTAATATTTTTTAGCACGAATAGTAGCATTTTTAATTCGATCGGTTAGTTTAATGCCGAGGATGCTTCGCTCCATTGCCCTTTGACAAACCTCGAGTAATCCTCTGAACACCAGTGACCTTTGGTGCTTAAACTTGGCCCAAGTTTGAGCACTTAAGGTTAGAATTGGGAGGATACAGACGTCCATGAGTTAACGTTTGAGAGATAGTGACAGATCTCCATTAAATTGTACTTTCATCGACCAATAGCTTCGCCAGGCGTTTTCGGTCCGTCTTGCGATTTCCTTATCCTGCCTGTCTTCGAAAGAAACTAACTGGCCGAGATAAATGTACTCGTGAACGTATTCTATTTACCAAGATAACCTTTTTGGTGCTGTTTGTCATTAGTTTGGTTTTACTCATGTTCATCTGAAGCCCAATCTCCAGGCTTGCCTTCACTAGGTCTTGTAGCTGAAAAGCTGAAAACGAGAAAAGGACGATGTCATCAGCGAAGAGAAGGTTTGTCAACCTTGCTTTGCCTAGGTCAACGCTCTTTTCTTTTCAGCGAGTTGTAAATGTGCGGAAAACTTCTTCTAGGGTACTAGTGAATAATAATAATATAATAATAATAATACCGGACATTTCACACAGCATCATCTGGCCCCAAAGTAAGCAGAGCTTGCGTTTTGTGTACCCTACCACCACATGACTGATATACTACTTATATACTTTTTTTTTTGTAAATATATACATATTTTACATAAAAACACCCAGACCCGAGACAAATACTTGCAGATCATACAAACATTTCTCCCGTGGCGGGAATCGAACCCGCAACCTTTTGCGTCTCAGCCGGACCTAAGCCCACTGTGCCACAGAGGTCGAATAACTTAGGCGACAGTGGGTATCCTGCTTAACACCTTTTATTATATCGAATATAGTTCCGGATGATTGTAGTTTAATGGAAGCAATACTGTTTGAATAAATTCTATGGATGAGTTGAATGTAAGTGGGTTCAATATTTAGATTTTCAAGTGCTTTTAATATAGATGAGTGAGTAATGCTGTCAAATGCTTTTTTATAATCTACAAAGGCAAAATATAAAGGTAATTTGTATTCTGGGAATTTATCAATGATTTGAAAACAACCAATAATAACAAAAAAAGCATGTATAAAATTCATTTTACACGATGTTTCAAAATTAGCATACATTTTTAAATTCGTCTTTTTTTTGACTGCAAATTTAGCATAGCCAGACTTTATCTTGTTTCGGCTGAGCGAATATGATAATAAAAAAACTGGTTTTTGATAATTATTAGGAAACTAATCTCGATATTCTCCACATGGCTACACTAGACATCAATTGCTACGAGAATGGGTTATATAAATAAACTTTGAGAGTAGACTGATGCATAAATAAATGCTATTTTGAGCGGTCTGCCAAATGTCTAATCTCAGTACCGAGCGGGCATGAATTACTGGTGAGCAATGCAGAGAGCTGCTATTTACCGTGGTTCATACCTACAAGTACCTACTTACGCAGACAAAGTCACGAGTGAACAGTTAGTGTTGTGTGAAGGCTTTTTTAGTACCTACTCAATAAACACAATAGGTAATCGCCATTGCTTACAAAATGTTGGCTCTTCTTTTTAGCGAGTAGACGATACATAGTTCCGTTACGTTTAAGAACACTGTTATCTTACCTAATCCATAATATTTTTCCTTACATAAGTTTAATTTAGGTGGGTAGGCACTTAAGTATTTACAATTTATTATCTTTTTATAAGTAAATTAAAATATTTATTTACAGAAATACCTAATTACAAAAATGTACAGAATAATATAGCAGTTGAGTTATCTAAGGACCGTTTAAAACTATCTAGAGATAGCTAATCTGATCCAGATCACTGCCAGAGGGCTGCGTTTCTAAGACACTGGCGACACTCTAACGTTGAATGGCAATGCTAGTACGCTGAGCCAGATAGGAGCCAGCTCTTGGGTCACGCAATGTATCTACCAAACGCCGTGAAATAAAAATAAATATTAAAATTATAGTTTATAGCTGTCTCAAAATAAAATAATTTGGTACCTAGGGTAAAGGTACAAGGCGTTCTGTTGAGATAAGAAAATCCTTTCCAATTGTAGCAATACAATGAACACCACGACTTAACACTATTTGAGTTAAGGTAGAACTCGTCGTCTCGAACATTTGCACCCAATTCTGAATCGGTTTAGTCAGTGAAGCTCTATTTGCGTTCCGTATATTGTAAAGAAAACAAAACATTCGTTTAGCTTTGGTCACTGAATCGTTGTTTCTCTCTCGCTTGATAATACTCGCGAAAGAAAACCGCACGTTGTGTTTTCTTAAATGACCATTCAACAAAACCAAGACATTCAATATCTATTGGCATTAAGCAAAAGCTATGCAATACGATCACAGAAACAAGCAAAAATAATCTGAGCGTGGCACGTAAGAAGAACGATAAACGATTATAATAATTTGATAACAGACAGACCCCAAATATATTCGTTAGTTGAAAGTTTCTATAAGCACTTATATGCAACTACATCTGCAGGACTGAATCAATCAAAAAACGATGCTTGAGCTTCACCTACCAAAAACATCATCATCATCATCATAATAGCCTTTATGAAGTCCACTGCTGAACATAGGCCTACCCAATAGATTTCCAAGAAGAACGATTTTGAGCCCTCTCCATCCACCGACTTCCTGCTATCTTTACAATATCGTCAGTCCATCGGGTGGGGGGTCGTCCAACGCTTCGTTTTCCTGTCCTTGGTCGCCATTCGAGAACTTTTATACCCCAGCGTTTATCAATTCTGCAAGCTATATGGCCTGCCCATTGCCACTTTAACTTGCAAAATTTGAGTGCTATGTCGGTGATGGTTCTTCTACGGATTTCCTCGTTGCGGATTTTATCATGTAGTGAAACACCCAACATAGCTCTCTCTATATAACGTTGCGCGACTTTGAGCTTGTGTATGAGGCCAATAGTTAGCGGCCAAGTCTCAGTTCCATATGTCATCACTGGCAACACGCACTGATTATAGACCGCAACACTGCCCATGTTTCGACAGAATTAAAGGCTTTCTCATAGTCCACAAACGCTAAACAAAATGGCCGGTTATACTCTTTGGTCTTCTGTATAACCTGCCGGAGCTTATGGATGTGGTCTATGGTGTTAAAGCCTTTTCAGAACCCAGCTTTTTTTCGGGAAGCTGGAAGTCGTCAAACCTACGAATAAGACATAAACAACAACATGTAAAATCTACTACCTGTTGTACTGTGTGAAGTAACTGACGCTTTATCAAAAATGAAAGCAGAAAAATCTCCGTGCCTTGAATGTTCATGTGAAATAAAGTTTTGAGTGAGCTGCCAACACCAGAGCAATAGAAAAACGCCATCGTCATCATTATTTACAAGAAAGGTGATATAGCGCGAAGCTGAATAACAATAGAACTAATAGTTCACTTAGATTTACTGATTTTGCCAGAATTCATACTTTACGGCTTACACGTGAATGAGGCGCAGCCTATTGAATAGGCCAGTTTCTGGAACGGATACTCAACCATCGATCATATGCAGACGGTGAAGTAGATGATCGAAAAGTGTCACGAACACAGCCGGTCCTTTACTTTTCTAACCGGCCTTCGTTAGTTACGAGAAGGCTTTCAGTGAAAGTTTTACAGTGAGTAATTTCTTCAGTGTCGAGCATTGGGCCGTGTTCCACGCTCTTTATCTATGCCACATCGACTCACGGTACGTGGATATGCTCTGGGATCTCTACAGATCAGTCACGAGTACGAGTTCAGTACGCTGCAGCGGGAGGTGAGGCAGGGTGGCACAATTTCCCCTAAACTGTTTACCGCTGTTTTACCGTCTTTTAAGTGTATCATGAAAACGACGAATTGATATAGACACGGTATTAGCATAAAAGGTGCCAACTTGTCTCAATCTTATGATGAGACAGGTTGATCTCGTTCTGTTGCAAAATATTTTGAAGACCTCCAGAACATACTTTTTATCTTCAAGTGGGCTTGAGGATAAAAATGTGCAAGACGAAGGTTATGGCCAATCTCTCCAGCATCACACGTCCCGCTGTAACAGTTGGGAATAGATGCTCATGTGCAGGACTTTCATGCAATCATGAGAAAAAAAATTGGTTCTATTAAAAACAGAATACTAGTCCCAATAGGATTCTTGGGGCTCTTGCAGGCAGGTGGGACAGTGTCCTGCAAAGTTTTTGGGTGTCAGCCCTGATTAACCCTTTTGCTCGGCAAATTTATTATATTAATTAAGGTAGTATTTAGGTTAGTAGGAATAGTTTTAAACATATAATTTAACTAAAATTACTTTGTTATTGATCAATGATTTTATTTTATTTATTACTTTTATGGATGAAATGGATCTTAGTTATCTGAAATAAATAAATATTATTATTATTAAAGAGTAGAGTGGATTGATACGGATGGAGTGGATTGATACGTTTATCTTAGGCAAAGTACACGTGACCACTTGGATGTGGGATGCGTTCGGAAATCTTGATGATATTCCAAATCACTCAATATTTAGTGTCTGAAAGCCAGCTTGTTAATTTAATGTGTTCTGCCCACATTGACATACGGTGCCGAGAAATAGACGCTTACGCAGGAATCTGTGTAGGATAAGAGTTGCCCAGAGAGCGACAGAGTGCGCCATGGTCGGCATAGTCGGCACTCGTAGACCGAGTTTCAAACTCAAAAACAAAGACGGACCAAGGTTCAAGATGACGGAAATCGGATCATGGAGCTAAAGTAGAGTTGGTCACATTGTAAGGCGAGGTGATAGCTGGAGCAAGGCAACGATTGAATGGTTGTCGAGGAGTGGATATAATGGATATAACATTGGGTCAAACGGTAACGAGATGGGTGGATGACATTATCAAAATCCCTGGCAGATGGTTGAAACTTGAGACTAGCGGAGTCGAGTCGGATAGTACGAACCAAGGGAAGCAGTGGATATAATCGGTTTGTGGGCGATGAAAAGGTTTTTAAAAAAAAGTTAAATATAGCTAATAACAAATAATAACAATAACAAACTTAACATTTCAAGTATATAACAAGAGATGGAGAGATAAACTCGTTACGATAAAATTTGAATTAACCTGAATATGTATCAAAAGTAGAGCATTCTCCCTCCCTTAAGAGGGTCATCTTGTACATCTTTCTTTTGTGCAGAGTTTTATAAAACAAAGCAAAATATTAAGTGAATTATTATTAGGTACCATAAATATTCGACAAAAAGAAGAAGATCAGCATCACTAAGCTCCTATCTAAATACCGAGAAGCTAAATACCGACTTGTTGACCTTCGGATCAACTGGTTTATATAAGGTAAGAGTACTATGTTAAGTTTTATAAATTCGTACATCGTTGCCATGGCAATCGAAACGGTTACGTCATTTGTCAAAACTGACGTTTGAGGTCGACAACTTTTCTCATAATTCAATACATTCGAAGCCTGGAAGCATTAAAATGTAAATAGTAGTCACCAAAGGTGCACTAAATGTTGCTTAAAAAAATAGCAAAGTTATTTTCAAACACACGAGTGTTTTTTTAATAATTGAAAAAACAAAATACGAGTAGAGTAAGGTAAATAAATTTATTTATTTATTTATTTACAATGCACACAACACCATCTAACCCAAAACTAAGCATAGATTATATATGGTGACCAAATGATACTCGTAGAATACTTTTAAATTTTTATATATAATATATATATTAATTCATGAAGCTAAAACTTTGTACTCCTTTTTACGAAAATTGCGCTGTCGGAGGAGTATGAAATTTCGCACACTTATAGTTTATATAGAGAAAAAGTGTTACATTTTAAATTATGCATAAAAATACATTAAATTTAATTAAATAAAGGTCAAATTTCGACCAATAGGCGAACACTAGTATTTTTAAATCCATACATATGATACTTCATAACACCCAGATACAGAACAAACACCTATGTTCATCAGACAAATGTTTGTCATGGGAGAGAATCGAACCGTCAACCTACAGCGCAGAAGGCAGAGCTACTACCAGTTGATTTGAGGTATAGGTAGGTTCAGTACTCAGAAGAATACCATGTATCTCATTTCTGCCTGTACGGAGTATAATAGAAATGCAAATTACTGATTAGTTGGTTAAATAGGTACTTATTTTTAAATACTTAGGCACACGATATTAGGAAACAGGCTATCGTGCTATTGGTTACAGAGAAGGTAAATTATATGTTGGTATTTTTAATAAAATGATGGACAGTGCTCGTTAATTTCGCGTGTTGTCTAGGACGTTTACCTCTATGCTTTACACCTACACAAAATAATAATAATAATATTAAATAAATATTGGTGGACAATGCACACAACACCATCTAGTCCCATAGTTGATAGTCTATGAAAAAACATAGGTATTACTAAAATCTTCGTGGAAATATGTTTCCATTTCATATGTTTCAACATACGAATGACAACAGCAGACCTAACCTTATTTCAACTCAGACCTCTTATTACATAATTAGTTTTTTTCGACATTGTGTGTAACATTTCGCGCGCTGGCACTTTTGGGCCAGTCAAATTGTACCTTCAAAAAGCGGTGGGGTTGAAATTGTGGAAAACACAACCACAGACGCCATAACCAAAAGAAGAAAACGAAGAGCGTTTTAATATGATAAGTGATTATACATAAAGGCCTACATTATTCACCTAATAAGTAATTCAGATGTTTTATAATTTTTGCAGTGTTACCTGTTTGAGACTTATTTTATCTTGTATATATGTAATTTACAGTGATTGTTTATAACCTTACCTAAATGTCAAAAAGCCGGCTGAGAGGGTAAAAGATTCATGTTGAGAAGTTGTAAAGTCAACACTTATTAAAATGCGCTCTCCTTACCATCAAAGAGCATCATCAATGCGTTTTACACCAGTCTTGTTCCTAGGTAAAAAGAAAGATGGTTGAAATATCTTACCTTCGTAATAATCTGAAGATTAATCACTACTCCACTAAGTTTCTTATCAGTTTATCAATTGTTCACTTCGTTATCATGCAATCAATTATAAACCAAACGTAAGTATTATTTAAGCAAACACAGAGGGCGTAGCGTGTTTCCTTTATGTATTATTCAAGTATGAATATATCAATTATTGATTTCGTAACAAATTGGTTCAGTGCGATAACACGACTTTCGCAAAAAACCTAGAGATTTTAAACACGTTCGTTCGTTATCACTGCACTGTGTTATAAAGCTGATAACAGATACCAATAGCCTAGTAATTATACACCCAAATGACACAATCGGTAAAACCAGTCACACCACTTTTTTTCCACCTCAGTCGAATTTGGAACAAGAAAAAAAGTTTTGATTTGAACTTGTCCCGCGTTCCGTTCATAAATGCACGTCGTTCGCCTTTTGTTATCGCAGTGATACTAACACAGGCATGTTAAATTCACTCGCACGTCTATCTTAAGACTCCAACACAATTAACCGCGAAAATAGTGGCAGGTATACAAACCGGTCTATTGTAATCTGTGTATACTCAGATGTTTTATTTTACCAACTTGCGTAACTCAACTGAGACGCGTTGGTGTGGCCTTTCGTTTCGATACTGTGCTACCGGCATTCCTGCCTACGTTAACACGTTCGATTTTATTTCGGTACCAGCCAGCGTCTGTAATATTGTTACTAGCAAAATAGTGTCTTGTCGTAACGTTCAATATATAATGCGCGCGCGTAATCTTGATACTCTGACACCATGTGTACGTAGAACGTATGTTTTTATGTGACTAATAAGAAATAAAAATAGGTGATCCATGCTACTCTATGGCATAATTCAGTATTTTAGAGCTTGACGTAACTGAGGAAAATAACGGAAGGCATTTTATCATTGGAATATTTTTATTAACAAAATAACTAATAGTTTTCCTAAACCAAGTAAATAATAAAGTTTTTTTCATAATTATTAAAAGAAAGGGAGGCCATTGCCTGACAGTGAGACATCACGGGCTCTTAATAACATTATATAAAATAAATAAAGTAATAATAACTAGTGGTCGCCCACTGGTCGAAATTCGACCATAATTCATTAATAATTAATGTATTTTTTATGCATAATTTAAAAAAATATTAGCATTCTGCACTCCTTCTCTATATAAACTATAAGTGTGCGAAATTTAATACTCCGCCGTCCGCGCAATTTTCATAAAAAGGGGTACAAAGTTTTTGGTTCACGTATTAATATATAGATAAAAATAAAAATAATAAGAAATGACAATGTTTAAAGTGACGTTAATAATGTATAAGTTGGTGCATACATTTTAAATATTAATTAACAGGTCATCAACTCAAGCGTTGTGATGATATTGCTTGCAGTATTCCCGGAGACAGACTTTGCTCTGTCAATAACTTATCATCGAGATAGGAGAATTTACGGATGCTTAGTTTGTTGCTGTGAACTGTCAAACTCTTAAATTGTTATCGTCAAGATAACATAACAAATAAGCAGTTTGTGGTATTATTATGTGTTTATAAATAAACATGCGCTATACCAGTACTCTGAAACGGCAAAGGAAAATATCGTGAGATAACCAGCATGTCGTAGAATCTGAAAAAATCGAATACTTTCGTTCACTTTCGTCGTTCATGCCAAGTGCACGAAGCCTCTGAGGCAAAGAAAAAGAAGGTACTATTATACATGGTAAGGCTTTCGTTAGTTTACAGTGGTACTAGCCACTAGTAACAAGTCTGCAGCACAAAGTGTTTTTTATCAAAGTGCGGAGCGAGTCAGGTGTTCCTGAAGATGTCTCGTGAGAAAAGCGTGTCGTATTTATTTTTGTGGAAGGAATAGATTGGCGGAATCGTACTAAATATTTGTCTCTTTAATGTTTGGGCACTATCCACTCGATCATGGTCTACAAACCTATAAAAGTATATAAAACAAACAATAATGAGGGTAACCTACATTAACGGTAGTTTGTAACATGAGGCTTGTAACACCTAGAAATTATTAAAAGGCAGGTTTTCAAATTTTTTACGTCGAATAAGAACAGTGTTGGTACTACTTCTTTTTGAGTTTGTAAACTGTCAGTGCTCGACTGACGGTGAACTGTAGGAAAATGTATCGCACCAGCCCAGACAATCGCTGCACTGCACTGAAGTCGTTAATTTATGCTAGGCCGACCGATGACGTTAGCGCCATACAGACATGGTGTATATTTGACGTACTTTAATTTACGCCTACGTAAATTTTAGCTTGAGTATCAAGAACCTATGGTCGAGTACACGTTAATGAGACAAAGCAGAGGCCTTACAAGGCTGTCGGCAAGGCTGTGCAAGTACTATAGCAAAAAATATTTCCACGCACTTATTAGTGTTGGGATTGAAATAACCCAATCGATTGACACTTGTTAAGTAATCATTTGCTAAATGGTTTTTGTACGCTTAATAGGAGTAGCGACAATGACATCTATGATATCAAATGTTACAGTTCATTTTGATAGAGCATGAATATGGAGAAATCACCAACACACAATGTGACTTAATTTTTGATGTCACTATGTAGAGTAGGCAGGTTGTTCAAACCCCTGCGTTTACGAGTTCTTACCTCCCCTACATGTGTTTTATTATTTTACTACTATATCGTTGGATAGATCTTTTAAGGATACTTAGAGGTTTCTATAAGAATTTTTTGATACAGATATTCGTTTTTGGAATTGAAATTTGAAATTTTTGGAATGGCCATTTTTGATAGATTTTATTTTTGTGTGTATTTTACAAAATAGTTTTATATAAAATGATCATGGGTAGTAAGGCTTTACTAGATTTTAAGTGGCTGTTACTTGATTTGTAAACCTTAAAAATATAAAAAAGCACCAAAATTTTTCTTTGCTCTGTTAATTACGTCGCGTGGTATGAGTAAAGTTATAGAAAATTCAATAGAACTAATGTACACGTTGTTTTTAAGACATTAGAATGATATATATTTTTGAATTATCCAAATCGGATCATTACTTATGAAGATATTAAGTAATAAACATTATGCCTTTCTTACGGGTAAAATCTATTTACGCAGGTACGTGTGACTTCACTGGGACGGTCTGAGCGTAGCCGGCCCTCTTACTTCACGATTCGATAACTGGCGGCAACCGTCCCTGTGACGTCACAACTACAGCGGCAAACACTCGGTGAACTTCGCTAGTAATTTCGTCATAACTTCGTCAATTTTTGTCGTAGAACAACAATTTTTGCACTGCATGTTAAGGAATTTATAGCTGTATAAATCTGTATTCTCAACTAAAAACGTTAGGGATCCTCATTGGTTTGGGAGCTGACCACTCGTCATTCTCATCACTACTGACTTCAGAAGCCTTCACTGTACGTGGTCACATGCACTTGGCTAATATATATATTGAATATCCATAGTCTGACTATGCGCCTACTCTGTTGGAAAATAAGTGGCATTTGATGTTTGTATGTGCATGTAAGTACGTTTCAAAGTGATCCATGTGATTGTATTGAATAAAGTATCTCTTGACTTTGACTTATGCTACTTCTTTCAACCGAGTGTGGTGAAAGGATTTAAGTGCGCACCAGAGCCTTCTTTAGTGCACCTGGCACATGTTTCCTTCACAGTTTGAGGGTAATGGTACTGGTATACATTCATTTTTCAAACATAAAATCCTTTGGTATACTGGATTCGAACCTATCGAAAAGCGATCCAAAAGCGGGGCCACTAACACTAGCACACCAGTTCTCTACTTTAATGTTAATGTTAGTTTTTAAATCATAATTATCGTAGGGTAATAACAGGTGTTTTGTCACGCGATGACGCGACTCACCCTAGGTCAGTGGGGCCAAAGAAATGGGTCAGATACTTATCAGTGACCTTTGGCTGCCTGCTTTTCATTTTACCACGTACCTACTCGTTAATTTTTTGCATGTTCTTATCTTCGTTGGGTTTTTAAATGTTTTAAATGTTTGTATTTCATTCTAAAATTTAACGTCAGTGGTAGGTATCATACATTTAAAATATTTAGTATTATAGGTTGATTTTAGTCAGGATTTTTCTGATTTATAATAAACTAGCGACCCGCCCCTGGTTCTCACGTGTGCAATGCTGATACTAAATATGCTACAGAATGTTAGATACAACGTTATCTAGGAGAAAAACATAACCTAAGAGATATACATATACCATCGCGGGCTTTTTCGTAGACTTTTTTAAGGTGTACAATATTTTATAGTACATTACTGTAGTACATTATTTGTACATTAGTATGTAGTACATTATTTTGATCTATCTCGTAGGGTTCAGCCAGCGATTGCAATGTGAGCGCAAATTTATTTACGACATCACATTACAAATCTCTAAAATTATCAGTGTTTCTCTACTGTATTATGCATGTATTATACCTTCCTCTTGAATCACTCTATCTGTTAAAAAACCGCATCAAAATCCGTTGCGTAGTTTTAAAGATCTAAGCATACATAGAGACAGACAGACAGCGGGAAACGACTTTGTTTTATACTATGTAGTGATAAATACTGCTGGACATTTCAAACACCATCATTATCCCCAAAATAAACAGAGCTTGAGTTATGGGAACCACTTGACTGTTATACTAAGATATGTATGTACTTCTTTGTATTTTTCGCAATTTTGTTTTTGTGTAATAAATCGAAAATTAGAACTTTTTCTATGTAAAATGAAAATTTATATTTAAAATTTATATATTTTTATGTAATATTCGAAAATTTCATGATGCAGATCCAGTAGGTACAACATAAATTTATCATTTTTGACGACCCATCTCCGACGCTATTTTTTCATAACATGGTAGTATGGTATGGTATGGCTGTGGTATGGTATGGTACACATCCAACGATTTAAAAATCCGCTGGCGAATGAGTCATACAAATAAAAATACCCAGAACTGAGACAAATATTTGCAGATCATTTTATCCCACGGCGGGAATCGAACGCGATCTTCTGCGTCTCAGACGCTTTCTGCCACAGCACCACAGAGGTAATCTCTATCTAAGATCATTATCTAAGGTGTTTGTAGTTAATAAGTGAACTAGGGACGAGATACTGTAAATATTCCGATAACATTATTCGACGATACACATAAACAATCCTCGACAATACTACCAGTCGACAGTCATAATGTTGAGCGTACGCAATAAACCGTTTCGTGTTGTATAGTTTGTGTGAAAGATAAGCATGCTTTTAATACATTTTGCTTGTCACGTACAATAAAAATACTTTTATAAAATAATTACGATTAGAAAACTATGAGAAAAACCGACTTCATTAATCCATAAAAATTGCAAATTGTCCATAAAGATTGCATATATATTGTTTTATAAACCTTAGGAACGCAATTTTTTTTTATAAATTTATTTATTGTTATTCCCTTTTACTCAATTAAAAGTCCAATACAAGTAATAAAAAAAAAATAGTAGTATTATCAGTCATGTGGTACCCATAACACAAGCTCTGCTTACTTTGCTGTGTAAAAAGATATACAAAAAAAAATTCGTTCCATATTTTTTCACACAGTAGGGTAGTAGTAGTAAGGACCAAACGAAAAGTACACCATTCTAAAAATGATTTTCTGAACTCGGGTAATAAATGACGGAGTTCACTGGAAAAATACAGCTGAATAGCTAATCTCCTTATTGTGAAGTTGGTTAATAATTGTATCAGTTAACGTTGATTCCGCGAAAAACGTTGAATCATTAAGGGGTGGATTTCCGCGAATGTCGTTAATCGATTTTCTACAGTTTATAGTTCTTGGAAAACAAAAGCTACTGAACTTTCCTAAGCTCATATTATAATATATGTTAGGTAAGCAAGGTAGATTGTTTTCACATATTCTGTAATTTTTTTTACTCTTAGTGTCTTTATTTGTCCATTATAAATAAATAAATAATCCCGGACATTTCACACAACATCATCTGGCCCAAAGTAAGCAGAGCTTGTGTTATGGGTACCGCATGACTGATATACTACTTATATACTTTTTTTTTGTAAATACATACATATTATGCATAGAAACACCCAGACCCGAGACAAATACTTGCAGATCGTACAACATTTGTCCCGCGGTGGGAATCGAACCCGCAACCTTCTGCGTCTCAGCCGGGTCTTAGCCAACTGCACCACAGAGGTCGTCAAATTATCGTCTATTCATGTATGTTTCTATCTATAATATTTATGTATTTACAAAAAGTATGTAAGTAGTATATCCGTCATCCGGTATTCATAACACAAGCTCTGCTTACTTTGGGGCCAGATGATGCTGTGTGAAATGTCCGGCATTATTTATTTAAATTATTGATTTATTGCATCCATCTTTGTCTATTGCATCTCCTATATTGTATCTAATTACCTAATTAATTAACTACAATTTCATTAATTACAGAAATGTACAGAATAACGTACAATATAGAGTACATGTGAAACTGTTGAGCTATTATAAATGATCTTAGTCAAAAACGATCTATGGAGAGCTCAACTGATCCAGATCACTGTCAGAGGGCAGCGTTCCCAAGACACTGGTGGCATTGCTGCGTTGAATGGCAATGCTTGTATTTAATAATCATATTAACTACCGAATAAATAGTGTCAAAAATAATTTTTGTAATCTGTTAAAGATCAACTATTACTGCTGGCCAAGTTTCTTGAGAATTTAAGTAAATCTTCTCTCTGGTATACACGGTACAGGCTAGCCTAGTGTAAAGACAGCTAAGAGCTCTACCAATTTCAAATTCCAGCAGTATTACATTTTGTGTATGAATCTTACAGTTTAATAAACACAAGTTCTAATCACGTATTATTTTATTCATTGAGACAACGACACTGTTTCGATTCATCTAGAGAATCCTCATCAGGGTGAGTTTGACCCGTGGTCTGCTCGTAACATTACATAATAATAAATATTCTATTTTTATTTCTCTCACAAATAGTTAACATAGTATACTTAATGGTAAGGTATTTTTTATTATATGTATATAGTTCGCGGTTTGCACAGCCCTTGAACAGTGTCAGTGGCTCCATCGACAATATAATACGTGAGTAAAACCCGTGTTTATCAAAACATATACGTAAAGGTTTTAATAGTGAAATATTTGAATATTGTTTATGGTTTCATAAGTATTTGAATAATGTAATAAATGTTTCATTTTTATATTTTTAACCGACTTCAAAAAAAGGAGGTACTGAATTCGATTCGTATATTTTTTTTTATCTGTGTTCGCGGATAAATTCGTCGTTTATGAATCGATTTTGATGATTCTTTTTTTGTTGGAAAGGAGTTATCCCAAGGGTAGTACCATGATAAGGAAACCAAGATCTGATGATGGCATCCCAGAGAAATCGAGGGGAGCTTTCGAAAATCGTAGTGGCGACTAGTGCCTTTGTTTATTAAAGTATTTTGAAGCACTCCTATTTTAATGAAGGTCTGGAGTTGATCTGATGATGTAGCCGAAAGACAGTCGAGAAACTCCTCAACGATTTACAGCAATTACCTGGTGTTTGGGCTTGATTCAATTGTATTGATGAGAACTGTATACCTAGATGGGTTGTGGCTGTCATTAGGGGTCTGAAGATGAAGACGAAGGACAGTCAAGGGAACTCCTCAACGTTTTACAGTAGCTACCTTGTGTATATACATGGAGTCGGTTGTCTTTTTAGTTTTTAAAACGTAATTATCATCTTAGGCTTTAATTGGGATTTAAACTCACACAAGAATCAGAAATCTGATTATTGCATCAGGGCTTAACTATCTTATTAAAACAACAATAGAAGGCATTAGACCATGATCACCGGTTCCGAGAAGCCCGAACTCACTTTCATCGGCGTCAAGATGTCTACCTTTATATCGAAAGTGAAATTTCTTCGTTTATTTTTTGCCCCAACACGAGCCTAATGAAATTAATTAATTATTGTGGTTGTTTTGTAATGTTTAGTGGAACACCTGTTGAAGGTTTTTTGTGCTACTTATAGGGGCTATTTATGTTGATTAATTCTGGGTGTTGTTTATTTTTGTGTTTATGAATTGAACCCCTTCTTTGTAAACGTTTTGTTACCCCAATTTACCAAAAATTGCTATTAGATCCGTTTTTTTAATACTTAATCCATACATTTATTTTATAGTAGAAACTTTTTATTTACAAAAATAATATCAGATATGCACAGAATAATATTCAATAATATAATATACATGTAAAATAGTTGAGCTATCTAAGGACCATTTAAAACGATCTATAGCTCAGCTTCAGATCACTGCCAGGGTAGCGTTTCCAAGACACTTGCGGCAATGACACGTTGAATGCCAATGCTAATACGCTGAGCCAGATAGGAGCCAGTTCTGGGGTCACGCAATGTGCAATCGCAATCAGCAATCAGGCGTCATGAAATTTTGTTTTTGAAGCGCGGTGGGCTACTGTTCCCCGCGGGCCCAGTATCTCGACTCCAAATTAATAAGTAGGAACGAATCTAATATTTAATATTCACACAACCGAGTGAACTACGTACAAACTGATCTACCACTTATCCCCAATTGTGGACAATCTAACGACAGGACGACATTCCTAACACTGCGTGACCTCAACCAATTACAACTATACTGGGGTAATTTACGAAATGACATTCCAACTCTCGATACATGTCATTTGTCAAATTACAAGGCAATTTGCCAGAGGCGGCGGTGGTGGATAGGTAGATATGTAATGATAGAATGCAAGATGGTACGCGTACCTAATTAGTGCAGAAATACTGAGCACAGATTTTAACATGGCGGATTTGCGTGGTTGTTGAAATAAATTATTATCATTGCCGCATAAGCAATAAGTAGGTATGTACTGAAAATTGCTGGTAGATGCCGTAAATTACATAGGTACCTACCTGCTGCTACCCACCCATCATGAATGAGAAGGAATGAGAAGCACACAATATTAGTTAGTTAAATATTCTTATAGACATAAAACTTTATTTAACATTTAGGATTATATTCTTGGTTTGTCATTTCATGAAGTAACACTTCTAAATTCTTAATTAATAATTATTTCTTGTTTTATTGCATTCAGTAATTTCAGCGGAATTTTAATGATTAAATTGTAACTACATAGGACAAGTATGGAAAATTGAATTATAAGTGTATTATGGTGCAATGTGATTTGAACGACGAGGAATCCAGAGAAAGTTCCAGACGGCCAATCCGCGATGACGTTTACAATTGACAAATGACCATCGATTAAGATTTTAACAATCAATCACTTGAGACTGGCAAAATTGACGATAGGACAGATGCCATTATAGGCAGAAAATAATAATAATAATAAATAATCCCGGACATTTCACACACCATCATCTGGCCCCAAAGTAAGCAGAGTTTGTGTTATGGTTACCAACAAGACTGATATAACTACTTATATACTTTTTTTTTGTAAATACATATATATTATACATAGAAACACCAAGACCCGAGACAAATACTTGCAGATCATACAAACATTTGTCCCGCGGCAGGAATCGAATCCGCAACCTTCTGCGTCTCAGCCTAAGGCTAAGGTCATAGCCCACTGCGCCACAGAGGTCGTCAAAGAAAAAGAGTGGGATTCGTTTTGGCCGCCTTACGAAGCAAATAACAATACGAAACAATAAGACGAAGCAATAAGTTAACTAACGTTAACTTATTGAAGTGAAAACTTCTTTTAGCGCGGTACGCATATTTTTAGATGAGGTAAAACCTCTGGATTCGCGACACCGTTATCGTCTGGGGCGAAACGCAGCCGGCTGCCGCGCTCGCCCCATTTGATTATAAACCATATTTACAGTCTACTTTTGTATGGAGAAGTTTACTGAGTTAGGTTCTTTGATATATTATCTACATTCTGAACAAAAAATATTGTCTCATCGGTGTTCGTTCAATAATTGATTGGCAGTCGCCATAAATACTGATTTTGAAGTGATTTATTACTAAACTCTAACGCGCCAAAACAAGTTTTTACTTCTGTCGTCACTCCCGGAGTGCAACCCGATTTTTTTTTGTTTTTTTTTTCAGTTATTTCCGGTTTTATTAGTAATTTTGGTGTTTTTATTACAACAGACCTAGGGTTATCGGATGTGAATAATTGAAATAACAGCTTTGTGTTTCTTTGTGATTGGAGCAAAAATAATCCGTATTATTATTTTAAATGATAGACACCATTTTATAAACTAACAACTAACAAATTAACAATGACAGGATACGACATTGTGACATCATACCATAAACAATATAAACACTTGACCCTGGAAAAAATGACATTATTATGTCATTAACGAAGAAGAAGAAGACGCCATGTATTTTGGTGTTGATTAAAACTGCGAAAAATAATGAGCATACCAATTCAATAAAAAACAATATGTCAAGGTAATTTTTTTAATCTGTCATTTAAAATACTCTAATTTGGACTTTGTCGAGAGCAAAATAATGTCGTTTGTATTTTACGAAAGTTTTAGCTAGCAGAATCACCACCTATATGTACTTACTTACTTACTTACGAGTAGGGTATACTTCTTCTTCTCGTGTCACTAGTTATTTTGAACTTTAGTTAGAGTTTAAAGTTTACTTACAAGCCTATTTTAACCGATAGTTACTTAGGTATACATTTGATAAACACGGGTTTTACTCACGTATTATGTAGTCGATGGAGGCACGATCGATTCATCTAGAGTATTTTCATCAGGGTGAGTTTGATCTGCGGTCCGCTCGTTGCCGTTCGAGTTCACGGATCGCACTGAATAATACGTGTGTAAAGCCCGTGTTTATCAAAATGTATGTACAACTCACGAAAGTTTTAAAAGTTACTTAGATGTTTGTATTTTCAGTAGGTATTTTGCTGATTTCGAAAATGTTATAATAATTGCAAAGGTATGCAATGCCCGGCACGCCTATAAATTACTTGCAGTTATTATGAATCTGCACCGGATTATATTCATTATTTTCTAGGTGCAGTTGGTGGTAAAAAACATTGTTGTGCTTCAATAGGAGCTCAATAATAATTGCTGCACGTAGGTACTTAAATATATTTCAGCTGCCTATTTATAGTGAAAGTTATTTATTACGATTAGCGGCTGGTCCCGGATCACGGGTGCAAGAGTTGTAATTTACATGTACATAATGTAGGTTTTTCAAGGTTATTAGAAAAAAAAAGCTATCCATATGAAAAAATAATTGTGTTTTGCTTTGAAGAAAAACTAAATAAAGAATTACATTAAAGAATTAAAAATTTTTTTTTGTACCATTTTTAGTACACTACATTAAAATATTATATAAAAAAATAGATGTAGCTTGTTTTTTTTTATAGACCGAGCGAAGCGAGTGTACCCGTTTCGGCTTAGGCGAAAATGCTTTCGTACGAGTATGTCCGGCGTCTATTCGGATATGTTGTCCTCTACAGGTCGCATTTCTCAACCGATTCTCGTGATATTTTGTGAGCAGGTTCTATAACTATATATAAATTTTTAGTCTGTTCCGATTTTGCAATTTTTCAAAATGGCAGTGATATGGAGGTTGAAAACGTAAAAAAAGTTATATTTCAGTAATTTCGAAAAACGTTCGCGAGGTTATTTTTCACTTGAAAATTTAGAAATTGCTCTACGCCTATCTAGATACATAACGATTAATATCTTGATACGAATGTCATTATCTTTCGATTCTCCCTATATTATGATTTGACTAATTTGAACAAAAAACGGTTAATGTAATTTATTTATAATAGTTACACAAATATCGTTTTTTTGTAATAATGAGTACTATAAACAGGTAGTAAATTATTCATTATACATCAGTATTAATAGTTTTCGCAGCGCACGCCATTTAATGACATTTATGGGCAAATTTTTGATACTTTGGGTTATATTATTACAAATCTCTTATGGATCTAAATTGGGGTAACAAAAAGTAACACGAGTTACAAGAGTTGTTTAAGTTGTTTAAGTCGGTTAATTAGTTTTTGAGTTTATCCATTATAAACAAACATACAAACTACCAAAGATCTTCTTCTTGCTTTTTTAATATTTGTGAAGATGTAGATTATCTGTGCCTGTAAAATAAGCTACAGTAACACTTAATACGCGGTTGTAATTTTAGGCAGTTATATTTAACTAACTAATGATACCAACACTAGATAACAACACTGTTTCAGTTATTTTTAAGGCCTCGGTTTACAGACGCTGTAAACCGAGGCCTTAAAAATAACTGAAAATTCTTACAGTTACCCACGAAACAGTGTTGTTATCTAGTGTTGGTATCATTAGTTAATTAGATACTTATATAAATAACACCTATCAGAAACCAAAACTTCTTTCTCTGTTAAGAAACTACATTAATCCCATTAAAACATAGGCTACTTTATATGTAGGTACTACGCGTGCGAAGTCACGGGCAGCAGCTAGTAGGTTATAAAATGTTAAATGTTATATGTCTTTGTAGGTAATAGTTTATATTATTTAGTTTTGTTTCATTTAACTTTATTACCAGAGCTGAATATTGTTTTGCTGCAAATAAACATTTCGTTATTTTTTTAATAAAATGTTTTGAGTGTTTTAGTAGCTTGCCTTCCCAACCCAGAATTTAGGCCTGAGCGAAAAGACTTAGCTTGAAAAGACTAGGAAAGACGTTAAAAACTAAAAAGACAACCGACTTCATGTATATAAAAATATCATCGATGTAAATATACAACTTTTCGATTTTTGTTGATTTTTTTAAATCCGCTCGACCGAATTCGGTAAAATTTTAATGGGACCTGGAAACAAAATAAGAATTTTCCAAATCGATTCAGTCGTCTTTGAGTAATCGGTAAACATACATAAAAAAAAGATTCGGACGAATTGAGAACCTCCTCCTTTTTTTGAAGTCTGTTGAAAATCATTACCATTTTAAAGCTACCTATAGTTTCAATAGTATCACTAGAATTTCTTTGTGATTCTATTGTTTGTTTTACTAGTAATAATATCTACTTTTAAATAGAAAACGAACTCGGATAAATTTTCTATTTTCTATACCTTACTCTAGAAATGGCAGATACAATGACAGAAAGAGACGAAGTTATCCACATTAAACTCGCCATGTCGTATGCCGGTCCAGCGCCCGCCTCCCAACCAATACCAGTGCAGTTGTCTGCACATAATGACATGCAAAAGTACCCCTCCGAGGGACAAGACACGCAAATTGCACTTCTCTCAATGTGCTAATACATATTCTAAATGATTCTTTAATTGATGTTTAACTTCATCCACGTTTAGGAATAGGTTGCGAAGTGTTTTTAACCACGGTATAATTAGATATACCTACAGAAACAATCCATACCTAACATTATAAATACGAAAGTGTCTCTGTCTTTCTGTTTGTTACGTTTTCATGGCTAAACGGCTGAACGGATCTTTATGAAATTTGGTGAGAAGATGTATTGCATTTGGAGGAAGAACATAGGCTACTTTTTGTCTCAAAAAATTACCTTGAAGGGGGTAAAATAGGGGATGAAAGTTTGTTTGGGCAACATATATTTTCATATGTTAGGCATTTGAAAATTCATATCTAGGCTTTTGGTAAGAAATAAAGAAATACGTGTTTCAACGTTTTTGCAAAATCATCCCCGAAGGGGGTAAAATAGGGGATTCAACTTTATGAGATGTTCTTTAGATACACAGAATGCATTCCTTACAAAAATAAAAATATAGGTTCTAAGCATACGCGTACGAAGTCGCGGGTAACAGCTATTTAGTGATAAATTGGCAATTGGTAATAAATTAAATAAAGTGCATGTCGGACACCGCATAGTGTCAGTTTCAGAAGTCGGTAACGATAAAAATTACTAATGGTTAAGTCCCAAACCATTTATGTAACCAAGTGTATGTTTTTAGCTGTAATATTATTTCTTTTCGTGATATTAATATCTGTATTTCTGATATGAAAACCCGAACGGGGTCCATGCATTCAAAATTAGGTAACTGATAATTTGAAGCAAATAAAAATCAAAGTAAATAATAATTAAACTAATTACAAAAAAAAAAGAATTTATAAATTAGAAATCAAACTCATCTAAGTGTAATTAATGTAATTGGATTTTTTATAGGTTAATAAGTTACCAATTGTTATCGTCTTATAAGTACTATGTATGGAATAAAATAAAGCTTTATTATTATTATTATTAATATTATTTTTCAAAACCTCGTAATATATTATGAAAGACCTATCTTGTTCCACGCGTTGGGGTACTAACATTAAAAAAAGCACCCCTACTTTACACGTAGGAGAGACTAAAACCATATTTTAACCGATTAAAACAATAGGAGGTTCTCAGTTTGGTTGTTTTTTTTCTCATAACTCCGTCATTTGTGAGCCTATTTGACTTTTTTCATGTGAAAGTACATGCCGGGTTTTGTTTTAAAATCAAAATAGCTAGAAAAACGGAAACAGAAAACCGGAAAAACGGAATTTCGTATTCGGATTTCCTATGACTTGCCAGTGCTGTTTTTTTAATTTCGAAATATTATAAAATTCTAAAAACCGTATTATTTAACATAGACGCGCTGGACCTAATATCAGCGCGTTCAGATTACCTTCTCTTGTAGGTACCCACTATGTAGTTATTGACGGACATAACAGGGCCTTCCTCATGGATCTAAAGGATCGTTATGGGACAAGTAATTGTCCCATAAGGATCCTTTAGATCCGAGATTACGGTGCGCCCCGTTCTACTCTCGGTAACTTGTTGGTGGATGACCAAAAACCTGTCGAGGTGTAGGTAGTAGAAGGCGCAGCTGATAAAGCGGAGACGTGCTTGGTTATTTCCCGGTCGCTTGTTTCAGAAGGACACTCGCATCGTTCCTTTTCTTAATTATGACCTGTCGGTAACTAGGTATACACTTAGGTAGGTTTGGTAGATCGAGAGATCTAAGGACCTTTGGCGAGTAGATTCAGCTGGGGTTCGATCATAATTGGTCGAGGGGAAGCGGTCTTCGCGAGGAAATTTCATCACACCCAGCTTAAAGACAAATTGTTTCATCCATTCCAGTACCCAGTTATTTGCTGGTATTTGCTTGGTCGTCAGATCTTTTAGGTGGGCCCGTTATAACTGGGCTTAAAATTATATCATTTTGTACCACTTATATAGTTATGATTATTACTCACTGAAGTAGGAACGGTAAGTATTTAAAACTTAATGTAATGTTTTATTCAATACATTCAAAGTACCTACATATTATGCAGTTCAATCAAATGATTATAAAAAATAATCGATTTAACAATTTAGTGATTTAATGATAACAACTAGCAAATTGCAAGAATATGAACGTATGTATTGAGTATTGACTTTACTGCCATCTCTGGTGAAGTAGCAGTACTAAATTTTCAATGTAAAGCGCCATCTTATCATTACATTTCTCCTGCTTCATCTTTTTCCTAAACCACGTTGCGTAGGGTCGGTACAGCTAGTTATTTTCTTCCACTTTGCTCTATTATTCGTCATCGCTGTATAAAGTCCTTTTTAACTTATGTTAACTATCTTTCACGCAGTCCATCCACCTCTACTTAGGCCTACCTTAACTCCGACATTCATCCATATTAGCGCCATCTATGATAAATCAAATGAAGTATTTAAAGAGGTCAGGTGCCTTCAGTCTAAAATAATCTTTATTTGCTTTCTTTCATCAGTACCTACCTATCAAACAAAATATACCTCGTAGCCTGGTTCACTGCATAGTAAGTTCTCTATTATCGTCACAGATGTCACTATAGAGGAAACTGATTAACTCTAAATAAATAGCAATAAATTATAAAATAAAAAAATAAAATAAAGAGGTTCTCTAGTCGAACTGCTGTAATTTTTTTCGTGTATGTTTTCATGTTGGATAATAACTTTCTACATAATGATCTTATTATTCATTATTTTTGATAACCTTAACATTTTTTTTAATTTGCCTGTGCAGTTCTAGGAGTTTATGGAAAAAAATAATCGAAATTGATTATGCCATGGGCCTTTAAAGGTACTAAACGGGTTTTTCTCATCTATTCTACTTTTATTGTTATTTTCAGTTTTTATTGATAATCTTCGTTTTGGTGCCAGAATTAAGAATTATAACAATAATAGTACCTAATAAAATAATTTATTTCTCCGGGATTTATTTACACAAAGGGCTATTGGTTAGAATAAATTGGAACTATTGATTTCAACGTTACAGACGTTGAAATCAAAAATCACGCGAATCAAATATATTATCTACCTTTTTTATCTGCGATACTTATTACTAAATAGGTTGGTAAAGAATGGACGAAGTAGGTACTTAGCATTTTTATTAAACCTTTGCGCAGTAAATATTTCAAAAATGTAGAAAAATAGGGGTTAAATATGAAATTACCGTTATATTGTACTGACATTATGAATGAAAATTATTTTTTTCACACGTTAACTAAAAATTCTAACTTAAAAAGAAATATGGCACTTGTTTGTCTTTCAATCGTTTTTACATTCAACTAAGGGAAAATATAGTATCGAAAAATTTTGTAATTTATAACCTGCTGCGTTTGCATCAAATTCAACTCCCAACATTAATGTTGTATTTGGAGAAGACATAGCTAATGAACGTACCTCTGCAAGTTCCTGGGGTTTACAAAATAGATTGCAGCTGCGGGCGTTCCTACATAGGCCAGACTAAACGCACGGTCGCGGAACGTGTTAAAGAACACATAGCGGCGGTCAAAAATCGTCAAGTAAACAAGTCTGCAATAGCAGAGCACATCGTGGACTCAGGACCCAATCACTGGATTGAATTACATAAACCTCAAATTTTATGTAATGAAAGGCATTACTACAAGAGAATGGTTCGGGAAGCGATTGAAATTAAGAAATATCCTAATTTCAATCGTGAAGACGGTTTCAGACTCTCTGCCTCATGGAATCCAGTTATAGCTAAGTGTACTCAACGTAGACCGGTTTCTCAATGCGTAATGGACACGGTTAGTGTTGTGTGTCGTCCGAGTGTGCAGATGGACATTTCTATTTCGGAAGAACAAGTGAGGGTAGTTACAAAAAATGCTGCCCCCGCTTCGCAGAGGCGGTAGCTCCAGTACTCCAGTCATCCCGTGACCACGACAGAGTGTAAACCTGTCGAAACGTCGGGAAAAATAGGTAAATAAACGCGATAAATACCCGTAAGTATTTATAATAATGAACGCATTTTGCGTTTTTGGTTTAATCGCTTTCGTAGTGGAAGAATTAACTACGTAGAAAGCCATCCACTAAGGTAAATAACAATGAATTGAAAGTGATAGTGGAAGCCGATCCATACAGAACTACCAAGGAATCAGCCGCACGTTGTAACGTTAGCTTACCCTAAACATTGACGCATTTGCACCAAATCAGTAAAAATAAAAAACTTTCATAATGGGTGCCTCGTGGTTTATCTGATCTACAGAGAGAAGCGCGAGTTGAAGCTACCCTTATCTTGTTAAATCGGTGCAGAAATAAAAGGTTATGGATCGGGTTGTTTTGTGCTACGAAAAATGGATACTTTACGATAATTGCAAGCTTCGAAATGGCTGACCCTAGGTCAAACACCGTAACAATGCCTTTAAACAAAGTTTGGCCACCCTTAAACCCATAGAAAGATTTTGGTAACTATTTGGTGGTCACTTCAGCGTAATTCACTAAATAGAGCTTCCACAGATCCATGCAAGCAATAACGGCAGACATCTATTGTGTAGAACTGCGAACAATGCTGGCGAAATATGCAGAAAAACAGCCCCGTTTTGTCTACCGATTTTCACAACACAAGACCTAATACTGCTCAAGAAACCTTTTTAATATTGCCAACAGTAACTAACAGTATTAACAGGACCAGCAGTTAAAAACCATCCACCATCTTCTGTATTTGCCGGACATGGCCCCAACCGACAACCATTTTTAACGCAATTTCAGTAATTTTTTGCATCGTTAAATAATCTTAGGAAGCAGTACAGAATCTTTTCACACAGTTTGCTGTGTCCACGTCTTCTCAGAGTTCTATGACAAAGGTTTAAATGATCTTCCTATGAGATAATGAAGGTAAATACTTTGATTAAATAAGTATACGAAATCATAGAAAAACAAATGTTTAAGTACAAAACGAAAATTTCATACTTTAACACAATTATATGGCCCTACTTATTGTAAATATATGTGAAGGCTGAGTCGTGGTCGCTTCGTACCAAAGAAAGAGCCTCAGAATAATTAATTTTAAATGAATAATCAACTAATATAATAATATTTAAATTTATCGATAAATTTATTATCTTATTATATTTACCGTTGACACGATATTTAATTATCGGTAAACCATATAACGATACCATAATCACATAACGTCACCTTATATTTTCAGTGGTAACGATACCACCATTTTACCGGTAATTCAAGCCTTGGAATTCAAAAAGCTAAAGCAGCAATAATGTAGATAAGAAATTAACTTATCTATCTATGTACCTAGTACATAGATAAGTATAAAGCCTACCTACTCCTAACTTTCCTGATAAGCTGGAGATCCTTTTGTGTTACCTATCTTCAAGCTAAGCAGAAGTCTCAACGGACATAGAAACAAAGTGGGATTATTGGAACAGAGTTGGATACGGGCTGAAGTTTTTTGTTTTATCATATCTTTTCTTTGTATAAGAATTCAGTCAGCTATTTGAAATTCAAGCCCTATCTTCTTCTTGTTGTGTCACTAGTCTTTTCAAATCAGTGTGGTAAACTTTAAGTGGGCCTCAAAGGCTCTTTTCGTGCACTTGGCACATGTGTTCAAACTTTTTAGATTCTACGACATGCCGGTTTTCTCGCAATATTTTCATTTACAGTTTGAATGTACTGGTATTGCGCACATACATTTTTTGAATAGAAATCTGTGTCTCTCGGCATCGACCATCTATACCTATTCTATCGCAAATTGACTACCAACTCAGCATTACTTGTGTTGTAGCAACACAACGCTGATCTTCCGTTGGAACCAAGAGCCCAGGGCGAAATCACGGATGTCTGCTAACAATATAGAAATATGCTTAATTAAAATTAAAATTAAATTCATTTATTAAGTCAGACAACATATTAGTTCCATTATTTATTGTTAGTGAGTCGTCTTAAAAACTATGTTAATTTACAATGAACTACACATAAAACTTTAAAAAGAAGGTTTAAGGGCCCTTACTCGTGCCCCAATCAAGCTGTCTCAGGCGTGACTTTCTACTTGATCAGGACCCGAATAAAGGCCTTCATTACTGACAGGTAGTAGCGATCTGGTATGATCTGCAGGATGCTGTTGGAACTGCCTCGCACTCTGCTGAGCAATAAGGCAGTTTTCTTACGGATGATGGAGTGAAAACCATCGACCCGTGCTTCTGCAAATATAGTGGATGCACTGCAGAAGCGCGGCAGTCCCATCAGCATCCTAAAACCGTTATTATATTGGACGTTTTTAATTACATTATATAAAATAATAACACATACTTATATAAACTATAGAAATAATTACGTTTTAAAAACAAAAAGACAACCGACTTCATGTATATAAAAAATATCATCGGTGTATACAATTTTTCGGCTTTTTGTTGGTTTTTTAAAAACCGCTTGACCGATTATGATAAAATACAAATGGGACCGCCTGGAACCATTTGAAACAAAAAACCAATTTTCCAAATCGGTTCAGGTGTCTTTGAGTAAACGGTGATCATACATAAAAAAACCGGCCAAGTGCGAGTCGGAACTGAAAGAAAATTTAGAAAATTTGTTTATTTGACAACACATTACAGAGCGGATCAATAAAAAAAAATTAAAAGATAACAATATAGGATAACAACATAAAAAACAACAAAAAAAAGCAAACAAAAAGATATAAAAAATTAAAAACAATCTTTAAAGATAAAAACAATAAACTATATAACACAATCTACATCGTGTAAGCACCAACTAGTCCCGCTCTGTGTGCGCAGCCAAACAGGTCCTGAACTCAGCATAAAAGCTGCTCTACATGGTTGATAGTGGCTACCTACCATGTATAGCTGCGCTGGTTTTCAGTCAGGGCCTGGAAATAGTGACCTCACAAATACCATAACCACAATAGTAAATAATTATTATGTATTGATAAGGTATATAAATGTTTATCCGGCTGAGTGTAAATATATAGAAATTGTATGGTAGGTATATAAATATAAATAATGTTACAAATATAAAAAATAAAATAATAATAATTAATTATAATAAATGCGTGATATTTATTTAAAACGAAATGGGCAAAACTATTTTAAAAACAGAAATATCATTATTGAAATTTTTTATGTTCAACAATCAATAAAGTCAAGAGTCAAGAGTGCTAGTTTTATTGTTTAATCAAATGTCAGGTCGATTATCGAATATCGGTGCTTGCCCCCAGTGTGACGGACTGAATAGCCGGAGACGTACCAAACTCAACCAAGCAATATTATACGTACAAGATTAAAATATATAAATAGTAAATTTAAATTATTTTATTGTGGCTTGAGAATGCTGAGAATCGATTGAGATGTGATGTAAATAGTGATAAAAGTGCGGATAGTGAAACTCAATTGGTGATCTAATGGTTAATTTGATAAGACAGCAATATTTTTTTATACCTGATTTTAAAAGTATTTAGTGTTTTAAGAGCACGAATTGGTGGGGGCAGGTCATTCCAGCAACGAGACGCTGCAAAACTGAAAGATCCACGAAAGGTAACCAGTTTATGCCGAGGAGTTATAAGGACAACGTGAGTACAGTCCCTTACTGTGTAGCGAGAGTATTCTTGTACCCATTTTAGCTTTTGAAATAAGTAGGTAGGCGTTTTATTCTTAATTATTCCAAACAAAAGGGTGGCAAGGTGAAGCTTCATGCGTGCTTTCATTTTAAGCAGGTTAGATGAGTTTAGATAAGGAGTCACATGCGTACGAGGGGGAATTTTAAAACAAAAACGAGCGCATGCATTCTGCACTCGCTGAACCAGCTTTTCAGTTCTTGCCAGCAAACAAGAACCATATACTACATCACAATAGTTCAGTTTGGACAGAACAAGAGACTCACATAGCGTTATACGAACTTCTTCACTGATATAGGGTCTAATGTTATACAGACATCTCAACCTATAAAAGCAGTTTCGCACAGATTCAGCAATATGGCTCTCGAAGCGAAGGTGTCTGTCCAGAATCAGCCCAAGACTCTTAGCCTCTGTGACACATTCAACATCTTGCCCGCCCATACGAATATTAAATTGTTAAGTGTCTAGTTTATCAAGCTTAGCTTTAGTACCTAACAACATGTACTTTGTTTTTTTGGGGTTAAGCACAAGAGAATTTGATTCTGACCAATGCAGGACTTGGGCTAAATCACTGTTAATCTTGTTCACGGCGTCGGGAGAGTCGTGCGGCAAAAAAGAGTAGTACAACTGCACATCGTCTGCATAAAGGTGAAATTTACAGTGTGTAATGGCCTGGGTAATGTCTGCACTAAAAAGTATGAATAAAATTGGTCCTAAAATAGATCCTTGTGGGACCCCTCGTGGTACTGATTTTAATGAGGATCGAAGGGTCTGACCATTGGGAATCTTGATTTCCACACATTGTTTTCTCTGGACCAAATAACTAGTGAACCAATTTATTGAGTTTGCATCCAGTCCATAGTAAGCCAGTTTCGAAAGAAGCAGTGGAAGGCTGATACAATCAAAGGCACGCGAGTAGTCAAGGAGGACTAGAATACTACACTTACCCTGATCCTGAGCAACCAGCAAGTTATCAACCACGTCTAATAGAGCAGTTGAGGTACTAAATCCTCGGCGGAAGCCTGATTGAAGCTGCGGAAGGATAAGGTGCTCCTCAAGATACTTGGTCAGCTGTATACAGACCACTCTTTCCAATAACTTTGAGAGGCATGGCAGTAAACTAATTGGTCTAAGATCACTCATGGTAGAGGGTTGGTTATTTTTGGGGATGGGTTTGACGATTGCCACCTTCCAAGACTCAGGGAAGACACCACTAGATAAAGACTGATTGATGATAGCCGTAATTACAGAGAGTGATTGCGGAAGGGTCATTAGTACCATATCCAAAGATATGCCATCAATGCCTTGCGCATTTGATTTGAAACTCTGCAGAATTTTGAGTATTGAATATTCATCTACAGGCTGAAAAGAAAAACAGATTGAATCTGAACTGTACCGGTTATTCGCAAAGTAAGTTAGTTGGGACATTTGGACAATACCATGCGCACTGCGCACCGAGGGTTCCATACAAACCTGTAGGTATATTATAAGTAAAAGTTCATCCAAGTTTATTATAAGTCTATTAAAAGTTTATTATATGATGTAACTAAATATTGACGGTTTTCGCAATTTTTCTTTATCTGAGTTATAAGACGTTGTACCAAATTTCAAGATTCTGAGTTCACGGGAAGTACCCTGTAGGTTTTGATTCCCTTGCGAGTGTCGAATATTTGCGGAATTTTTTGGTATAAACGGCTGTATCTTTTGATTGCTTTTGCTTAGAAGTTTGATTTTTTTACAGCTTTAAGGGATAGTAGACTTGAGTATTTGATATAAATTTCAGCTTGATACCTCCACGCATTCCTGAGAAAAAGGGTCTTGACAGACAGACAGACGGACGGACGGACGGACAACAAAGTGATCCTGTATAAGGGTTCCGTTTTATTCTTTCGAGGTACGGAAACCTAAAAAAACCACTTAACTAAAACAATAAAATAGTACATACACTTTTTAGGTATTGCAGAAATGCGTATCTCCCGGCATCAACCATCTACTCTATCGTAAATTGACGTACAACCAGCATTAGTTGTGTTGCAGCAATACAACGCTGATCTTTCGTTGAAACCAAGAGCCCAGGGTGAAATCACGGATGCCTGCTAACAATACAGAAATATAATTAAATACAAAAAATAATAAATAATATAAATTGTAGTATTTTTAAACTTGCATGCCATCTCTCTACCTAATTTGCATACCGTAAACCGGTCAAGCATGTAGTTTCACATTGTTATATTTTTGTCATCTTCTGTACACATTGTATTCTGGCAAATAAATATCTTTGAATCTTTGAATAACATATATTTATATTTATAAACTATAGAAATAAAGTGTATCTCACAAAATAGACACTAGCAGAATATAATTGTGGTCGTTATAGTTTAAGAGGCCATATAAACAAAGAAAACAACAGCAAAGCAAAAAAAAACAGCATAAAAGGTTACTAACCTAGGTTACTAAGCAGTAGGTCCCTACCTACCTTTGGTTCTTTAGAAACCTCTCATAGTAGGTATAACTTGCTATCTTATATCTGAAGTTATCCGTGCGAATAACAGAGTTTCATTTACTAAACTTATGGTTCGTTTATTTTATCGTACCTACTGAATTTGCCACATAAAACTTATGAATAATTCAAAGGGCTGGATTCAACCTTTTTATGATGTAACGAAACCAAGAAATATAAATTTTAGGAGCGTAGAAACGAAACTCCTGAACTGATGCTACTTCTATTAACATTTTTCATCATGGTTTTTTAAAAGCACTTGCTTGCCAACATCTACATTCTCTTACTATCAAAAGTAGGTAGGTTAGGTATGTGCAAACCGTGAACGCGAGCGGCAACGAGCAGACCGCGGATCAAACTCACCATGAGGAAAATTCTCTAGATGAATCTAAACAGTGTCGGTGCCTTCACCGACTAAATAATACAAGAGTAAAACCCTTGTTTATCAAAATGTACAACTCACGAAAGTTTTGAAAGTGAAATATGGATGTAAGGTTGAGATGCTTACTCTTCTAACTATAAGCTAATGTATACGTTCGTCAAAATGTACTGGATTACAAGTTGACGAGACTTGTCATTAAAAACTCTCTCCAGGTTTTGGTTATGTTGCAATAGCCGTGGTCGCAAGCTGACTGGGTAGAGCTCCCGGGGAATTCGTTTGAGTAATCTATAAATGTGAAAGTAACCTTCTATCTGTCTGTCTGTCTGTTTGTTATGTTTTCACGTCTAAACAGCTGAACCGATTTTGATGAATTTTGGTATTGAGATACGGGACCTTGAAGAAGGACACCGGCTACTTTTTATGTAAGTACCACGCGTGCGAAGTCGCAGGCTGTAGCTAGTGTTATTATAAAAACATGAAACCAACAAACAAAAAGAAAGAAAGCTTATTCTGTGTCACAACCGTATAAATAGCATTTATGTAGGAATCGTATTATATTGTTCATATGACAGTGAAATCAGTCGTGGCTCAGCATAGGCTATAGTAGCGTTTAAAACGCTTGTATAATAATTTGTTTAGAGCAATGTTGGGGTTACCTAGATTCTGTAGTGCTTCGGGCATGTTTGCCAATGCTCATGTGCAGGACTTTCATGCAATCATGAGAAAAAAAATTGGTTCCATTAAAAACAGAATACTAGGTAGTCCCAATAAGATTCTTGGGGCTCTTGCAGGCAGGTGGGACAGTGTCCTGCAAAGTTTTTGGGTGTCAGCCCTGATTAACCCATTTGCTCGGCAAATCTATTATATTAATTAAGGTGGTATTTAGGTTAGTAGGAATAGTTTTTAACATTTAATTTAACATATATTACTTTGTTATTGATCAATGATATAATTTTTTACCTTTATGGATGAAATGGATCTTAGTTATCTGAATAAATAAATATTATTATTATTATTATTGTAACGCTAATCTTCCGTAACTGTTCGAGTTTCACTTATACTAGCATAGAGTATTCTGTAACAAATAAAATTTTTGTATAGAGATAGTGGTTGAATCACACGTACACCACGATTTTATGTTGAGACGTCATGCAAAGTCAGCAAAAAGAAATGATAGAATATTTTACGTGTAGCTGGGTTTCATTATTATTCTTGATGCTTTTTTGTTTTGTCCATTTCATGTGGTTCTTTTGACATTCATTTGCATAAGTTTATTTAACATTTTGCTAGGGATTTTAAAATACATTTTGATAAACACGGGTTTTATTCTCGTATTAATTTGTCGATGAAGGCACCGACGTTTCGATGCATCTAGCAAATCTTCATCAGGGTAAGTTTGATCCGCGGTCCGTGCGTTGCCGCACGAGTTCACGGTTCGCACTCTAAAGTTCGCATTAACTTTTTCTTTGTCTTCGTTAATGGCATGAGTCATAATAATGTCAATTTTGCAACTATGAAGTGTTTATATTGTTCATGGTATGTCACAAAGTCGTGTCTTGTCGTTCGTCATTTGTTATTTTATATAAAACTAGCTGTCCCGTCCGCGCGTTTTAAAAAGAAAAAATATATCTAATTGTACCGACTGCAGTGCCATCTGCCGGGCTGATTTGTGAATCTAAACCATAAATGGGCGCCACCCAAACGCATACAAAAAAATCATTTAAATCGGTCCAGCCGTTTAGGAGTTCAGTGACATACACACTTACAGTAAAATTATATATATATAAAGATGGTGCCTTTCATATAAAATAACTATGGATTATTTTTGCTCGAATCACAAAAAAACACACAGCATTTATTCTAATTATTCACACCTGAGTCAATAACTCTAGCTCTATTTAAATAAAAACACCAACATTCCGACTAATATTATAAATGTGAAAGTAACTCTGTCTGTTTGTTTGTAAAGCCGCAGGCAGCAGCTAGTAACTTATAAAGACATTGATTGATGGTGTTCCAAATCCAACTTCTTATTCCATCCCTAGTAATATTGTAAAATGCGAATATTTATGTAGATGCTTGGATATTTTAATTGTTGGTTTGTAGCTCAATCTCGCCGTAACGACTGAATGTAGCGGATGAAACTTGGTACAGCTGTAGTCTGTCATCTGCAAGTATATGTGCACTTTTTCATGATACCACGCTGGAAGCCCCGGGCTGAAGTCAGTTTAAATAAAGTCCCATATAAATTGCAATTGCAAGCCATGGAAAACCTATCGTTATGTAAACTCCATGTTGCAAACTATGCAATTTTGCAATCGAAACTTACGTTGAAGTATATCAGATACCATGGAATAATATTAATAAACATTGGTTGTCAATCCACACAACACCATCTTGCCACAAATAAAGCATAGCATAAAAGAATAAATAATAAATAAATATGGGTGGACAACGCACAAAACATGATCTAGCCCCAAATTAAATGCAGCTTGTACTATGGTGACTAGATGACTGACAGAACACATATATTTTTAAATACATATATATGATTGTTTATATGTTTGTTATTCTTTATTTACTAGATGAATGTCCAAGACAATTTTTGACACAGCACAAACACCTATGTTAATCACACAAATGTATATCCTGGGAGGGAATCGAACCCAGAACCGCAGTAGAAGGCAGGACTACTACCCAATAATCTGAGAGGACGATCTTGAAAATTTCAGGAATTTTCAAGTACAATGAAGTTGCAAAGTCCTTAGTAGGTACAACTACAGAACTAAAGTGCATTTACCAACATGGAACTGCAAAGTTTGCTGAAGTTCTTAAACTCCACAAAAGCAATTTTACAAATAGTTTTTCTAAGGCAGTATTGGAGCTTGGATAGAAGTGAGTGTCAGTGAAAATATTTGTTGAAAATTCTCACGTTGTTTACTAATTGGTGAACATTTTTATCAATGACGTACGCTGGCCTGTCAGGTTAGTTGGTCAGCTCTGCCTTCAGCGCTGTAGGTCGAAGGTTCGATACTCTCCCAGGATAAACATTTGTGTGATGAACATAGGTGGTTGTTCTGTGTCTGGGTGTTATAAAGTATCATAAGTATGTATTTAAAAATATGTAAGTATTTTATCAGTCATCTGGTCACCATAGTACAAGGTATGCTTAATTTGGGGCTAGATGGTGTTGTGTGCATTTTCCACCAATATTTATTTATAAAGTCTCATCATCATTTTCCTGCCTTTATTTTACTAAGTTGGGGAAAGCGCAATTGACGGCAAGGCACCGTTTACGCCCACCTTGCACATACTTAATCGAGTTGATATTTCACCGTTCTCTGACCGAATTTGTAATGGCTATATTTTATGTTATTGTAATTCATAATAAATATTGATGGATATTTTTGTATATGTATTTGGACATTGTATTATGACTATTGTTATTATGCATTTTTAGAATTATTTTTATTAAACATTATTTGCATATGAATTTTTAGTTTTATTTAATTAAGTTGACTACGCTATTGTATTGGGAGTATCCTGTAATGCTAGATGTAATGAAAAATAAATAAATTAAATTACAATAAATATTTGAGTTCGGCACAATAGGTTCTTCTTGCCTATCCTCTAGCATTCGTCATCAAACACTCCTTTCCTCCACATATCACACATATCACATATATCATTCATTTAGTCAGACGACCTCAATAGTGCAGTGGGATAAGGTCCGGCTGAGACGTAGAAGGTTGCGGGTACGATTCCCGCTGCGAGATAAATGTTTCTATGATCTGCAAGTATTTGTCTCGGGTCTGGGTGTTTATATGTATAATATGTATGTATTTAGTATATAAGTAGTATATCAGTCATGTGGTACCCATAACACAAGCTCTACTTACTTTGGGGCCAGATGATGCTGTGTAAAATTTCCGGGATTATCAATGTTCATTAGGTGTTTTTTTTTTAATAATTAACATATACGTAAGGTTTATCATTGAACCCTAGTACCTGGGAATTAAGGCTCATATTTCAGAACAAAACTCAAACATAGATCAAAAACTAACCACTAAGCTCTTACTAAGTATTTAACATACGCTATACGCTAAGACACTGGGTCTTAGGAACACTGCCTTTTGCCAGTGATATGGATAAGTTAGGCTTTTAATTATATAACATTAAATAGATGGACAAATATTTAGTACTATTTCGCCAATCTATTTCCAAAGAGTTAGACACGATGCAGACGCATGAACCTCCCTCCCGCCCGCAATTAAAAAGCTATGCAAAGCGTTAGTAAGCACACACAATCCACACATGCAACCTCAAAAATAAATTCGACACATGTTTCGCCTCTCCACGAGGCATCCTCAGGAACACTTGACTCACTCCGCACCCTGACGAAAAACGACTCAGCTCTGCAGACTTGTTGATTCGACAAACGTCAGGCTGAGACTGTAAAGGAGGGAGGGAGGTGCATGCGTCTGCATCGTGTCTAACTCATTGGGAATAGATTGGCGGAATAGTACTGAATATTTGACCATCTATTTAATGTTTTGTAATGGATTTCCGCAAAGTTACGCCTGAATCAATTATCTATTTTAATTCAATCTTTACAAATGGTCATTAGATAGTTCAATTGTTTCACATGTGTTTTATATTATTGTATACAATTCTGTAGATTTTTTTTATAAAATAAATTATTGTTTATCAAATACTAGCAACCCGCCCCGGCTTCGCACGGGTGCAATGCTGATACTAATTACACTACAGAATGGTTATCCCTAAGAGATAGCCATATACCATCGCGGACTTTTTTGTAGACCTTTTGAGGGTGTACAATACTGTAGTACATTATTTTGAACTATCTCGTAGTGTTCAGCCAGCGTTTGCAATGTAAGCGCAAAAAAATGTGTTTATTTACGACACCACATAAGAAACCTCTGAAATTTTCAGTGTTTCTCTACTATATTATGAATGTTTTATACATATAAACCTTCCTCTTGAATTCCTCTATCTATTTAAAAAACAGCATCAAAATCCGTTGCATAGTTCTAAAGATCTAAGCATACAACGGGACAGACAGACAGCGGGAGGCGACTTTGTTTTATACTATGTAATGATAATCTATCTATATATATATATATATATATATATATATAAATGGCGATGTGTGTATGTCTGATACCTATAGAATCAGAAACGGCTGGACCGATTTCAATTAACTTTTTAGAAAATCTTCAGATTGGCCTAGCGGGTGATCCTGTGAAGTTTGGTAGAGATCAGATCAACAGAACTTTTTGAATTTTTTGCATTAATCGAATTTGGTATGGATGTAAATTAATTCTTAGGAATGAACATAGGCTACTTTTTATGTATGTACTATGCGTGAGACGCCGCGGGCAGAAGCTAGTATAATATAACAACGCATAGATTTTCTGATAGGTATAGATTATGCAATCCACGCCTGGTCTAGACAAAAGCACTTACTCACTTGTTATATATATCTGAAAAATTACGACCTAACTATGTAATCTTCTTCTTATCGTGTTATTAGTTATGTCATCATAATTATCTGAAAGCAAACATTTCCACAATGCTAAATTCTTGTTAATAAAAATTAAATAATCAACACAAGACTCTCCCATTTCCATAGCGATGCCGGAGTAAAGTTTCGTACATTATGAGTGGGACAATAGATAAGAAAGAGGAAGACTGCAGCTGCCATGCAAAGTCTCGTCCTCCATTACGGAACGTCACGCACCCTCTGGTCAGTTTTCTCTCTGTCCTCAGTCTCTCTGTTTAAAGGAGGCTGGCGTTGATGCTGCTACAGTCTTAGTACTTTTGCAGACTCATCGTTCTATTGTAATCTGTACAACTTTTATTTTCTGAATCAACCAAAAAAACCATCTATGAAATCTATTTAGAAGCAGCAGTGTAATAAATGTATGAAAGTGAGGCTCCTCAGAGGCACCTCAGTGGCTCCTTTCGTGCACTTAACACATGTCTTCTAAATATTTTTTAGGTTCTACGACATGTCGATTTCTTTACGGTGTTTTCCTTCACAGTTTAAGAGTATTGACAACCTCTGTGGCACAGAGGGCGGAGGCCTGCCTGAGTTGAAGAAGGTAGCGTCTTCGATTCGTGCTGTGGGATAAATGTTCGCATGATATGCAAGTATTGGTTTCGAGTCTGGATGTTTTTCTATGTAGATTAAATTAATAATGTATGTATTAACAAAATAAGGTATTAGTAGTATATCAGTTATGTTGTACCCACAATACATGCTTTGTTTACTTTGGGGCTAGATGATGCTGTTTTGTAATTGACCAGTATTATTTATTTATTGGTGTAGCGCACATAAATATTTCGGACTGCAAAATCCTTTGCTGCTTGACCGGAGTGGCCCCGCCTTCCGTTTCTATGGTCGTGGTTCACCCAGATCTTAACATTAAGCCTTGTACAGAATTTCACTCGCATAATCCAGACGAATAGAACGATTCGTTTGTCAAAATCCGTCCAGCCGTTTGGGCTACTGCGACAACAAAATAAACTCACATACATAAAAATATTACCATCCTTCTTCGTAGTCGGGTAAAAAGTTATGGGATCTGTGAAAAGTAGGTGGTTTTCCCGACCATAGGAGTCTTCATTAAATAATCACATTTATTCGTTATTAGAATTAACCAAATTCTGCTCCTAAGTAATTGCATAAAACGTCATCCGCTCGGCAATTAGGGTTCCCTAGGCACAGTTCCACGGTCGGGTTCCGTCGGGAACAGTTAGTTGGGAGTCGAGTACTGCTGCATTGTATTACTTCGCATGTTATTATAATGCAATGTTTTGGTTTGAATATAAAATACTCTCATAATTATATTCAATTATGTTTAGGTGATTAACATTTATATAAAAACATACTAATAGTGTCAGGAGGGCTGAATGCTTAAGGCCTTCTCTACCATCCAACCTAAGCTTGTCTTGGGGTTATATCTAACTAATAAAAGTACTATGTTACCTACAGATTTTGAAGGAAATAAAACTCATAGTAATTATTTTTATCTATGAAACTTGCTTCAAACTAATATGACACTGATATAACTGATAAGTCATATGATTTTTGACTTTTTGAAACCATTCGAGAATTTGATTGGAGTACATGGTTATCACAGAAATATTGCTATATTTTTTTATTAACAACAATGGTCATGGAGTTCATGCTTTGATTGTGAGATGAATATCTCATGCAAATGACATCATCTCACATAAAATGTACTGGTTTCGGGTATGATGAGTGAACATAATAATTTTAGATTATGTAGTGTGCGAGATATGCCTCCCACTTTCTGAGCATGCGCACTGAAATGGCGCAGGTAAACAATTGAATTCTGTATTATTCTCTGGGTTATATAATCTGACAATCGGAGACTTCCGTTAGTGCTGAAGACCCGAAGGGCGCAAATAAGCCTTCTTGATAAGGCCTACATATTTGAGACTTTTGGAGTCGAGACCTTGGGCCCGTGGGGTGCGGGCACTGCGTTTCCATAATTATTTCAAGGCTTCTGGTAGATACATTGCGTGACCCAAGAGCTGGCTACTATCTGGCCAAGCGTATTAGCATTTTCATCCAACGTGGCAATGCTGCCAGTTCCTTGGGTATGCTGCCCTCTCGCGGTTATCAGATGTATTTTTTAATATTGTATATTATTCTGTACATTTCTGTTATTATTTCTGTAAATAAACTATTAATATGACAAGTGGTTGGTAAACTTTAGAGTTTGGTTTATGTTAATCTCAACAACGTGGAAATTTCAAGCGCCAGACAACACAAACATCAACATCAACAAACAGATGTTACATTACAGAACGAAGGGAATTTATCAAAGTAGGAACCTAGTACTGTCGTCTGCAGAACCAGTTCACAAAAAAATCCAATGAATAGTAAAGTAGGTACTTATCACATAATATATTTTTTCAAACTACGGGTGAGATAGGGCGCTCTCATAGGAGAAATCATTCCGTGATCATTTTGGTGATCATTAAGGTAATTGTTTATAATACGGCTATCACAAGTTGATTTACCTCTTATTTCGATTAAGTCTGGGATCACAGCTCAGTTTTTAGTAGCTCTACCTTCTGCGCGCTGATTTTTAGCCAGTAGAAACATTTTAGTATGAAGATAGATCGTTCTGTCATCATCCACAGCCCGACTTCACTAACTGTTAGGTATAAGCTTTCCTTTGTATGTGCCATTAATTTTCTGCGTCATCTTAGGTTCGACCTGGATTAACCAAACCCGTTGGTCTTAAAATGTACATACATGTATTTGTATTTTATCAGTCAACTAGTTCCCATAACACAAACTTTGATGGTGTAGGGTGAAATTACTCTGCATATGCAGTTTGTGCGATACGGTGGCTTTCTGGTGAAGCTACAGGTAGACTAGTTTATTTCAGCTACTTCCAAAGTGTTATGTCATATGGCATCATTCTCTGGGGGAAAGCAGCTGATATTGAAAAAATATTATTAATTCAAAAAAGGACAATACGTGCCATTTATAAAATGAAACCACGAGAGTCTTGGAGATAAATATTCAAAGAAATTACTATTCTCACAATAGCATCACAATATACATGTATATATATATATATATATATATATATATATATATGAAAATTAGTTATACTCTTATAAAAATAGAGATGGGTTTCAGCAAAATAGTGACCTTCATAGAATCAATGCTAGGAATAGAAAAAAACTATACATTCCTAGGTTTCGACTAGAAATAGTAAATTAGTCCTTTATGGGGAACAGGGTGCGCTTCTATAATAAGCTTCCTAAAAATGGAACTAAATTACCTATTAGTAAATTTAACATACATTAAGGGTAGTCTTTTCAAAAAGCGTATTATAATATAAATGTTTATATTGCTTATAATATTATTGATAAGAATGCATGGCCTCATGTGGCTCTGCTCTCAGACAGTTAACAGACACATTTGAATTGTATAAACTCTCTTGTATTCGTTTTTCGTAGTTATGGTAGATATGATGGATCATGTAAAAAAGCGCTAGGACCAAGACGAGTTTCTTGCCGGTACTCCTCAGGCTTGGGTAAGGAGGAATTGGCACCTAAATTCACCTAGTAAGACGTTTCAAAGTGATCCTTGTGATTGTATCAAATAAAGTATCATTTGACAACTCTGAATTGTCCACAACATTTATTCACCTGACTGTACCCGCGTACAAAAGATTTCGTGGATCATTTTAGTAGTCGCGTCATATGGCGGGCGGTAGCGACCCGAAAAAAGTACGAACTATCCCCATGAATAACTTTGTCGAGAGAGACAGTTTTATATCCACCAGCCCATCTGGCAGTTACACACTTCCACAAATACTGCCAAAACAAGAGGCCTGGGCCTAGAGTTTGTACAATAAAGAGTCGTTCTGCGACATTATAAAGTGAACGTGCGATTGTAGTATCGACCACACCGAAATAAATTTGTCTGAGTTAGCTGCTTAGGATTTCGAAGTTCAACAAGGAACTCTTGTAGTTTCGCTATGTCCATCTGTCTGTTTGTCTGTCTGCGTGTCTACCCCTAATCAGAGCCTTAGCTCGCATACTATTAGTCTTATCGTAATTAATAACGCACGATAAAACACGTTAGTTTCCGCTACAAAGTTGTGAAATAAACACAATAAAAAGATCAAAATGTTGAGTGAGGTTTCTTGAACAGTTTTTTAAATTGTAATTTGTTTAATAAATATTAAGCTTTGAGTAGCCATTTTCGAAAGAGTCCGGTACTACCCCTGCCTAAGAAGCCTAGAAAATGATTACGGCTAAGGCTTTACTTGATTAAGAGTAACAGCCAGATTTGTAAACCATAGAAAAAAACATAAAAGCTTTGTATTAAATTGGTAAATAACTAACTCTTGAAGGCTTGTCACTATGTGTGATCACATGCGCTCAGACAATTATTTTTTTCATGACATGATTTACAAATGATATAAATATTGATGGCCAACGCACACAACACCATCTAGCCCTAAACTATGCATTGCTTGTATTATGGTAACCAGACCAACCAATAAATTACTTGTATATTTTTAATACATACTTATGATACTTTATAACACGTAGACACAAAAAAACACCCATCCTCATCACAGATATGTTTGTTCTGGGAGAGAATTGAACCTCCAACCTACAGCGCAGTAGGTTCTACTACCAACTGAGCTGACAAGGCAGTTACAGATTCAGTATCTGGAGGACCGAGCTTTGTTCGGTATAAAACACAACGTTTTCTAAAAATGAAACCTAGCTCGCATACTAAATTCAGATTAGTATGCCAGATCAGTTTCCGAAATTCAGATATATATATATACATATATACAAGAATTGCTCTTTTAAAGGTATTATATGACTTCTTTTCAAGTGCAAAATCTAGTTATAACATTTCCTTAGGGCCCTTATCCTATCGATATTGAAGAATTTCCATCCAATCCATTGTTGGTTAGTGACGGGTCGTGTATGTGAGGAAGGAGACGATACCCTCACGTATCTAATCTAAAAACCCGGTACTCATACTTATCCGAATTTCATTCAAATATATCTGTACTTAAATCTTTTCTGTAACATCTGTACCTAAATCTTTATATACTTTCTTTTATTCATCTTCTGTGCGTGTGTTTGTAATTAAACTCCTTCTAAACGGCTTGACCAATTTTATTGAATGTTTGTGTTTTGAACACACACAAAAAAATCATTAAAATTCGTCTGGTGGATTCGAGAATGGTTTAGATTTATTTATTTTTTCTTTTTAAACGCGCGGGCGAAATCGCGAACGGGTCAGTTAGTATACTCGTATATATGAAAGTATGATAACTTCGGACTAATGTTTGTATAATCTGCAAGTATTTGTCTCGGGTCTTGTATGTATTTACAAAAAAAAAAATATAGGTAGTATATAGTTATGTTGTACCCAAAACACAGGTTCTGTTTACTTTGGGGCCGGATGAACGTGAAATGTCCGTCGTTTTTGAAGTGAAAACTTTTTTTAGCGCGGTACGCATACTTTTAGATGAGGTAAAACCTCACTCGCGACACCGTTACGGGACGCAGAACCGGCAGCCGCAAGCCGGCAGATTATAAACCTTAATTCACATGTTTACAGTCTACTTTTGTATGGAGAAATTTACTGAGTTAGGTTCTTTAATATATTATCTACATTCTGAACAAAAATATTGCATCATCTGTGTTCGTTCAGTATTTGATTGGCAGTCACGTTTCGCGTTGGTCCGCGTGAGTTCAGTGAACTTTGTTTGTGTTTTGTTTGTGATTTGATAGTGGATTTACTGGATTTATCGATTGTAAGGGGTGTTTATTATTACAAAAATTGTTTGTTCTGCTCATTATAAGTATTTATGTTACCCAATAACCTAATAACCCTAGTACCCATCTAAAAAATGTCTAACGCGCCAAAATAAGTTTTCACTTCTGTCGGCACTCCCGGAGTGCAACTTTTTTTTTATCTGTCTTTTCTGACTATCATATCAGGTCTGTTGGTAATAGCTTTGTCTTCTGCGCTATAGATTGAGGGTTCTATCACAAAACTTAATATATGATACATTTCATGGGTGTGGGATCCTCTTTTAGGTATACCGTAGTACAGTTGTATACATTCAATTAAGTTAAGCAAAATAAGATAAAACAAAATGTAGGTTAAATTAAATTAATGTTAGTTACATTCATTAATGGTACTTTAGGGTATATATAAAGTAAGTTAAGTTATGTATGTACATTTAAATTGTTTGTCTGTACATACATATATGCGTGTAGTGTTTAGGCGCTCCTGAGCACTGGTCTGCCACGAGCATGGGTAATTCAGATTTATCCGTTTTATGATTATAATAATAATAATAATGAACATCTTTAGTTATTCTAAGACTAGTTGAATTAATCACACTTGTTGTAATATTAGGTGTAAACAATATCTTAATACTTTCTTCAATAACACAAGAAACTTAACTAACTGATACCTCCTAATTTGGTATTTGGTTACTGCATCTGATTTTCAACTCTATTTCAAAGAATTAAAGGCTATAGTTAGAAATGTGGAGGGTTGTACTGGATCGATTAAGCCGATACTGTAAATGGAGAAGTTGTGTTTGTTCCAGATTGTTCTGAAGTTCTCCAGACTCGGCATTGTTATCTGAGGTATGCTATCTTGGGCTATTGATTTCGGAATATATTTTGCACAAGTTACTTCATATAACATAATATTATGATAATGTAGTTCTGGTCGCATGAATAATGAGCGGACTCTTCCAATATTCATTATTTTTAATTACAAAAGTGGTCGAGCTGGACTCATTTATTGTTCTGGCCTACACTAACGCAAATAAATAAGAGTGGAAGGAAGATACTCGTATGTAGGCTTTTGTCCTGCAGTGGGACAATTCCTTGCGCTCCCGAAAAATTTCCGTTCACTCCTCTAGTCTCTATGGAAATTCATTTACAGTGCAGGCTGTCCGCTTGTGTAACACACTGCCTGTAAATATCAGAAAGGCCAAGGCTCTACCAATTTTCAAGAACATGGTCATGAAATATTATTCGTCGTGCTGTTATACATAATTATTTTTGTATTGTAACACTAACACTAACACTATAAAGCTCAAATTGTTCATCCAAAGATTGTGTGGCAGAGATCGTTTTAAGCGATAAGGCCACCATTGTATTGCTTTTTATTCAAATATATGAGGTCATACATATGTGAGCTTTTTAGTGTGGAGGCTTAGGGCCCGTAGGAAACAAGTGCACATCGCCCAAGAGCTGGCTCCTATCTGACCCAGCGTATAAGCATTACCATTCAACGTGACAATGTTACCAGTGTCTTGAGGGCGCTGCCCTCATGTTGTGATCTGATTCAGTTGAGCTATGAATAGATCATTTAACCGGTCCTTAGGTAACTCAGCTATATTTTATTATGAAAGTAATAAAATTAATTAATAATATCGGACATTTCACACAGTACACTCATACACACACACGCCCCTAAAGTAATCAGAGCGTGTGTTATGGGTACCACATGAATATTTTGATTGAAGTGCTATGTTACTTCATGATATGACAAACGATGAATCTACTTAACATAATGTAGTAGTAATGTAGTAGTAATGTAGTAATGTACTTAACATAAGGTTAGCTTTGGCATTGACATTCGAATTATCGCGGTTGGCCCCTTGGCCTTTCTCTAACACTCGCCTACACGTGGAAAAATATTGACAAAATAGATGCTCTATTTCGTCAATATTCTTCCATGCATCCTCCGTACATGCCCAAACCTTACATACCTTTTAAAATCTTCATCACTATTTAATAAGAATAATAATAATAAAAAAAATATTTTGCGCCACATAAAGTAAAACATAGGTTACAAATAAATAAATAAATAAAATAAATAAAATTTGTTTATTTCAGGCATTGACACCCATATCACAAAAATACTAAACTATACAAAAGAACAAAACATACATACAGAATACCTTAATATAAAGTATATGAATAAAAATCCATAGTACCCCTTTTACCATATAGGTATGGTGTCATTTTTTATTTCCGTCCAGGTGGACAGAAATCCAGTGCCTGTAGATTGGATTCGCTAGGTAGTCTAAAACAGCCTTTAGGATGGTATTGTTGGAGCGACTTAGTCTATTCCAAAAAGCCGCTATACGCGTTCTTATGATAGCAAAGAAATCCGGAACCCCCGCATCAGAGAACATACTCGACGCGCTGCAATACCTCGGCAGCCTCATAAGAGCTCAGTACGCATTATTGTACTGTACTCTTATGGTGCTGATAGATTTTCTCGTGAAGTTAGACCAAAGTTGGCAGGTGTACATACCTAGACAATATGCCTTAAATAGCGTGTTCTTCACATCTGAGTTGCAGCTAGCAAAGCGGCGTGCGAGCATGTTCCCCCTTACTGCAATAGCCCTTCTCTCCCTCTCTATATCACTGTCGTCTTTCAATGACTCCGTCAGTAAATGCCCTAGGTATTTAAACTGCTTGACCATTTTAATGGTCACGCCGCTCAACTGTACCTCTGGCACAATCTCTGGGCCTCTTCCCGACCTGAATACCATCATCTCGGTTTTCGCTACGTTATACTTCAACCCGTGAGCAATGGCATATTGCTCACAGATCAGAAGTAACTTTTTTAAACCTTTGATTGAGGGGCTGAGAAGCACCATATCGTCAGCGTAACTTAAGTTGTTTACACTGACATTGCCTATATAACAACCTACTCTGGCCCTCCTCAGCTCTCCGATCAGGTCATTGATGTACAGGTTAAACAGGTCAGGAGAGGTCAATCCGCCTTGACGAACACCGCACTCTAATCTGTAATCACTAGAAGTCGTATCACCCCATCTCACATTATTAATTTGATGCCCATACCAGTATCTCAACAGATCCACCACATGTTTTGGTACTTGAGCATCGAACATTTTGGACCAGAGAATTTCATAATTCACTAGATCAAATGCACGGCTCAAGTCGAGGAATCAAGCATACACTGATGTGTGCTGTGAAGTGTAGTAATGCACGGTGCTTTTTAAACTCATAATAGCAGAGTCCGTTGAGAGACCGGCACAGAATCCAAATTGTGCATCATCAATTTTAATGTTATTTATTAAATCGGGATAGATAATTCGCTCCAACACTTTACCCATAACTGTACCTAGCGATATAGGGCGATAGTTAGAAGGTGAGCTTAAATCGCCAGTTTTATTTTTAACGATAGGTACGACTGATGTCCTCATAAGATCATCAGGAAGGTAGCTATATCTTATACATAAATTGTAAAAGGCACATAAATGCATATACAAGTTGTCGCTAGCCCATAGAATGTGCTCTATACTAAGACCGTCGTGACCAGGTGACTTGCCACGCTTCATTCCTTTGACTGCCGTTCTTAAAGATTTAAGAGTTATTTCTGGATACTCATTAGAAACTGTCTTAGCATAGGGCACATCCTTCACCGGCTGTGGACTAACTTCAAATCTCCTAGCAAACATTTCAGCAATGAGTGACGGCTCCTGCAAACCGTCCACAGATACTGGCAAGTTTTGTTCATAGCTCAGTTTTTTAGTTGCGTTCCAAAATTTTGAAATTTTTTTATTACATCTGTGTGTTGCTAATAAATTCATTTTAATCATTTCTTCATTTTTCTGACACCATTTAACTTTGTTTTTAAATTCAGATCGACTACTACGCATTCTATTGTATATTTCACCTCCCGACGGTTTGCCAGCCATCACCCAACATCTGAAGTACAACCTTGCTGCCTGATGGCTGTCCCTGACATGGTGGTTTCACCCGATTACCTTTTGACGCTTTTTACATTGCGTCAAACGAGAGCTTTTCACGGCTGCATTTTGTAATGCTTTAACAATATGGTCATAATAACAATTAATATATGTAAAATAATCATTTAAACAAAATAATTTAACAAAATTTTAACAAAATAACAAAATAATTATTTTTAAGCGACAGCAAAAAAAGACACCACTCAGCAAGATTTCACAGTGGCGGATCGTATACACCATTGCGATGCTGATCTTCCGTGATGCCTGAGTGTTTGGCGGCAGCAACTGTGGTACACAACGTTTACCATTGCAATCATGTACATGTATAATTAAATAATGTAGCTATTTACATTTAATACAAAAAGAAAAAGAGCCTAATAATTAAGATAAAAAACAAAACATTTTTTTTTAAAACAATAAAATTTCAATTTCAATTAAAATAAACACTAGACAACAACCAATCAATAAGTACAGATCATTACTGTACCTCATATTAATCCATATTTCTTCTTTCACTCCACAGAACCCTCCTATCCGCTGTTTCTGAGCCGATACGGTCACTCTATTATTCATAGTTAAACCAGTTAATATAGTGGCTCTGTGAGCTGTAGACCTCGCGAGCATTTTTCGAAATGACTGAAATATAACGTATAACTAAAATATAATTCAACCCCCATTGAAAACATAAAATCTCCACCAATTTGAAAAAGTTCAGAAAACTGAATCAACGAAACAGTTGTATATAGATGTAGAACCTGCTCACAAAACTTCACAAGAATCAGTTGAGAAATGCGACCTGTAGAGGAGAACATCCGGACAGACGCCGGCCGGACAGACATACGAAAGCATTTTTGTCTAAGCTGAAACGGAGCACTCGCTTGCGCTTCGCGCTCGCTCGGTCAATAACAATTTCATTTCACATTTCACCTACTCGAGACCTATGCTTAGATTATTTCACTTAAAAGACTAGAAAACTTATTTTGGCGCGTTAGACATTTTTTATTGTTTATGAATTGTATTTTATTAGTTATTAGAAATTTAATATATATTTAATATTCTTTTATGTTTTTGTTCATAATGTAGATAATATATCAAAGAACCTAACTCAGTAAACTTCTCCATACAAAAGTAGACTGTAAACATGTGAATTAAGGTTTATAATCAAATGGGGCGAGCGCGGCAGCCCTGCGTCTCGTAACGGTGTCGCGAGTCCAGAGGTTTTACTTCATCTAAAAATATGCGTACCGCGCTAAAAGAAGTTTTCACTTCAATAAATATTGGTAGACAATGCACACAATACCATCTAGCCCCAAAATAAGCATAGCTTCTATTATGATGACCAGCAGAGCAATCGCGCTATATGTCAACGTATATGTCATTATGATGACCAGCAGAGCAATCGCGCTATATGTAAACGTATATGTCATTATGATGACCAGCAGAGTAATCGCGCTATATGTCAACGTATATGTCATTATGATGACCAGCAGAGCAATCGCGCTATATGTCAACGTATATGTCATTATGATGACCAGCAGAGCAATCGCGCTTTATGTCAACGTATATGTCATTATGATGACCAGCAGAGCAATCGCGCTATATGTCAACGTATATGTCATTATGATGACCAGCAGAGCAATCGCGCTATATGTCAACGTATATGTCATTATGATGACCAGCAGAGCAATCGCACTATATGTCAACGTATATGTCATTATGATGACCAGCAGAGCAATCGCGCTATATGTCAACGTATATGTCATTATGATGACCAGCAGAGCAATCGCGCTATATGTCAACGTATATGTCATTATGATGACCAGCAGAGCAATCGCGCTTTATGTCAACGTATATGTCATTATGATGATCAGCAGAGCAATCGCGCTATATGTCAACGTATATGTCATTATGATGACCAGCAGAGCAATCGCGCTATATGTCAACGTATTTGTCATTGAAACAGAAACGTATTATCTTCGGTTTTGAGAAATCAAAATCGTTCGTTTGACAGAGCTGCCAAAAAAATATGCTCCCTGATGCCTGATAGAATACTTATGATACTCTATAGCACCCATGACACCGAACAAACACCTATGTTCATCACACAAATGATTATCCTGGAAATCGGATCCTCAACCTACAGCGCAGAAAGCAGAGCTACTACCAACTGAGCTCGACAGGCCTGTAGAAATAGTATGGTTGTACAATACAGTCTTTAAACATGCCTGTGTTTGTGCTATTTAGATATTTTTGCCGCCATTTGTCGCACATGGCGCGTAACAAATGCTACTAGTGCGAGTATATTTGTATTTTTTTATAGCAACGGAAATATCATGAGGAAACCAGCATTTCGTAGAACCAAAAAAATACATTTTAATAAACACGGGCTTTACTCGCGTATTATTTTGTCGATAGAGGCACCGACACTGTTTCAATTCGTCTAGAGAATCTTCATCAGGGTGAGTTTGATCCGCGGTCCGCTCGTTGCTGCTCGAGTTCACGGTACGTACTTAAGTAAAGCCCGTGTTTATCAAAATGTGCAACTCACGAATGTTTTGCATGTGAAACCTATAAAATGTCAAGACTTGTGCCAAATTGCACGAAATGAGGCATTTAAATCCTATCACCACACTGGTTCAATAACTCACATAATAAGAACAGCTACATGATATAAAGATATACCTATAGGTACATGATTAGAAGAAGAATAGCAATGGAAGTTGGATAGGGTTCTTATGTCAATGTCATATGATACAAAATGCAATGATTCGGATACTCTTTGTATATCGGACATTCTCTAACAAAATGAGTTGGCAAACAGTAATCAGTGGTTTCGAGTCACAAAAAGCAAACTCTGAGATAAGAATTCGCTTTATTTCAAAGTTTTGTGTGCAATCTTGCATACTAATTTCTGTAAAGCTGTTGCCAAAAGCACTAGTTCCTTAAAAGCGGTAACCGTATTATTGTGGCTGTAATTACTGTTCTATATGACGATGAAGTGAAGTGCGCGAGATATTTAGACAGAAACTCCAGTTCTTAAATATAATTACGTTTTAAAAACTAAAAAGACAACCGACATTATGTATATTAAAAATATGTATACAAATGTTTGATGCATGAATGAATGAAAATTCTTTATTGTACACCTTAAAACTAAATATAACAATTTTATTACTAAATTTATTTACGAAAAAATTACATACACTGGGTGGTCTTATCGCTATGAAAGCGATTTCTTCCAGACAACCTTTGGATGGAGTGAAGCTTAAGTTATTTGGAAGATTGGTCGGGGTGCACTAAATTATGAGCTATAACTTACCTACTTATGTAAAGCAAATAAACGCAATAAACTTACACAATATTAATGGTACTTATATATATTTACATAAACGATATACACAAATACAGATACCTAACACAAATTTAAATTTGATTTTTGTTGATTTTTTAAAAACCGCTCGACCGATTGATAAAATTCAAATGCGGTAAAAATTATGCGGTAGTAAAATAATTATAAAATCAACTCCACTTTACATATAGGAAGGTTTTCCTAAAAACCGTTATTTTTTGTTTTTGTTTCATTATTTTTGTAGGGGTCACTAATGCGTAATACGCATATACGCGTACAAAATTCATTCACGATAAAAGGAATAGTCTGCAAACTAGAGCGAGATTAAGAGCGGAGAGACAGATAGAGAAACAGACAAAGCGAGACTATAATGTACCTAGTGAACTTCGGCACCCCAAAAAAGACGTTGGAATATAACGGCCATTGCATTTTACAGAACCAAACCAAAAGCTTTTAAAACTTTTAAAAAAGTTTAATAATATTTTATTATCGCGGGGTCTGTGAAAGAACTAAAACTTTCCGCATCTAGAAATAAAATAATAAATAAGATAATATATTTAAGAAACGAAATAGGTAAGAACGCAGTGCGGTTTTCGTGGCATGAAGAAATCATAGTACGTGCAGAAGGTGCAGACTAACTACTAACTGAATTGTTAGGTTAATATAATACGAGTATGTAGCTCAGACGACCTCTGTGACCCAGTGGGCCAAGCCTCGGAGGCTGAAGGAGACGCAGAAGGTTGACGGTTCGATTTCCGACGCGGGACAAATGTTTGTATGATCTGCAAGTATTTGTCTCGTGTCTGGGTGTTTCTTTGTATAATATGTATGTATTTACAAACAAAAATGTATATAAGTTGTATATCGGTCATACCCATAACACAAGCTCTGCTTACTTTGGGGCAAGATGATAATGTGTGAAATGTTCGGCATTATTATTATAAATACAAACATAATACTAACAACATCCGGCCACCGAAGAAAGATCTATGTTCATCACACAAATGTTTGCCTCGGGTGAGAATTGAACCCACACCCCAAAGTACGTGCAGAAGGCAGAGCTACTATTAACTGAGCTTTTAGGTTAATATACACGAGTATGTAGCTCATATAAGTAGCTCTATTTTTTATGAATGGTAATTTTGATAAGCCCTTATTTGTAACTTCAAATAGAGTAAAAGTTTGTAAAATACCTTAATACATCCTCTCAGCACACTAGTTTTAAATAACTAGTGAAACTATAAGAAATAAATAAATAATGCCGGATATTTCACACAGCATCATCTGGCCCCAGAGTAAGCAGAGCTTGTGTTATGGATACCACATGACTGATATTCTATTTATATAGAATAGAATGGAATAGACTAAAAAAGAATAGAAAATACTTTATTGCACACCACAAATTAATTAGACTGTTATATGTGAGATTTTAAACAAACGCCAGTTCGGCTACCAAATGAACATAGGAACTGTCGATGCGATTGAATTACTAATAAATGAAGTGTTATGTAATCTAAATAAAAAAAATTAAAGTTGCAGGCATATTTGGATTTTGGACCTATCTTCTGCATTTAATACAATTGATCATGACATTTTACTTGCTAAATTAGAGTTTTATGGATTGCGGGGTAATGTCCTGAGCATTGTAAAATCATGTTTTAGCAGTAGATACCAGTTTGTTGAACTTTATAATATTGTTAAATGCCAAGAGGTAGCGACCAAATCCAAACTAACAAATATAACACGTGGAGTTCCACAGGGCTCCATACTAAGGCCTATTTTCTTTATATATTTTTTGAATGACCTTATAAATTTTATTTCTAATACTATACCTAACATAAAATTAATTATTTATGCTGACGATACAAATGCAATAGTTCCAGCATGTAGTTTGCAAGAACTTCAGCTCAAAATAAATAATGCGCTTGTGGCTTTTAATGAATGGTTTCATGTAAATAATTTAAAATTAAATATTAATAAAACGAATGCCATATTATTTAGAACGACCGCCCGCAGGCATGAAACTTTTGACATAATAAACAGGGGAGTTAAGATTAAACTCACTGATAGCGTTACATTTCTAGGAGTCCATATTGATCAGTTCCTAAACTGGAAAAAAGAATTAGAGTCTATAGAGAATTCTGTAAGTTTTCAAAATGTATTTATTTGGGATCATAAAAAAAATATATCATAAACATGGGTAGAACGATAACATTACGCAGAAGTTATATGTAACTGTGTCGCGAATGTTAACGCCCACCTCCGAAGATAATAAAACAGAACCCAAATTAGATACTAAAGCATACCATATACTATAGGGGGATTGTAGACCCCTTCACAAAAAATATTGAATCTGGAGTAGCGAGTGTGTAGTGTGTAAAGTGTGAGTGTGTGTGTTCGTGTATGAGTATGTGTGTATGTGTGTAAGTGTATATGTGTGGGTGTGGGTGTGGGTAAGGGTGTGGGTGTGGGTGTGGGTGTGGGTGTGGGTGTGGGTGTGGGTGTGGGTGTGGGTGTGGGTGTGGGTGTGGGTGTGGGTGTGGGTGTGGGTGTGGGTGTGGGTGTGGGTGTGGGTGTGGGTGTGGGTGTGGGTGTGGGTGTGGGTGTGGGTGTGGGTGTGGGTGTGGGTGTGGGTGTGGGTGTGGGTGTGGGTGTGGGTGTGGGTGTGGGTGTGGGTGTGGGTGTGGGTGTGGGTGTGGGTGTGGGTGTGGGTGTGGGTGTGGGTGTGGGTGTGGGTGTGGGTGTGGGTGTGGGTGTGGGTGTGGGTGTGGGTGTGGGTGTGGGTGTGGGTGTGGGTGTGGGTGTGGGTGTGGGTGTGGGTGTGGGTGTGGGTGTGGGTGTGGGTGTGGGTGTGGGTGTGGGTGTGGGTGTGGGTGTGGGTGTGGGTGTGGGTGTGGGTGTGGGTGTGGGTGTGGGTGTGGGTGTGGGTGTGGGTGTGGTTGTGGGTGTGGGTGTGGGTGTGTGTGTGTGCGCGCGCGCGCGCGTGTGTGTGTGCGTGTGTGTGTGTGTGTACGTGTGTGTGTGTGTGTGGGTGTGTGTGTGCGTGAAAAGTGAGAGTGACTTTAAAGGTGTTCCGTGTTCATTCCAAAATCTTAAGAAGATTTTCAGTGTCATCATAAGACAGGGACATAAGCCATTGAAGACATTTTTGTTTACAGTTATATCGGGGTAGGGGATAAATGTTAATTTCCTTATTTACCTTATTATAGAGTGTTGTGCTTAAATAGTAGAAATGGCGACTGGCTAATGCCGTGCGCCGTTTTTCCGTTTTGCAAACTATATCAGATCTACGTTTGGCATAAACAACAGTAGGGTCAAACTAATTGGGAATGTTTTCTGATGATCGTATGTAAAACAAAAAGTTGACGGACTGTGGGAAGTTGAGTGCGAGAATAAATTTTGCCTGCTATGCCTTAAGTAGTCTGAGATATGAGGTAAATCTTAAACAACTCAAAACTGTATATTACGCCTTGGTTGTGTCAAAATTAAGGTATAGCCTTAAATTCTGGGGACACAGTTACGCCTATAACATGAATAGAGCTTTTGTTATCCAAAAACGAGCCATTCGCACCATGGTGTGGATTCCACCATGGGAATCGTGTAAAAAGTACTTTAAGGAGCTAAACATTTTAACTCTTCCTAGCCTCTACATCTTAATAACTGTCATGGATATTGTACGGCATCCCTCTAAATATGAATCACCAGAACAAAGAGCACTAAGGTTAGAAACGACAAGAAAAGATTTAGAGAACCCTCAATGTCCGAGGTTAGAAGTTGTTAAGCATGGGTGTCAATTTCAAGCGGTTAGAATATACAACTCTCTGCCTGTTGAGTTTAAAACTATTAATAGCCCAATTACTTTTAAAATAGCTTAAAAAGCTCTTGCTGGAAGGGTGCTTTTATACCGTGGACAAACTCCAACTGTAGTTGTTATTAAAATTTAATTATAAAACATTAATATTTATTTTAATTTTCGTTAATTTAATTGTATTTTATTGTTTTTTTTATATCTATTGTTTTAATTGTGTAATTTTAATTCCAATTGAGGCTAATTTAATGTAATATATTCAAATACGATGTATATTGTTAATTGAATAAATAAATGAAAATGAATGAATTAATGAATTATAAGAAACAATGTTTAGCTACACGGTAGTACAATGGGCGGTCTTATAGCTAGATAGCGATCTCTGCCAGACTTTTGGATGGGTAGAAATCAACATAGCTGAATGATGATGAAATGGTGATGAAAATAATATGAGTGATTTATGATAAAAATAATATGTACATACATATTTGCAGGATAACAAAAAGTCCTAATATTACATATTATATTATATCAGTACCTAATATTACAAAAATAAATTAAATAATAATAATGCAATAAAATATATATATTTATTTTTATATTTATATATGTATATTCATTTTTTTGTAAATAAATACTTATTATACATAGAGTCAAAGAAGATTCATCCTAGGTATAAGTATCTTTACGCGAACGGACATGCGATCCTTTCAATGAAAATTTTTTATGAATATTTATTACACTGACATTATAAGTTATCTTTTTTACGAAGAACAAGAAAAAGCTAACTTTTTGAAATACTGGGTTAAACACCCCGATGATTCTCGATTTTTCCCAAAACTAAGGCTTTTACTTTTTTTTATTGACTAGCCTGTCAGTTCCGTTTTACCTTCTGCGCTGTAGGTTGAAGGTTCGATTCCCTTCCAGGACACACATTTGTGTGAGGAAAATATATGTTTTTTTTTGTGTCAGGGTCTTATAAAATATTGTATGTATTTAAAAATATATAAGTATTCTATCAGCCATCTAGTCACCATATTACAAGTCATGCTTAGTTTGGGGCTAGATGGAGTTGTGTACATTGTTCACCAATATTAATTTTTTTATTGTACACATAACTTTTTTTATTTGTATTTTTACTGCAATACATTGTCGGGTGAGGTGTTTTCACATTTTTGTCAAACATACCTTGGTCCCCACGATACAGGCTCTGTCTAGTCTGGGGATCGTCTTATATTCAAATTTATCGAACCCTTATGTGTTTAAACTTTGTATATTGTAATCTATTTTGACTCGTTAGAGTTAAAAGTTAAAAGTTTATACTACAACTAAAATTTTGAATTTTTTTACCCACTTTTGATTCATCATTATATTATCTACCTACGCATTATGCTGAGATGGGGACCTATTTTCCCCACACAACAATCTAGGTACTTAGTTTTATGTTATCTGTATTATTTTTATTTTTTATTTTGAACTATGTAAGTGCCCTAGAGCTGGGTCAAATAAAAACATTCTCATTCTTTCTTTTTACGTACATTATAATTAAGTTTGTGAAAATGTTTTCTTTGTAAGCAACGAATGGTAGGTAACGTCTAATTTAGCAAATATTACCTGCTGTTTATATTGCACGTAATTCCACCCAACTTAATTATCTACATCAAACAAAACGAATGAAGAGCAAACACCAATTATTATCACAGCTCTAAGGATTATATTAAGGACCACCGTACTAAACTATAAATGCGAATGTTAAGGAAGCGTGTAGTTTTAATACAAGTTTTTTTGCTAGCTGTACCCGGCATGCGTGGCAATGCCACAGATTTTCTCACCGTTTAAACCTTGCCTGGACTACGACAAACATTTCAACACCAAAATTAGCCAAATCAGTCTAACGAACAGCAATTGATTTTTATTATATAGATAGACTAGCTGACCCGGCAAACTTCGTACCGCCTCAATAAATAAATAAATATTTTTTTTTTCATATTTACTCACCTTTCAAACTTTCCCTGGACTTCCACAAATAATTCAAAACCAAAATCAGCCAAATCAGTTCAGCCGTTCTCGAGTTTTAGCCAGACTAACGAACGGCAATTGATTTTTATTATATAGAAGTTAATCAGCCTTAATGTTAGGATCAAAGAACGGTTTCTCTCTGTATCGTTATGAATCACCGAAGTGTTATTCATTCATTCAGTCATTCATTCATTCATTCATTAATTTAGCAAGCCAGAATTTGAAGGTACGTGGTTTTTTAACCTATGACACATAAGACACGCAATAATGGAGGTTATTATCAGGAGGTAACACTCATTACTGACATAAGTTCATTTGTTTGATCGCCCAGTAGTTTCACTATACCCCAGAGCCATTCGAACCTAAACACAGTAGTCAGCGGCACAAACTCGTCAGTGGTAGCAGTTAAAATGCATGCTATTTCACGTACCATAGTGCGAGAAAATAGATATGCACAAAGGATAATAATGAGCAGTTAGGAGATTATGATCTCTAATCATATGATTAGATTAGACTAATTTATACCTATGAAAGAGCTTAACCTGACTGACTGACTGACTGATTCATCATCGCCGAGCCGAAACCGCTGAAGCTAGAAAGCTAAAATTTGGAAAGCATCTTCCTTTTACAGCAAAACCACCCACTAACGCGGGATTTTTTGAAATGCGAAATAAATAGACACGTGTTTCAGGATTTTTCAAAATAACTTTAGTAAAGGGGTAAAATTAGGTGTCAAAGTTTGTATGGGAACTTTGTAACGAGTGGTGTGATTTTTTAGAAACTTTGTTCGGATAATTAAAATGCAAAATAAATGGACACGTGTTTCAGGATTTCAAAATAACCCTCATAAAAGAATGGGGTGTGAACGTTTATATTGAAACTTTTTAATGGGTGGTAAGGTAGTTGTTTTGAAACTTATCAAAAAATTTTGGCATGAAGATAAATTGCATCCTGCAGGCCTAGCACGGCAAGAAGACTATTAGTCCCCGGGGAAAGGATAAAAATCCTTTCAACTCTGTCATTTTAGTCTACCTTGCGAGCATGGCCGCGCCAGGGAATAGTTTATCAGGGTGGAAATACGCGGGGAATAGCGTTCTCTACCGCATTGTTGCCATTTTAGCAAATTAAATAAAAATGACGTATCAGTCTTCAATGTTGCCTTCAATCTATCAAAACTACAAAAATCGTTCGTTCCTTGTACTATCTGTGGTAGCAAAACAAAACAAAACTTGAGCAAAACACCGATTCTATTACACATGTTTAACTAAATAAATATGAGTGAGAAAGTAAGTAATGTGATAAATTGTATTGTTTCACAAATACCTATTTATAACATGTTTTCGAAATCATAGTTTTCTTACGATAAGTGCTTTCGTTGTTTTGATTTTGTTATAATCAAGAATTGTTTTTTAACGCTCACATAATGTAATGTACCCATGATGTATTCTTCATTTTTCCTAGATTAAAGAGCAACAAATAGCAAATTAGAGTTATGGTTGACTTCATGGCCAACAGCAGCCATCTGGTGACCGATCTATGAGTTCAATGGGCCTCTAGAGAGCTGAAAAGCAGAGGGCCAACACAGAGCCAAACAGAGCAGCCAAGCTGAAAAAGTTGTCCGGGCAGGACCATTGAGCAATGGAAGCAGGCTATATAATTATATTGGTTTATATTTTGTTGTTAATACTAGTTTAACATGAAAGAGACAAAATGGTGTGATTGCAATATAAAAAATAGAAATAAACAGCTAGCATTTTATAACTATTTTTTTTATTACAGACATGGAAGGACTTAAAGACAAATGCCCGCATTGAAAATGCATCCAGTGTAATAATAATTGATGCATCCAGTGTAATAATAATTGATCCTTGTTTGGTGCGAGCAACATTAGTAAATTGGTTTCCTTCACACATTGGACTGTAGTGGTGTTCTCTCCATCTGAGCTTGCCTCTATGTTATCCATTGGGACTCTGAAATAAACAAGGTGATGGAATGTAAGTAAAATAACACTGGTCATATTTGAAACTATCCATAAAGGTAACTATAATTTCAATTAAACTCACCTATAATGGTGCATGATATTGCTGGAAATTATGTTGTTTCGCCGGACTAGCTAAAATTTTCTAAAATATGGACAACCTTATTTTGCTACCGATAAAGTTCAAATTAGAGTACCCATTTTAAATCACAGTTCTAAAATAAGTTAAAATTATTTTTTGTTTTATTGCTATAATTTTTATTTAAATTAATTCCTTTATTAAAAATAATGTATAGAGGTGTTGATAAAAACTGCGGAAAATAGCCGTAGTTTTAATCAACACCTCCTTACATGATGATTAAATTGAGCTAAAACACGTCAGTTATACGTTAATTTGGTAAGTGTCATTAAAAAATGTTATTCTAATTCAGACTTTAATGCAAACAATATAAGATAGTTTTTGTTTTAGAAAATTTTAGTTACTCTAGCGAAACAACTGAATTGAGGCCATTGCATATTGTTGCACAACAGTATATCTGTGATGCTTTTTCGGGATCATAATGAAGCATCCTGTCAATGTTATTTTTCAGCAGCACTGTTTGGTGCAGCATCCAAATCAGGCATAGCATCATCATCCACGGCTCCAAGATATAGCCAGAGTCCCCTGTAAAAATGCCTTATACTAATACCATATTTTTTATTTTCAGTTTCCCTGGAGATTTTCAACCAAAAAACTTAATAAATATTGTCGATATCAAACTGTTATCTTTTTACTACCTATACATATATACTAAGTATTAATAGATCTTGATGGGAGCCGGTGCAACTGCAGGGCGCTGCTATTATTTAATAAAACGTAAATTCATAAATATATTATTAAATAATTTATACAAAAACCCTATAAGTAATATTGCTCTATTCCTTTGGTATATAGGAGTCTCATTTTCCTATTCAAATTGGAGTGATTGAATATAAACTAGTCATGCACTCTCCCTGGGTACCTTGCATTAATGTTTATTATCCGATAGGCCATGCTTTTCATGAAAACCAGTAGATACACGCTGCCTTGCATGTTCTGTACCTGGGAATACAATCCCTTTTGGCATTAATCTGAAAACTCAATACATAACCAGTTAATTTATTGCATATCAAACTAACTTAGGTGTAGGTATGAAATCCGTACCGTCCGTACGGATCCGTATTTCTGGTTTTATTATCTTTGACTTGCAAGAGAATAATATCTGTAGGTACCTATATTTTCTAAACTAAATGTACTCTTAGGCAATTGTGTTAAAAATTGAGCTTACATTCTAATGATAACACCAGAAAGTTGGGTCAGATATTTTTTGACAGTGGTCTGCGCTATCACTAGACTGGTCTTGGCCCGTACCTTGTTGATAGCTACCATCTGTCAGGGATGTGCGGACCTATTGTAGAAAAACGTATACCTAAGAAGGTACTGGTAGGATTTGTTTAGCTTTAGTTGGTATCAGACCGAGGTAAATATATCCTAGGTCTGAGGAGTAGGTACCTACGGATTTCATCGAAAACCTAAGTAGATATATACTTGTAGGTATTTACCTTGATATGCACCGGCAAACCATCCCAAGGATTTAGAGGCTGCAAGGCTTCTTTCAACTCCTCACACAAATATGAGGCCATATATGTGAATATGTGGCGAAACTCATTATCCGGGAATTCAAAGGCGTTACTGGCTTCTCGGATAGGTATGTCTTGTGTAACTTTCGTTCTAACGTTTACATATCTCGCGTTAGAACGAAATTTTAGAATACTTGAGACATTATTTTCTTGAGGAAACTATTCAATATTTACAAGTTATACGTTTATACCCACCTTCAAAGGACAGTGATTAATATTCCCTGTCTTATGTCAAATAGAGATAAATTTATCCAAGTTGTTTAGAGGCCGTGCTCTGGGGCGGGGAGTAGCGGGACATAAAGTCTACAATAAACGTCAAAGGGAAACATTATATTCCTATCCCCGAAGCTGTGCTATGAGAGCTGGATAAGGAAATTATTTCCACTGACAGGTGGATAAAAACGGGGGTAAGACTATTTCTCCTCGTACCGTGCTAGGCCCGCTGGTGGTGGTGTATTTCCACTGACAGGTGGATAAAAAGGTGGAAAGACTATTTCTCCTCGTGCCGTGCTAAGCCCGCTGGGGCAAAATTTAGGCTACAATTATTTAAAACAAAAATGCGGGCGAAGTCGCGAGCAACAGCTAGTTTCTTTCATAAATCGACGGCATAAAAACATAAATAGACTATTAGCTAAAGGGCTTTATGAAAAAACTACTGAATAAATCGATTCCAAATAAAACTATTTGGGCCTTTGAATAAATAAACTATAGTTGTATAGGAACTATTTTGGAGATTGCGCACACCCTATTTTATGTAACTACGCCCAAAACAACGCTAAAATTCGTCTTATAATACGATTTTTGTGAAGCTATCTTTCAAATTATTATTTTTTTGTTTTGTTGCTTATATATTTGCAAATATATAGTTTTGGTTGTTTAACATTAGACGTTTGTGTGATCATCCTTCGACGTTTGTATGGAAAGATAATCGACTAGTTTACTCTTAAACAGATAGATAAAAAATGGACAAGGTCGGTCTTAGCGCTAAGGGATTGATTTCTACCTTTGAACAACCTTTGACAGGAATGGAACTTGAATGGGAGATTGACCTAGGTGCACTATATAATAATAATAATAATTAGGCATTTATTAAAAACACAGACTTAGTAAGATGTAAACAAAAAAAATGGCAGGCATGAATACCTACTAGACAGTAATTATGGAGCATTTTTTTACATCTGATACTTGCGATACAGATTATATCTAGTGTGGGTATCATGGGTAATTCATATTAGGTTTTATCAGCAAAACAGACATTTAACAAATATAATTTTATTTATTTTTAATATTATAGTATTATCAAAGTACCCATTGAGTTTTTCTTTCATATTTAAATTCCATATTTAGAATGTTCTTATAGTCATAATTTTAATAGTTTAAGCTGTTTTACTTTCCTTTGTTTTATGTTAATTATTTGCTGTCAATAAACAAAATTTTTTATTTTTTTTTATTTAACAAAAATTTATTGTACATTAAACGTAATGATTGGCACACCGTAATTGTCAGGCATATCAGAAGTGTATCATTAAGTCACTAATAATGTTGTATATTGTAGGCATGATTTGTATGTGTACTTGAATAAATAAATGATAGAAAATCCTTTAAAACCTAAATTTGTTTGTATAGGTGCAGAATTCCTTTATAACATATAGTAAATATATAAAAGATATGGTGCCGTAAACAAGCTACAAATTATGATAGTATAGTATGCAAAAAAATTAAAAAAATTATAAATATTCAATGAATAATATGTATAATACAACAATAATATATTCTATAATATAATACTATAATAATATATTAAATATTCAATAATATAACAATATTATATTTAGTATTCATATATTTGACGACCTCTGTGGCGCAGTGGGCTAAGGTCCGGCTGAGACGCAAAAGGTTGCGGGTTCGATTCCCGCCGCGGGACAAACGTTTGTATGATCTGCACGTATTTAACTCGGATCTAGGTGTTTCTATGTATAAATCAAATAAATATATATATATCAAATAAAATAAAATATATCAAATAAATATACATATATATACATATATATATGCGCTACAGTTAGTTACAGAGTTCAAAATTCACTACTATTATTATTAAATAATAATAATGTAATTAAAATAACACCGGCCAGTTAACACAGCATCATCTGGTCCCAAAGTAAGCAGAGCTTGTGTTATGGGTACCACATGACTGATATATATATATATATATATATATATATATATATATATAACTAATAACTAACTGTAACTAACTGTAGCGTCGTCTTTTAATAAATACCAGCATCATTTATTCTCGCTTCATTTCATTCTGATACTAAGGTTTAGCACGCACTAATAATATATTATAAATATTACAATAATCTGCGGTATCTGTGACGAGAAGATGTGCCGTCATTTCCTGAACGCTGCCCATCCGAGTTGGATTCGTCGGCTGACCTCTTTGTCGACGTTGGACTTGCCTAGTTGAATCGTCTGACCCAAATAGACATAATGGTCTACAACTTCGATTATATCGCTCCCAATTTGTACCGGTACGGGTGCAACATGAGCATTTGACATGATTTGTGTCCTGCTCATGTTCATTTTAAGACCCACCTGTTGGGAAACGATATTAAGGTCACTGAGCATTGTGCCATGGTCTTCCAGCGATTCTGCCAAGAGGACTATATCGGCAAATCGAAGGTGAGTGATGTGTTTGCCATTGATGTTGATACCATGTCTATGCCAGTACAATAGCTTGAAAATATTCTCCAATGCAGAGGTGAACAGTTTCGGAGAAATAACATCTCCCTGTCTCACCCCTTTATGCAATGGGATTGGATTCGTGCTCTGGTCCTGGAGTCGGATAGACATGGTGGCGTTACTGTACAGACATTTCAACACTTCGATATACCGATAGCCGATTTGGCACCGCCGGAGTGACCGCAACACTGCCCAGGTTTCGACAGAATCAAAGGCTTTCTCATAGTCCACAAACGCTAAACAAAGTGGCCGGTTATACTCTTCGGTCTTCTGTATAACCTGCCGGAGCGTATGGATGTGGTCTATGGTGCTAAAGCCTTTTCGGAATCCGGCTTGTTCGGGAGGCTGGAAGTCGTCAAACCTACGAGTGAGACGATTAGTTACTACTCTCGAAAACAGCTTATAGACATGGCTCAACAGCGAGATGGGCCTGTAATTATTTAAGAAGGTGTTATGCCCTTTCTTAAAGAACAGTACCACCACGCTCCTGTTCCACGCCTCTGGCGTAGTTCCCTCGAGGGTGACGGAGTTGAACAGCTTCTGGAGGACCTTAAGTACCGGTGTTCCACCCGCTCTCAGAAGATCTGTCGTTATTTCGTCTTCCCCCGGTGCTTTGTTGTTATTAAGCTGCTTGAGAGCCGTTCGAATCTCGTATAGGCTGACGTCCGGAATGTCTTCTATGTAGTGTCGGGTTAGACGGGCTCTTGCATCGCTATTCGTGCTTGTAGTAGGACTTTGCGATGAGGTGTATAACTGTCCATACGCACCAGCAAAAAAAACGTGTATAAAATTACATACATCAGAAAAGATTTCAGAATACTGCGGTTTAAACACAATGCGGTTTACACTATACTAATATTTTATTATAATATATAGTATCTATATACTATACATTATAATAATACATTATTGTATATAATACATTAATACATTAATCATGATTTAAACCGCAGTATTCTGAAATCTTTTCTGATGTATGTAAATTATTAAGCTTTTTAATATACACGTTTTTTTTGCTGGTGCGTACGTCTAATTCCATATTCCAGGACACCGCGAAAGAAATAGCCGCGGACTAATCCACAATGCGCGCTAGGCTTTAAAATATCAGCAAAACCATAGGCAAAAGCTAGTAGCGTTTATTTATATAAACGTAGACGTATGCATATTTGCCATCAGTTTACTAGTTCGTGAATAATTTAGTATGTTCCACATGGTACCGTTTGAAGTATGTTACCATTAATAGACATAAACATTACTTAAAAGCATCATCATTAACATAGAGATAAGTCAGCATTATTTTTAAATTATCGATTGTTTTCTATAATTGCAAATGCTATTGGCCAAACTGTAAATACTTTATGTTTTATTTCCCCATCTATTATTTTAAATTGAAAAAGCGAAAATATATGTTCTGAGTATGGTACTATACTTATGAGGAGAGCGAAGCGAGCTCTGACCATTTACAAAAAGTTACTAGTTTTCTAGATTGCATATGCTATAGGCCAAATGGTATATACTTATGTTTTAAGTCCCCATCTATAATTTTAAATAAAAAAATCTAAAAAATGTAGTGAGTACACTACTGTATAGAAATGCGAAGCGAGTTCTGACCATCTAAAAAAAGTTAAACAAAACGCTACAATAGCGGTGCTATCAAAAGTATATTCTAATGGTACCTCGGTAAAAAAACGTATTTGAGAGCCATTGTATTAGAAATCCAAGAAATACAAATGCAGTATTTTGCATTATATTAGTGCTAAGTGGAATGCACCTGTAATCAGAACAGCTTAATTAATATTTACCTGTTGTCATTCAACGGCGTAATAAAGTTTTTGAGTAATTCTGTGTAACTTTCAGGATTGCGCCGCAAATTGTTTCCTGAAATTTAATTTATTGCAACCGAGAATGGGGTTAATAGGGATTTATTCAGCAGTAACGGTTTCATGTACTAAATTAAAAATCAAACGAGGTAAATAATTTTATAAAAGCTTTTTTAAAGTGAGAAAATACTATGAACTTATAGACGGCCTCTAAGAGTTCGTAAGTAGATTGGAGATTTGATGGAGATTTGATGTCTAGATATTTGTATATGTATATAATATTATATGTTTGTGTATAACTTAATTACGTGGTTTCGTGCCCCGTTGTTGTAGAGTGCTTTTTTTAATTTAAATATGTACATATATGCATTTATATTTATAATTCAACACCCCAATATGCGTCTTTCAATATTTTCAGTGCCTTCTCTTTTCATCTTTCAGTGCCGTGCGCGCTACGGATTAGTCATGTCACATTGCATGCAAATGAACTCCTTGCGTTCCTACAAGACCGCTTGGACGTTATGGACGAGGTCTCGGTCTCAAATATGTAAGTCGAGCTTCACTGAAGATGAGATTCGTGAGGCGCGTACGCTACTCTACGAATCTCTGAACATCATCGAGAAGATGAAAAGCTTCCGAAGGGATGAACAAGGGGAACTAAGTCTACAAGTCATCATCACCGTTTTTAAGGTGACCAATCCAGACGACGTGCCCGCCCCTGCGCCCACGACCGCCACCGCAAGCCGGCGCGAGCCACGTTTACCCCAGGACGTGACTACGCTGCCGTTGCTGCGAGCCAAGCAACGCATCAGCGACGATTAACAAAGGGTGAGCCATCGTCGGTACCTTCGAAGGGCCACTGCAACAAAGATGGTTTTATCCTCTTAGAACGGAAGAAAAGGAAGCCCACTTGTCGTAACCAGTGCGGCACGGCCGTACCGACTGCACTAGGGCTGATGTGCTTTCTACGTGCCGAGGTACCCATCACTCAACTCTACCTGTCACGGGTCTACTACGCCGTGAAGGTCGATAGGGTTGTGGAATACATGAAGCAGCAGACCGGGCTCACCATGACAGTCGTGAAGTTAGGATCTCGCCGTAACGTAAATTTCAATGAATTTATGGTGAGAGTGCCTCGTCGTCTCTCGTCATTCATGTTTACCGGGTTCTGGCCGAAAGGAGTCGTGTAAAGGAAATTCAACGGATCCCTGACACAAGACACTGAGTGAACGTCATTGTAATCTAGCAATTAGTTTTATATTTTGTATGTTTGTTAGTCTTTAAGGTATTTACGAGTATATATGGGCCAATATATTTGTTGTATACATACATTATTATACATAAAAACACCCAAACCAGAGACAAATACTTAAAAAACATACAAACATTTGTCCCACGGCGGGAATCGAACACCTAACCTTCTATATCTTAGCTGAGCTATGACCCACTGCGCCACAGAGGTCATCAAATTTAATTTAGATACGGGTAATGTATAAACTCTCTTGTATTCGTTTTTGCCGTGGTGGTTCCGGCAAAGAATTGGACCCCTCCATCTCCTCCCGTGGATGTCGTAAAAGGCGACTAAGGGAACACACACACCGGGGGATTGGGCAACAGCACCCCCCGAGTACTTAACTCTAAATCTGCGGTCACCAATCCGCCTGCCAAGCGTGGTGACTATGGCGAAACCCCCAAATGACAGACACAAACAGAAGACGACCCCCAGTTCCCGGCAGTTCCGCTATTCCTGGCATAGGTGGCGGCCACGGTAACGGCGGAACAGAGGGTGCGAAGAATCTCCGGCAGAGGTCCTGCTACATATGGAACTGAGACTTGGTCGCTGACTATTGGCCTCATACACAAGCTCAGAGTTGCGCAACGTGCAATGGAGAGAGCTATGTCGGGTGTTTCACTACGTGATAAAATCCGCAACGAGGAAATCCGTAGAAGAACCAAAGTCGCCAACGTAGCGCTCAAAATATGCAAATTGAAGAGGCAATGGGCAGGCCATATAGCTCGCAGAACTGATAACCGTTGTAGAGTAAAAGTTCTCGAATGGCGACCAAGGACAGAAAAACGAAGCGTAGGACGACCCCCCACTCGATGGACTGACGACAATTTAAAGATCGCAGGATGTCGGTGGATGGAGAGGGCTCAAAATCGTTCTTCCTGGAAATCTATTGGGGAGGCCTATGTCCAGCAGTGGACTTCATAAAGGCTGATATGATGATGATGATGATGATTCTTTTTTGGTAGTTAAGATAGTTACCATTAGATGGATCATGCAAAAAAGCAAGGACCAGGACGAGTTTCTTGCCGGTTCTTCTCGAGCTTGGGTTAGGAGGAATTGACACCTAAATTCACCTAGTATGTAAGATGTTTCAAAGTAATTTTTGTGATTGTAATGAATAAAGTATCTTCTGACATTAACATTGACTTTGACTTTGTAAACAGATATATATCTATATACAAAGTAAAAGATCTATCTCTATACCAAAATTAATCAAAATCAGTTCGGCGTCAAAATTCAACAAACAGTTACTTTCACATTTATAATATTATGGTATAGATGTATAAAATATATAAATATTTCATCCCCCTTTTCAACCCTTACAACACTTTTTTCCAATTAAAAAGTAGCCTTGTAAAAGTAGTTGTCCTTTTTCAGGCTTAGACTATCTGTGTACCAAATTTCATTTAAATCGGTTTAGTAGTTTTGGCGTGAAAGCGAGACAGACAGACAGACAGAGTTACTTTCGCATTAATAATGTTAAATATTATATAATAATAATAATTAATAAATAATCCCGGACATTTCACACAGCATCATCTGGCCCCAAAGTAAGCAGAGCTTGTGTTATGGTATATACCACATGACTGATATACTACTTATATACTTTTCTTTTTTGTAAATACATACATATGATACATAGTAAGGATTACTGCTCCTAAAACTTCACTAAGGTACTAGATACATTAAGCTGTTCAAACATCAACATTAACAAACATTCCTTGTGCTTTATTATCATTATCTTGGTACCACTACTCCAGCAAGTCCTTTCAGTTCTAGGATATTGATAAATAAACATAACCTATCCCTATTTCTCTATTGCCTTCTCCAAGTCTATCTATAACCATACATTACTTATCCTAATGTACCTGAATGAGTGCAAGCCTCAACTCATAAAATATTTAAGTCGAGGTCGGTGGGTCGTACCAACGTCTCACTTAAAGCTCGTCTACTATTAAGAATGTCACATTTATATGAAATATTAATTAATGGCTGTTAAGCGGCGGTGTGCCGTCATCGATCTGTTTATTCTTGTGAGGAAAACTTTGGAGAGGACTAGGACTATTTTTGTATATTAAGTACTAGTATGTGAGATTTTATGTTCGATGTTGTAACGTGTACGTATGGTACGTCCTTGTAAAAGTACGAGTATGATTTGTTTTCCTTTCGTAAAGTGATTCAAAGTGGTCCTTGTGATTTAATTGAATTAAGAATATTTAGATTTGGTCTGATTTGATTGTACAAATATTTAAGTGATTAAATTAATTATGAGTGAAACGAGACCTAACTTTTTAAAACGAAAGTCTAGTGAAATAATTCTAGCTATATTAAAAAACTTTAAAGAGCGCATTGAATATGATGACAAGCCCTTTTTGTTATGCCAGAGTCAAATCGCTGTAGGCTGTTACGAGTGAAATCATAAAAAATGACTCACTTAGACTACCATTTTCTTCGTTCGATCAAAATGGGATGAAACCTTGTCAAAGAAAATCGAAATTTACAGTTCTTGCAAAGTAGGGTGAGCAAACAAGTTTCAATAATTTTGATAATTTTTTGCTACTTTGACAAGGTTTCATCCCATTTTGATCGAACGCGAATTATGGTAGTCTAAGTAACACATTTTTTTTATTTCACTCGTAACAGCCTACTCCACAGATTCAAAGTAACAAAATGCACACCATGTTAGCTTATGTATAACAGGTGGATTATGATTGATTGCCATGCCATCTACCATGGCCATTCAATTTACGGAACTCTTACGGAGCAGTCTTGAAGCCACCAACCATTCTTACCCACAATATAGGTAAATATAATTAGTTAATTAAGCTGAATCGCGCACGCAAATTTACTAAAAGTTATAATTATATTTCGCCAAGATACTTATAACTTTACCTAATTATATTGTATGGTTGATGCCGTAATTGATGACTTCGTTGACGCTATTAGAGATTAGAGACGAATTGTATTAAAGGGCTCCATGTAGAATCTTGCCAAGAAAATGGTGTATTACCTTTTAAGAGAAAGCTTTAGATCCGTATTTTAGAACAAACTGAACTCAAAGTCATACATAAATTATAAATTCAAATGTGTAAGTAATAATAATAATAACAATAATGCCGGACATTTCACACAGCATCATCTGACCCCAAAGTAAGCAGAGCTTGTGTGGTATCCCACATGACTGATATACTACTTAAATACTTTTTTTTGTAAATACATACATATTATACATAGAAACACCCAGACCCAAGACAAATACTTGCAGATCATACAAACATTTGTCCCGTGGCGGGAATCGAACCCGCAACCTTCTGCGTCTCAGCCAGACCTTAGCCCACTGCGCCACAGAGTAAATATGAGTTTATTACTTCTTCATGCTTGAACAGCTCGACGTATTTGGATTTAACTTGGAGATATAGTTGTGGGCATTAATTAAAATATAGACCACTTTTTATCTTCATAGGTGCCACGCGGATAAAACAGCTGACAGAAGCTAGTTATAAAATAAAAATGAAACATACCTACATTTAAATCTACTTTAAATGTTTATGGCAAAATTTAAGGTTTTGATACAGGCAAGATGAATGAAGAGGGCAGAGAGAGTTTCCGGATCTACAATTCGAATCAAAACGAAAATATCAGGAAAAGGGCAATGTTCGAACAAATGAACGATAATGAGTTAAAAGGTAGGTACAAATAGTTTAATAAAGTACTTACATGTTTTCAGACATATCTAACATTCTTGAATTATTTCCTGGAGTTTTTTCAGTATCTCGGAAAAGTTGTTCTTTTTCATCTTCTTACTGTCACTAGTTTGAAACATTATGTTCAATTCATTGAAGTGCGCCCTAGAGAGTACTTTCGTGCAATTGGCACGTCTTAGAACATTTTAGGTTCTACGACCGATTACTGCTTTTCTATAAATGAGTGCTTCAGAGGAACGGCTATAAAAATAAAGTCATCATGCGAACATAAATAACTTCAGAATGGCTGGCTAGAAAAGTGCATTGCATAAATTTTTTTTAACGGAACGGACATAGGCTATTTTTTATGCATGTACTATACGTCTCGAAGCCACGGACAGAAGCTAGTAATAAATAATCACGAATGTATTTATGTCGGTTGAATTTTCAATAGGTATCAAGCCAGAAGAAATCCACGGTCCTGAAATAACGGACAAGGATGGTGCTCTGCTCGACCAGCACGACAGCTTCTACTGGACTACCAGGAGTCTACTGGTGCTGTTTCAAATCATGGGCATCATGCCTATTATGAGGGTGCCTAAAAGTATGATTTTTAATAAATTAAGGATAAATTACATCTAAATCCTACTGATAATATTAAACCACTGTTAATGACATACATGCCATTGACAGAGACGTACATGGCCTTTAGCTTCTCACGGTCTCACGAATATTATAATTATTTTGATGAATAATTTAATTGTCCCTTAAAAGTCCCTCACTGGTGTTCAGAGGACTAAACTCGAGGTTTGTCAAAGGGCAATGGAGCGAAGCATCCTCGGCATTAAACTAACTGACCGAATCAAAAATGCTACCATTCGCTCCAAAACAAAAGTCCTCGACGTGGCTGAAAAAGCTGCGAAACTGAAGTGGTACTGGGCAGGGCACGTCTGCCGCATGCCGGACGAACTGTGGGCCAAAGCTACCACTGAGTGGAGCCCTGAGACAGTGAGACGGCGCGGTAGACCACGCAAACGTTGGCGTGGCGAGCTAGACACCTTTAGCGACTGTCGGTGGCAGACAATGGCGTTAGACAGAAAGTAATGGCAAACCAGTGCTGCCCTCATGACGCAGAGTACAATAAGCAGAGACTGGTCCTTTTTGACCTACTATAACGCAAACCTCCTTGCATCTACCTTGTTTCTTAGCTACCTACTCGTACTTCGTGTCTAATATATATTTTTTTGTTAGTTTATTATTTTATTATTGTTCCTTATTATGTCTTTGTGTAATATTGTGTCAAATAAAGCTTTTATCGATCTATACTTTTGATAAACACGGGTTTTACTCACGTATTAATTTGTCGATGGAGGCACCGACACTGTTTTGATTCATCTAAAGAATCTTCATGAGGGTGAGTTGCCGCTCGAGTTCACGGCTCGCACGGTTTATCTATCTTATATATCTAAACGTGAAAGTTTCCGTGGATGGTATTTTTTAAACATTCGCGATTAGAATTCATATTCATATTGTTTTAAAGTAATGGGGTACTTATCGTGTATTTCCTTTTAATTTATTACCGACCGACCGATGCGACGGCTCGATTATGTTGTAATAATGAAGACTGCACTCGTGAGATAAACTACATTGGGCATACGAAAAGAGTACATAGAATGAGTTAAAAACTGTCAATGATTACGAAACCAGCGATAGTGGAGCACCTGGTGGGTTCGGGACTAAATCACTGAATTAAACATAATGATCCAGAGGTAATTTCCAATGAACATAAGTTCCACAAGGTTATGGTCAGTGAGGCTATTGAAATTCAGAAGTACGCGAACTTTAATAGCGATGGTTTTAGACTCTCTTCGCTGTGGAATACTATTGTTTGAAGGTGTGCGTGTTGCGTTTCATCAAATGTGCATGAATACTGTTCGTGTGGTGTGTTGTAATAAGAACGCGGACGTTATCGGAATCTGAAGACCGAATGAGGGTAGTTCGACTGCCCGTGTTATTCAACGGTTTTTTTTTTAATTTCAATATGCGATAAACACCCTTTAACTACTAAAAAAAAATGTCTGGTTGTTTGTTTGTTACGAAGTCACGCAAAGGCTGAACCAATTTAGACGATTGATTTATTTTAGATTAAGACTTGGAATAACATTATAGATCTATTATAAATATTTTTGATATTTTTCAGAGGCTCAAACAAATAAACGGACTACCTTTAATTGGATATCAAGAGCTACTCTTTGGGCTTATTTAGTTTGGAGCTTAGAATCCATAATTGTATTAAAAGGTATCATAACTTATCATAACACCATTGAACATTTTCGAAAAAATTACACCAATGGTCTTATTTTTTTCAGTTGGTAAGGAGCGTCTTCTGAACTTCCAAAGTAACTCCAACAAGCGCTTTGATGAAGTGGTCTATAATATTATATTTTTGAGCATTCTCATCCCGCATTTTCTTCTGCCGATCGCATCATGGCGGCACGGATCCCAAGTGGCTATTTTCAAGAATATGTGGACTCACTATCAGGTATTTTTGGGAAACCCTGTCGAGACAGTGAACGCTATCCATTACTAGAAAGTTCGTGCACTTGTAATTCATACTCTAATACGACAGCTGTTCTCTTACTTTGGCTTCACCTTTTTTTGGCTCATGTAGTTCATTCACGATTCTCTTTTTCCTTGAAGTTTTACAAACACATCATAGCAGGATATTATGTGTGTTTATGTAATTGTCGTGTCGTATAAAGTGCGCAATCATTTTCCCTCGTCTATTTTTAGTAATTTTTAATCGTATCGTTTAGAGTTCCGAAGTTACATGGAACCCTTTTTAGTTTTGATGTGTCCGTCTGTCTGTCTATACCCTAACCCTTAATCAGTAAACTAGCTTGCAGACTATTGATCTTATTACAATCAAAAATTGCACTAATTAATGATCCTAACAAAAACTTTGAGAAAATGGGTTTAGTGGTTATATCCCATACATGTAACGTAAGCTTGTTTTCTTTATATTGATACCCCTTCTTGTTGTATATCGTTGGAAACGTCTCTTAAAAAATATGTAAAGGTTTCTTAAACAGTTTTTCGATATAGTTCGATTGATAAGTATTAAGCTTCGAAGTCATTTTTGATAGAGTCCAATGTCTTTCTCTTTACCGGCTAAACCCCTGTTTGGGGGTACCTTAATTTTTTTTAGTTATATGCTTAAATTATAAGAAAAATTCTCACGGCTACTAAGTATGAAAGCTCCATTCTTACTTATTTTATCTTCCTAACTAGATGGTGTAGAATTGGCTTGGGACCTTACCACTAGTAATTTATATTAAAATTGATTTCTGAAGCCTTTATTATGCGTAGTCACAAGCACGTCATCAATTTATCTTTAACAGTAGAGAACTTCCAAACACGTAACTTCAATAAGGACTGGACCCAAAAAAATGATTTTACAGCTGAAATATCTGAAGATCACAGGCACACCGATTGTATTCCCGAACCTCTACTCCTTAACCTGGGGCTTGTGTGTCTTCTCATGGGGGCTGAGCTTCGCCGTGATCCTATCACAGCATTACCTGCAGGATGACTTCGAGTTGTGGCACTCGTTTGCTTATTACCACATCATAGCCATGTTGGACGGGTTCTGTTCCCTGTGGTAAGTACCTATAGATGATTATGTTAATTAATAATTACGTTGTAAAAAACTAACTTCATTGAATATAAAAAAATGCAACCGAATAGAAAACCTTCTTTTGAAGTCAGTTAAACAAGTTTTTAATTAACGCTCTTTAATACTTTTTAATTTTTTGATTTCCGTAAACACCACTGGAAAGTCCAAAGAAAGCAAAATACAAAATTCCGTTTACTTGAACTAAAACTACATAACCGATTTTGATAATTTTTATGGGAAGTATATCCTTTTACATGAACAAATATATTTTCAAATTGGTTCATAAATGACGAAGTTATGACGTAATAAACATAAAAAAACGGAATTGAGAACCTCCTCCTTTTATTGTAGTCGGTTTAAAACACGGTTGTGTTATGTAGTTTGCCTTTAGCATAGACAATCCCACTTCTTAGTTTACAATGGAATTCCACATTTAAATAACTGCTCCTACTGTATAGTAAAAAAAAACAACTGTCTTCCAGAATATATAAACTATAGACTATATAAACTTCAGGAATATATAAACATCAGGTTAAATACTATACCTAAAGGCTCTTATTTAGTAAAAGAGATGTAAAGTATTTCCTTTAGCTACAAAAAGGTAGGTCACTTATTCCTTTTGATATGTATATCACTTTGAATTGTAAATTTGGATATACACAGCCGACTCTTTGCTTTTGAGATTGAATCAAGAACGTGAAAGTTTAGCGCTTAGTAAATCATCGTGGGTATATCATATCTAGTATCGTAACCAAAAGTAGTTTGACCAAAATTTTACACATCATTTTTTTGACACATCATTGACAGGTAGAACATTCAAACATTTTCAGGAACTTGTTCCAAATGAGAAACAACTAAATAAAATATATTAGTAAATATATAGTATTTATGTTTATGTACCCTTTTGGCCGCATACGAAACCGCAAGTTCGTAACTGGTTACGATAAAACAAAAATTCGGTTTCGTTCGTAACTAGTTTCTAGGGAATACGTTTTTTTCCTTACACGACACCTCGGTTTCGAAACAGGTCATGTATGGTCTCCTGGTACACTGGACAAATTAGCACTGGAGCTTCGGCGCACGCTCGCCTTGCGCATTGTTTTCTATACTCTAACATAACCTAACTAACTGGTTGCGATCTAATTTATCTTTTTCTCTGTCCCGGTCGCTAATTTGTCGTGTACCAGGAGACCATACATGACTAAGAGGTTCTCGTTATCAAAATGGCAAAAAAGTCGTGTTTAAAAACTGGTTATAAAACAGTGAAAAAAAATCCTGTTACATAACTAGTTATGAAAACTTAGTTACCAACGAGGACCAAACTTTATGTACCTTAGTTAAGGCCTATTACATCTATATGAAGATGATTTAAACAACGTCCGAGGTTATTAAGCACTTACGTTTGTGACTTGTAAGGCCTATACGAGAGCGGCAGGTACGACCGCATTTCAAACAAGAGAATTGTGTCGTTCCTGTGAGTGCGCTTTTGAGACAGCATGTAAAGCCATGCTCGGTCATGTGCTACGGATCCGTCGAAGAGGGTTTTTTTCCAACTGTCACGGTCCCCTGCCATCTCCTCCCATTTAGCCGGATCGATTTCAAAAATGATCATGTCACGCTTAGCACTGTCTTTAAACCGTAGCCTCCCAACAGGTCTCTTAGCGCCGGCTATTTCCCCTAGGAGAGTTTTTTTAGGCAAACGGGAAGGGTCCATCCTGTGCAAGTGTCCCAACTAACGTAGCCGCCGCTGTTTCAACAGAGCGGTAATGCTAGACAACTGAGCAATTTCAAGGACTTTTTCGTTTGTCACCTTATACCTCCACGAAAATTTTAAAATACTCATAAGGCAGCACATATGAAAGTTATTCAATTTCCGCTCTTGCCTTCATACGACGTCCAGGTCTCAGCTCCATACAAAAGAATGGACAATATGCAGGTCTGATACATAGTAATCTTGGTCTTGACTGTCAGATGTTTATTGTCCCAAATCCCAAACGGCAAAAAAGTCGTGTTTAAAAACTGGTTATAAAACAGTGAATATCAGGATTTTTATCCTGATACATAACTAGTTATGAAAACTTAGTTACCAACGAGGACCAAACTTTATGTACCTATGTATAACACAATAATCTTCATAGTGTATATTTTTTTTAATTTTTACTTAAAAAAAACAACACACATACGCAAACACCCGCGCACACGCGCACACAAGCATCACACCTTAATTATTGTCGGTTTATTTTGTTATTTATTATGTAAAACGGGTGATCCATTGGCGAGCCGGCGAGCTAACGGTTTCAATAGTTGGCTCGTAGCGTACCAAAGAGTTCACTCTAATCGTTGGCGAAGTCATGACGTGCTCCCAGACGGAGCTACTTTGTTACTTGGGTATACTGTTACATCAAAAGAAACAACATAAAAAAAGACGCTATAAAGTTAGGTTAAAAAATTGGCTGTAAGAAAGACAACGAAACGGATCACCGCCTTAAAGCCGTTATTGGCTGCCGGTTGTAAATTTAAATCTTGTGTATACTATTTTACGAGCTGGATTTTGTACAACGTATAAAAAAATAAAATAAAAATGCGCTGTACTAGTGCCTACTCTAAACCGTTGAAGGAAACACATCGCGAGGAAACCTATATGTCGTAGAACCTTAAGAGTTCTAAGACATGTGCTAAGTCCACTAAAAGAGTCCCTGATGCGCCCTTTAGTCCTGTCACACAGAACTAAGATGAAAAACTTAACACTATCATGCAACGAGCAAGTGAATCTCAAGTCCATTTACTAAAATAATAAATAAATCATATATATTCGTGAACATTTCAGAGCACGAGTGGTCTAGTTGCAGTCCGTTCTTAAGGTCGTAGGTTCGAATCTTGCCATGCAACGATGACTTTTTCTGCTCGTAAAGTGTATATGCGCTATAAACTAGTACTCTCAAATGGTGAGGAAAACGGAGTAGGACCGAAAAAGTTCAAAGAAATGTGCCAATTGCACGAAAAGAGCTTCTGGGGCGCACTTTACTCCGTTCACCACACTGGTTGAAATAGCTAGAGACACGCTAAGAAAAAGAAAAAGAACCAAATTTCTATGAAATTCGTTTTAAAGTAGTTGACCATATACGACCTTTTCAGGTACATAAACTGCAACGCCTTCGGAACAGCATCAAAGGGTCTTGCTATGAACCTCCACAAGGCGTTAGAAGCCGAACACCCAGCTTTGAAACTAGCCCAGTACCGTCATCTGTGGGTGGATCTCTCACACATGATGCAGCAACTAGGTATATTTCCCAACAGTAACATATATTTTATATTTCCTTAAGTTTATTATCTTCGCTAACAATATAGGTAGGTTCCGTCGACAGTTGGTCAAGCACCTACCTGATTGAATTTATTAGTTTTATTTTCTTAAACTTTTATAGGTACTGAGTTAAACAAGTACCTATTTTTGTATCTATAATATATTTATACATATAAATGTATACTCGTTTACATTTTCGTAAGTAAGTAAGAGTTTATCTGTTAGTATAAATAAATAAATAAAGAGTGCTGGACATCTCACATAGCATCTGGCTCCAAAGTAAGCAGAGCTTGTGTTATGGAAACCACATGACTGATAACTTGAATTAAATTATATATATTTTTTTTGTAAATTTATGCATATTATACATACATTATATTTGGTATGTGTTGATTCGGTCAAACTTAATCAGATGTGTTGTCAGATTGTTAGGGAATCTGCTCTAAGATTTTAGTAATTAATGTTACTATATTTCATGCACCTTGCTGGCTAATGTTACTCTATTTTGTTTTGTTAAATATTATGTATGTAGTGTTTACCTATAAATGATTGTGCAACCAGTGTAGCCTGCCTGTGTACACTAACTGTACATAATATATTAAGTATGGTCATATTATTGTAAAAACATTGGTAGACCTCAATAAATTAACAGTCAAATAATCACCTTTTAGCCAAATATTGAACAAGTAACCAATATTATAGCACTCGCTCCACACTGGACCGAAGAAACACCAAGCAAAGCTGGTCAATTGTTCCTGAGGATGCATAGTAGAGGCGAAACATGTGTCGAATTTCTTTTAAGTCATAAGAAACTCATAAGAATAGATTAGCGGGATAATACTAGATATTGGTATTGATATTGAATATGTATTGGTACCTATTCATTATTTTATAATAAATTTCCGCAGAATTACGTATGAATCAATTATCAGCTTAGAGCTGACTCCTCATAAGTGTTCAAGGTTTTATGATTGTTTACATATTGCACACGATATTGCGCTCTATAACGCGATTTTGTGGATGAATTAAGAATTGCTTGTACCTATAGAACTCTAAAAACTTCCATTGCAACACCCACGTATCACCTAGCGCTCGTCGAAGCAGTCACGTTGCTTGGAAACACTCTCATTTTCAGGTATACCTAGATGAAACAAAGTATAGAATGTATCTGTTAATGGCACAATAGTAAAACAATCGGTATTTATAACTAACACGAGCTCTGTTACACTGATTACAGAAACTTTTTTTTAGTGTCATGGATACTAAAAAACGACGATAAGCGACGATGTGGCCGACGATGGGACATGCAGGTCTAGAAGACACCTATTTACGCGAGACTTGAAAAGAGCCATATTGTAGTTTTCAGGAGAGACAGACAACGGCAAAGCATTCCAATATTTAGTTGTATGCATTATAAATGATTTCGATTCATTTCATTAATATTCTGCAAGAAAACATACTGCAACACATTATCACGTTGTCCAGTTGCCACAGACAGAAAACATAACACCGACAAAGTGTAGTCAAACAGCGCTGATATTATAATACGAGGGTTATAATAAAGTACCCATTTGTTACAACTGTTAACTGCTAAGGCTTACATTTCACTTGATATATCTTTAGTGGGATGAGATAATTCTTATTAAAGCAATTCTAGTAGACACACCATGCATTCTGTTGATAGGTTTGGTAGTACTTTGTTTTCATTATTTTTTTATCTATTAATAATACGTGAAGCAAAAACTTTGTACACCTTTTTACGAAAATTGCGCGGACGGATGAGTATGAAATTTCGCACTCTTATAGTTTATATAGAGGAGTGCAGAATTCTTATATTTTTTTTTAATTATGCATAAAAAATATATTAATTATGGTCGAATTTTAACCAGTGGACGTCCACTAGTTATTATGAAAAGCGCTGCTGGTCTATTGGTAGTGCCTCCGCCTTTCGAGCCTAAGGTTCGAGAATAGGTTTGATTCCGGTCGTGCATCAATGTTTTATTGTGTTTGAAAAATGTATGCGGGCTATATCAGTACTCTCACACGTTAAAGGGCAACATTGTGAGGAAACCAGGATGTTATAGAACTCTAAAAGTTCGAAGACATGTGCTAAGTGCACAAAAAGAGCATCTGAGGCGCATTTTAATCCTTTCACCACACTCTGGTTTAAAATAACTAGTAACATGATCAGATGAACAAGAATAATTATAATGCTAGTTATATTTTGTGACAAGCATTTAGACAATAACTTAATAAAACTCATTGCGTAAACTCATTGCGTATTCTATTGTATATTTCGATATAGGAAAACAATATTCTGTGAACAAAATGGAAGCGTATCGTTAAATCATGATTCAGAAGGCAACTAGCATGATCGTGTGTGCAAACCTTTATAAAACAGGATAAACAGAAAGCCAATATAGCAATTTTCACCATACGCCACCGTTCTGTATCAACACCAACCTATGGCAAATTGGAGGGAAAATGTACGGATATTTTCATAAAATCTCAACCCCTTAACGGCGGAATTGTTGAATATACACGTAGGAATGAGTATACGAGTACGAGTATAATCATACTACATAGATATATTGTATATATCTTGCTCTCTGTCTTTGTATCTACTTGTCGTAGGTATATAGAGTATAACCAAACTATTCATATGAGAACAATGCAACATATTATGTAGATTTATAAGGTATCATAGTACATTGTACACCTAGACGAGAAAGTGTTCAAGTCCTATCGAATGTGTCATTTGAGTGTGTCCTTAAAATACACGAGGCAGGACTCGCACTTTCTTCCTAGTGATACATAGTGCTTTATACTACACCTACGACGAAAATAAAAAGGATAATTATTTCACTTTCATTCGACGACATTCTGTAGAATTAATAAAATTACCAAAAAAATACGAAATTTGAATTTGGGATCCAAATTACCAAGAAATTACCGCACATGCCTTTATTACTAGGGTTATTTTTTCAAAATATTGTTCGAAAATCGGAAGAGGAATAAATAATTTGGCGGACTTCCTTTTATAGCAAAACCACCCACTAAGGCGGGATTTTTTGAAATTCTACTTCTAGGAGGGTGAAAAAGGGAGAAAACGAATGTATGAAATTTTATTACGCGTGGTGCGATTGGCTTGGAACTTGATTTGAGTAATTAAAATACATAATAAATGGACACGTGTTTCAGGATTTTTCAAAATAACCCTTATAAAGGAGGAAAATGAGGTGTCAAAGTTTGTATGGGAACTTTTCAACGGGTGGTGTAATTTCTTAGAAACTTGGTTTGGATGCTTAAAATGTTAAATAAATGCAAACGCATTTACGCGTTTTACGCGTTTGAACTCGCGAGTGAAGTCGCGGGATTCCAGCTAGTAACTATATAAGAATCGAAACGAAAGCTAAAGATGCTGTAACAGGAAATGGGCGAGACACGAGCGGATGTGGCGGATGAGAGATGGTCCTACACATTAACATATTGGTATCCACTTGACAAGAAACGCAGACCAAGCAGACCACACAAAAGATGGAGCGACGATATCGCTAAACTTCTAGGAAAGACTTGGAGTAGAACAGCTAGAGGCAGGGAAAAATGGAAGCAACTGGAGGAGGGTTTTATCGCTGAATGCGGTTTTACACCGTTAACTAAATTAAATGTAATTTTGTCAAAAATATATATACATAGTTAAAAGAAGATACACGTTTTTTAATATTATATATATATGTATTAGAGTATAAGTTACAAATAAAAGCTTTTAATATTTTTATATTATTCTGTACATTTCTGTAATTTTTATAATCTTATTTGATTAAAAAACAGATGACAAATATAATAACTCCAGCTGTAATCTAAATCGAGCTTAAATTCATAAAATTATGTTTATCACAGTTTTTTTCGATTTAGGCAAACGTACTGAAAACTCTCAAATTTAATCAGTTCCGAATGTTTCGATTCAACAACTGGAATTAGGTACATAATTCCCTCAAAATCCATGTTAATCGTCATCAGCATGCCTTTGAATATCTAATGAAGATAATTCTGATAATATTTTACATTGTAATGTTATAATACTCCATTGGTTTGACTTTCCAGGCAGAGCATACTCGAACATGTACGGTATTTACTGCATGGTGATTTTCTTCACAACAACCATTTCATTGTATGGCGTGTTATCTGAGGTGCTGGAGCGAGGTCTCAGCTACAAGGAGCTGGGCTTGTTCGTGATTGTGGGATACTGCATGACGTTGCTCTTCATCATCTGCAACGAGGCTTATCATGCTTCTAGGAAGGTATAACCTGCTTTTTTGAATAATAAAATAGTGCCGGACATTTCACACAGCATCATCTAGCCGAAAAGTAAACAGAGCTTGTGTTATTGGTATCACATGACTGATATACTACTTATATACTTTTTTTTAGCTTTGTTTACTTGTACATGCTTATAATACATTAAAAAACATCCAGATCCGAGACATATACTAACATATCTAAAAAATATTAGTCCCGCGGCGGCAACGCTTCTGCGTCTCAGGCAAGCTTTGGCTTACTGTGCGATAGAGGTTGTCAAAGTACTACTTTCGTATATCAGAGGTCAACTCTAGTGACGGGATTATTCGACCACCTGAAGACCAAATAGTTCGTTGAAAGAAAGGACCTTCTTTTCTTGATGTGTCTTCTGAACAAGTAGCATTCAGATGAAAACACCACTGCCGTAACCAATCTAGGTTCTGAGCACGCACAAGTCTGCTTAAATATGTTGATTTGTTAGGAACGACAAAGTCAGCTATGCTAGCGTTTTACTGCTTTCTTAATAAATCACAATTACATTACGTGATAAATAGATAAAATACACACATAAACAAAACATAGTTCCGACTCCACTCTATTTAATATCGTAAACTGTGGGTCAGAAGCAGAGAACAGTGGTTATCTACTAGAAAACCAAGTTCGAGAACAAATATTTGAACAAATCACGACAATCCAAGAGTGTATATAATGCCGGACATTTCACACAGCATCATCTGGACACAAACTAAGCAGATCTTGTGTTGTTGTGTTGCTTGTTGTGAACCAAATGGCTAATATACTACTTTATAAACAATTTTTTTTGTAAATAGATACGTATTATACAATAGAATAACCCAGACCCGAGAAAAATACTTGCAGATCATACAAACAATTGTCCAGCGTCGAGAATCGAACCCGCAACCTTCTGCGTCTCAGCCGGGCTTTAGCCCACTGAGCCAAGCCACAGAGGTTGTCAAAGTTGTTTACTGGCATAATAAGGGTTACATGATTCTTGCATAAATAAGCAAATCAATAATGTTAGTGGAACATGTAAAAATTGCTCTGATCCCTTCATTAACCAAAAAAGAGCTGAAAAATCTTCAATCGGCAGTAGAGGCTTATTTGAATCAAGTTAAGAACAGGCTCAATCAAGTTGATCTTTCAAACAAAAAAAGGCTGTCTGTAAGTCGGTTTACGGACGATAATTTTACGTGATAACGTCATAAGAAAACATTGAACAAAATTGCATACTTTTAACCTACTAAGATGCGTCACAAGCCGAACGCTTAGGCCGATCGTGCCACTCTATCGCTTGTTCCGCTCTTTAGCTTGCACCCTTGCACCACCCACAATTCAGGCGGAACGTTACAATTTTTCGTGCGTGCCGCTGGCGTTCATCGATTTATAAGACGTTATCACGTCAAAAATAAACTGGCCAAGCGTATGTGACCACGCACAGTGAAAGCTTTCGAAGTCAGTAAAGTTAAGAAAAGCTAGTGATATATAAATCCTAAACCAATTCAACAACATATAATAAGCATAGCAAAAAATAATCTGGACCTTTTTGTTTTCTTTTTACATTTACAAATAGCAGAGCATAGAATAGACATTTATTTGGTACACACAAAGAAAATAAAGTACAGACAGTAAAAATTAAATAAATCGAAATAAATCAGACTTACTAGTCTAAAACTAGTACCTAAAATATAGGTCTTACAATGAGTGACCATTTTCCTTGTAATATCATCAAACATCCAACAATTTTGTATTACATTTCGGGTTTCTCCAAACAGCAGCATAGCAGCACACTGACCTCTATCATAAAATTGCCACTTCAAAGCAGTAAAATAATTAAAATCTACCCCACTTTACATGTAAGGGTGGTATTCATAGAACCCGTTTTTTTATTATTCTGTTGGGGTCACTAATACGTATTACCGTGCAAAAATAATAACGATCAAAGTAACAGTCTGTGAGCACGAGCAAGCGCAAGGTTAAGTGCGGACAGACAGACGGATAGACAGATAGACAGACGGACATTGCTAAATATAAGGGTTTCTTGTAGACTTCGGGACCCTAAAAACTAAATCAAATCTGTGTTCATCAAAGTTATAGACAGACACACATACACTGATATACACTTTAAACACACAATTTATAACACCCTACTATTTTGCTGCGGATCATACTGTAGCTCGAGTTGTGGCTGTTGCTTCTTCTTCTTATCGTGTCACTAGTTATTTCTAACCAGTGTGGTGAAAGGATTAAAGTCCGCCGCAGAGGCTCTTTTCGTGCACGTAGATAAGCCTTAATGTGAGCTCTCGACCTTGCCGACAGGACCCGCAGGAAAGACGAATCAGTACATGCGGTGTCGGTTCGGTTGCAGGTGCATAACGGCTGGCATCGAGCCGGATTTGTTTCAAGTTTTCCTTCTCTATTGCTAGCTCTTCTGTATGTTTTTGTGGCTGTTGCTGCCCAACAATCACAATACATACTTGCTGTTTAAAGATTTGCTAAGCACCACTGCTGGCAAACTACAAACGTGTATAATGAAACAAACGTTCGAAATGGTACTTAAGTTACATTAGTGTTATTTTAATGCTGGTTAATAAATTATTTAATTAATTGACTGGCCTGTCAGCTCAGTCGGTAATAGTTCTGCCTTCTGCGCTGTAGGTTGAGGGTTCGATTTCCTTCTAAACATTTGTGTGATAAACATAGGTGTTTGTTCTGTGACTGGGTGTTATAAGTATTTTATGTATGTATTTAAAAATATACAAGGATTATTTCATTCATTTGGTCAGTATAGTACAAGCTATGCTTAGTTTAGAGCTAGATGGTGTTGTGTTGTTTGGTCCACCAATATTTATTATTATTATTATTATTATTTGCTTCGGGACTTAATAAGGTGTTTGAACTTTTAGGTTGGCCTTGAATTCCAAGTCCGCCTTCTAAACGTGAATCTAGGAGCCATCGACCGTAGCACACAACGCGAAGTGGAAATGTTCCTCGTAGCCATATCGAAGAACCCACCCATCATGAACCTGGACGGGTTCACCAATATCAACAGGGAACTCTTCACAGCTGTAAGATATGCCTTTTACTTACTATTTTTCTCTCACTCTAAGTCAAGTCAAAGTCAAAAGATACTTTATTCAATACAATCACAAGGATCACTTTGAAACACCTTACATACTAGGTAAATTTAGGTGCCAATTCATCCTAACCCAAGTCCGATTCTAGATGTAATATGTAAAGTATGTATATCCCTGACTAGATTTTACTAGATTCTGTTTGATAAGAGACCCTCTCTTGAAATATAAGTCGATGACATAAGATAGAAAATTCAATGATTAACGAATCTATTTATATTAAAAAGACTTATTGTTTTTGTGCTTCTGTTTTACTCTAAGGAGCTCATAGTTTAGGGTTTCAAAGTTTTAAGGAAACCTGTCATTTTCACTTTATCTGTCTGTCTGTCTGTTCAGTGTCTCCATCCACTATCAGCTAAACAGCTGTATCAAAAAAAATTATAAAATTTTAAGGAAAATTGTCACTTCTCGTAAGCATTTTCTAAATTATGAGTAACAGCCTGATACAAACCTAATCTTAAAAATATTTGAAAAAATCTATATAAAATAAGTTTGTTATATTAACTAGATGGTGATAGATTTGTCAATTGGCAAATTTAAAAACGTAATTAAACAGAAAATGTCTATTAAAGTATACTATAAAATATCTGATTATTTAGATGACAAAAGATGAAACTGCTTGGGATGAATCTGCTCAAACTCGACTCGGCATCCGTAACAAAATTGGCAAGGATCATACAAAAAAGTGTTAAGACCAGACGAGTTTCTTGCCGGATTCTTCTTGAACTGAGGTTAGAAGGAACCGGCACCTAGATTCACTAGCATGTAAGAAGACGATTCGAAGTGGTCTTTGTGATTTTATTGAATAAAGATTTTTTGAATTTAATTGAATTGATGAAATGGTTTAGGACAATACCACTAGTAATTTTTAACCTTGCTGAAATTGGAAGTCTTCATTATGCGTTGTCTAAAACGCTCTAAGCCAATTTAATATCAAAAAGCAAAGGAAAAACCACGGCTCAATTTATCTCTTTCGGCACAGTCCATACTAAAATATCATTTAAATTATTGCATCTACGAAACCAGAATAAACTTGTTTTCAGAACATATCTTTCATGTCCACATACCTGATCGTGCTGATGCAGTTCAAGCTGACTCTCCTAAGGCAAAGTGCCGGGAAGGTAGTAAAGGGTATCTACCGAGCCATATTCAATAACACCTTCGCTACCACCTTGATGCCTGATGATGACGACGACGATGAATAATGATTTATCAGCATTTATATAATTTAAGGAGCCCTTGAGGTGCACTCTAATGCTTTTACTACACTGTTTTGAAATAACTAGTAACACGAAAAGAAGCATTGATATGATATATAGTTACTATACTTTCTCGATGTTAAAAGCAAAATCATGCACATAGGTACCTGATTTAGGAGTTAAAAATCAGGTTTTGAATGTTGTCAAGTCATGACGGTATGAGTATGACTCATAATAAGTATTCCAAGTGGTCCTCGTGATAGTATATCAATAAATCTAATTTAATTATGTAGTAGTAATATTATTTTTTGAGATTTTTGTAAATGGCACGAACCGTCCTTTTTTGAAGAACAGCTGCTTTTCCCCAGAGAATTATGCCATATAACATAACATTATGAAAGTAACTGAAATAAACCGAAATATCGGGCGATCTGCATATGCAGCAAAACTATGCTTACAAGCAAGTTTTTTACATTTTGGTTCCCTCTGTAGCTTTGTTTCAATATTAAAACCTAGGAAAATCGTGGAATCTACAAGATTCATTCAAGCGAAGTGTCTCTAATCACTTTATGACCTTTGAAGTGCTTTTGACTTTTACAAATCTGTATAAGACAAGACCTATTATTTCTGTGATGTTTTTAGTTGTATAAGTTTTACTTGTTTATCTGATATTAACTGCGTGTTTTATTTTGTATTGTTGTCTTATATTTGTCCTAAAGCACCTCAATACTGAGGCGAACAAACCAAAATAAAATTAAACAAACTGGTCGAATCGTTTTCAAATTTTTGCGGCACGGCAATAGATTTTTATATTATATATGTCGCCGCGTCGTTTCTACGCCTCGTGAAACAATGCGTCATCGATTTATATTTAATTTGCAAGGAACTTAATTGAATGGAATGGTTCTTAAAGAGGTCTTAAAAACCCTAATTGATTATTTTAACGCCAGGTTCATTCATTACTTTGTAATAATTGATTGTTTTATCAAATTGTTAATTTTTTTGACAACAAAAGTGATGATTACGCTTAGAAGGAAGTTAATTTATTATTATAAGCGATTTTGGTTTTGATTGCTTTGTTAATTTTTTATTAATTTAAAATCAATTTATGGAATTTATTTCGAATTATTTGAGTACTGTTAAAATTATCGGAAATACTTTTTAGGTAAATTTAAGTCGATTATTTTTTTATTAAGGTTTTTGTTTTGCAAATCCTGTAAATAATCTTCAATAATTATGAAATGATTTTTAGAATTTATTAACACATTATTAATTAAAATGTTAATACGTTTCTGCACCATCTTTTGTATCTTGAACGGAAGTGCGAAAAAAACAAGATGGCGACAGGAACTTTTTTTTTCGACAGGAGTCGAAAAAAAAAGACTCGCTTGCCTTGCGACTTGGAAACCGAATAGAACTGTAAGTTGAACTCGGTCCACTATTCAATAAAATAGTTAGATTTTTATTAGTGTTCTTTTTGTTTTATTCTTAATTAAATTACTGTTTTATTTTGTGTGGTTTCGCTTGATAGGAAATAGTTCAAATATGAAATACCTGAAGTAGGTAGGTAAATCAATGCTTGCATAGGCAGTACCGGTGACCAAGAAATAAAGTCAACGATAGTGCACGTTTAAAAACTTATGATAACATTCTTTTTCGATATATAGATTACCAGCTGTCCAAGTCGCTAAAAACTAATTGTCTCTACTACTACTAATTCTCAAATCCACTTCAACACACACAAAACATTTCATCAAAATCGGTCCAGCAGTTTAGGAGAAGTTTAATTACAAACACACGCATAGAAGATTTATAGATTTATATATACTAGTGGTCGGTCACTGGTTGCTCAATTATTAATAAATTAATAATTAATGTATTTTTTATTCATAATTTAACAAAATATTAGCATTCTGCACTCCTCTGTATAAACTATAAGTGTGCGAAATTTCCTACTCCTACGTCCGCGCAATTTTCGTAAAAAGGTCTACAAAATTTTTGCTTCACGTATTAATATAATAATAATGATTTATATAGATTATATATAGATTTTAAGAACAAATAACCATTAACAATGAAGTGTATGAGCTGCAGTTGAATTAGGATTTCAAATAATTCAGATACCTAAATAAAAATTCCAACCTTAAGGTTTTAATAAAGTTTTTTAAGGTTCAAAGACAATACCTCTGTTCGTTGAAGCAAAATTAGATTTTGTTTTTCTTTCATTATCCTTTTTAGCTTCGTGTTATTTTTCAACAGGTGAGGTACGGCGAACCTAAGCTGGTTCGCCGTACCGTGTTTGCTTTGAGACACACGGTGCGGAGTGGGCACGACACGACACGTCATACACAGCAAACCGTATGCACCGCCAATGGCAATAACTACCAATGGCTCGCGGATCCGCAAAGCCACTAGACTCACAATCCTTTTACACAGCATCATGTGGCCCCAAAGTAAGCAGAGCTTGTGTTATGGGTACCACATGACTGATATACTACTTAAATACTTTTTTTTGTAAATACATACATATTATACATAGAAACACCCAGACCCGAGACAAATACTCGCAGATCATACAAACATTTGTTTCGCGGCGAGAATCGCACCAGCCACCTACTGCGTCTCAAGCAGGCCTTCGCCCATTGCGCCACGGCGTAAATGTATACATACTTACCAATAGCTCATGATAGCACATAAGCTCATACTTCAGTGAAAACACTTAACAGTGTTAAACGGTCTGCACACTAAAGTCGCTGACATAGTCTAGCTGGGTTTATTTCAAAAGAAATAGTCTGAAAATGATGCTGAAATAAGGTTTTATGTGTAACTCCATTATAAATACAAATTCCTTTACAATAGGATTTTCTGTGAATCAGAAACTTATCGACGTGTACTTTCCTTTTGGTACGTGTTTACAGACTCGATACGGAGAAGTTGTGGCCGTGTCGCAGTGTGTGTCCAATCTAAGCCACATTTCACTCAGTAACTTCATTGTAAAATGTATAATGTATTATCTTATATAATATAATAATAATAATAATTATCTTATATATAAAATGTATTTTCTTATTCGGTTGGAGTGGAATGTAATTTGTTGCATTTGTTAGCTTATTGAGAATAAAGTAAAAACGTAGGGCTCTGTAAATTCTGTCAATATAACTTATAAAACTATTAAAAAAGTTTTAATTTTATATCAATTATTCAATCAATCAATTATATAGCCTATCTGCTGGTATTTGGCTACCGTAACCTAATGCTATTCATATTCTAAGTCATAGATTTAACGGTAAGTCTAAGTGGAACTTATTAACCAACATCAAAAAAAGAGGGGGTTCTAAACTCCGTTGTTGAAGTGAAAACTTGGGCGAGACGCAGCCGGCTGCCGCGCTCGCCCCATTTGATTATAAACCTTAATTCACATGTTTACAGTCTACTTTTGTATGAAGAAGTTTACTGAGTTAGGTTCCGTGATATATTATCTATATTCTGAACAAAAAATATCGCATATATATATTATGTTCAGTATTTGATTGGCAGTCGCCATAATTACTGATTTTGAAGTGATTTATTACTAAACTCTAACGCGCCAAAATAAGTTTTCACTTCTGTCGGCACTCCCGGAGTGCAACCCGATTATTTTATGTTGTAACCTCATAACTCCGTTATTTATGAATCGATTTAAAAAATATTTATGTGAAAGGACATACTTTCCGATTGGTCCCATAGAAATTTCATCACAATCGGTTTGATAGTTTGGTTTTTAAATCAAATTATCTGGAACAATATGTCATCCAAATAAAATAATTTTCATATATTACTAGTCTGTGACTTTCCAGTGGTGTTTACGAATTTAGATATATGATAAAGTACTAAAAAACGTGATATAAAATAATTTTTAACTGACTTAAAATCAAGAGGGAGGTTCTCAATTCGTTTGTATATTGTTTTTAATTCAATGGTTTTAGTTTTTAAAGCGTAAATATTTTACCCATGTTCTACAGATCTATACGTATGATGCATGCTACGTAACCTGATTATCCCTGATAACCCGAATACTGAAATACTACTTTGATACTTGATATCATATAAAATATTTAAGAAACCGTAATTCATTTGGTGTAACATTATCTAAGTAGTTTCCGGATATTTCAGGGTGACTTAAAACTAGCAGAAACCTTTAGAATTCCAGAGTGGCTGCTCATCAGACTTTGAATATCTAAAAATGCTAATTGAATATTGATTCAGTTGTTACCATTAATTAGATGGTTCTTATGAATTATTCATGGCAGCTCTCGAAGCTAACGAGCTATCCCGCAGGATCTCACAAACTATGTTTTACAGTAGGATAATGTTTATCCTTTATCCTGTTTTTGTGGAAGTTCGTGAGATAAGGGGAGGGTTTTTAAGATTAAGGATTTGGTTTCTTCTACTTTCTATGTTGTTTTTTTTCAGTTTCACAAAAAACGTTGATTTTATAGTCGCATGCAATAAGACGCACGTGCTACAATTTTCTTAATGATTTTTGCCAGAAAGCAGCGATACAAAAAATCATTAAGAACATTGTCACTACTTGCCAGAAGGCAGTAATTTGGATTAGTATTGCTGTCATTAATTTGACGACCTCCGTGGGCCAAGGACAGACTAAGGCGCAGAAAGTTGTGGGTTTGATTCCCGCCGCAGGACAAATGTTTGTATTTGCAAGTATTTGTCTTAGTTCTGGATGTTTCTATGTACAACTATGTATGTGTTTACTAAAAAAAGGACATCAGTCATATGGTACCCATAACACAAGTTCTGCTTACTTGAGGGCATAATGGCGCTGAGTGAAAGATCCGGCATTGAATAAAAAAAGATATCTATCACTAAAACAAATCCCTACTTTTATGAGTCTACGGCCTACTAGGTAAAACTTATGATACATTTTTATCAAATCTATAAATTTTATCTGTAGATTGTAGGTAGGTACCTAGACAGGCTAGTCTGAGCCACTATTTCCTCTTAATATTAGAGTAGATGAGTGTCAACCACTCAAAATGCACAGATTATAAGAGCACTTATCGATCGATTCACCAATACTATTATTGGTGTATTGGTCACATATACTATTATATATGCTATAATGATTATATTTTATTTTGTATGGATACTTATTTATACCTCAGCTTCGCATTACGTTTCTCAATGTCTTGTTTTTCTCATCTAGTTAAAATTTCTACGATACTTGCTTGACCACTTGCTTAGCACTACCCACTCGGAACCCACTGGTAAATATGTTAAATCTGTATTAGAACGTAATTTTGAGATATAAACATTATTATTATTATACTACCACACGAAAGGCACCGATTTGAGGTGGTTTATTTTGCTTTTTCTAGTTTGAGCAAACTCGATTAATTCCTACATAGTTAGTTTGATGGGTATATAAGTTAGTAGGTATGAAGACTAGTGCGTTAATGGATTTTGATACGTATATCAATGTCATAAATATCATTGCACACGATATCGTAAAATAGAAGAACTCATGAAGATGAAAGTTTTAGACGAGGCTAAAGTAAAGTTATTAAATTCCCACATCAGCATCTATCGTCAGCGAAGTAGAGCCCTGAAATAAGGTTTAAAATTGCTTCAAACTTCAAGCCAGAAAATTAGATTCAGCTCTCGATATTTCAAGTTGATGGAATAAAAAATTCAGCTTTGCCCACTGAAATAGCGGCTACATTATATAATCAAGCTTTCAACTAGAAGCGAAACTCCTTAATCAATTTAGTAATCGGAAAGTTTTTTGACTGATTTTGCATCTTAAGACAAAAATCAAATAGCATCCCTGCGTCGACGGATATTCTATTTGAGCTTTTTATTCTAGTACGGCTACTATATTTCCACTAACGCTTGTAGCATAGCTTACTTAGTCAGTCGCGCTGCAAGGTTAGTATCTGAATGGGTAACCATAGTGGAATTTTCATCCGAGTGCTTCTGTGCTCTGAAGATCGCGTCAGGCTATGAAACCCTGCTTTTCAAAAGTAATTTGGCTTTTGGGCGAGCTATTACCTATTCACTCCGTCCTGGTGATAGACGTTCGTGTTGTTCGAATGAAAATAAAAAAACCCGGCCAAGTGCGAGTCTTACTCGCGCTCCGAGGGTTCCGTACAAACCTATAGGTATATATGTAAATTTTCACCCATCACGACAATCGAGTCATAGTTGAAAGATGTAACAAAAAATTTACAGTTTTCGCAATTTTTACTTTATCTGTGCTATAAGACGTTGCTTCGTACCAAATTTCAAGATTCTGAGTTCACGGGAAGTACCCTGTAGGTTTTGATTCCCTTGCGATTAGCGAGTTTGAATATAATGTGACATAAATTGCTGTTTCTCTTGATTGCGTTGACATAAAAGTTTGATTTTGTTACAGCTTAAAGGTATTACAGACCTGAGTGTTTTATATGCATTTCAATTTAATACCTCTACGCGTTCATTTGAAAAGGGGTAGTAAGTTTAAAATTATTAAAATTATTTTTATTATATGACGTAACTAAAAATGTACAGTTATCGCAATTTATCCTTTATCTGTGCTATAAGACGTTGCTTCGTAACAAATTTAAATATTCTGAGTTCACGGGAAGTATCCTGTAGGTTTTGATTCCCTTGCGAGTTTTGAGTTTGAATATATGCGACTTAAATTGCTGTTTCTCTTGATTGCGTTGACATAGAAGTTTGATTTTGTTACAGCTTAAAGGTATTATATACCTGAGTATTTTACATGAATTTCAATTTAATAACTTTACGCGCTCATGAGAAAAAGGGTAGTAAGTTTAAAATTATTAAAAATATTTTTATTATATGATGTAACTAAAAATGTACAGTTATCGCAATTTATCCTTTATCTGTGCTATAAGACGTTTCTTCGTACCAAATTTCAAGATACTGAGTTTACGGGAAGTACCCTGTAGGTTTTGATTCCCTTGCGAGTGTCGAAAATTTGCGGCATAAACGGCTGTATCTTTTGATTGCGTATGCTTTGAAGTTTGATTTTTTCACAACTTCAAGAGACAGTAGACTTGAGTATTTGATACAAATTTCAGCTTGATACCTCAACGCGTTCCTGAGAAAAAGTGTCTTGACAGACAGACGGGCAGACGGACGGACAACAAAGTGATCCTATAAGGGTTCCGTTTTTTCCTTTCGAGGTACGGAACCCTAAAAAGCCTGTTGATTAAATAAATACATTCATTTTAAACATTTAAGTTTATATAATGTAAATATAATAAAATAATTAAGAATAAATTGTAATTGTTTATAATTACATACGAGTAGATATTTAGTTAGGACCCCATTCGGGTAAAGGCCTCGTCTAGTTCCTTCCATCTGTCGCGATTTATTGCCTTTTAGAACAGTCTGTTTATAAAGACACCATAATTTAACCTTAAAATAACAAAGAAATAGCCAATGACGCAACAAACGATCTTGGAGTCCAGGTTTGGATTTTTTTTTTGCGAAGTAAACATTACATATTTGCTCGAGTTTTTTCCGGTTTTATAAGTAGTTTTTATTTAAATAAAGTTATTGACTCTGCTGTGAATAATTGGAATAAAAATAAGTGTTTCTTTGAGATTCGAACAAAAATAATCCGTAGTTATTTTATGTATATGAAAGGCACCACTTATAACTCGAGAACCGCTGGACCGATTTAGATGAAACTTAAAATGAATAAAGTTAGTAACTTGGATTAGGATATAGGCTCTTTTTTATCCCGGAAAAACAACGGGAACGAAAACGAAGCGGGCGGGCGAAGCCACGACATATCAATATTTATCTGTAACTTTGTTAATTCCTGTAATTATTACAATAATTTGAAAGGTCACTTTTAAAATACTTTTTTTTATTTTTGTGAAAATGTAACCGCCCAACGAAGTGGGCACGGGTCCGCTAAATTTATATAAATTAAAATGAACGTGTCGCGGGACACGCGTTTGGAACGAAGTACCTTTCGTATGCAGGGTTGGCATCATTAATCATTAACGTGCCAGGCTCTCATTCTCTCTACCCACCCATCTCTTACATTTTGACATTTTGCAATAAATAATTATATTCATAAATATATATACACACATACATATAACTATATATATTATTAGGTCTTTACCTATGAAATTGCCGTTTTGTATGGAATATGTGAAAGTACTTATTTTTTAAAACTTTTTTATTTCTGTTATTCAAAGTAATCACCCATGCAATCGACACATCTTTGCCAACGCATTGGCAGTTTATTGATGCCCTTCTTGTAAAAATCAGCTGGACGAGAGGCAACAAACTCTTCAAAGGCATTTTGTACTGCCTCTCGGGAATTGAATTTTTTACCCACTAAAAAGTTGTCAAAATTTTGGAAAAAGTAATAGTCGGTAGGTGCAAGGTCTGGTGAGTATGGCGGATGAGGGAGAGCTTCCAACCCCAACCCCAGCTCTTGCAGCTTGGAGACTGTCTGTTGTGCAGTATGGGGTCGCGCGTTGTCGTGAAGGAGCAGTGGGGACGACCGATTGACCAAAGCTGGTTGCCGATGTGCAAGCTTCTCCATCATTGTCTCCAGTTCTTCACAGTACACATCTGCAGGAATGCTCATGCCGTTTTGTAAAAAGCTGTGGTGAATCACACCCGCACTAGACCACCAAACAGTGACCATCACCTTTTTAGGGGTCATAGTTGGTTTAGGGCATTGCTTTGGTGCTGAACCAGGATCTAACCAACTTGCTGAGCGCTTTCGATTATCGAACAGAATCCATTTTTCATCGCACGTAACAATTTGGTTAAAAATTCTTTCATTTCTTTGCCTATTGAGCACCGCGCGGCAGGTCTCGACGCGTACGTTGCGCTGGCGATCGTTAAGTTCGTGGGGCACCCATCTATCAAGTTTTTTTACCTTGCCTATTTGTCGCAAATGGATCAAAATTGTTTTGATGCTAACATCAAAAGCTGCTGCTAGCTCAGCTGTAGATTGAGTTTCGTCTGCTTCCACAATCGCCTTTAATTCATCATTGTTGACCAGTCTCCGAACGACCACGAGCTTCATTTTTCAAGTCAACATTTCCAAAACGGAACCGAGAAAACCAATAACGGGTTTTGCGTTCGTTTGTACAGTGTGCCGTGTCGTTTGTGTCGCGTTGGTGCCACGAAGGAACTCATATTCCATAATAACACGAATTTTAAAAGTATCCATTATGACGAAAAATGTTCAAATGTAATGAAAATACAACGCTAATCAATAAACAAAAGACTGAATTTGTAAAAAGAATGTCATGTTTTTAAAACCAAATTAATTTGAATTTAGAATACAAAGCCATTCCAAACTTTTGTTCTATTTGAAATGACCAGTACTGAAGAACGGCAATTTCATAGGTAAAGACCTATTATATATGGGAGACTGGTTATCGGTCTCCTTCTTACGTAACGTAACGCGTTACATTTTTTCTCGGGTAGGTACCCTCGCCAACCCGAGATAAGGAACTTCGTTTCAATAACAAATGACGAACGATAAGATACGACTTTGTGACATACCTACTATAAACAATATAGACACTGGTAAAATAGTCATTATTATGATACATGCCATTAACTAAGAAGAAGAAGAGTTCAGCTTCTATGCTTATTTTAGCTGTTCTTCGGATGAAAGCAAATTAACTGACGTTGAACCGAAGTGTGTAAAGGACAGAGTATGCATATTTCAGATATCCACATTTAGAGCTCTTTTTACGTATCTGGGTTTTTGTAAAAAGTTGTACGTATTATTATGGGTTTTTAATTGATGATGACGAATTGATATTGAAATATTCATAAACACGTTCTTTCACACAAATAACCCTAAAAATTAGTTTTAGAAATTTTCATTGTAAAAAATATCTAAACTTATAATTACTTAATATCTTTCTAAACTTTTGTTAGTTGCAAATGAATCGAAACAGTGCCTTCATGTACAAAATAATACGTGAATGTTTATCTAAATGAAAAAAATATTACTGATGTACACAACACACAGTACAAACCGCTTGTCATAGAGACTTGATATTTGGAGAGTGTTTTCTTTCTGTGTGAAGACGTGCACTAAGAAATAAATGATTGTAAGTCCTTTATGCCCGAATACTGAAATACCTCTTAGCCATTTGCGACCAAGTAGAACGTTTGAAGCATCAATACTCATCAAAATTGTTATGAGAAATGTGACGAAAACATTATTTACATAAGTAGCATATTTAAATGTAAAGAATACAACATCATATTAAGTAAATATAATTCCGCAGTAATTGGCTCTGAATCTGTTGTTAAATTAAAAACGATATTTTTTTGCGTCAAAGCCTGAATTCAAGTATTTTTTTTAAAGCCGGGAAAATCAACAAATTAAGTTGAGCTATCTATAGATCGTTTTAATTGATCATTAGATAACTCACCTGTTTCACATGTATTTTATATTATTCTGTACGTTTCTGTAATTATTTCTGTAAATAAATCCCCTATTAATTTATAATATTTACAAAATAAAATGTATATAAGTAGTAGTATAATATATCAGTCATGTGGTACGCGTAACACAAGATCTGCTTACCTCGGGGCCAGATGATGTATGAAATGTCCGGGATAACTTATTTATTTATTCTGCGTCACAGCCTTTGCCCACTGCGTCAGAGATGTCAAAAAAAAATAAAAAACTTATTATAAAACTGTAATGAAAAATGAATTTAAAAAAATGTTACTAAAATGGTATTAAAAAACAATTATCTAGTGCGGCAAAGCAATTGAATCAACATCATTGTGCTAAATAAAACTCAATAAACCCAAAAATATCATAAAAAAACCTAAAAATATGACGTCATTGGTTTGCTAACACAATTATCAGACTTTGAGGACATCATACAAGCTCTGGTATCAAGCGACGTTAGCAATAACTCAAGCTTAGCCTGGCTTAAGAAAAGGGAGAAAGGGAGAAACAACTTGTTGCTATGGTTACCATGATATAAAATTACATAGGAATTCAGAACTTTGATTCTAGCTATGCAAAGTTCAAAATACTGTGGCATGTTTTTATGAGCGAACAGAGTCTAACATTTTGCTCTTTTAAGATCCGAAATTATGTCAAACAATGTCGCTTGTCACAGCTGCTTTTAGAAAATGGATTCTACTTATAAATACTTCATATCTTATATTGAGAAACTTGAAAGTCTTTGTAGTAATACTCAACCTTTTCTACACGTTTCCTGAACTGCGTAGAATAGTAGAACTGAGGTATACAGCCTAATTCCAGTCGAGACTAATAAATGCATTGAAATAATTCAGTAAAGTATGAATATATACAAAAATATGATATATAACATTCATCATATCATTCATATTTATGTACCGCTCGCGACATTGTCCGCGCATTTTAAAAAGAAAAAAAAATTGGGTTGTACTCCGGGAGTGCCGACAGAAGTGAAAACTTATTTTGGCTCGTTAGAGTTTAGTAATAAATCACTTCAAAATCAGTAATTATGGCGACTGCCAATCAAATACTGAACGAACACAGATGATGCAATATTTTTTGTTCAGAATGTAGATAATATATCAAAGAACCTAACTCAGTAAACTTCTCCATACAAAAGTAGACTGTAAACATGTGAATTAAGGTTTATAATCAAATGAGGCGAGCGCGGCAGCCGGTTGCGTTTATATCAAAGAACCTAACTCAGTAAACTTCTCCATACAAAAGTAGTTTGTAAACATGTGAATTAAGGTTTATAATCAAATAGGGCGAGCGCGGCAGCCAGCTGCGGCTATATCAAAGAACCTAACTCAGTAAACTTCTCCAAACAAAAGTAGACTATAAACATGTGAATTAAGGTTTATAATCAAATGGGGCGAGAACCACCGTCTCGCCCCAGACGGTAACGGTGTCGCGAATCCAGAGATTTCACCTCATCTAAATATATGCGTACCGCGCTAAAAGAAGTTATCACTTCAAAAAAATCACAAAATTGTATCGTTTTAGTAGTTCCAGAGATAACTACTCTACTCACTCACAAAATCGTAACAAAACTACAGACTTGACTTATTTTGGTCATTTGACCACCATTCCTTCGCATAGCTCTTACACTGTGTCTGAAAGGTAAGTATTTCTCTACAACCTATGATACCCCGTTTACTTTATAATTATAAATATCGGGAAAAACAGACACCAGCAAATTGTCCCACTCTTTATAAGAGTGCCTAGTGTCCGTGTCTTAGGGTTTAATTCCCTGTTACCCTCTCGCTTATATCTGTCTGTATAGTCTATAAAATGACTGACTTCGAGAATGTTAGGACCCGTAAATCAGACCGATGCGATGCAATGAGCTATATTCCTTAGAAAGGTGCATATCTTGTGCCTGAAATTTCAGTTGCTTAGTATGCATAAATTTATACGGTTCCAGACTCCAATGTTACAATGATTTGGAAAAAAATCCAATCAGTTTATCGCGTGTCTAAAACGTATATATTTTCCCTATAGGGTTTGATACCCCGTCTTGGTCCATTGCTTATTATATATATTATATAAAGATCCGGACTTCTGTATTATAACAATCGGGATAAAACATACGCCAATGATTAGTTCCACTTCTTAATAATATGTTTACCGTGTCTGAGAAGTAAGTATTTTCCCTACAAACGTTGATACCCTTTGCAAGCAAGCAAAATCAGTTCTTGCATGCTAGGATGCTACCTATGTAGTTTATGATGTTAAAATTATATAAATCGGGGAAAACAAACACCAGCAATCAGTTCCGCTTCTTAGTAGATTAATTAGACCGTATCTAAAAATTAAGTATTTTCCCTACAGGCTGGAAATCGTGTTAATAATGTATAAATAGACTTTTATCCAGACTTCAAAATTATAAACGTTATCATTTATTTTGGATTTTAGGTAAGTACACAATCAACTTTTTAAGCAAACTGCTCAACGCGTAATAAAGATCCCAAACGATTTTTAACACTCCTATTGCACCATTTTAGTTGTAATAATAATAATAATAATAATAATACTGGACATTTCACACAGAATCATCTGGCCCCAAAGTAAGCAGAGCTTGTGTTATGGGTACCACATGACTGATATACTACCTATATACTTTTTTTTTTGTAAATACATACATATTATACATAGAAACACCCAGACCCGAGACAAATACTTGCAGATCATATAAACATTTATCCCTCGGCGGGAATCGAACCCGCAACCTTTTGCGTCTCAGCCGGACCTAAGCCCACTGCGCCACAGAGGTCGTCAAGTTGTATTCATAATCCTTGGATCCCGCGTATATTTATTTTGCATTAATGGTATACAAACGAAGTTTCAAGAGAAGTGTTAATTACCAAGCGTTAAATAAACCATTTATACCCCCTCATTGCACCCCATTTTAAGGGTTGGTTTGAAAAACCCTATGTGACGTTTTATTTTGTATTTAAGATATACAAAGAAAGTTTTGAGTAAAATAGCACTACGCGTTAAACATACTCATATAATTTTTACACCCGCATGGCACCCCTTTGTTTTCGAAAACCCTGAAGCTCGAAGGTACCAATTTACTCTGTACTTAAAATATACTAGCCAAATTTCAAACAAATCGTATTATACAAATTTAAACCCCTTCTGCAGCCTACATTAATTACGTGTATATTTATTTTGCATTTAAGGTATACAAACCAAGTCAACAAAATCGCATTACCTCTATTTTTATTTATTTTATTTTATTCGCGTTAATTTAAAACTTCTATTCTAAAATTTCTTCTTTTAAAAAACCCTGGACTGAGGTCCAGGTGGTGTCTATTTATTTGTAATTTATACAAACCAAGTCTCAAGCAAATCGCTTCACGCTTTATAAAGTCCCCACGCAAACTTTTAACCCCATTGTATCCTTTTTAGGGTTCCGTAGCCAAATGGCAAAAAACGGAACCCTTATGGATTCGTCATGTCTGTCTGTCTGTCTATCTGTCTGTCCGTCCGTATGTCTGTATCCGTATGTTTACCCATTTTCACCCTATTAGGGGTTGAATATTGGAAAATCCGTTCTTAGGGAGCGCCTATATCCCACAAAGAACGGTAATGCAACGGATTTACTAAATTTAGTAAATAGTTTAGTATCCGATTTAGTAAATAGTAAACGTTGATAAAAAATCAACAAAAATTTAAAAATAGTATACATCTATGATATTTTCGTTTACTCAGATACCTCGCTGTCTCATTGGAGCAGTGCATTTATTTGGCCTATCCATATCATATATATACAAAATACATCTACTTTCCACTAAATATCTATTATAGGCTCAAATTTCTTTCAATGAAGTCAGTATTCTTACTAGTTTTTAAAATGTAATCATACATATATATATAGATTAAATAATGAATTATGTATTATGTTTCGTTATCACAAGTGGTTCCTGTTTGGTGACATCATCTATTTTCTTAAGCCGTGAGTGACTTTGAACTGGCAACCTGTATTCAAGACAATCTCTTCAACGGTGACAACCGTCGGCCAACTCAGTGAGCGTCAAACCTTTCTCTTTTATGCTTCGAAGACTCTCTGAAATGGAATATACGTATTTCATCTGTCTTCTGGTCTGGTCTGGTGTCTTCTGGTCACCATAAAATAAGCTATGCTTAGTTTGGGGCTAGGTGTTGTTAAATAAATATATATAAATATTGATGGATATTGCAAACAACACTATTTAGCCCAAAACTAAGCATAGCATGTATTATAGTGACCTCATGACTGAAATAATACTTAAATATTTATAAACACATACTTATGATTCTTTATTACACCCAGATACAGAACAAACACCTATGTTCATCAAATGATTGTCCTGGCAGGTAATCGAACCCTCAACCTACAACGCAAAAGACACATCAATTACCGATTGAGCTGAGAGGGCAGCCTGTATTGCATTGTTGTGTATTGTTCACTAATATTTGTTTGTTGATTATTGATTACTAGTGACCCGCTCCGGCTTTGCACGGGTGCAATGCTGATACTAATTATACTACACAATGGTTATCCCTTAGAGATAGACATATACCATTGTGAACTTTTTTGTAAATCTTTTTAAGGTGTACTATACTGTAGTACATTATTTTGATCTATCTCGTCGTAAGCCAGCGCTTGCAATGTAAGTGCAAAAAATTAGTTTATTTACGACATCAAATTAGAAACCTCTAAAATTATCAGTGTTTCGCTACTATATTATGCATGTTTTATACATATAAACCTTCCTCTTGAATTACTATATCTATTAAAAAAACTGCATCAAAATACGTTGCATAGTTTTAAAGATCTAAGCATACATCGGGACAGACAGACAGCGGGAGGCGACTTTGTTTTATACTATGTAATGATGATTAATATGAAATAGTTAAGGAATATATAACGATCTGTAGATAGCTCAACAGATCCAGATAATTACTAACTGATTAGCAAATGATTTTTTCACTTCAAATAGGTACCTTACAAAGCGGTTCTTTTACCACCACTCTGTGAATAGTGTTCACTTATCAGGCCTTGAGCACGTATGGAACTAATTGGTCAGGAGTTAATATCGATGTAGATTATCTGAATGCCAAAGTATAACAAATGACTTGCGTGTTTTGCTTAGCGTCTTAGTTTATGGGCTAGATGGTTCTTGTGAAATTGTCCACCGTACAATGCCTAATATAAGCCTGTCAACCCTGTTAGCAAAATTTTAATGCACTATCAATTGAGTAACGCTGAAACTGCCCTCTCGCAGTGATCTGAAGCAATTGAGTCAAAGTCAAAGTCAAAATATACTTTATTCAATACAATCACAAGGATCACTTTGTAACGTCTTACATACTAAGTGAGTTTAGGTGCCAATTCCTTCTAACCCAAGCTCGAGAAGAACCGGCAAGAAACTCGTCCTAGTCCAAACTCGTCCTGGTCCTAGCGCTTTTTTGCATGATCGATCTTATAATTAACTACGAAAAACTAATATAAGAGATTTTATAAATTTCAAATGTGTCGGTTAACTATCTGAGGGCAGAGTGACATGAGGCCATGCATTCTTATCAGTAATATAGTCATTTAAAACATAATATGTAAAGATAATATTTTTAAATTCCAAATTCCGTAATATTTATACAAACATCCAACCCAACAACATTCAAGTCAAGTCAAGTCAAAAGCTATCTATAGATCGTTTTAAACGGTCCTTAGATAACTCAAATGTTTCACATGTATTTTATATTATCGTATATTATTAGATATATTTCTGTAATTATTTTTGTGTAGATGTATTTTGTTTATATATAACTAGCTGACCGGTGCCCACTTCGTTGGGCAGTTACAACTTCACAAAAAATATTTTTTAAATTTTTCCTGAATTTTCTTTGCTATAAACCTCACGGAGCCCGAGACCTTTCCAACGAATGCAAAACCGTGGAAATCGGTTCGTGCGTTCTGGAGTTATAGCGTCAGGAAGGAAAACCCGACTTATTTTTATATAGTAGAGATAATGGGTAGACCAACTAAACGCACTGCTCTGCACTGCCACGTAACAAAAATATCATCGATGTATACAATTTTTAGATTTTTAATTAAAGATTAAAAACTGCTGGATCGATTTTGATAAAATTTAAATGGAAGTATGACTACCTGGGAAGTATACCCTTTCAACCAAAAAATGGATTTTCCAAGTCCGTTCAGGCGTTTTCGAGTGATCGGTTAACAAACATAAAAAAAAGATATAACTTTTAAAACTATCATGGTTTTGCACATAATTTTCACTCAAAACGGGATATTTACCATGATATATGAGTTTTTCTGCTTCTCGATATTTCGGCACAGTTGCATGCGCCATGATCACGAGATAAACTGAAGTCTTTGCGGGTGGATGTTATTGGCAGACAAAACGGTCTACCCTCTTTCTCAGTCTTTTACTGCGAACATTACCCCTACTACCGGTTTCACTGTCACTAACAACTCGATCACGATTACGACACACAACACTCACGGTATCTGGACGCATAACTGGTACCTCACTTTTACGATTTCCACACATCCTCACCACAGGGTTCCAGGCTCCAGACAATTGAAAACCGTCTTCTCGATTGAAATTCCTGTGTTTGGTAATCTCTATTGCCTCTTGTACCAATCTTGGGATGTAATGTTTTTCAGTTGAGATTACCTGTGGATTGTGGAACTCGATCCAGTGGTTTGAGCCAGATTCTAGTAGATTCTAGTAGACATCTACTAGACTACATTACATCCCAAGATTGGTACAAGAGGCAATAGAGATTACCAAACACAGGAATTTCAATCGAGAAGACGGTTTTCAATTGTCTGGAGCCTGGAACCCTGTGGTGAGGATGTGTGGAAATCGTAAAAGTGAGGTACCAGTTATGCGTCCAGATACCGTGAGTGTTGTGTGTCGTAATCGTGATCGAGTTGTTAGTGACAGTGAAACCGGTAGTAGGGGTAATGTTCGCAGTAAAAGACTGAGAAAGAGGGTAGACCGTTTTGTCTGCCAATAACATCCACCCGCAAAGACTTCAGTTTATCTCGTGATCATGGCGCATGCAACTGTGCCGAAATATCGAGAAGCAGAAAAACTCATATATCATGGTAAATATCCCGTTTTGAGTGAAAATTATAAAAAAAAGATTCCGACGAATTGAGAACCTCCTTCTTTTTGATGAAGTCGGTTAAAAAAAATCATTTTACACTGGCAAAATTTTCATCATTATGCCAATTTTGCATTGTAATGATTATGACATCCCATTAACGAAGAAAGAAATTTATTTCATAAACATTTTTAGTTTCATATTATCTGAATACGCATGGAAAATGGGCAGACAAACTGAACAGCACTAGAGAGATTCTTTTGCTAATTACCAAAGATTTTTTTGCTAACGGACATTGATTCGTGGAAACATGACTTACACTAGTTCAGCCTACTCCATAACTCAAAGTCAGCTGGAAATCGAGCAATATATACAAAGTTAACTAACTGTTGCTCGCAGCTTTACCTGCATGATGTTTGGATAAAAAGTAGCCTATATATTAATCTAAGACCTCATCTATATATATTTCAAGTTTTATCTAAATTTGTTCAGCTATTATGACAACCTCTGTAGCGCAGTTGAGACGCAAAAGAGATAGAAGAGTTTGTATTATCTGCAAGTATTTGTCTCAGGTTTCGTTGTTTCTATGTATAATAAGTAAGTATATATAAAGAAAATAATTACGTTTTAAAAACTAAAAAGAAAACGGACGTAACTGAATGAAATTTGAGCCTATAATACATTTTTAGTGGAAAGTAGATGTATTTTGTATATATATGGGTAGGCCAAATAAACGCACCGCTCCGGTATCGAAGTACACGAAAACATCATCGATGTATACAATTTATGTTGTACATTTACATTTTCGTTGAATTTTCAGCTCGATCGATTTTGATAAAATTTAAATGCTGTGAAGTATACTCTTTCAAACAAAAAAATAATTTTCTAAATCGGTTCAGGCGTTTTTGAGTAATCGGTGAACATACATAAAAAAACAAAGATTCCGACGAATTGAGAACCTCCTCATTTTTGATGAAGTCGGTTAATAAGGTATATGAGCAGTATATTAGTCATGTCGGTCCCACATGACTAATATACTGCTCTCTGGTTTTTGGTAGATGCAATTTTTTCTTATTACGAATATTGTAATTGTGTAACATGCATGGGCAATTTTCATGGGTATATCATAGTTTGGTATATGTAACATTCGTATATATTATTTATGAACAGATAAATATACAACTGTCAATATTTTTCATTTCTTAAGGTATGCTCTCGCTGATGTTAATATATGTAATAATTAAGTAATAAACAATATGTTTGGATGTTTGTAAAAATAGCATGAATAAAACATATTTATTAGATTATTAGGATAGGATTAGGCACCTATGGCAAATGTACGTGTTTGTGTATATACTACAAGACACTAGAATCCAGTAGACTCTTGGTGTTTTTGCTTATGTTGCTAAAATCTCAGGATATATTCCAGGTTGCATAAACAGTATACCTGAAATTAACTTTATTACAGTATAAATTGCAGTTACCCAACTTGGAACGATGCAATTTGTCCGACGGAGTGGCCTCATCCTCGGAAAATTCAATTAAGCAGGTAACTAGGTTGCATGACCTACGTCGATACACGTGTTTACTTCTATGACCGTATTCTAGAACAAACGTAAATTGAGATTTAATATATCATTTTAGACTGCATCTTATTCAGAACTGTTAGAAAATGCTCGATCAACAAGAAAAAAAATGTTGTCCTGAATAAATACATTAAATTAATAATGCTGGACATTTAATTACTTTGAAACCAAAAGATGCCGTGTAAAATGAGTTTGTGTTGTGGGAACCATGCGATGGATATAGCACTTTATATGTGTATATTTTATGGTCAATGCATACAAATATATACAAAAAATAATGGCATCGTAGCATGGCATGTATAGCCAATATATATATATTTATGTATGTATATATATGTATATATCTTTTTTAGTAATATATTATCTTTATATATATAATTTTACTGTACGTGTGTATTTCACTAAACTCCTCCTAAACGGCTGGACCGATTTAAATTAATTTTTTGTATGCGTTTGGGTGGCGCCCTGGATGGTTTAGATTCACAAATCAGCCCGGCAGATGGCGCATGCAGTCGAAACATTTAGATATATTTATTTCAAAACACGCGGACAAATTTGCGAGCGGGACAGCTAGTATATATATATATTACCCAAAATTTGTCCATTTCTTTGGCAGTGTTATAATAGTTCACCGTCTACATTGATCTATCGCGACAATATTATTTCGTCTGCCGTTGGATGTCAGCAAGGCGCCCTTGGTCCAGCCATTTTCAGCCTTGCCATCCATCCGATTATGCAACGTGTCCAATCTGAACTCAATGTTTGGTACTTGGATGACGGAACTTTAGGTGGAGATGTGGACACTGTTTTTGGTGATGTAAAGCTTATCAGTGATGAAGTGTTGCCCTACCGGCGTTCTTGTCTTCTGTCTACAGTTCTAGTAATTTGGATGAAAAAATTCTGATTCCGTCTTTTCCGGCTAGTTCTGGCATCACTCATAAAATTTCATATCTAGACGAAGCAAGAAACGCTTGGAACAGTGCTTGCCCTAATTCTGCTCCCCCCAAGAACCTTTCAGCCCAACGGCAATGGGACGGGCTTCTATGTGAGCTTACATGGAATCATCTGTTAGGAACATGCTCAAGCTCCGTAGATCGCGCCCGTCTCCTAGCCGTTTTGAAATGGGAGTCAGGACATTGGTTACAAGCACTACCATCATCTAACATTAGAACATTATTAGATCCTACAACATTTCGAGTTGCAATTTGTCTGCGGTTGCGTGCGCGGTGCTGCGCCTGGCATCAGTGCCAGTGTGGTACAGCGGTCGACCAGCTTGGTCTCCATGGGTTTTCGTGTCATAGGGCCGCCGGTAGGATTGCCCGCCACGCCAGTCTTAACGATATCATTCGTCGGGCACTCACCAGCGTCAACGTGCCAGCTGTTCACCAGCTGTTCAGCTGTTCAGCTGTTGCTGTGGCCCGTGGGGACCAGGAGCCCAACGCGTTTTCAAAATTATTTCTCGGCGTCTGGTAGATACGTTGCATGACCCAAGAGCTGGCTCCTATCTGGCTCAGAGTATTAGCATTGCCATTCAACGTGGTAATTCCGCCAGTATCTAGGGAACGCTGCCCTCTGGCAGTGATCTGGATCAGTTGAGCTATCTATAGATCGTTTTAAACGGTCCTTAGATAGCTCAACTGTTTTACGTGTATTTTATATTATTGTACATTATTTTGTACATATCTGTAATTATTTCTGTAAATAATTTTATGACTCTTCGAAAATATATATACTCTTATAATTGAATATTTAGATATTTAATATTAGATAGATAATATTTAATATTTAGTCATATTTTACATAAACGGCTTTATTTTCGGAGTAATAGCAAAAATAAGATTATCTCGTCGTGTTTAATGTGTTTTTTTTTAATTTATATTGTTGCATAACTTTTAAACCCTTCTCCACACCTACCCCTCACACACACTCTTTCAAAAACAGTCTACAGCCGAACGGTGTCTTTACTTATTGTGTTCTTTTAGTTTTTCTTGTTTAGTATCACTCTTGTCTTGTTTACGTACTATCTGCTTTTGTTTTTATGTAGTTTGTGGAAATCGTATATTTTCCCTCTGGCCACCCGCAGGCATTACCTTTGTGCGGGGACCACAAGTTTTTTTTTCTGTTTCTTGGTAAATCAATTAATTAGTATTCATACATCATGATTATCTAGGGACGGAATCGAACCCAAAACATTCAACACATAAAACAGTGATACTTTGACTGGCCTGTCAGCTCCGTGGGAGTAGCTCTGCCTTCTGCGCTATAGGTTGAGGGTTCGAATCCCTTCCAGGATAAAGATTTGTGTCATAAACATTTGTCTGGGTGTTATAAAGTATCATAAGTATGTATTTAAATATATATAAGTATTCTATCATTCATCTGATATACATAATAAAAACTATGCTTAGTTTGAGTCTAGATGGTGTTGTGTGCATTGTCCACCAACATTTACTTTTGATTTATACTACTAACAATCAATAGTTGTTGGAATGATGTAAAAAATACCGATTTACTCTTTTAATCGACTTCAAATAAGGAGGAGGTTCTCAATTCGACTGTTTTATTTTATGTTTGTTACCTCAGAACTTTCGACTGGGTGAATCGATTTTAACTAACTCAATATCACGCCAACCAATTTTGATGATGCTTTTTTAACCGACTTCAAAAGAGGAGAAAGTTTTTTTTTATATTCTATGATGTCTGTTGTCTTTTTAGTTTTTAAATAGTAATTATTTAATCTAATTTTTAAAACTGTTTTGCAGTTTTAAATTTTGTTTGCAGTTGGAGAAACTCTTGTTTTTTAAACACTCCAGTAGGATTATTATGTAACAGTAGCATAAGCAACAGTTAAAAACAATAAATTAATCGCAAGTCTTTAAAAAAACTAGTATTACGGAAGCCAGCCGCGGTCTATTATTAAACTGTCGTCCACCTAAATATGCTACTAGCAGAACAGGAGCCCATCGCGTTTTTATAATTATTTCACGGTGTCTGGTAGATACATTGCGTGACCCAAGAGCTGGTTCCGATCTGGCTCAGCGTATTAGCATTGCCATTTAACGTGGCAAATCCGCCAGTGTCTTCGGAATTCTGGAAGTGATCAGGTGAGCTATCTATAGTTCGTCGTTTTAAACGGTTTAAACGGTCGTTTTAAACGGTCCTTTAGTAGCTTAACTGTTTCACATGCATTTTATATTATTGTATATTATTCTGTAAATTTCTGTAAATATTTCGGTAAATAAAACTAGCAGATATATTAACAAGTAAATAGTGTGTTTGATAACAGTGATTGCGCAATAAACGTCTATTGTTAGTTGTCTAAGGAATCATACATATATGGTTAAACATAGAATCTGTTCCCTGCTCGCCTTCTAATCTAATAGCTGACCCAGCAGGCCACATATCCTTCCAGTTGACTTACCTCATGTTGCTCTAAGTATAACGCTAGCTCATGCCTTTTGAAACTGAGGTATTTTTTAATACAATCTTGAAAGTTACGGTGAGTTAGATTTTAGTTTTAGTATATATGTATCTGAAAGTTAATATTTATTTTGAAAATAATTACAAATGTGTCTAGAATAATATAGAATAATATTAAATACTTGTGAAACCGTTGAACTATCTCAACTCATTTGATCAACTGATGCAAATAATTACATGACTAGTTCCCAAAAAAAATATAGTCGAGTAACCCAAAAGGTAGCTAGCTAGCTTTTGGGTTACTCGACTATTTTTTTTATTGCTAGCAAAAGCTAGCTAGCTTTTGCGTCACTCGACGTTTCTACTAGAAACAAAATTAATAAATAAATTAATCTGAAGATTAATTATTTAATTAAGATCTGGATCAGTTGAGCTATCTATAGATCGTTTTAAACAGTCTTTGATAGCTCTACAGTTTCACATGTATTTTGTATTATTTCATATTATACTGTACATATCTGAAATATTTTAGGCAAATTAAGGGGTTGGTGAGACTTCATCTGAATAACTATTTAGCAAGTTCATACCAAATAAGTTACTACTACTGACTTATTAAATAAATATTTTTATATGGATACCCAATGGTCGAGTGATAAATAATTAAGGCGTTAGAGTATACTTTTTCTGACAGTTCTATATGACATGCTTAGTTTCTTTCTTGTTGATCTGAGTTTTTAGATTTTTTTTTTAAATGGGCCTTAGAGCTTAGTATACTAGTAGTGAATATTAAAAGATACTAGTTAAACTAATTAAATAAATAATTTGGTTTTCTTTCAAGCAGCAAAAGCATGACGCGTCGTTTGTAAGAGAGGGATTTCTCATACACAATTTAAATTCACAAACATGCTCACGTCTAATCTCCAGGCTTGGTAAACATCTCCTCAGATCTCCCGCTACATAGATATTTATGGATGTGTATAGGTGAGAGGCTCGGCTTGCCACGTCCTTACAGTTAGTGTTATGTACTTGACAACTTGCAAGCTTATCGATGCTTATAGGGATTGTAATCCAGTGATTATGCCAGTGCATACCCTGTCTTATTTTGTAATATACAATCATGGAACATAAATTCAGCTCCAAAATGCATTTTTCCCAAATCTACTGTCTCTACTCCACCTTCATTGGATTCCCAAATAATAAGACGTAGCAAAAGCAAAAACATTTCAACAATCATTAGGCGCTATCTTAACGTCCGACACTGGTTTCTAATGTCTAAGCATTACGTACTGTCAAAAGTGACAGTTTGACAGCTTTTACTGCTAGGTATCGTAGTGTAAACGGGCATAGCTGATTTCCGTTGCTACGATCTGCTACGCCGTAGCACTGGCCTACGCGTACTCTACGCAATCTATACATGTGACTTCAAATCTTAGGACCCACTTGACAAATAATCTTATGTATGGAAAAATCAGTACATTTTTATATTTTTGATTAGAGGAATAATAATTTTAATAAAAGCTTATCATACCATCCACAGTGAAGGCTTCTAAGGTCAGTAAGGATAAGAAAGTGTTCAGGTCCCAAACCAATTCAACACCAACTAGTTAGCAAAATAAATGAATATGGTATATGGTATGGGTATAGCGGTATAGCTTTTATGTTTATCGCTCATTCACGCAGAAATGGTATACAGGTTGTGATGAAACTTACTATAGAGCTATAGATATGTACATGAATTAGCATAAATGCTACTTATTATTTATTTATCCTACTAGTATAATAGATCTCTAAATCACATCAAGTATAGCGAGATATATATAAAAATTCCAAAACGCAACGAAAGCGCGTTCTATTTTTTCCTGTGGCGCCTTCTAGTAATCTGATTACAAACCACAATTTCAAACAATTTCAACCCTTTCAAACTTGTAACCCCGCTTGTTAATAAACTCTCGGTGAAGAACTATCCGAGAGGGGTTTTGAAAAACAGCGCTCTGTACGTACTTAGTCCCTACCTGTATGCTTCGTACACAGCATATGCTGAATTTGCACCCATTGCCCTTAGGAAGCCTAACAACCTTACATAAGAAATTTACCAATTTAATACCTATCTAGTATCTATTTAGGCAATAAATGGTTTTGTTTGATATATTTTGTTATTTATTTATATCACGGCGTCTGGTAGAAAAATGCTGCCAGTGTTTTGGGGACGCTGCCCTCTGGCAGTGATCTGGATCAGTTGTGTTGTCTCTAGATCGTTTTAAACGGTCCTTAGATAGCTCAACTGTTTCACATGTCTTATATATTATTATATATTTTTCTTAAAAATAAAATAAAATAATTTTCAAAAAATCCCCTCAAGTTTCTCGTATAAATTGTTTATCCGTGTGTAAAAGGACGTAGGTGCAATCCACACAAACCTCCAGGTTAAGCTGTTTTCTAGTCAACGTCAACTCTAAGCTGCTTGTAACGACATCGTGCTGTTGGCTTAGTTTCTTGTTGCTACGGGTACGGCTTAAGACATAGTTTTCAAAAAGACGACTTATAATATTTCCGATTCAGAAGCCAATTCTGGTAATGGAAATATTAGGCCGCCCAAGCCCTTCATCGTATTATTAAGTAAGACCACGAACGCTTCAAATTCAATGTTATATAACAATTATAAAGTAGCTCGTGATTAAACCACTATATCTTCTTCTTCTTTCAATTTAATATATTAAACTAGCTGACCCGGCAAACGTTGTTTTGCCTAATTGAAAATAAAAAAAATTTTTTTTGGGTCAGCCACCCTTAACAATTAGGGTTATAAAAATTTGTTATTAACCTATTCTCAGACCTACTGATTATACATATAAAATTTCATGAAAATCGGCCAAGCCGTTTCGGAGGAGTATAAACACGAAAACTGTGACACAAGATTTTTATATATATAGGGATATATCGGCGAAAATACAAACACATTAAAGACGTAATCGGATGTTGCGCGAAATATATTCTAGGCACAAAAAGTAGTGAGTTTAATTAGTAAATGGTTTTTATTAATTTATGTACAATTCAGGTTTAGGTAATTTAAAACAACTACTTAATTTGCAACTTTAAATTCAATAATGAATCACAATTCAAATGATTAACTATGTCTTGAATTTTCAATATACTTGTTTAAGTAAAATGAACATAGATGTTTTGTTCTGTGTCTGGGTGTTATAAGGAATCATAAGTATGTATTTAAAAATATATAAGTATTCTATCAGTCATTTGGTCATTTAGTAGATTGTGTTGTGTGCATTGTCCATCAATATTTATTTTACTATTTATTCTTAATCGAACCAGTGTGGTGAAAGGATTAAAATGTGCTTCATTAGCTCCTTTTGTGCAAAGTTATATAAATATTAGCTAATATAAGGTTGCCTGGAAGGTATCGCTTTTAGGGATACGGCCGCCCATTGTACAACTGTATTGCTAATCATTTGTTTTTTTTGTGTGTTCTCTATGTGTACAATGCATTCATTACGTTTATTTCAGACAACATTACATTATAAGTTAGCTACAACAATTTTTAACGTGTTTATATTTGATTATAATTAAAATTAAAGTAACCCTAACTATCGCACACTGGTCATGAGAGTACATTATACACTCTTGTCCAGTGTTCCATAAAGAAACAGTCAGTGTCCAGCCCCTGGGCAATGAGCTGTAGGAAGCTGTTGGAGCTGTTGCGCACCCGGCGCTTCAGGAACGCAGAACTTTTGCGCATTATCGCCACGAATACAAACAATAAAGTGTTTATTTATCTATCTATCGATATCATTATAAGATATAGCTACCTACATATATATGGTATTATACTAGTTTAGGGAAATGTGCATTTTCGTCTATTATTTATTTATTTATCATATAATCAACATTAATCTGCTGCCATAATTATATATGGAATGACAAAGACAGACCATAAATTAGCGTAACATTAGTTAATTATGTGATTATAAGAAGACTATGTTTCGTTGAATTAATTAAAAATATAAACGCTAAATAATAATAATAATAATGCCGGACATTTCACACAACATCATCTGGCCCCAAAGTAAGCAGAGCTTGTGTTATGGGTACCACATGACTGATATACTACTTATATACTTTTTTTTTTTGTAAATACATACATATTATACATAGAAACACCCAGACCGGAGACAAATACTTGCAGATCATACAAATTTTTGACTCGCGGCGGGAATCGAACCTGCAACCTTTTGTGTCTCAGTCGGCCTTTAGCCCACTGCGTCACAGAGGTCGTCAAAATCGTCAAATGTTGCGTTAAGTATGTGACTTTCACCGTGTCATTGAAAATCTAGACCTTACAGGTGTTTTTCCACGGGTTTTAAATAGAGCTTTCTGTATGACTTTAAGCTGGCGGAATATATTCTTATTTTTACTTTACCAACCCAGCTATAATCCTACTTCTCAGGGTTTTGCCTAAAATATATTACAAGCTAGTGTATTAGAAGCTATTCTGCCCGCGGTTTCGCACGTGTGGTACCAATATAAAAGTATCCCATATCTTTAACAAAGATACAAACAATTTACGTTATGTTCTGCTTTAAAGGTTTTAAAGGTAAAGTAATCAGGGAGGTCTTTATTAAAAAGGGTAACCACGAATATCACTGCTATCACAACATGTAATGGATTTGATGTAACATATATATGGTATGTGTCACACATGCATATACACGCGCGCACACACATACACACTCACAACCTGTTTTTTAAATTTATTTCGGTATGTTGCTGAAACTATGTTTATAATTTTATTTCGGAGGAGGGCGTTAATGTCTGTAACATAGTTTTATACTTCAGCGTATGTCATCGTTTTCATACCATTTTATGTACCATTTAGTATCTGTTTTATTTTAGTAAAGTATTACACTTACGTGCTTAGTACACTACATTAAGCACATTTTTGCATATTAAACTGTTGGTCATTATTATTATTGTATGTCTTCGATTTTTTTTAGGTTCTACGTCATTTTGATCTGTTTCCTCGTTTGAAAGTACTAGTATAACGCACATGATTTTTTCGAACAGTCAAATCTAATGGTGCACGACCGGATTCAAACCCACGACCGTAGATTGGACGGTGTAGCCACTACCACTAAACTACCCGTGCCTTAAGAAACTCACTGCAATTTAAGAAATTATTCATAAAAAATTGGTTTCCATAAAAAAACTAATCTTAAATCGTATTTTTAGTCATGTCATGTCATGTAACAAACACTATAGCAATATTTGCAAGCTCTTACTTGCCTCCACATATAACTAAAACTGCCATTAAATACTCATTTCTTTATTGAAACTAGCTATAGTTCTTGTATGCCGTTTTATTATCACTGACATACAGATCATGTGCAAGTTACTGGTTTCACAGATTACCACATAGTTAGTACCTAACCGCCATAGTTTAACTATTAGTTAGTGCGGTTATGTGTGGAATATAAGATGGATTATGGGATCCGCGGAGCGACGCGACCAAATGAGATTTTGATTGATCACCATCGATTGAGGCGCGGAGTTTAGTGAAAGTGTTCTGGGTGCGGTGCAGTCGTTTGTGGATTTATCCTCGTGTTGTCTGATAACACTGTTTCATATTGTATAATCTTTTTCTTCTTAGTTAATAGCATGTGTTATTATACTATAAATTTTGCCATTGTCCAAGTGTTTATATTCTTTATAGTATGATGTCACAACGTCATACTTTGTTCGTCATTTATTGTTATCTATATAATAAAAATCAATTGCTGTTCGTTAGTCTCGCTAAAACTCGAGAACGGCTGGACTGATTTAGCTGATTTTGGTGTTGAAATGGTTGTCGTAGCCCAGGGAAGGTTTAAACGGTTGGAAAATTTGTGGCATTGCAACGCATGTCGGGTACAGCAAGTTTCATATAAATTATTTTATATGTAAAATAATTTATACGGATTATTTTGGTTCGAATCACAAAGCTTTTATTCCAATTATTTACACTCGAGTTTATAACTCTAGGTCTATTCAACTAAAAACACCAAAATTACTAATAAAACCGGAAATAGCTCGAGACTAATAAATAATATAAGGGCGCAATGTTTGCTTCGAAAGACGGCCAAAACTAATCCTATAATAGATTATTCTGTTGTTTCTTTCTTTTTCGTTAATGCCATGTGTTATAATGATGTCAATTTTGCCAGAGTCAAGTCATTATTTTGATAAAATAGTCTTAGTCGAATCGTCATATGTATATTCTAAACGTCATCGCGGAATGGCCGTCTAGTACTTTCTCGGGATTCCTCGTCGTTCAAATCACATCAACACAAACTAACGACAAACGACAGACGAACGACAAACTAACGACAAACTAAGAATCCTTCTTCTTCTTCTTCTTTCTTTATTGCATGTAAATAATAATGTCAATTTTGCCATTGTCAAGTGTTTATATTTGTTTACAGTTAATTTGTTTGTTAAAGTCTTAGTCGATGGTCTTGTCATTTCTAGACGTCACGCGGAATGGCCGTCTATAATTTTTTGAGATTCCTCGTCGCTCAAATCACATTGCACCATAATACACAGTTAATTAAATTGTTCATACTTATCCCATGTAGTCGCAACTTATTCATTTAAATTCCGCTAAGATTACTGAATAAAACATGCAAAAATATTAAATTAGCAGTGCTATGTTACTTCATGAAATGACAAACGAAGAATCAACTAACGAAGAATCCCAGTCATCTTTTTTTCCTATAATGCCATCAGTCTTGATGATAGTCTACAGAATCAGCAATCAAGCATACGTCTTAACTTATAGTAAGTAGTTACCGTAACCTAACCTATGATACTTCCAAAACCAGATGTATCACGTGCGCATTGCATTTTATTTGTTTCTATGTATAATATGTCTGTATTTACAAAAAAAGTATATAAATAGTATATCAGTCATGTGGTACCCATAACACAAGCTCTGCTTACTTTGGGACCAGATGATGCTGTGTGAAATGTCCGGTATAATTATTATTATTTTATTTTTTATTTTTGCCGGCCCTAGACATAATATTTCTTTGTCTGTTTGCCAGACAAAGAAATATTGTCATCCAGGTACTACATATAATGGTAAAGGAAGAATCTCAATTGTACAGTCGTGGGGTGATATTTATTTAACTGTGTTACGGCATAGAGCGCAATGATTTACCGCTCTACTAATATTGAACAGACAGTTAAGCAATAATCAATGCTCTCGTCGAATATTAAATATTCAATGTGTGTATACATAATTTAATATGAAATTTCTGGTGTACGAAAGGAACCTCTAAGGCGTTCTTAAGTCCTTTCACCTTAATTGTTCGAAATAACTAGCGATACGTTAAGAAGAAGAACAGTTAAATTTGTAGAAAAAAAACGGTTGTCTGTAAAGTCGGTTTACGGACGAAAATTTTACTTGATAACGTCATAAGCAAAAATGATGAAAAATTGCATAGTTTTAACCTATTAAGATGCGTCACAAGTCGAACGCTTAAGCCCAACTTGCTTCGCCTCTCGCTTGCACGCTTGACAATTTTTCGTGCGTGCAGCCGGCGTTCATCTATTATAAGACGTTATCACGTCAAAATCGAACCCCTGCATGTTTTAATTTTTATCAATCACTAATGCTACATTCGCAGCAACAAGAATACAATATTACAAAAAGTTATTTGAAGTACAATTTTCAAAATAATTGTATGATGAATAATCACACGTTTTTTCTGTCTGGTCTGTCAAGTACTATTATACTTAGTTTTTTACCTATTTATAGGTATTAGGAATAGATTGATGGTATTAAGTATTCTATTAGTCATAGCTGGATTCATTAAAACAAGCTAGTTTGGGATTAAGAACTGCTATGTAAATTGACCACCAACATTTTTGTACATATATTTTTTATTATTAAGTATATTTACTTAAAAACAAAACTTAGGCCAGGCTTAAATGGTACTCGGCAGGTCACCCTGGCAACCTTTACGTTACGGTCGGCATCAAAAGTGTTGGAAGGACGATCTTGACACCTTTGAGAGAGGATGGTGGGATCTTGATCTCGAAGGATTGAGTTAGTTGGAAAGATTTGGGAGAAACCTTTGCCCAGCAGTGAGACGAAATAGACTAAAAATAGCATATATATTAGGTATATTTAGCTATGACCTACAATACTTAACACAATCGAACTATGCCTAATACTCGTAAATAGGTAAAATACTTAGTACTTAGTTATAGGATTAAGCCACTTAATTAAGTGAACCAAAAATAACTTCAATGAGAGCACCGGTCGTTTAGTGGTAGCACCCCGTCTTCCGATCTTAAGGTGGGGTTATTATATAACCATAATATCAATGTAAAAATATGCATAATATATAAATATATATTAAATTCATCAAAATCGGTCCTGCCGTTTAGGAGGAGTTTAACTACAAACACTCGCACAGAAGATTTTCATATATTGACATTTTAAAATATGATGATAATATTGAAAGTAAAGTTACACCCAAAACAGGTCGTTCATTTTAAGAAGTTAACTCTTTAAACATTTTCAACATGAAAACTAAAGTTCAATGCACGTAGTAAGTAATTCCAAGGTGACACAGACGAAGATGGATGGCATCACTCTTAGACTGCAGACGTGACCACAGATAAAACACGAAAAATGGTTAACTTGCAATGACAGCTTAGAAGGGTTGTCAAGATTGAGTTTTGAATGGACTGTCAATATTAAATGTTTAATAATATAGGAACTGGCTAAGATTATTTTTGGTCGTCTTGCGAAGCAAACATTGCCCTCTTTTTTTATTTATTTATATTAATTAAATGCTTGTGATTAATAACATATTTATTTGGATAAGGATTAATATTTATTTATTTACTTAGCCCGTTATACTGGGTGAGATTAATCTGTATGACTGTTGATTGATTCGTTTGGCTATAGGATGTCTCTCAACTCAGTGTGCCTTTTAGCAAAGGCCTCCTCCAGTAGTTTCCATTGCTTCCTATCTTGAGCAACTCTCCTCCATTTGGGTCCCGCAGTAAGTTTCAGTTTAATCAGATATGGATTAATATGATGTTGATAAAACTCCTTCGCAAATAATGCATTAATTTCGAACAAATTTAATTACCATAAAAAAGGTTATAGGGGGTCCCTATATAGGGGGGTCGTAATGGTAAAAGATAGACATATGCTGTAACGGATTTTTTCTAGAACTTTTAAAGAGGAACAATTCCATCATACATATTTTTTGCGTATCTGATCCCGTTTACGCAGCGCACGCAAAGGTAACTCTTAAACATGAATATTTTTTCCCGTTTTCGCAACATTTTTCATTGATTCTTCGCTAGAGCTAGAGCTAGAGTTATTGACTCGGGTATGCAGAATTGGAATAAAACTCTTACTATGTGATTCAACCAAAAATCCGGATCTAATCCATAGTTATTTTGAATGAAGAGCACCGTTTTTTTACATAATAACAAATGAACCAGTGTGAACCGTGAACTCGAGCGGCAACGATCCTTGACCATCGAATAAATAATACGTGGGTAAATCCCGTGTTTATCAAAATGTACAACTCACGAAAGTTTTAAAAGTGACATTGTACGACTTTGTGACATGATGTAAACAATATTATCACTTGACACTGGCAAAATTTACATTATTATACGTTATTAGCTGACCCGACAAACTTCGTACCGCGTCAGAATCAATATATAAAAAAGCAAGCATTTTTTTTCATATTTACTCACCTTTTAAACCTTCCCTGGATTTCCACAAATAATTCAAAATCAAAATTAGCCAAATCAGACCAGCCATTATCGAGTTTTAGCGAGACTAACGAACAGCAATTGATTTTTATTATATAGATTACTTCGTTATGCCATTAACGAAAAAGAAAAAAAACTGGCTAGTAGCTTTTATTTATTCGTTTTTCTCGTGGTAATTCATGTTTTATTGATTAATTTTAATCGGAATTAGAAATTAGAAATACATTTATTTATTATAAGAAATTAGAAATAAATTAATATTAGTGGAATTAGAAAGAAATAAATATTAGTGGACAAAGCAGTCAACACCATCTAGCCCCACAATCTACACAAGTATAGCTTGTGTTATGGTGACCATATGACTGATTTAATTGTCTAGACTAGTGCTAATAATTCACAATTTTGACTGGCCACTGAGCTCAGTTGGTGGTTGCTCTGAATTCTGCGCTGTAGATTGAGGGTTCAATTCCCTCCCAGGACAAATATTTGTGTGATGAACACAGGTGTTCTGTGTCTGGGTGTTATAAAATTCATATCTTACATATGTATTTAAAAATATATAAGTATTCTATCAGTCGTCTGATCACCGTAATACAAGCTATGCTTACTTTGGGGCCAGATTTTGCTGTGTGCATTGTCCTAAAATATTTATTTATACCTAAATGCGATAAATAAGCCCAAAGCAAAAATCATAGCTGAGAGTAAGTTCATAGAACCTATATGATAACACAAAACCATTCTAAATATAAACCATTTAATAACGATAAATAATAATGACAAAGAAAACTAAAGTAAAGAGATAAACGAAACAAGTCAATCACTTCGCATTCTATTAATAAACGCTTATCTATCGATCTATCCACTAACTGAAAACAAATAGCATATCAGGACCCATTTTATCAGGAAATTGCTGAGAGCCCATTACGCAGACAGTGGCTATACGTAAAACTAGGTTGAGTCTAGGGTGCGGCGGGTGACAGGGGTGGCGGGCGTATCGTAGCAACCGGCTCTCTCAGCATCCCTGCCAGTGTGGTGCCGACCCTAGCGCGACTAACCCGCGCCGTGCCAGCCCTACCCGCGATCGTAAGCCCGGAGTCTTGTGAAGTGCTCAAAATGTTTATACTGTTCATTCTGCTTACTGTGTACTTCATCACGCTGTGTCATGGCTGATGCGTATGATGGATTCGAGTTCGTGAGATTGTGATCTGACGCCCGTGTTGGTAAGCATGTTTTACAAGTCTCATTTCCTCGTGTCATGGAAATATGAAGAATCTGACTTAAATTAGCATCTACTAAAATGTTGATCAACATTCTGTATACTACTGAACTTTTGGTTTATATTAACAATAGATACCTGATGTACTTACAACCTTTTTAGAAATGATTACTTACCACCATCACCTTTCAATCGATCTCCTCACGTGTATTGGATGAAAAGGAAACATTTTACGTTTACACCATTGAAACGTACGTTATTTGAGTAGGACTCACATCAATATTATAACTTTTCCTTTATTAGAATGCGATTTTTATACCCGATTAAAGAAACAGGTATGATAAAAAAGACGTCAGTCGTTGGTAAGATTGGTCGACGATTAGTCAAAGTCGCAGCCACGGATGGACAAGATTAGAACAAGGATCGTCGCGGATGGTATAAATTTAGGGAGGCCTATACCCAGCAGTGGGGGAAAACAGGCTGTGGATGAAGCACGATTGCCAGTTGTGTCGCGTACTGCAGTCTACGTGTACACAAAACCCCATTGTCACACGAGGAACGAAATTGCGCTTTCATGCGCACGTCAATTTGTGAAGAGCCTTTGTGTGAACGCTGACTGATCCCGGTTTTTTTAATTCATATATTTTAATGATATTTGCCAGTATTTTTTTAACGCAAGCGTCACTCATTCGTTTGTTTTGTATAGCATTAATGGTGTCACTCTTATCTCGTTTGACCCTGTTTTCATCTCGGCCTACCTGAGAGTTTCAGATAGAGCTGAATAATAGAGCAAATTGAAATACATCGAACAGCATGCATCTTTATACATAACTATACAACTATGTAAACTATAAAGCCTTCTATGTTTTGAGGGCTATTTATAATTGTAATATTAATATGGTGATCATTTTAAGAAAATATTTTGGAAAGCCGTAGGAAAGCCGTTAAAAGAGGTTTGAGTTATTAAACAACAATCGCTTTGTTTTCTAATAACTCAGACCTTTAAAGATGTTTAGGTTAGGGTCAAGGTTGTGGGTTCTATTCCCTCCGCGGGACAAATGTTTGTATAATCTACAAGTGTCTCGGGTCTGGGTATGTTTATGTATAATATGTATGTATTCACAAAAAAAGGTACATAATATGTATATCATGTGGTACCCATAACACAAGCTTTGCTTACTTTGGGCCTAGATGATATTTTGTGAAATATCCGACATTATTTAATTCTATAATTCATTCGTTTTAAGTTAATATCAATAGCTACTTGAAGTAGGTATCTACGTCATCCCTTCGTTGAATTTATGTCAGATGTGTAGTAAAACGGGAGATGCCAAAAAAAAAAAAAAGATTCCGACGAATTGAGAACCTCCTTCTTTTTGATAAAGTCGGTTAAAAATATTCAGTTTTGGAAACTCCCTTTTTCTTAGTAAGTACCTATCTAATCTAATATAAGTTAAAACTTTTCTAACTGATGGTACAAAACCACTTCAATATTTTGATGGTGTCCGAAATGTCGCTAAAAAATTTATTAAAATTGAAAGTGTCATTTCGGACAAAGTGTCCGAAAATATTGTGTCCAAAATGTCACCAAGTCGCAATTTTAATGGGCTCAAATTTAATTTATTAAATTTTATTTGATTGTTATATGAATGCGTCCGAAAGTAACATGTGGCGGCTTTATACGAGGATCACACCCTTAGGATAACATATCGAAAAAGTACCAAAGGCACTAAAAATAAAGTTTGCCCATTGTTATCGAGAAACACTAAATGTATCCACTTGAGTGCTCGAGCAACTGTACTAAAGGACAACTTCTTAAGTAATTACTTTAAAGGTCACATTGACAGCTAATAAAAGACCCTAATAAGCTTAAGGATACCATTCCACGTAATTACAACCTTTTTCGTTACCTAAGTTTTTCTCAGAAGTGCTTTTAGTTCTTTATGAAAACTGCCATGATGTTTTGATATGACGTAGGTAAATATATTCTTCTTTTATTTATATAGTACCTGGATGACCGAACTTTGCTCGGTATAAAACACGGATAAAACGACGTATTAGCTGGCTAGATCGATGTATCGCCCCCGGAACCCCCTGCATTCTAAATTTCAGAAAAATCGCTATAAAAAATAAATTGTATGCTTATTGGTGTTTTATTACTAAAGTATTAGATACGTTTTAATTTTAATTTAATAAAAAAAACAACCTTATTGAAAACCTCCTCCTTTTTTGAAGTAGGTTAAAAGAGTTTTTATTTACGCTTTTTAAAACTTTATCATTTTTCAAAACTCTTTAACACTGGAAAGTCACAGAAATATATATTTAAAATACGAAATCTCGTTTACTTGGATGATATATTTTTCTAGCTATAGTGATTTAACAACCAAACTACTGAACCCATTTTGATGAAATTTCTATGGGACCAATCGGAAAGTTTATCAAAATTTCACATAAAAAAATATATTTTCAAATCGACTTATAAATACATTAATAATTGAGGTAACAAATACAATAAAATAATTTTCAAATATTACAAGGGCTACAACAATTATAAATGCCTTAGTTTCAAAGTAATTGGCTAAAAGGTAAGCCCAGCTTTATAAATAGACTAGAAGAAGAGACTAAAAGCTAAAGTAACTGTTACAAAAATAGCATTCCACGATTGAGCAATCTGTCCAATTTCCATCTATTTCCTTTCCGCAGTGCCTCAAAATGCTGCATTTCTAAGCTTTAGTATTGAAACTCGTTAGCTCGTGAATGAAAAATACTCTGCATGGCTGGTACTATAAGTCTTTTCGTATACTCAACGATCATATTATTATTTCATTGTGATATGTCTTCATTATCGATAGACTTATTAAAACATATTCTTATCTAATCATACTGCTACCTTTGGTAAAATTATGACTTGGCGCGGTTATCCAAAGCCCGGCTGAGACCCAGAAGGATTTGCCATACAATCATACAATCAATTTGGCTTTGCCAGGATTTGCCATACAATTATACAAACATTAATCCCTAATAAATGTTTAAATGTTTGTATGATATACACGTATTTGTCTCGGGTTTGGGTGTTTCTATAATATGTATCTATATACAAAAAAAAGTGCAGTAGTATATTAGTCATGTGGTACTCATAACACAAACTGTGCTTACTTCGAGGCCAGATGATGTTGTGTGAAAATGTTCGGCATTATTTTATATAGGCGACTAAATTAGGCAATCGCCAGTAACGATTAAAATGACTAGTGGTCAGGTCGCAAATCAAAATAATCTAGTTTGCCACACTATTTTTTATTATCCACACTAATATTATAAATGCGAAAGTAACTCTCTGTCTATCTGTATGTTACGTTATCACGCCCATACCGCTGATCAGATTTTGATGAATTTTGTTATTTTATATATTTTTATTAGAGATAGCTGGGACTTTGGAGAAGGACATAGGCTACTTTTTGTGGGGGACCACGCGTGCAAAGCCACGGGCAGCAGCTAGTTGCATATAAAATAATGATATATTAATATTTCATATTTTTTTTAAGGTTTACAAATCAGAATGTTTCTTATAATCTAGCCTTAACAACCGTGATACTTTCCCTTTTATGATTTCATCATAAGATTATACTTTATTGAACTTGAAGTTGAATTTTCCAGAAACCTCTAAACAGCGGTTATAAGGTACGAGTACAAGTTTTCAAGTTTACAACCCACAATACAAGTTTAGTTAAATTTTGTAATTCAAGTGTAAATTTAGAACTTGGCATGAATTTGTTAACAATTATTTCAAAATTTTGTATCGTAACTTTTTACAGTCAAAAAAAATTTAATATTCTCCGGCAAGGGTGAGGTATGTGACCATTAAACAACTTAGATAACCAGAATTTTGGAGCTCATTAGCTTGTGAATGAAAACGCTCGGCCATCTTGAGATATGAATGATTGAGGTATTTCGATTAAAATACATTAATATTGAAGATACATTACTGATTCTAATGGAAAATGAATAATTGAAAATTTTAGATTCATATTACGAGTAAATTTCTTTTATGTTTTGTTCGTTATCGTGAAACAAGAGTATATTTAGCTGTTCTAATTGCAGTATAACGAACTAAACGCTAGAAATCATGTCATCTCACATGGACAATGCTTTTAGCAATATTGTGCGAATGAGAGGTCATGAATAAATGTGCGATTTTAGATTCGTTTCTTTATTGAAACATATTAAACGTAATTGCCCTCGTTACGGCCTATATATATTTTCTTTTACAAAGTTTTATTGACTATGAATGTTACTCGTTTGAAACTCATCCACAAAAGCAAACCCTAGTAACTATCATGAACCGTGAATTTCACTGGCTCAGTTAGTAGTAACTCTGCCTTCTGCCCTGTTGGTTGTGGGTTCCGTACTGCCCAGGATCAAGGCTGCCCAGGATGTGTCTGGGTGCGATAAAATACCTTATATTTTTATTTACATATATAAGAACGGACGCTTCGAAGACGGCGTTTTCCACTTTCAAATGGAAGTATAACATTAGTCATCTGGATCCCATAGCAGAAGCATTGTTTGGTTAAGGGCCAGATTGTGCCCTAAACTGCATCAAATTGCATTAAATTTAATTAAATTGCATCAATTTATTGATTGATATTGATTAGTGTCAACCAGCCATATTTCATACAATTTAAAAAAAAAACATGATCTATAGAGAGCGTAGAATACACAATCTACACCACAAAGAAATTGAAGCGTGGAATAAAAGGTCATGCTGGCATTTTCGTTGAACAATTTCATTTGAAACACAGCCTACGCCCTACGCGATTACTTGAATTTGCATATTGTCTGGATAAGGATGAAGTGATAGACTTGAAGCATGACATGAGGCCAAATATTATTTGAGGGAAAAAACAGCAAGTGATATACGAGAAGATAAAGCGTTTCCGTAGCTGTTCTGAAAGCCTTGTGCTATAGCTATCTGGGTATAGGTATGTACATACGAGAAGAATATTTTCCAAATAAATATATTTTGTCATGTAAGTATATAATATTTACCAATTATAGACAGACATAGACAAAGACACTCATTTATTTGTTACTCAAGCTCACACAAACAGTTTTTTTTTAGAATATACAAAAGTGGAGAATAAAGAGAGTATGTCATGTTTCTGTGTGCCACAGCAACAAAAAGGTCGCATTATACTTAGCATTATGACTGGCCTGTCAGCTCAGTTGGTAGTAGCTCTGCCTTCTGCACTGTAGGTTGAGGGTTCGATTCCCTCCCAGGATAAACATTTGTGTGAAGAACATAGGTGTTTGCTCTGTGTCTGGGTGTTATAAAGTATCATAAGTATGTATTTAAAAATATATAAGTATTTTATCAGTCATCTAGTCACCATAATACAAGCTATGCTTAGTTTGGGACTAGATGGTGTTGTGTGCATTGTCCATCAATATTTATTTATTTATTTATTTATTTATTATACGCCTCGCCACTTGGAGGTAGCTAGGCGCTGGTATTCTGTCGAAACCTTCAGCCAAAAGACCCTGTAAGATATTTTTGTGGAGTGCTGTGTAAATCTTATATATAGCCGCATTGTCGCTTACCATCATGCGAAATCGTGGTCAAACAATTCAAAACTAAAAACTATTCAAAGTCAAAGTCAAAGTCAAAAGATTATTTATTCAATACAATCACAAGGATCACTTTGAAACGTCTTACATACTAGGTGAATTTAGGTGCCAATTCATCCTAACCCAAGCCCGAGAAGAATTGGCAAGAAACTCGTCTTGGTTCTAATGCTTTTTTATATGATCCATCTTATAACTACCTTAACTACGAAATACTTATACAAGAGAGTTTATACATTTCAAGTGTGTCGGTTAACTGTCTGACGGCAGAGCGACATGAAGCCATGCATTTTTATCAATAATATAGTAATTTATATGATAATACGCTTTCTTCAAAAGACCATCCTTTATGTAAGCTTTAAATTTCTTAATAGGTAAATTAGATTAGAGATTTTCAGGAAGCTCATTATAGAAGCGCACCGTGTTCCCCATAAAGAACTTATTTACTTTTTCTAGTCGAAACCTAGGGATGTATAACTTGTTTCTGTTCCTATTATTGTTTCTATGAGTATCACTATTTTGCTGAAATCCATCTTTATTTTTATGAGTGTATAGCAAAGTTTCATATATATATTGTTGAGCTATTGTGAGAATATTAATTTCATTAAATATTTATATCAAAGACTCTCGCGATTTCATTCTATAAATGGCACGTATTGCCCTTTTTTTAATTACAAATATTTTTTTAATTTCAGCTGCGTTTCCCCCGAGAATGATGCCATATGACATAAAACTATGACGGTAGCTGAAATAAACTAGTCTAGATGTAGCTTCATCAGTAAGCCAACGTATCACGCGAAATGCATATGCAGGGGAACTAAGCCTACCAGCAAGAATTTCAATTTGTGGTCGCCACTGTTGTTTTTCATCAATATTAAGACCTAAGAAGATCGTGGAATCTATAAGATACTTGCCTCCCTAATAATTTTAATGTTGGTCGGGCTATGACTCAAAACTAGTAGGTACTCAGTAAAACGTAAATTATACGACCATGCAAACTGCACATTGAGCTTAAAGCATAATATGCCAGAATATACTCTCATTTCCTTTTTGCAAACCGAGCATAGAGCCATAAAGTCTGTATAAGTTAGTGATAAACTTTAACAAAGGTGTTTTGGGATGGTAATTTATGGGTTATGGTATGAGTTATCACCATCGCTTAATTTAAATTTGAACGGACATCGAACTACTGAAAAGTCATAAAAACAGGGACAAAAATTATGCCATAAAACGTACCCCACAATTCTACTCAGCTATTGCCATATTACACGTAATTCTAGATACAGACCGATACAGGAATTAAATCAAAATATGATTAAAATTTCAAAATGTTTGACAAAGCGTAATAATATAAGGGTATTTAACTTTGTCAAAGTTTAGCAGTTAAAAAAAACAAGATTTGTCCGTAATTAACCAACTCTTTGTACCTTCCGGATACCATTTATCGGTATTGTGACTGTAAGTAGATTCAGTCGATTTGTTTCTATCTACGAGGACGCTTTGAAATAGTTTAAGAATTATATATGTTATCTTACATAACGTTAAGAATATTTCTGTTTCTAGGTTTCTAGGTATTAGGTATCTAGGTAGTTCCTACGTAAAATCTTCATTGACATGGTATTCTGTGCTGATATGCAGAGGTGACACACCAAAGATCAAAATGTATTTTAAATGGTTTTAAGGTTCGGAAGTCTTCAAAGAACCCATAGTATAGTTTTACTATGTCTGTCTGTCTATCCGTCTGTCTGTCTATCCGTCTGTCTGTCCGCCGCTAATTAGAGCTCTTGCTCGCAGACTATGAAATAAACCATGATTCTATTTTGCACGGTAATATGTAACTATTAATGGACTTTACAATGTTATGAAATAAAAACTTCGAAAAATTTGTTTATATACCTATATATAAAGTGAGGTTATTTATTTTATTAGTCTACCCCATCGTGTGGATATTATTTGATAGGACTATTAAAGATATAAACAATTAAATATTATGCTTAAAAGTGGTTATTGCACTTTCAAAACATTTGTGAGTAGTACTTTACATTTTTAGAAACTCGGGTCTTACCCTCGTATTATTTTGTCGATGGAGGCACCAACACTGTTTGATGAAGAGTCTCTAGATTTATCGAAACAACTTCGTTGCCGCCATCGTCAAAAAAATACATAAGTAAATCCCGTATTTAAAAGTGGCTATTTTGGTAGAGGTCAGTGCGACCTCTCTTTTTCTAACTACATGGTATTTTTATTTACAAAAATAATAACATAAAGGTACAGAATAATATACAATAATATAAAATACATGTGAAACAGTTGAGATATCACTGCCAGAGGGCAACGTTCCCAAGACACTGGTGGCGTTGCCACGTTGAATAGCTACATGGTATTGTATTAGCTTTGGACCTGACCACTAGTCATTCATATACATAATGACTTTAGAAGTTTTCACTGTGCGTGGTAACACGAGCTTGGCGTTTTTATTATATTACAAAATAGCCCATTTACTTTATTGTATTTGATGATAGATATTAAATCCAAACTAGGAAATCCCACTAAAAACAATAGAAATCAATTTAACCCTTCCCTAGTTGGGTCTTCCAAACTCCTGTCTTCCAAACCATCCCAAATGTAATAAAACTGGATCGAAGGTTTTGTCTGACCTAAAGTTAGACGCACCGCTACGTGCTAACAGCTCCGTAGCAGTTCTCACGTGCACAAACCTAGGACTATTTAGCCACGAGACAATAGGTAGGTACTTACGTAACCGTTTCTCTATTTTAACCGATATAGGAACTTATTTCGAATATGCTTTAATATTGACAAACTGGTTGTTAAAAAAAACAGAGACACAGACTGGGTTTGTGCAGGGTAGGTGCACATACTCCTAATCTCTAAGAACTTTATTTAAATTAATGTTAGTGTCGTTAATTGTGTACCTGCTAAGTTATCTTGCTTGTATCTGTGTGTCAAATTAAACTAATTTCATTATTCTATTTCATTTTTATTTAATGTTATTTTAAGGGGACACTGACTATATTATACTCTGATTAAAGTAATTTATTAGGATTTTAAAGCACTACCCTGCTAAATCTAACAAGGCTTGTATGGTTTTGTAACTGACTGAATAACAAAAATAATATAAATAATAGTAAACGTTCTCATGGAACTAATGCAGCCTCAAATTTTATAATTTGGATGTAAGCCCTAGTAGTTATAGTTCTTATGTCTAACTTTATTCTAGTTTATATTCAAAAGAAACTGTACGTTTTATTTTGAAACAAACATATATAACACGGTCCAAAATCTATTTGGTGATAAACATGTTTCACCTGAACATAGGAGTTTAGTGTTGCAATATTTTGCATAGTTTTGCAATGACATTTTTGCGATGGGTTTGCTAGTGGTTTTCAACATCGGAAACAAGTGCTGTGCATAGTGACCTACAAAAAGTTTTTCTTAGTTTTTTTTATAAACCAAATAGGTTAGATTTTTGGGATATGATATTATAATTACAACTACTCAAGTAGGTCCCGAACCTACTGTCTATGTCTCTCATAAAACTTGCGATTGCCCAAGAAATGTCACCAAACAAGCAAACCATTCTTTTATGGATTGGTCTACGAATAAGACCTGTCGTGTCCAAGAGTTCTATTGCTCGGTGTTAAATAAGCCGTGGCACCGCTTGGAGATATAACTGAAGATATTATTCGAAGTCAATGTGGTTTCTGAGTAACTGTTATTGCTGTTATCTAATCTACGCCAAGATAAATAATGAAAAGATTTGCTACCTATGTTTTAGAAAATGAAGTAACAAGTATATTTATTTCACTTCTTCAAACAATAATGTAAATAGGAGTGTACTTCTCCAACATAACTATATTGTTCATAGTCTTTTAAATCTTAATAGGTATCTTATAGAAATGTACAGAATAATAAACCTTATTTACAATTCACAAACTAGGCATAACTTACAAAACAATTGAAAACAATGATTTGATTTTCTTAATTAGAGAGCTCTTAGTATGGGTTGTCTAATAATAAATTTGAAAATGTATTTGTCTGTTTGTTTTTTGTTACCTTTTCACGGCTAAACGACTGAACGAATCTTAATGAAAGTGGTAAGGAGATAAACTATATAGCTGAAATTTTACCTACTGCTTCTAAGTTCGTGGTTAAAAACATCGAACACATCTGTCAGAAAACCCTGTCCTATTTCATCAGAAAAACAATAGAAAAGGTTGGGTTTTTCGCCTATTAGCCTTTCGGCTCAATATATCTTATTGCGCGGTGGGACGACGTTGTTTTGACAGCACCCTGCCACCCGGGAGTTAAGGTTTTATTATTTTTCGGTGGTATCTCATAACCCAGAAAGCCCAGCAATAAACACGGATAATGGCTTCAGGATAATATTAATTTAAGACCTACTTCGCTGTTGGATGTTTCAGGGTCACGTTCAAAGCAGACTATAGACGATGCAGCCATCTGGATGACTGCCAATACGGATGTAAATTTCAGTTATTGAATGATAAACGGAAGATATTTACAGGCAGAAAAGAAATAATACTAAAGGCAATAATAGTCAAACTTATTTTAAAATGAGTGCCATATATTTATAGAATTATGATGTGAACGTTGTAAACTAAAGCTTTGAGCTGACTTTCTAGAACGTACTTAAATTGTATAACTATAATTACGAGATTCATGATGAAGTTTTTGCATTAATTATTTATTTAGTCTACAAAGTCTAAACAGAATTAACTGAATAATAACACAAATCCTAACATAAAACTAGATTGAAAACTATACGCTTTCAGAAACAGTTTGTTATAATTTGACTAGCTTCTTCCCGCGGATATACACTTGGTACCTATTATACAAAGTATATAATACGTTATTGTAAGTCACAGACTAGATCTCTACCAAGTTCCATCTAAATCCGTTGAGCCGATGCAGAATGATTGAAACACAAAAAAAACATATTTGAAAAAAATTACATAGAAATTTTTGGCGCATCTAGCCTACAGTCTAAATGCCCGTTCATATGATTTCAACGCGATTTCAACGCGCGCTGATTGCTCTCGCGTAGCTTTTCATCAGACATTCACAAACATATTAAAGTACTAGATGGCGCCACAGCAAAACTAAGAACACTTTATCGTGTTTTGGAATTTACTATAAGATTCTGCGATTCGATAAAATTAAGTACCTAAAACTTATTATAGGGGCTGTGCATCTAGCCTAGAGTCTAAGTGTCCGTTCATACCTATGACACGATTTCAACGCGATTACAACGCGCGCGCAACGTGCGGTGATCGCGCTCGCGTAGCTTTTCATCAGCCATTGTTTCAACATTTTCGAACAATTTTTCGCATATACCGTGTCACGCTTTTAATGTCCTGCGTTTATCTTTAAAAAAGTCTAAATTATTATCCCACACCACATCACGTTCTTCTAACATTTGAATGAACTGTTCATTATTTACGGAATCCCTTGTGTCCATTAGTTTTTTCAATCTTGTTAAGTGTTTACATAGTAAATAAGTTTCAGGAATTTTAAGACCCACTTTTTCTTTAAGAGACTTTTCGTATTACTATTAAGTCAACAATTTCATATTATATTTTGGGGTACTTGTTAATTATTATGTGCTCTATTGCAATACCTTTGAGTGCTACTCATTAGGGAAGATGCTGGTTTCCTGTAAGGCAGTCTAAACTAACAAAGACACAAGAGCTAAAGTTTGACTATGCTATGTTATGAGAACACCTTGTGGTTTAGAAGTAGTGGCCCCGCTTTCTAATCCTAAGATCGTAGGTTCGAATCTAGTCATGCACTAATAGATTTTCTGATCGAAAAATGTAGATGATTTACCAGTACTCTCAAACGGTTTCAAACTGGCATGTCGAAGAACCTAAAAAGTTTTAAGACAATTGTGCCAAGTGCCGAAAGGAGTCTCTGTGGCTAACTTAAATGGTTTGAAATAACTAGTGACGCGATAAGAAGAAGACTAAGTTACTATAATATTTTTGGTATAAAACATTTTGTATTATGAAAAAAACTCAACAGATCCAGATCATTGTCTGCATAACATAGGTACTCGTATCAAGTCAAAGTCAAAAGATATTTTATTCAATACAATCACAAGGACCACTTACAAACATCTTACATACTAGGTGAATTTAGATGACAATTCGTCCTAACCCAAGCCCGAGAAGAACTGGCAAGAAACTCGTCCTGGTCCTAGCTTTTTTTTACATGATCCATCTTATAGTTACCTTAACTAATTACGAAAAAAGAATACAAGAGAGCTTATACACTTCAAACGTGTCAGTTAATTGTCTGAGGGCAGAGCAACATGAGGCCATGCATTCATTCATCGTAAATATTAGAATGATGACTATACTGCCTTATGTGACTGGGTCGGCGACTTTGTTTATCTTGTGATATCTCCACTTACCGTTATCCCGTGACGTCATGTCATAAGGTATAGTGTTATTGGGTAGCGGGAAGTACTCGGATCAATTTAGCTTATAACGCGCGCTTTTGAAGAGAACACTTTCATTTGCATATAATCCTCATTCACCACTCATTTGAATAATTGTTTAATTCCATTCGCTGGGATGCGTTTGGTTATTCTGGATTTATTGCAATCTCCGTTTTTACAGGGAACAATAGTATTTTGGTAATGGAAATACCTTGATAAAATTTAAAGAGCCGTCGTAAAAATGCTCTTTTAAATTCGTTGTTTTACTAAATATTTAAGTAGATACTTATAGGTATGTAAAGTACCAACCAGCTGATTTCCGTGAGCTGATATACTTTCTAACAGCTTTCAGTTTTTTTGACATGAACGTACTGAGTGAAAAATAAATGTGAATTAGTTGAACTATCTAAGAACCGTTCAATTTGTTATATTTTTATGATGCATTAGTAATTTTTTTTACTTTGTTAATTTCTCATGTTTTTTGTTTTATTGTATTATTATTAATTCGCTTTTATGTCACTTTTTATTTAATACCTACTACCTTTTTTGATCATTTTTGTTTAGTCCTTGTTTAACCTCATTACCTACTCTGTTTAATTATACTCAGGCGAGTATACCTACTTGTTGTTACATAATTTAGCCGTACGCGCAAGTGTTTACGTTTCAATTCAGTTCAAAACCTGTTAGATTTAAGTTTTTGTGATTGTAACGTGTTTTTGTATGTTAAATAAATAAATAATTTAGTATATAAAAAATATGTTAATAAAAATATTGGTTACCTAGTCATAATTGAATTGAATGTATCGTACGTATGTGTAATTGTTACTAATGCCGCAGTGGACGATTAATTCGAGGTAGTGTGATTTGTTTATAGGGTTCTGAAATCCAACATGGAATCCTTGTCTGTCTGTCTGTCCGCTCCTTATCAAAGCTCTAGTTCGCTGGTTAAATTGAGGTTGTTGAAGTGAAAACTTCTTTTAGCGCGGGACGCATATTTTTAGATGGGGTAAAAGCTCTGGATTTGCGACTCCGTTACCGAGACGAAGCCGGCTGCCGCGCTCGCCCCATTTGATTATAAACCTTAATTCACATGTTTACAGTCTGCTTTCGTATGGAGAAGTTTACTGAGTTAGGTTCTTTGATATAGACGCAGCCGGCTGCCGCGCTGGCCCCATTTGATTATAAACCTTAATTCACATGTTTACAGTCTACTTTTGTATGGAGAAGGTTACTGAGTTAGGTTCTTTGATATATTATCTACATTCTGAACATTAAATATTGCATATATATATTTATATATATATTATGTTTAGTATTTGATTGGCAGTCGCCATAATTACTGATTTGAAGTGATTCATTACTAAACTCTAACGCGCCAAATTAAGTTTTCACTTCTGACGGCACTCCCAGAGTGCAACCCGATTTTTTTTTTGTATTGTATTTTACTATCCAATTGTGTAAAATAGCACCCCATTACTACACCCATCTATTTATGATTTAATAATAGTTTCAAGTAGACTTCATCTAATAATAATGCATCAAGAGAACTTCACAAAACTCTAAACTTGAAACCAACCGACTGAAAGATGCAGTACTTAGTGAAACTAAGGCTTCGTCCTGACTAATCGGAGCGCTAGTATACGTTTTCGAATAATGAAAGCAGTTATTAAACAATGTTTTATAATTCTTATAATACTAGCAGATAATTTGTACCGCAGATTCATCTAAACTCTAATAATAAGGATATATTAATTTGCATGATAACACGTATTAGTATTATTGGTCCCTATAAAGTGATAAAACAACAATTTTGCAGATATGTTATTAGAGGGTACCTCCCCTATATATATATATATATATATATTATTAAAAATACTTTCCCACTGCTGGGTAAAGGTCTCCCCCAATCCATCCATCCATTTGTCCCTGTCCCCCGCCACTTCACACCAGCCTCGAGATCGAGATGGCATCGAGATCGTCACGCCAACGTTTCTTCGGCCGGTCCCGGCATCGTCGCCCATCTGCAGGCACTTATTATGCGACAACCTCTGCCCACCTGTCTTCACTCATACGGCTGACCTGCCTCGCCCTACTCCATTTTAATTTGGCGGTCTTGTCTCCCCTACATACAGGTTTGTTTTTTTATTTGGATAGCCCGTCGCGTGGCATATCGTTGGTCATATCTTTTAATGATATTCCGTGGTTTCTTTATTCATTTTTTAGTGTCCAGCGTACAAAGTAGCTGGTAAGTTTAAGAGAGAAGCTAATCTCCAGCTAAACTATTAATTTGTAAACTTTATAAAAAATTGGCATTCGTATCGTTATCAGAAACCTTTACTGTACATGGTCACATGCGCTTGGTAAATTTATTATTCAATACAATCATTTGGACAACTTGAAATCATCTTACACGCCCGCCACGCATCTTAACGATGTCATTCGTCGGGCACTTACCAGTCAACGTACCTGCTGTTCTTGAACCGAACGTTCTGATACCTGATGATGGTAAGAGGCGGGATGGTATGACTCTTATTCCTTGGGAGATGGGTATGATGATGGCCATTGGTTTGGGATGATACTTGCGTAGACACTCTGACCGCGTCCCATCTGTCGGGGACTTCCTTTAGAGCTGTTGCGACCAACGGCTGAATGTGCTGAGGACCTTATTGGGCGCAAATATGTCAGTCTAAGGCTTACATATTTAAGTCTTTTGGAGTCGAGACCCTGGGCACGTGGGGAACAAGATGCCACCACGTTTTAAAAATTGTTTCACGGCGTAGATACATTCCGTGACCCATGAGCAGGTTTCTATCTGGCTCAACGTATTAGCATTACCATTCAACGTGGCAATGCCACCAGTGTCTTGGGAACGCTGCCCTCTGGCAGTGATCTAGATCATTTGAGCTATCTATAGATCGATCTATATCTTTAGATTTTAAAAAGGGACCTTAGGTAGCTAAACTGTATTTCATATTATTGTATATATTGTTATTCTGTAATTATTTCTGTAAAAAAAGTATACAATTATTACATGCTAGGTGTATTTAAGTTCCTATTCCTCTACAACTGCACCTTATCAAGAAAGAGCTTTACCTGAAAACTTAGTTCAACTTCAAAGTTGAAAACTATCATGCATTAAACACGGCACTCTCAAGACTTTTTATAGCGCTTCAAAGATATCTTAAAAATATACAAAAAGCAGAAAAGTATGAAAGAAGGTACCGAAGTAACCCTCGTAATTTTTTTATGACAATCTGGGTGTTTCTATGTATAATATGTATGTATTTAAAAAAAAAGTATATATGTATATATCACTCATGTGGTACCCATAACACAAGCTCTGCTTACTTTGGGGCCAGATGATGCTTTGTGAAATGTCCGGTATTATTATTATTATTATTAATCATAAAATATATTTTAAAAGTAGGTGAGTCCAAGCCCTTTCTGGGTTGTAAAATTTTTGAGATATTATAGTAATCTAGGCTAAGATATATTATGAAGAATTGTATAGATTAATTACAAGAAATTGATAATGATAGAGACGATTTGTGATTCTGGCATTCTGGCTGGCGTCTATTTTGATCAGCGATATAGGATTGCGATAATTTTCCATCTCAATTTTCAATGAAATATCTAGTGAGTTAATATAGAAATATATTAATATAAATAGGTTAGCTTAATATAACATGTAGGTATTTTATTTAATTTATTTCTATTTTTATAGTTATTTTGTAGAATTATAAAAAAATCTACTATTTAGACACCTAAGTAGTAATACTTGTACTATCTCATTATCATCATCAGCATCATTATCAGCCCTTAGAAGTCCACTGCTGAACATAAGCCTCCCCAATTGATTTCCAGGAAGAACGATTTTGAGCCCTCTCCATCCACCGACTTCCCGCGATCTTTACAATATAGTCAGTATATCGGATGGGGGGATCGTTCTGCCTAATTATGCGGTAACAGTTTTAAATTTAATATTTATTACAAGTCGTAATTACCACACGATGTTATAACATGTTACTTCAATCTACAATTTAAACACCTTAGAATAGAATAGAATAGAATAAATATTTATTTAGTACATATACACACACGGAAATTTATAATACAATAGAAACAAGCAGTTAGGAAAGTATATAAAACAATGAGGTAAGTAAAAAATAAAAAAACAAAAAACCTAAGAAAAAACAAAGAAAACACAGATTACTTTTCAATAAAATAATAAAGTACAATTGTACACCAATAGTAGGTATACTAACTGTGGTTTGAAAACATTAAGTCCTTTCCCTGTGTGTGGTATGTCCAAACAGGTCCAATCTCAGCGTTGATGCTACTTTCCAAGAATGTAGCGCTAATTTTAAGACTAGACCTTGACCGGAATGACTTAACGGGCAGAAACATACACGTAAATAATTAACATAGGTATAAAATTAAAAATAAATAATATTAGGTAAAAAATATGTATGATAAAAATTAAATTTGTGTTCATCGCGATTGGTTTAGAGGTATGTAATAAAATAATTATTATTTAACTAATCCCTATTATTTCTTACTAGCACACAGAGCACTGAGCACTTAGAGCGTGTCTATGAGTCCACTAGTGTGACAAGAAGACGAAGGGACTCAAGGAAACGTGTTTAGTAGCAAACAAGACAAAGCAAAGTGAAATTGGGCATAAGCATCTACCACATACAATATTAAGGTTCCAAGACCTACTATACATATGTAGGTATTCAGAGACCCTTTCTGTTAAGTGACTCGTCATTTTAATTAAGCCGCCGCCGGTAATTCTTACTTTATTAGACCTACTCAACCTTTTAAATGCGAAGAAGCTTTATTAGATAAATTTTGTGGCGAGTAAAGTAGTAAATATTTTAGGGTTTAAGCCAGCCTTCAAATATATCTTAGATTACCTAAACTAATTTTAAAAACCGTTGTAATTAAAAAAGATGGCACGTAACGCACGTAAATTCCAAAAAGGCCTGTAGGTATCAAATGTGAGGTATGAATGAACATTGTGTATTTATGGCACCTCTTATTGACAACTCTTTACCATAAAATTTGCTAGAAATTATCTATAACAAGTTATACACATAATTGGAGAAATGGCCGCTGTTTCTATTCCATATTTATTTATTTATATTTGACTTCCTGGCAACACGAAGCAACACGTGGAGTTCGTGTTGCTATTACAAATAAACCTCAAATTTAATCATAAATAATTATAAAAATGTGAAACTGATATTGTTAATATTTTTAAGCGAAAATATAAATGAAATGAAAGTATCTATGAAAAGGCTTGTAGCGTATCTTTATGTTTACGTTGAGCAACATTTAATAATAAATATAATAATAATAATGCCGGACATTTCACACAGCATCATCTAGCCCCAAAGTAAGAGCTTTTGTTATGGGAACCATATGACTGATACACCACTTATATACTTTTTTGTAAATACATACTTATAATACATATAAAAACATCCACACCGAGTAAATACTTTTCCCGAGATCATACAAATGTTTGTCCCGAGACGAGTATCGAATCCGCAGCCATATGAATTCAGTCACGTTACAGATGGGTGACCAAGCAACGGATGACCAGTAATTATCGCTGAATGAACTGAAAAATAAAACATATCATTGTAAAAGTTCGAAAACAAATGAATTAGCACAAAAAGTAAACTAGGTATACCTACTTTATTCTCAAATTGTACCAACCAATCCCAAAGGCTTACCTTTTGTATACATATTGCATTATGATCCACAACAGACCGTGCCTCGCCTGTGTACCTCTGATAACACAGTCACAGGCAGAAGTCATTAACGGCATCCCGGGAGATCCCGGCATTACGACTGCAGGCAACTGCACTCTTTTAATTATAATGTTCCTTTGATTTCCTTTTCAATTCCCGTAATTTATATTTCGGATTACAAATTTAAAATAAAAAAATGCTTAAACTTAAACTGGCCATTGCATGCTTTCCTAAAAACAAGCGCTGAGCGTGAATTGCGCGTTCTCTGCTATCAACGCTATTATACTTCGTTTCTTTGTTTAATTTTGTATGTTTTTAAGATATCTGTAACGTAGTGGGCGAAGGATCGCCAGAGACCGTCCGCGGGTCAATCTTTTATATCATCATCATCATTTAGCCCGATTGCACCCACAGCTGAGTATAGGCCTCCTCTTTATTATGCCACTCTTTCCGATCCCTAGCAAGTCTCATCCAGTGGTTCCCGACAACGCTGACCCCTCCTATGACATCCACTGACATCCTCCCATCGCCCTCCCTATGATCGAATGATATACATTCGACCATCGGGAGGGCGGTCTGACTCTTGCCCGTTGAGCATCTCTTGGCCACCACTCCGTTACCTTTGTCCATCTCCCGTTATCCATTCTCGCCTAGTGTCCCGCCCATTTCCGCTTCATCATTTATATGATCTGCAAATATTTGTTTAAAATCTGGGTGTTTTTCCATGTATTAAAAAAGTAATATATCAGTTCACCTTGTGTTAAGGCTACATTTCCAGAAGCTGTTTAGTATCCGCCTGTCGCTAGTACAATCGAAAATGAATAAATAAATATTAGTGACCAATGAACACAACTCCAATCTTAGCTACAAACTGAGCATACCTCGTACTATGATGACAAAGTGACTGATATAATTTATTTATATATTAAAAAAACAAATCAATGATACTTTAACACACCCAGACAGAACAAACACCTATGTTCATCACACAAATGTTTATTACTACCAACTGAGCTGACAAGCCAGTCGTAAAATACGCCTATAGCGAAAACATGAGCGTATTAATAGTTTCATTGACAGTAGAGTAGTCACAGGTTACGCATTAAGGGTAAAAATTTTTTTTACAGAATTTATTAAAAGTGTGATTATTTTTAATCGTCTTGCGAATTAAACATTGCGCTCTTATTTAATAAATTTTTCTCGAGTTATTTCCGTCTTTATTCGTAATTTTGTTTTTTGAAGTGAAAACTTCTTTTAGCGCGGTACGCATATTTTTAGATGAGGTAAAACCTCTGGACTCGCGACACCGTTACCGAGACGCAGAGCTGCCGCACTCGCCCCATTTGATTATAAACCTTCATTCATGTGTTTACTTTTGTATGGAGAAGTTTACTGAGTTAGGTTCTTTGATATATTATCTACATTCTGAACAAAAACATAAAAGAATATTAAATGTATCTAAAAATTTCTAATAACTAATAAAATACAATTCATTAATAAAATGCAATTCATAACCCAATAAACCAATAACCCTAGTACCCATATAAAAAATTTCTAACGCGCCAAAATAAGTTTTCACTTCTGTCGGCACTCACGGAGTGCAACTCGTAATATTTTATTTTTTTATTTATATAGAGCTAGAGTTATTGACTCGGGTGTAAATAATTTGAATAAAGCTGCTAAAGCTTTGTGTTTCTTTTGCTCAGTTATTTTATATGAAAGGCACTTTTTTATATGAAATAACAAATGACGAAAGACAAGTTACGACTTTGTGACATACCATAAATAATATAAACACTTGACACTGGCAAAATTTACATTATTCTGACACATGCCACTAACGAAGAAGAATTAAAACTGTTGGAAAATTTATACATAATCTAGATCTGAGTTTGAGTGTTCTAAAATAGGGGTCGTAACGTAAACATTGAAATGTAATGTTTGCTTACACATACATATATAATTTGCCTTTATTTATTTCAATTTATTACTAAAATAAACCTATAAACAAATAAATTCAAATAACTAACCACCTTTTATTACAATGTATTTTATTACCACCTATTACTATAACATATTTTATAAATTAGGAAACTGGATAGATTATGAACAAATTGACATAAAAAATCCAGCTGGTCCCAAGCGTCAAGAAATGTATGCGTGCCCAGAACACTAGCAGCATTGTAACGTTGTATGGTTATGCTAATTCGCAGACCGAACTAGAAGCCAGCATTACATTTTACACATGTCCAGTCTCTTCGCTAGGTCATTGTATATTTTGTGATCCCCATAGACCTAAAACTCAACCAAACAGCTCAAATATATAACTCTGATTGAGATATACATATGTGCACCGTTTTGAGGGTCTCCGCTGAGGTTGCTGCGGAACCTCAGCGGAGTGCGCATGGCTGGTAAGATGCGACGATGCAAGGGTATACAGGTAGCATCCTATACCAATGACCATCATCTTCCAGGGGATGAGTGTCATGCCATCGGGTCTTTAGGCATCCAAACCCTTTGGTTCGAGAACAGGTGTGACACTGACGCTGATAAATGATATCATTCATTAAGTTATGACGTGGCACACTTAAGTGAACATTCGTAAGGTTAAAGTGAAAAGTGTTGCTATGAAAAGGTGAATCTAAATTTTTTTAAGGCAACGCATGCAGTTAAACTCGTGATTTCCATTCCGACACAGCGAGACGGCGCTCTGTTTAGAAAACTAGACGTGTTTAAAATATCCCTCCGTTACAACTCGCAGAGCAGCTCGCCCCAGTCTCTGTGATGACTTTAGACAAGTCATTATTGGGGCAATATACATTCTTGTGTATAATATATTGTACATCAAATCGATTGTGCTGAAGTGAAACGATATTAATGACGAAATCGAAACAATTTTCATTATGCGTATGCCAAGCCCTCCCATTCTAATGGGGAAAGAGGCCTGGCGCCGAGTGAAATCATCCATAACTGAAATCCAAACTGAAAAAAAACAGAAATGAGTGTGTCGCGCATGATGTCATCTAACTGCTGTATAATATTAGGGTACTTCCAGAGCTGGGAACACAGAAGCTAATATGTAAATTTTGGAACGAACGTAAAGCCACGTGTGTGTTTATCCCTACTAATATTTTGAATGCGAATGTAACTCTGACTTTCTGTTACGTTTTCACTCCTAAACCGCAGAACTGATTTCGATGAATTTTGGTATAGAGATAGATGGAACTTTGGCGAAGGACGTAGGTTACTATAATATGTAGGTACCACGCGTGTGAAGCCGCGGGCTAGTTTAATAATAAGCAATAAACGGTCAAATAGTGCATGAACATGTAGAAATTTGTAATAAAACTGTGCATCGACTCGTCTAAATTCGGTGAACTAAGAAGACGAAGTGGTGAAGACACAACTGAAGCGTGATTGGTTATTTATATATTTACGTATCAAACTGATAGCATTTAGCAGTGATTGTGAACTTTAGTCTATCAGGTAGAATATCGATTGGCCATAACTTCTAATTGACACTATCATTGATTGACAGCCTTTTAGGTAGAAAACATTTACCTTCATTGATACAGCCTATATTATTTCAATTAACAAAGCCTACAAGAACCTACTAAAATGCGAAAACTTGGATGATACCCACATAAAAATTTTACTTTGAACATTTTAAAGACGGGTAAGCTTGATAAATTTCACAAGAATTTACATTTCAATTTATAATTTAAATTTTCATACGATTCGTCTTTAGCGCAGCTTAGCTTTTCACTCTCGCCGAGGCCTGAAATAGGCGACATTTCAAGTCGATGCAATGCCTCAGTATTGAAGTCACGTACTCTACGCCTTACTGCTCTCGTAATAGAGTTCAGTATGCGACACATGTCTGGTGGATGTCCAATGTTCGGTATTTGCCGGACGTAGTGCGGTTTGGTATTGCAGCTGCGACGACATTGTATAGTTACATTGTGTCTGGTTCATGAATTTGAATATCTAGCTCCAAAAACGGCTGTTGAGTCTAACAAAAAGTTATGAAACCAAATCTGAAATTCTTTTATAAATAACTTGCTTCTGGGGAACTTCCTCGCGCAGTACCCATATATGAAAGAGACTATTATGTTTAAGAATTCTATATTTCCAGAAAGTAATCTGTAGTTATATATCGTTTGATTCAAATTGGTTTAGTGTTACATGAGCTAAAAACACACATATGGGTAAGTCCAAAACCCACAAAATTTATTACATACTAGCTTCTGCCCCAGGCTTCACGTGTTGTATCCACAATAAAAGTAGCCTCCAGTGCTCAGACTACACCTATACGAAGTTTTATCCAAATCGATTCTTTTGTTACGCATTGAAAATATTAGATAGATAGATAGATAGAAAACACTTTATTGACTACCACACAGAATATTACAGTAACAAAAAAACTAAACTTATCTAAGGCAATACAATGGGCGGCCTTATCGCTAATAGCGATCTCTACCAGGCAACCGTTGGATGGACTGGACTATAAATAGACAGAGAAGGGGCATGTAGGTGTGGTGCATTTATATTAGTAAGATAAATAACAATAAATAAATAATGCGGGACATTTCACACAGCATCATAAGACCCCAAAGTAAGCAGAGCTTGTGTTAGTGGTACCACATGACTGATATACCACTAAAATACTTTTTTTTGTAAATATACGCATTTTATACATCGAAACAGAAGAAGAAGGATACTAAGTATAGTAAAGTCCGTAGTTCATTCGCGACTGGAAAAATGGCTTGTAATGCAATATGGGATTATACAGATAATACAAACAAAAACATAGATAGTAACAACGAACACTATAAACACATCCAGACTCAAGCATATTATTGAGCGATAGCAGAATATAGGTAGCACGTGATTGTTTACCATGTAAACAAGTGCAGTTAAGTGGAAATTTGTGTTATGTTTACGTTTGAGCGTTATATTTAAGGCAATGTCCCACTGTGGCGTACATTTACTTAGCTTCTTAGCTACTAAATTAGCAGGTGTAGGAGATATATTTTTTTTGGATGCTCCTGGTGGAACAGGCAAGATTTTTCTATTAAATTTACTGTTGGCCAAAGTGAGAAGCAATCGTGATATCGCCTTAGCGGTCGCATCGTCCGGCTGCACACTCCGCGTTTAAACTTCCTCTCGATTTGATACAAACTGAAACTCCACTCTGCAATATACCCAAACAATGTAATATGATTTCCCTGGAACCGAATAATAATATAACTCTCCCTACAGATTTAGGTACAATTGTTTCCACTGTAGAAGAGCTTATTGCCAAAATTTACCCAAATATTAATAAAATTCACGATAAACATGCAGAATGGTTATGCGAGCGTGCCATCCTAACTCCAAAAAACGAACAAGCCTCAATCATAAATGAAATACTCTTGAGATCATGCGAAGGGTTTGAATATCAATATAAATCCGTCGATTCAGTGATAAACAACGATGATGCAATTCATTACTCGGTCGAGTTCCTGAATACGCTGAAGCCTCCCGGTCTCCCAACTCACATATTAAAATTGAGAGTTGGCACGCCAATTATGTTGCTGCGCAATGTAAATCCACCAAAATTATGCAATGGCACCAGATTGCAAGTGAAAACGTTGCATCGCAATGTAATCGAGGCATCTATATCGAGGTTGTTCTCGAGGGGAGAGTCTGTATTTATTCCTAGGATTCCCCTAACACCATCAAATTACCCTTTCGAATTCAAGAGAGTGCAGTTTCCTATCATAGTCTGCTTCGCCATAACTATAAACAAAGCTCAAGGTCAAACTCTTAAGGTAGTGGGTGTAGACTTGAGAGAAAGCTGCTTCTCTCACGGCCAGTTGTATGTGGCATGCTCCAGAGTAAGCGCACAAAGTAGCCTGGTGATTCTAGCATCCGAAATAAGAACAAAAAATATTGTTTACAAAGATATACTGCGTTAGGTGTAGTTTTTCGATTTCTTTGTAAAAATATGATATTCCCCTGTCTCACTTTCACCAGATCATAGGCCGAGCTTCGTGTTCATAAAATATAACAAAATTTTATTTTATTTTGATGTTTAATTAATCATTAAATCCCTACACTTCAATAATTATTGTTATATTAATAATATTATATAAGTGAAAGTAAATCTGTGTCTGTCTGTCTGTCTGTCTGTTTGTTACGTTTCTACGCCTAAGCCACTGAACCGATTTTGTTGAATTCTATTATAGAGATAGGTGGGACCTTGGAGAAGGACATAAGCTTACTTTTTATGTAGGTACCACGAGTGCGAAGCCGCGAGCAGCAGCAAGTGACTAACAAAATATTATAAACTTTTAAATATACACGTTACTTATAACACCTATGTTACAAGTCTTTAAAGTTTTAAACGTATGTTTATCACAAAATATTACAAATTTTAGGCCTTAACTGTAAAACTTAGCAAAGACTTTTCATCTCTTTCCCCTTTCTACTTAGTAGTAGGCGTTTATGCATTGTCTATCCTTGTCATTTTAATGTCAATAAATAAAGATGGCAACAGATTTATACAACAAATTTGCTAGTGTGTAAGATAGAACCTTTGTCCTAACTGTATAGGAGTTACCTATCTGTTTAATAATTTTGGAGCCCCTACGACACGTTTATATTTGACCTCAACTGGCCCAGAAGTGGTACAATCTATACTGTATATCGAGTGTGAACGAGACTTTATTTTGTTGTGTAAATGACGATAGGTAGTAAAGCATGAGCTTGCGTGCTCGTATAATATTTTATTATAATAAAAGCGTGCTTTATCTGCTTGTTCTCGACAGCATTTTAACACTGTTTGACGCATTGACGCAAGGTGTAAAAATTTTCATATTATGTCTAAACACAAAACCTTATTTATCTATGTCTCTCTTATCTGATTGTGACTGTTGTTAGAAAGAGACAATCATGTCTTTAGAATGTTTTCTTTCATCTATTCAATTATTAACATATTTTACGACCAAGTGACCGAGATATGCCTTTATATTATACGCTTTATATTAGCTTCACTTGTATGTATGTTTGTAACCGACTCCTTAGGACGCGATTTTGACCCACTTTAAACGGCCAGATTTCATTAAGATTTTGCACACCTGTCAAAGACCGATGACAATGCAATAATTAGAAAAAAAATAAAAAACAATTATCCTAAAACTAAAAAGTAGAAAATAAACAATAGTTTAGAAAAACTAAAAAACACGCTTTACATAGAAAACCAAACTAAAAAATAGAAAATAAATTTTAATAAATGTAGGTAAGAAAAAAATGTTTTATTTAAAAAAGAGCGTGCGGTGCTTTTTAAGATATTATCGAAATAATAATCCTTCTTCTCATATGAAATATTTATAACTATTGACACCATGCACCCCACGCTTTTTTTTTAAATAAAACATTTTTTTCTTACTTACATTTATTAAAATTTATTTTCTATTTTTTAGTTTGGTTTTCTAAATAAAGCGTGTTTTTTAGTTTTTTTTAAACTATTATTTATTTTACAGATATCTCCAGTTTTTGATATGAAGTTCCTTATCGCACGGTACCAACTTGGCGGATGCGGGCTAGGCGAAAAAAAGTGTAAGATTTTTCCGTCACGAACTTCCATCACAACCCTTTCTTCAGTGTAGATGGTATCCATAAAGTGACACCAATGAATGAATTAGATGAACGAATGAATTAGATGAATTGAATGATGTACAATTAAATGTTTATTTTCACAACTCGAAAAAATATATTTATTACGAAATTTCTTACCATTCTTTCAATTCATTAGTTATTTCTCCGTTTAATTTATTGCTCTCACACGCTAGTTATTAATTCATTTGTATTTTTTATCAATAATATTACACGTATATCAATAACTAGCTGGAACCCCCGCAACTTCACCCGCGCGTCTGTAGGACAAACAATCGAGTTTATTTTATATTATTACTCCTATCATGTTTCAAGCAAATCACAACACGAGTAAAAAAATCATACATTTGTTTTTACCCCTTTTTTTTTTGAGGGTTATTTTGAAAAATCCTGAAACACGTTTCATTTTATTTGCATTTTAAGTATCCAAACCAAGTTTTTAAGAAATCACACCAACCGTTAAATAGTTCCCATACAAACTTTGGCACCCCATTTTACCCCTTTGTAAGGGTTATTTTGATAATTCCTGAAACACGTGTCAATTTATTTTGCATTTTAATTATTCAAATCAAGGTTTAAGCAAATCGCGCCTCGCGCTAAAAAGTTTCATACATTAGTTTTCACCCCTTTTCACACATTTCAAAAAATCCCGTCTTAGAGGGTGGTTTTGCTATAACAGGAAGCTACCTTCCAAATTTCAGCATTCTAGCTTCAGCGGTTTCGGCTCGGCGATGATGAATCAGTCAGGCAGGTTAAGCTTTTTTATAGGTATAAATATAATAATATACAACGAAGTTCCTTCGTTCGAACCGAGTGTTCCACGACACATTTTTTTTCTTGTGCTATTGATTGACCAAATGTTAAATTAATGTAACTAGTATGAGTATCTTTTTAACCGGGTCACAACCAAGTGTAAATCAACATTATTTCGACTTGTCTTATATCAATTACCGTTAAAAGGGTGGCCTACATACGACCTATTATACAAATAGCCTCTGGCCGGGCACTAACTAGGTACTATGTAGAAAATTAGCGCCGGAGTGCCCCGAGGGACTCGGAATGCTACGGTTACATTGCTGCTTTAATTAGTGTCTCACTTGTATTGCGTGGAATATGAAGCGATGTATGTAAAATGAAGCAGTGTTTAAATAAAATAGAAAATTTACGTAGAAAGATTTCTGGCGACTAAGTGTAAATTAACTTAGAAACAGTTATGGTGCACTTAAGAAACGTGTATATACCTAGTTACATAAATAAACCTTAATTGACCGAGCGAAGCGAGTGTCTCCGTTTTAGGCGAAAATGCTTTCGCATGTCCGCCGTCTGTCCGGATGTTCTCAACAGGTCGTACTTCTCAACCGATTCTCGTGAAGTTTTGTGAGCAGGTTGTACAACTATATATAATTTTTTTGTCGATGCAGATTTGAAATTTTTCGGAATGATAATGGCGGTTTATGAGGGTTGAAAACGTACAAAGTTATATTTTATTCATTTTGAAAAATGTTCGCGAGGTCTACAGCTCACCTAGCCACTAGTAATAAAATTGTACATTTCAGTGCCACGAATAAATCATATCCGATGTTCTTATAAAAATAATACTGAACATGTAAAATACGCAATCTTGCTCTCATTATTTTACATATGTCGAAAGAATACTAAATTTTTAAGTATGTTTGTAAAACAAGGTATTTTTTATTATAAATACTTACGGGTATTTATCGCGTTTATTTACCTATTTTTCCCGACGTTTCGACAGGTTTACACTCTGTCGTGGTCACGGGATGACTCAGGTATTTTTTAATTTTAAATATTATGTAATGTTATGGCTAATAAAATATATTTAATTACAGCGCTCTACGAGTCTCTTGAGGTTAACACGGAAGTGAAATATGATATTTTATGAAGTTAGCCGTTTGACCTAGATGGATATCTGTACGTACACCTACAGGTGTACAAAATGGATTACTTATTTATCTGGTCCCGATGATATAAGCAGCTTCGTTTTTTTTACCTATTTTATAAAACGCCATTTACCTTGATCATGGGCTTGGGTTTACAACGCGTTTAGTTTTGATACGGTACTGTTTATTTAGGAACTTGTGAAACTCCTCAAGAATTATATTTTTTTGAAATGAAAACTCCTTTTTTTTTCGCAGTACGCATATTTTTAGATGAGGTAAAACCTTTGGATTCGCGACACCGCTACCGAGACGCAGCCGGCTGCTGCGCTCACCCCATTTGATTATAAACCTTAATTCACATGTTTACAGTCTACTTTTGTATGGAGAAGTTTACTGAGTTAGGTTCTTTGATATAGACGCAGCCGGCTGCTGCGCTCGCCCCATTCGATTATAAACCTTAATTCACATGTTTACAGTCTACTTTTGTATGGAGAAGTTTACTGAGTTAGATTCTTTGATATATTATCTACATTCTGTACAAAAAATATTGCATCATCTGTATTTGTTCAGTATTTACTTGACAGTTGCCATAATTACTGATTTTGAAGTAATTCATTACTAAACTCTAACGCGCCAAAATAAGTTTTCACTGCTTTCGGCACTCGTGGAGTACAACCCGTATTTTTTTTATGCCTGTCATTTCACACAGAATCATCTGGCCACAAAAGTAAGCAGAGCTTGTGTTATGGGTACCAAATGATTGATATACTACTTAAATACTTCTTTTTTTTTTGTAAATACATTAATATTATACACAGAAACATCCAGACCCGAGACAAATACTTGCAGATCATAAAAACATTTGCCTCGCGGCGGAAATCGAATCCGCAACTCTCTGCGTCTCAGCCCCGCCCTCGCTCACTGCGCCACAGGTCGTCATATTGACGCAGCGAGGGAATCTCTCACTTGGCGTCTACATACTATGATGCAGAGCATTCCCGTTTAGGCTATACTATGTATATATTCATCAATCATAAAAATGCGCTATACTAATACCCTCAAACTGTGAAGAAAACAGTGAGTAAACCGGCAAGACGGAGAACCGGAGAAATACATTGAACTATTTCTCCGCCCACATGTGCACAGTGCACGAAAGGTGGCATTGAGACGCACTTTAATTCTTTGAACACACTCGTTCGAAATACAAGACTAAATGAATTGTACTCGTAGAGCAATTTATTTAATACATTTTTATATATGAATGTGTTTTCGCTCCATATTTGTCATGTTGGCTACCTAACACCTCTTAAGCTTTAATAATCTTTATTTATAAATTAAATAGTGAGATACCACTTCTAAAAATGGTGTTCCAAAATTAGATCTCCTCATAGCTCCGTTTTCCTCAGTTTTCCCAAACATTATTGGTCCTTTGATAATATTCACAATTTAATTAAAATAATTGCCTCCAGTGGATTCAGTTGAAACTGGTGAAAGGAAGAAGGAAAGTGAAGACAGGCTGTTATATAATTGACATTAAATATAATTATGAGGATAACAATTTTCTGCTTTTAAATGAGAAAATTTCCAATTAAATTTATATGTTTTCTTAACTCGTTGATCTTTTTCGTTAAATTATTTTGTTTCTTAAACTCTTTGTCGTTATAAATAGCTGCCACCCGCGGCTTCGCACACTTGGAACCTTCATAAAAAGTAGATTATGTTCCCTTCCCTCTTCCGTTGCGCTTGTTTTAAATCAATTGAACTTATTAATGCTCTGATTTGTTATTTTGCTTAATTAATTAATTTATTTAGCATATCTATCTATATATATAAAAGAATGTCGTGTTAGTTACACCAATTATAACTCGAGGACCGCTAGACCGATTTAGATTAAACTTAAAATGAATATAGTTAGTAACTTGGATTAGGATATAGGCTATTATTTAACCCGGAAAAACAACGGGAACGGGAACGGAGCGAATGAAGCCGCGGGTGGCCGCTAGCGCCATCTATCAATATTTATTCGTAACTATATTTATCTCTGTTATTATTATATTAATTTGAATAGCTATCATTTTATTATTAGTGATATTAGTACTTTAATATTTTTTTGTAAAATTGTAACCGCCCAACTAAGTGGGCACGTGTCAGCTAGTCATTGTCGTTTTGTTCTTTTCCTCTGTTCCTGGATACATCACAATACAGGCTCAGTCTGAAAACCAACGTTGCCCTACGCCACACGGCGTCAGGGCACGCTTTTTTTTATTTAAAAAAAAGCGTGGTGTGCTTTTTAAGATATTATCGAAATGATAATCCTTCTTCTCATATCTGTTAATGAAATATTTATAACTATTGACACCATGCAACCCACGCTTTTTTTTAAATAATTTTTTTTTTCTTACTTACAGTTATTAAAATTTATTTTCTATTGTTAAGTTTGGTTTTCTATATAAAGCGTGTTTTATTAGTTTTTTAAACTATTATTTATTTTCTACTTTTTAGTTTTAGGATAATCGTTTTTTTCGAATTATTGCATTGTCATCGGTCTTTGACAGGTGTGCAAAATTTGAATGAAATCTGGCCGTATAAAGTGGGTCAAAATCGCGTCCTAAGGAGTCGGTTACAAACATACATACAAGTGAAGCTAATATAAAGCGTATAATAACATATAATAATAATAATGATTTGAGTGATGAAACATTCCACACAGCATCATCTGGCCCCAAAGTAAGCAGAGCTTGTGTTATGGGTACCACATGACTACTACTTACTACATACTACATACATACTTTTTTTTGTTGTAAATACATACATATTATACATAGAAACACCCAGACCCGAGACAAATACTTGCAGATCATACAAACATTTGTCCATTTATTATTATTAATAATAACAATAAGCTGAGACTGGTCCTTTCTGACTCACCACCGCACAGACCTCCTTGCTACTTTTTGTGTTAGTTGTCATTCGTTTCTTTTTTTGTTTTTGTAATATATTCTACTTTTAGTATTAGTAGTTAAGTTTATTATTGAATTGAAACTTCTTATGCGACTTCCAACGAGGTTGCGTTAAACGTTCCTGTTTTCATTTCCACATTACGAAGTTTCACTTCTTCCGCGCGGAGAGACTACACGCACTATTTTTTTTGTTTTTGTAACTTATTGTGTTTCTGCGTAATTTTGTGTTAAATAAAAATTTTATCTATCCATAAAGTCTATTACTATAGTTGCACTATCACCGTTATGTTATGTACTGTGTACCCTACTATAAAAGACAATATATATTATAAATCCAATATTTTAGCAGTTTAATCGTGAAAAGATAACAACAAATAGACATATAAACATACAAAGATACTTTAAAATTTATGGATATTATTAATCAATAAATAACCCAAGACATGTCACACAGCATCATCTGGCCCCAAAGTAAGCAGAGCTTGTGTTATGGGTATACAGATATACTACTTATATACTTTTTTTTTTGTAAATACATACATATTATACATAGAAACACCCAGACCCGAGACAAATACTTGCAGATAATACTAACATTTGTCCCGCGGTGGGAATCGAATCCTCAACCTCCTGCGTCTCAGCTGGACCTTAGCCCACTACGCTACAGAGGTATGGATATTGTTAGGGAGTAACAGAAAATACTCATCGAATTTCTGTATTGTTGATGATCCAACCAATTCGCCAGCAAGCGTTTGACAAACAGCTCAATATGACTACAATTACGCTTCAATTGAAACATCAGGTTCAATTTGGCATATATGATGCATATATGATGGTACTAATACCATCATATATGCATATCTATTATGTCTGTGACGGGCCAATCCGCTGTCAGGCTGCCCGCTCAGTTGGTAGTAGCACTGCCTTCTGCGATGTAGGTTGAGGGTTCGTTTCTCTCCCAGGATAAACATTTGTGTTATGAACATGGGTGTTTGTTCTGTGTTTGGGTGTTATAAAGTATAATAAGTACGTATTTTAAAATATTAAGTATTTATCAGTCATCTGGACATGATTATACAAGGCTATGCTTAGATTGAGGCTTGATGGTGTTGTGTGCATTGTCCACCAATATTTATTTATTTAACTTTTTAATTATGCGCCTTTGTAAAGTTGTTAGTGCTCTAAGTAAGGATTTGAGATGTCTACATATAGTATTGAGCTTTAATTTCAATAGGTTTTGTTGTTTTTTTCTGAACAAGTTCAACATTATTATTATTCACTATGAAATATAAATCGGTTATAGATAAAAATCGCGCCTGAGAGGTTACCGAGCCTATTTTTGCAGCATCGTGGTTCTTTTATCATCGGCTTACTATATATAATAAAAAAAAAATACGGGTTGCACTCCGGGAGTGCCGACAGAAGTGAAAACTTATTTTGGCGCGTTAGACATTTTTTAGATGGGTACTAGGGCTATTGGGTTATTGGGTTATGAATTGCATTTTATTTATGAATTGTATTTTATTATTTATTAGAAACTTTAAAATACATTTAATATTCTTTTATGCTTTTGTTCAGAATGTAGATAATATATCAAAGAACCTAACTCAGTAAACTTCTCCATACAAAAGTAGACTGCAAACATAACATGTGAATTAAGGTTTATAATCAAATGGGGCGAGCGCGGCAGCCCTGCGTCTCGTAACGGTGTCGCGAGTCCAGAGGTTTTACCTCTTTTAAAAATATGCGTACATCGCTAAAAGAAGTTTTCACTTCAAAAAAAAGCCGGGCATTTAACACAGCGTCATCCAGCCCCAAAGTAAGCAGAGCTTGTGTTATGGGTACTACAAGACTGATTACTTCTTATATACTTACTGTTTTTTTGTAATATACATAATTATATATACAACACGCAGACCCGTAAAAAATACTTGCAGATCATACAAATATTTGTCCCGCGGCGGGAATCGATACCACAACCTTCTGCGTCTCAGGCGGACCTTGGCCCACTGCGCCACAGAGGTCGTCGATTTTAGAGGTAAGATTTATTTAACTCTGTATCTGTGATGTTAAAATAAGGAGTGAATAAACTCAACGATTTTTCAATTGAAATTGAAAAATCGTTTTTTTTACAGGTTTAATGGATATAGATCTCAGTACTTAATATTAACTTCAACTTGATACTTCCAGGCGTTTCTGGGAAAAAGGCTCTTGATATATAGACAGACTGAGAGACAACAAAGTTTTCCGATAAGGGTTCCTATTTTTCTATTCTTTCCTTTTTTTTTAGCCTATTAATTTACCTTTTAAAAACTAAAAAGACAACCAATTTCATATTAATAAAAAGTGTCATCAATGTATATATTTTTGTTAATTTCTTAAAAACCGCTCGATCGATTTCGATAAAGTTTAAATGGGACCACCTGGAAAGTATACCCCTTGAAAAAAAATATTTTACATCGGTTCAATCGTCTTTGATTAATCAGTTGATTTGATTGAACATACATAAAAAACTGACGAATTCAAACCTCCTCCTTTTTTTGAAGTGGGTTAAAAAGGCGTTAAAAACATCACGCAAAAACAGGTATTTTGCATGGTATTTAGAACCTTTTTTACTAGGAATGTAATAATAGGCTTTTCATTTCTCGCAACAAAACTGCAAGTCAGTTCTGGACTTAATGATAGACCCTTAAGGGTGGATTGCCCATTAACCCTTGCTCATAAAAAGACTACGAGATTTCCGTTCAATCGACGCAATTTTTTTGCGCCTTTGTTTATTTCTGCTTCGAATAAAAATATATGAACTGAAACGGTCCGGGATTCGGGTAAATCAAAGCTGAATGTATAATATCCCAAAAAAGAGATCTAAATGATGTATTGTAACTAAAATTCGCCTGTAAAAGATTTTTGCGTTTCCCAGCTAGCTATAAAGCAGTTTATTGGCCTCATTACTCATGCAATTAATAATGGTTGATTTCGATAGTTAAGTATGTTTGCGTCATTCGGTAGGTATCAAACAAGCAATGTTTAATTTAGTGATAAGGTACGCTAACGCGGGCTTTTTGTGAGTAATAAAATAAGCTACGTGCAATTATTTTCAAATATATATGAGAAATATATGAGAAGTATATCTGTCATATGGTATCCATAACACAAGCACTTATTTTGGGGCTAGATGATGTTGTGTGAAATGTTCGGCATTATCAATATCTATATATAAATAGGTAAGTGAAGAAAAAACTTTGAACTTACAGCTTTTTACGAAATTGCGCGGACAGAGGAGTATGAAATTTCGCACACTTACGAGTATCACTACATAGTATAAAACAAAGTCGCTTCCCGCTGTCTGTCTGTCCCTATGTATACTTTTATATTTTTAAAATACGCAACGGATTTTGATGCGGGTTTTTTAATAGATAGAGTGATTCAAGTGGAAGGTTTATATGTATAATACATGCACAATATAGTAGAGAAACACTGATAATTATAGAGTTTTCTAATCACTTTAGACATTCTGTAGAATATTTTGTATCAGAATTGCACCCGTGCGAAGCCAGGGCGGGTCGCTAGTAGTTTGTTATAGTCGTCGGCCAGCATTTCTCAGCCAGTCTGCTTTTAGGACTAACCTCCTCAAGTTCGCTCCAATGTCACTCGCTAATACTATATAGAAACTAAATGTTAAGACATTTTTTTTTATAACCAAGAGGTTATATATTTTGTTATATTCATTTTGTTTTGTTTAATGTGTAAGTATAACATCGCTTTGGAAAACCTGTTATGGTGTTATAACTTTTGACGACCTCTGTGGCGCAGTGGGCTAAGGTCTGGCTAAGACGCAGAAGGATGCGGGTTCGATTCCCGCCACGGGACAAATGTTTGTATGTTTTGCAAGTATTTGTCTCGGGTCTGGGTATTTCTATGTATAATATGTATGTATTTAAGAAAAAAATGTAGTTAAGTACTATATCAGTCATGTGGTACCCATAACACAAGCTCTGCTTACTTTGGGGCCAGATGATGCTGTGTGAAACGTCCGGCATTATTATTATTATTATTATTATAACTATTTCTGAAATAAATAAATAAATAAATTTAGAGGAGTGCAGAATGCTTATATTTTTTTTATTATGCATTTTTTATTTATAAATTATGATGTAAAACAATCTTAAGTTATTATTTTTCCTTATCGCATTTCTATATTATTCTATGTCGTAAGGTAATACAAATGCCACATGTAGGCATTCAGTAACTTGGTTGATATTTCCATAACAAATTGTCAATTATTTTTCAACTTCAAGCTATTTTACCTATTCACATAATTTCAAGCCTTTACGTTTTACGTACTAGGTATTTTTGAAATCCAACTATGTCTGAAATGCTATGCAAGGTATCCAACCGAAATTCATAGTTTTAGAGGGTTAGCGGTCAGGCGACAAACCAACATCACTTGCTTCTCTTGGCAGCGTGCCATTGCAGTCGAGTGCACAGTTCACACGTCATAAATACTCACAATAGATTTCAACTGATTTTATTTATATTAGTTTGCTTCGTCTTTTAGAGAAGCTTTATTTGAAGAAATGTTTGGACACTTTGTAGCCTTTTTTTTGATTTAACAACTTCATTATGGCGTGATGTCTGCTTGAAAGCTAGAGGTTGCGGATTCAGTTCATTTAACAGATCTTTCAGCTCAGTTGGCAGTAACCTACTGCGCTGTAGGTTGAGGGCTCGATTTCTTTCCAGGACAAATATTTTTCGGATGAACACGGGTGTTTGTTCTGTGTCTGGGTGTTATTAAATATTATATGTATGTATTTAAAAAAAATCTATGTATTATATCAGTCATCTGGTCACTATAATACAAGCTATGCTTAGTTGAAATTTCCTTCAATATTGTTATATTTATTTAATAAGAATTTCGCTTATTTTAATTTTGAAGAGGGTATTTTTTTGCCTAATGCATTGAGCAAACCTGCCTATTATACTTTCAGCATCATTCGTCGCTAGTAGTAGTAAAACCCACACTCTCAAATCAGTGACAGTTCAACGTCCAGAGGTTAGAACCAGTGTCCATCTTCAGAACAAATAGCTCACTGGACAGCGCGTTGGAATTTACGAAAGTAATTTATTAGGGTCCTATAAAACAGTCGCCATTACAATTTATACCCACCGTCTTCGGATTTAGATTCGGTTGGCTGATAGTTTTCGTTGAAACTTTATTTGAGTTGTGGTTTAGTAATAAATAGTTGGCAGATAACGAAAATGCATAACGATTACAGTATATTATTTTTCAAAATATTTTATGTGTAAAACTAAATTCTGTCAGCGGCTTCACGCGCAACTTAAATAATTATTACGTTTTAACCGAATTGAGAACCTCCTCTTTTTCAAGTCGGTAAAAAATAGCCTTTATACTATTTTCACTGAATGACAAGCCGTTTGAGTTAGTGTGGTTTAATAGTGAAAAAGTTAATAACTATACATTATATAAAGAACATATGAACAAATTCTCCTCTCCCGTTAACTAGAGACAGTAAGAAAAATGCTATTAGACACATTCTTAGACATGGTTTACTTTAAAAAAATAAGCTAGAGTTAAATTACTCATTGGCCTACTTGGCTAGATTGTATTATTATTAGAGTACAATTTAATTAATTATAGATTAGTACAAAAATATATCTTACATGATTGAACCATAAACTTAATAAATCCACACAAACTTACGAATGTATAAATAGCTTTTGCCCGCGACTTCGTAGGCGTAGTATATATGAGTACATAAAAAAAACTTTGTGCTCTTCTAGGTCACAGACTACACCTATATGAAGTTTTAATCCCAAACCATTAAGCCATTAAGTCATTATCCATTAGGCTGTCTGATTGATCCACTTCCAAAATATAAACATTGACTTAATACTTTCAAATTAAGTATAAGGTCATCAGTATGAAATGAAATTTGAAATGAAAAGAAATTTATTGATATAATAACAAACATAAGTAATCAGTGTTCAATCATAACTTAACCTAATTAACATATTTCTATAATTGTTGAGTTTCTATTACTGATTGGACAAACATTGGTACCCAAACTAGGATCGGTGTCCTGTGATATGGTGTACCAATGCCCACCGCCGGACGATTTGGTTGAGGCTAGTAATATTTCTTACTAATACATTTATTGCTAATACATTAGATACTTATATAAATTCAATGAATATGACATTTCAAGATATTTAATTTTTCTATGATGATTAATTCAAAAAATAGGAATTTTATTCATTAAATTACAATTAAAAATTAAAATTATATTAAAATTAAAGCAGGAATTTAAATTAAACTAAAAGGCATTTATTTCTTAAAATAATAATAATTTCAGAATAATAAAATTGTAAGCGAATTATGTATTATTAATATAAATAGTGATTATTATTATATTAAGGCAATTAAAAGGTTTTCAGTTGAGCCATAGTCAACATCAAGAAGCCAATCCTTAACGGTTCGTTTGCATTCGAAGTGAGAAAGGGAATATAGTTTCAGGGTTTTGTTCAATTTTGAAAATAGGTATGATTTCATGTAGTACCCGCTCTGTCTTGCAAACGAGGTGTTAATTTTGGTGAAGTTGCACTTGAAAAGTCTTGGTGAGTGTCTTGGATAGGGTCATAATTAAGCGTTCGGTCGCAAAGAAGTGTAGACTGAAGGATGAATAGTTTTCGAATGGTTAGGAGTTTGCACTCATGGTAGAGGTAAGTGGTTCTATAGCAAAAGGGTTTAAAACTCACGACTTTTAACACTGAACGTTGTGCTCTTTCGTCTTTTATAAGATGGGTCTTGTATGCTCCACCCCATACAGACACACAATAGCTTAGAATTGACTGGCCAAGAGCGTAATACACAGTTTTTCATAATTGGAAATCCGCAACACGACGTAGGTTTATCAGTATGATTTGTAATGTTTATTATATAGTTAGGTTTTAAAAATTAAAAAGGAAACCGACTTAATTTATACAAAACACGAAATTTCGTTTACTTGGTGTTAATTTTGTTGAGAGACATATATATATATATATATATATATATATATATATTTTTTTTTTAAGAAAAAACTAAACTACTAAACCGATTTTCTATGAAATGAAAAAATATTTTTTCAAATCGATTCACAAAGGACGGAGTTATATAGGTACATAATAATTAAAAAAAAAACAACCGAATTGAGAAGATGTTGAAATTTTTGAATGCTCTATTTTTTGAAGTTGGTTGACCATTAGGGAACATGAATAGCATAAAACACTTGCTATATCCTATTGTCGTAATAACTTCTCGATTTAAATAATTGAATGATGCAATAAATCTTTTAAATCTAAGATTATCCCATAATTTATTGACCACGTGCGCTCCCGAAACCGTCACCATAACTCTTCACCAGACGTTTTATAAAATGAAAGGGATTTCTAATAATTTATCCATGATGTATCCCCCACTGTATTCATAATACCGCACAATCGCAGGCTCTGACGTGTCAAGGGACCATGTAAGATTTATTCGCAAGGACCAAAGCTACCCACTATCGTTTGTGATCCCAGGATTTGGAGCCCCAAAGTCGATATTTCAAACTTAGGTTTTCTTTTTCGGACGAAATTGAAAGTTTCCCGTAAAACACCTAACAAAAAGGTGTTGAGACGCTTGATATAATCAATATCTCTCTCTTAAGTTTCGAACCATCTAACTTATGCAAAGTCAGTGACATAAAGGCAGACTTTGACTTTGATTCCAAGGTTGTAAGTTCAAAACTGGCTGATAGCTTTGGGCTTAGCGCGAATAGAGTTCACGTAATCAATAAATTAAAAGTATTGTTCCATAAACCGAAATAACGAATGTTAATATATTTAGATATATTGACTGGCCTGTCAGCTCAGTTGGTAGTAGCTCTGCCTTCTGCGCTGTAGGTTGAGGGCTTGATTCCCTCTCAGGATAAACATATGTGTGAAGAACATAAGTGTTTGCTCTGTGTCTGGGTGTTATAAAGTATCAAAAGTATGTATTTACAAATATATAAGTATTCTATCAGTCATCTAGTCACCATAATACAAGCTATGCTTTGTTTGGGACTAGATGGTGTTGTGTGTATTGTCCATCAATATTTATTATTATTATTATTGTTATATTTGATACATTTACTAAGGTAATAGAATACAGGAAAATACTTATATACTGATAAAAAAAACGTAACTAAAAACAACACAATGTATCTATGCATCTTTTAGGTCGTACAGGAATGTTTATCTCCCGGCATAGACCATCTATACATACCGCAGATTGTCGTCAAACTCAGCTCAAACTATGTTATGGCAACAAAACGCTGATCTTCCGTTAGAACAAAGAGCCTTAAGTGAAATCACTGTAAAATATTGTAAATTTTAATAGAACTTACAATAAATGAATATATTTAAATAAATGATAAAATTAATTTATAAAGTGTATCATCACACGAAATAGACGCTGGCAAATTATAATTATGACAGTTGTGTGGAGGTCATAATAAAAACTAAAAAAAACAACAAAGAAAAAACCTGTAGCTGGTAATACAATAAAAAAAATGTCATGTCATGTTGCTTGTTTTTTATTTCGTATTTCGTAGACAGAGAAAATCTCTGTCTACGTTGTTTATTATCTTATTTTAATGTAAGTTTACATTATGTGTTGTATACATCCTAAAAACCTTGTTGATTTGAGGAATAATCTTATTTTTTGCATCACATGGATACATTGAACATATGAACATTCCTCAATAAAATTAAGGTTAGTATAAAGATGCTATGTAAGTTAAATAATAAAGCTAATTAAAATTAATAATGGTAATGTGGGTAGGTCCACAAAAAAACGATAACTCCGGGCTGCTTTTACGTACATACAATACAATGCGCATTATTATCTCCGATGTTGTATACAGGTTGATTTATTATTGTATATATTACTAAAGACACATATATTTTAGCTAACTGGAAAAAATGTATTCAAAAATATATTAAGTATTCTATCAGTCATCTGGCCACCATAATAGAAGCTATGCTTAGCTTGAGGCTAAGATGGTGTTGTGTGCATTGTCCACCAATGTTTATTATTTAGGTAGAAAAACGCTTTATTGTACACAAAGAGAACACACAAAATGATTATTAGCAATACAGTTGTACAATGGGCGGCCTTATCGCTAAAAGCGATATTTTCCAGGCATCCTTTGCATGGACAGGATAGAAAAAAAAAACAAAAATAATGCACTGTACAAAAAGTATTTATTTCGTGTAACACAAAAAATGATAATCATTTAAAAAAATATATCAATGGTCCCTTTTGAGTTTTAAAATCGTAAATAGGTATTTTGGTCGTAATTTCGAAACCTAATTGTCATAATCACACCCGTTGAGTGCTCACTAACAGCAGCAAAATTAAATGGACTCGTTACGCTTTGTAGTTACGAGGGAAGGAAATTATGAACGAATTTAACGGATGATAAATTCCATTTATTGACCATGAACCCCTCTTTTTTCTCGTCGGTAAAAGTAAAAGCTTCCATTATCGTTACCGTAAAAAATAATCATGCGGTTTCAAGGAAGGCAAATAAAGATTAAATTCTTACATATTACCAAATCCAATTGATACAATTATGTTTGAAGTGTATATAATTTAGATGACCTCTGTGACGCAGTGGGCCAAGACACGGCTGAGACGCAGACGCTGCAAGTATTTGTCGCGAATCTGGGTGGTTCTATGTATAATATATATGTATTTACAAAAAAGAAGAATGTTTATATGTAGTTTATCGGTCATGTGGTACCCATAACACAAGCTCTGATAACTTTGGTGCCAGATGATGAAGTTTGGTCCACGTTCGTAACTAAGATTTCATAACTAGTTATATATCAGATTTTTTTTTCACTGTTATATAACCAGTTATTAAACAAGACTTTTTTTCCATTTTGATTACCAGAACACAAGATTTTTTTCTATTTTTATTCCTCATGTATAAATAATATATTCATGTATGGTGTCCTGGTACACTGTACAAATTAGCGAACGGGACAGAGTAGAGTCAGGAGAAAAAGTCCGAAACCAGTTAGTTAGGTTATGTTAGAGTAAAGAAAACAAGCGAGCAAAGCGAGCGTGCCGCGGTAGCGGCCGCAGAAGCGCCAGTGCTAATTTGTCCACTGTACTAGGAGACCATACCTAAGAGGGCCTCGTTATAAAAATGGAAAAAATCTTGTTTAATCATAATGGTCATAAAACAGTGAAAAAAAATCTTGATATATAACAAGTTATGAAATCTTAGTAACGAACGTGGACCAAACCGATGATGATGTGTTAAATGTTGGTCATTTTTATTAGTACCTGGATGATCGAGCTTTGCTCTGTATAAAACAGGGATTAAACTACATTTCTAAAAATTAAACCTAGCTAGATCGATTTATCGCCCCTAAAACCCTCTGCATACTAAATTTCATGAAAATATTATTATTTGTAGGTATGTATTCATCGTTACTAACAAAGTAATGTACGTAAGTACTAAGGTATCTAACAACTATTAATATCTAAATTGTACTATTTAGAATCTCCTGTATGTAAACTTATATGAAAATTTATATACATCAATAATAACAGAGATGTACAAAATAATATAAAATATATATATAATTTAGTTGTGCTATTTAACTACCGTTTAAAACGACTTATAGATAGCTGAAATGATCCAGATCACTGCCAGAGGGCAGAGTTCCGAAGACACAAGCAGCATTGCCAAGTTGAATAGAAATGCTAATACGCTGGGCCAGATGTAAGCCAGCTTGGGTAACCCAATGTTTCTACCAGCCGTGAAATAATTTTGAAAACGCAATAGGCTCCTGTTCTCCACATGCCCAGGGTCTCGTATCGACTCTAAAACTCTCAAATATGTAGGCATTATCAAGACCGGCGCCTTGAATAAATTATTATTATTATTATTACTATCATCGCATGCGAAAGCACTTTGCTGTTTATTATTATTATCACAGGTGCGTGAAATTAATGACATACCGAACAAATAGATTATTAAATCGTTATTGTAATCGTATATTGCATGCATCTGTAATCAGTATGTAATTACATACACCTCTGTGCATAATTAATGATTCTAGTTTGCATTATTTATTTCTGACTAGCTGTACCTGGCATGCGTGGCAATGCCACAAATTTTCTCACCGTTTAAACCTTCCCTGGACTACGCCAAACATTTCAACACCAAAATCAGCTAAATCAGTCCAGCCGTTCTCGAGTTTTAGCGAGACTAACGAACAGCAATTGATTTTTTTATTATATAGATTAACACTGTCGTTATCTATAATTATAATCAGCATTACAACTCAATGTAATCGAAATAATCTGGGTCACATCAAGGTCACACAACAGTATTAAATTCTTATTCAAAACTAAGCGGCAGACTGTTTCAACAATCTAACCATCGTTTCCGTGGTGTAGCGGTTATCACATCTGCCTAACACGCAGAAGGCCCCCGGTTCGATCCCGGGCGGAAACATACTTTTTGCATTTTTTTTTATTATTTAGTGTGCTACCTTGTAGATTATCTCGTTGGTTACCTTACTGTATTTATGTGGTAATAGATAAGTTCATGATTAAGCAATTATTTATTTATTACTAAACCTAGATACGTTTCCGGTCAAATACGTTTGATTTTAATTCACCATCTAACAAATTAGGTTGTTTGATGAGCCTTTCGTAATTAGATTAATAGGTAATTACTTCATTAGGATCTGGTAGCTGAATATTGACGAACTGAAACGGAGTCGAGTTATTTCAATTCGCTTTACATCAAACAGCTTAGTATTAGCTTATCTGAATGGATCGGTTAACAGTTCATCATATTTTATCAACCGGTTCTAAAGTGAGATATTAAAAGTATTTTTTGGGCTAGAAATGTGTTGCTTAGTTGCTTAGACTTTAATCTGGATTTCTATTGTCTATCACTACTGTCTCCACGGTCGTGGGCTCGAATTCGGTCGTGCACCAATGGATTTTTTAGTTCAAAAATGGAGGTAGCACGCTATTCCAGTAAGGGTACTGGAACGGTGATGGAAAGCATCATAAGGAAACCATGCCGTAGACCCTAAAAAGGTTTAAGATATGTGCCAAGTGCACGAAAGGAGCCAGGTTTGTAACCTAAAATATGACAGGGGTATACCTTCTATATATATGTCTTAAAACTACTTGACTGGTTTATCAGTTCAGTTGGTAGTAGCTCTACCTTCTACTCTGTAGGTTAAGTGTTCGATTCTCTTCCAGGACATACATTTGTTATTGGAACATTTGTTTTTGAATTAGTTTTTTTTTTTTAACTATATTAATTAAGTAACTACTTACCTTATTTTAGTTTAATATAAGTGCCTTTCTGTAACATTATATAATGGATATAGAAGAGCGGGGTTTTCTGACACAAGTATTTTATACTTAAAAGAAAACCTCAACCTCGTTTTTATTGTAATATTTTGGCTACAGAAAATAAACATTTTTCATTTTCATTTTTCATTTGTGTGATGAACATAAATATAAAATAAATAAATAATCCCGGACATTTCACACAGCATCATATGGCCCCAAAGACTGGCAAACATAGGTGTTGGTTCTGTGTCTGGGTGTTAGTATCATAATAAGTATTTTAAAATATACAAGTATTCTATCAGTCATCTGGTCACCATAGTACACGCTATGCTTAGTTTAGGGTTATAATGGTAATGCTGCAGAAGAGGGCTGTTCGTGCAATTTATAACATGGGCCCTAGAGAATCACTTAGAAATAAGTTTAAAGGAATTAATATTATGACAGTGCCTTGTCAATATATATACGAAAATTTAATGTAGTTCACAAAAATATTCATTTATATAAAAAAAAATTGCGATAATCATAGTATTAACACCAGAAATAAAGATAAACTCGCTGTTCCCACTGTTAGGCTCGCTAAAGTTAATAAGTCTTTTATAGGGCAATGTGTACGCTTCTATAACAAGGTCCCAAGCGACGTGTTAGATTTGAAGATTGGCAAATTTAAAAACGTTATTAAACAGAAACTGTCTATTAAAGCATATTATAAAATATCTGATTAGATTAGATCTGATTCGGCACCTAGATTCACTAGTATGTAAGAAGACGATTCAAAGTGGTCCTTGTGATTTTATTGAATAAATAAATATTGAATTTTGAATTTTTTTGAATTGAATAGTCCACCAATATCTATTTAATATTTTTATTTTAAATATCGTCAAATTTTGAATGTGATCAAAGTCGCGGGGCATTCCCGATGCTTACAATATCACTCATAAAGAAAGGCTTTACTGAATCTGTACTAAAAGTGTTTACGCTACCAAATAATATACTGTTATTTCTCTCATAAACAGCTAAAAGATCATAAAACTGCTTAATTAAACTCATTATATATTTAATCAAATAGTTATATCACCGTAATGTTCAAGATATAAACACTGGCGTAAGGATATTATGATACATTAGAAAGCGATCTATTTTACTATTCAATAAAATTGCAATAAATGGATAAATATAAGTGGACAATGCTTAAAACACTATCTAACTCCAAACTAAGCATAGCTTGTATTATGGTGCAAGATGACTGATTTAATTCTTATATGTTTTGAAATACATTTGAAATATAGTATTGTTAACATTAACACTCAGACACAGAACAAACATCAATATTCAACACAAATATTTTTGCTGGATGGGAATCTAACCCTCTACCAACAGCGTAGAAGGCAGAGCTACTACCAACTGAGCTGACAGGCAAGCCTATAAGTAGATGAGATAAAAAAAAAAATACGGGTTGCACTCCGGGAGTGCCGACAGAAGTGAAAACTTATTTTGGCGCGTTAGACATTTTTTAGATGGGTACTAGGGTTATTGGGTTATTGGGTTATGAATTGCATTTTATTTGTGAATTGTATTTTATTAGTTATTAGAAACCTTTTAATTTATTATAACCTTTTAATTTATTGTATAGTTTTTGTTCAGAATGTAGATAATATATCAAAGAACCTAACTCAGTAAACTTCTCCATGCAAAAGTAGACTGTAAACATGTGATTTAAGGTTTATAATCAAATGGGGCGAGTGCGGCAGCCCTGCGTCTCGCGGTGTCGTTAACGGTGTCGCCAGTCCAGAGGTTTTACCTCATCTAAAAATATGCGTACCGCGCTAAAATAAATTAATACCCTAATTTTTTTATAAAGTCGGTAAGAAATATGCTTTTTAGGGTTTCAAGTGACTAAAGTTTTTTTTTGTGGGTAGATTTGAAACAACATACATTATCCTAAAACTTAATTACATTTTAAAAATAGAAAACCTATTTAATTCTGAAAATTTAATGCATAAACTGGTTTATTAGTATAAAATACCTGCCAAAAAGTGTTATCCAACAAATATATAAACACTACACTCTAAAAATACACTTTCACTGAGTTGACACTAAGATGGAGGATATCAAAAATTCAATGACAGAAATGGTGGAATCGTTCGGCCAGAGGATGCAACAATTTGAAACCGGACTGCAGAGGAGTTCACCTTCCACCATCGCAGGTCTAGCAGCTGAATTTGCAGACTTCAAGTCACTTATGACAGGGGCACTACGTGCATTGCAGCTACAAATAGAGTTCATGGCCAAGGAAATTGATCATATTGAGATGCGAGGGCGACGCAAAATCCTCTTACTTCATGGCGTGGCAGAGCAGCAGACGGAGGATGTCACACGGTTAGTGGTGAAAACTGTGACAGAACAACTCAAGCAGAGTGGTTTCACTGAGACTGACATCAGCCGTTGTCATAGAATGGGTCGGGCCACATCCGCTCGCCCCAGGCCTATCTTATTCAAGCTTCGTGATGCTTCGTTGCGGAGTAAGATATGGTCAACCAAGACCAGCCTTAAGGGCTCTGGCATAACTATGTCAGAGTTCCTGACTAAGGCAAGGCATAATGCGTTCATGGCTGCGCGTGAGCGTTTCGGTGTCAATAAATGCTGGACGACAGATGGTACCGTCTACGTTATGGGAGCCGACGGAGTACGCCATAGAGTACTATGTGTGAAGGACCTTGACTCTGTGATGGCACCGCAAGCGGAGGCCTCAAAGCCGGGACCATCGAAAGAAATCTCTTTTGTTCGTGCGCACGTTAACTCGAAATAATATGGATCAATCAAAAATGTGTAATAATGCTATGTTTTTTAAAATGGTTTTAAAAATAAAATAAAAGTGGTGTACAATGCACAGAACACCATCTGTGCCAAGCTAACCAAGCTAAAAATAACTTGTGTTATGGCGACCAGACGACTGACATAATACCTGTATGTATATGTTTTTAAATACATACTTTATAACACCCAGACACAACAAACATCTACTCGTATGTTCATTACATAAATGTTTGTCCGAAGAGAGTCGAACCACCAATCTACTGCGTATGTAGTGTGTTTGTGTTTTTAACCGGCTTCCAAAAACAGACGGAGGTTCTCAATTTTGTTTCAATTATTAGCCGATTTTTATGTTTTTATAATCTCTTAAGTGTACCTTCGAGATGGTTTCATAGTAAGGGTCATAAGATAATGATTATTTACCAAAATAAATTTCACACTCATGTTACTGATGATGGAAAACATGGTAAAACTCAGAAACTCCTAAACGGTTCATTTATTTAATTAATCAGCACGGTTAAGCACCAGTTACACTAATTAATAATAACAATCAAAAACAAAAAAGAAAGCAAACAAAAAACAAAATATAAAAATATGAAATAGCAAAATGTAGATATTATTATAATGTATAAATAGTAATTAATTATTGAATACAATTTCATGTTCATTCATGAGTCTCACAAAATCTCAGGCATACCAACATAATCTTCTTGCACTCATCGGTGAAGATATCACAGTCCGAGTTTTGGACAAGTAGTCTATTGAGCGCGGTGAGGGTGCGAGGGAGTGGAGAATTAAAAATCAAAATCATTATAAAATGAATCGCAATATGGTATCTATTTTGGAAAATATAGTAAGGAAATACTAACATATATGGGTACATTTATGTAATCAACTGATTTGACAATGAAATACTCTACATAACTCTTTAGGATATATAGCTCATGTGTCGTTATTAAAGATTTAAGTATTGAGGATATCAGTCAATGGCGGCAATTCGGTTGGTTCATTTCTAAAATTAAGATAAAATTAGATAAGGATAAGTTGGTAGCAGCCTAGCAGCAGAATACCAAAGTTTCATTTGACAGTTCTAAACCTAATTTTAGCTAAAATTAGTTAGGTCGGTGCCAACAGAATTGATGCCAATAACTTTATGCATACATGTCATTTGATCAGACCGTAGGCTTTTGTAGATACTCTGTGGAACTCTTCCATGAAATGCAGCTTATGTATTGCAATTAAGGCATTGCATGAGTGATCACAGGCAATAGCTTAATAGATACTTGTCAGTTGATCAGACTATCCGGCTTTGAAGGTTCAATACGAAATGCATCAATGACAAAAATACCATTTAACGAAATTAGAATACTTAGAATAGAATATTGTCTTGGTTATTTGATGTCGCAGGTTTGGATTTTCGGGAAAGCCGGTATTCAAGTTTACGTAAAAGTATATTATTTGTTTTTATATTGAATACTAGCTGACCGCACGCAGCTTTGCCCGCATTGAAGATTTTTCCCGGGACAAACTAATTTTCCTGGAATAAAAAGTAGCCTATGTCACCGGGGATATTGTAGCTTTCCAACAGTAAAATATTTTTTCAAATCGGTTTGGTAGTTTCGGAGCCTATTCAATACCATAATAAATTATAAAATAATTAAATATAATAATTATTTTAATAATAAAAATAATAATAATAAAACATGCAAACCAAACTTTCCTCTATATAATATTAGTATAGATAAATACTTATATTATTATTCATTGTCTTCAACAAAAAGGACATTGATTATTTAGGTCTCAAACACAGCACTGGTGCTCTTCTGAGGATAATGTCATGATGTCAGTCGTTAAAAGTTTTAACCTTCTTCGAGGTTAGGTTGTTAGACTTTCTAGCGCTCTTTAATAACGTATACCAGCAGATTCTTACGAGTATGCCTACTAAAAAAGTACCTACTGAAAAAAGTATTACAAACTAAAAATACCTCTAAGAAGCCTTTAGAGTTTGAATTTCTTGGTTGAAACAAAACTCAAAAACAAATTAAGACACACATTTATTCCAGGGCGTCTGTCGTCTAGTAGAAACATTGCGTGACAAAATGCTGGTTCTTATCTGCCCCAGCATATTAGCATTTCCATTCAAGAGACGCTGCCCTCTGGCAGTGACCTGGATCGGTGAAGCTATTTATACATTTTGATAAACACGGGTTTTACTCACGTATTATTTTGTCGATGGAGGCACCTACAATGTTTCGATTCATCTAGAAAATCTTTATCAGGATGAGTTTGATACGCGGTCTGCTCGTTGTCGCACGAGTTCACGGTTCACACATGTTATTATATGTTATTTTATAGGTTAGGTTATTTTTATGGTTATTTATAGATCGTTTTAAATGATCATTAGATAGCTTATTACATATTAAATATTATTATGTATATTGCTATAAGTAAGATTCAAGTGAGAGTACATGACTAAAGCTGCTACTTAACATTCTTTTTCTAATGGAAACATTTCTGAAAACAAATGTATATTAAAAATTGTAAAACTCTTAGGCAATAAAATACCTCTTTGATACCATTCTAATGAACCTTAATACCTTTGCAAAAGCGCTGAAGGTTGCAGTATCGATTCACACCTCAGAACAACTGTTTGTATGATCTGCAAGTACTTGTCTCAGGTCTGGGTGTTTCTTTCTATAATTTGTCTGTATTTACAAAAAAATATATATAAGAAGTATATCAGTCATGTACCCCTAACACAAGCTCTGTTTACTTTCGTGCTAGATGACGCTGTGTAAAATGTCCAGCATTATTTATTTATTTTATTTATTTATTGCTGTAAGTTAGTAAAGAATTGGTTACCTTACAGACTCCAGGTTGCAGCATCCAGTCAAGGTCATCATGTTCAAGCAATAACATTAAAGTAACAGGATATCAAATTTCGAGTCGATCAGACTTGTAGAAGTTAGTCAAACCCGTTTATCAACTGGAAAAGAGCTGATGGTCTAGAAATGACTGAACAGATTTTTTTAAATCATAGCCTAGAACATACTCGGTCAAGTGACTTTAAATAAAAAAACTGTGTTATGATCGGTTCATCTGTTTAGGAGCTACGATGTCACAGACAGACGTGTATGTGTGATACACAGATAAACACGTCAAAACTGTTTGCGTCGTTGGTTAATGAAAGATGGATATTCGGTTTTAATTACGACAGTTTTAAATAAAAAAAATGCGTTAGTGTCGTGGAACACTCAGTTGGAATGAAGTTCCTATCGTAGTATATTATTATTGATAGACATATGATGTTATTGATTAAAAAATACAAATGAATGATTTAATAGCGGCTGAGAGCAATTAAATGAAACGCAGAAATAACTAATTAATTGAAGGTATGGTGGGAAAGTCCGTAAATAATATTTTTTTTTTAAGTTTTGAAAATAAACATTTAATTGTACATCATTTAGTTCATATAATTAATTCGTTCATTCGTTTATCTAATTAATTCTTTCGTGTCACCCTATGGATAACCATCTTCACTAAATAAAGGGTCTGGGTGTTTCTATGTATAATATAACTTTTAAAACTATCATGGTTTTGCACATAATTTTCACTCAAAACGGGATATTTACCATGATATATGAGTTTTTCTGCTTCTCGATATTTCGGCACAGTTGCATGCGCCATGATCACGAGATAAACTGAAGTCTTTGCGGGTGGATGTTATTGGCAGACAAAACGGTCTACCCTCTTTCTCAGTCTTTTACTGCGAACATTACCCCTACTACCGGTTTCACTGTCACTAACAACTCGATCACGATTACGACACACAACACTCACGGTATCTGGACGCATAACTGGTACCTCACTTTTACGATTTCCACACATCCTCACCACAGGGTTCCAGGCTCCAGACAATTGAAAACCGTCTTCTCGATTGAAATTCCTGTGTTTGGTAATCTCTATTGCCTCTTGTACCAATCTTGGGATGTAATGTTTTTCAGTTGAGATTACCTGTGGATTGTGTAACTCGATCCAGTGGTTTGAGCCAGATTCTAGTAGATGTGTAGCTATGGCCGACTTTTGTGTGTCCATATTTTTGACCGCCCGGATGTGTTCTGTCACTCGACAGGCTATGGTACGTTTATGTCACTCGACAGGCTATGGTACGTTTAGGTTATGTTACGTTCAGAGTGTTAGAGAAGGGTCTAAATTTTGCCCCTACCACGAAACGCATCCCTTATGAGAAAGTGATCGGTAATGTGGAGGAGGTCATTCGTTATAATAGGATACCAGGAAGTGACGCGGAGTGTCTAAGACAGGACATTGCATTTATATTACGTCATACTAAACCTCAAGAACCTAACATTACTAAGGATGAGTTGATGGCGTTAAAAGAGTTCCGCCAAGATACCAACTTGTTGGTCCTTAAGGCTGATAAGGGGAACGCTACGGTAGTTATGAACGTCACAGAATACGAGGATAAAATCCTGAACTTGTTGAAAGACACTAACACATACAAACTGGTGAATTACAATCCGACGGTTAGAATACATCGTAGTACCCAGAAAATTATAAAGGAGTGCCAATACGCTATAGGAGAGGAACTAACAAAATACCTGTTGCGCCCTAAAAACATCCAACCACCTAAACTGTATGGTCTACCTAAAGTGCATAAACAGAATGCTCCGCTGCGACCCATCGTTAGTCAGATTGACTCACCTACTTACGAGTTGGCGAAGCATGTAGCGGGTGTGTTGCAACCTTCTGTAGGCCTGACATCATCTTTCGTGAAAGATTCACGTCACTTCATACAGATTCTTCAGCAGACAACGGTTGATGAGAGTGAGGTGATGGTTAGTTTTGATGTGGAATCCCTCTTTACAAACGTCCCTATAGCCGACTGTATGAAGGTGATAGAGACTAGAATACAGAGAAATGGTATCCCAGCAGAATATGCCAAGCTTTTATACCATATTCTGGCCACAAACTATTTCTTGTATAAGGAAAATTACTACCTACAAATTGATGGTGTTGCCATGGGAAGTCCCGTCGCTCCCGTAGTGGCCAATATATGGATGGAGTATTTTGAGAACCTAGCTATATGCTCTGCCCCCTTGCCAATGAAGTTGTGGAAAAGGTACGTTGATGATGTTTTCTGTATTGTAAGAGGCAATAAACATGAGATTGAACTCCTTTTGGCATACCTAAATGGCGTACATACCAAGATGCGGTTTACGTATGAAATGGAAAGTGATCGAAGCTTGGCTTTCCTGGACGTGATGGTACAGATTCGTGATGATGGTAATTTAGGCTATTCGGTTTATAGGAAGCCGACCCATACGGATCGATATCTCCATGCTGATTCACACCATCACCCTCGGCAGCTTAACTCGGTTGTAATGTCTCTCACGAACCGTGCTTTCGACCTATGTGATGAGTACTCCATAAAGAGTGAGCTAGCTCATGTTCAGCATGTCCTACGTAAAAATGGATATAAGCTTCGATCTTTTCCAGTTAGACAAAGGCCTAAACCCCACAGATGTATAGTAGAACGAAAACCTGCTTTTCTACCGTACATCAAAGGAGTGACTGACAAAATTGCGAAAACCCTGCAAAAATTGTCCATAAAAACAATTTTTACTCCTTTAAAGAAGATCTCACACTACCTGCGCTCACCTAAAGATAAGATTCCTCTTCAAACACCAGGAGTGTACAAGATTGACTGCAGCTGTGGGAGCTCTTACATCGGCCAAACAAAACGTACCATAGCCTGTCGAGTGACAGAACACATCCGGGCGGTCAAAAATATGGACACACAAAAGTCGGCCATAGCTACACATCTACTAGAATCTGGCTCAAACCACTGGATCGAGTTACACAATCCACAGGTAATCTCAACTGAAAAACATTACATCCCAAGATTGGTACAAGAGGCAATAGAGATTACCAAACACAGGAATTTCAATCGAGAAGACGGTTTTCAATTGTCTGGAGCCTGGAACCCTGTGGTGAGGATGTGTGGAAATCGTAAAAGTGAGGTACCAGTTATGCGTCCAGATACCGTGAGTGTTGTGTGTCGTAATCGTGATCGAGTTGTTAGTGACAGTGAAACCGGTAGTAGGGGTAATGTTCGCAGTAAAAGACTGAGAAAGAGGGTAGACCGTTTTGTCTGCCAATAACATCCACCCGCAAAGACTTCAGTTTATCTCGTGATCATGGCGCATGCAACTGTGCCGAAATATCGAGAAGCAGAAAAACTCATATATCATGGTAAATATCCCGTTTTGAGTGAAAATTATATGTATAATATGTATATATTTACAAAAAAAAAAGAAGTATATAAGTAGTTTATCAGTCATGTGGTACCCATAACACAAGCTCTGCTTACTTTGGGGTCAGATGATGCTGTGTGAAATGTCCAGTATTATTATTATTATTATTTATAAATACATACTTATGATACTTTATAACACCCAGACACAGAACAAACACCTGTGTTATTCACACAAACGTTTATCCTGCGAGTGAATCGAACCCTCAACCTACAGTGCAACAGATAGAGCTGAGCTGACAGGCTAGTCGAAATATATATGTATTGATAATAAAAAGTATATAGATAGTATTTTAATCTTTTTAAAATGTCTACGAAATGCGTAGCATTCAAAGATTCAAAGATATTTTTTTGCCAGAAAACATGTGTACAGAAGATGACAAAAATATAACAATGTGAAACAACATGCTTGACCGGTTTACGGTATGCAAATTAGGTAGAGAGATGGCATGCAAGTTTAAAAATAATTACAATTTATCACAAAAAAATTCGTAAAACATTGCTACGAGCCTTCTACGAACTCATTCACTATACCCACGCTTAATGTTTAAAGGTTATCACAAATTGAGGCGGGCCGTCGCGTCGCGTCGGCCCAACTCACCCAAATTACTTGCTAGTATTTATTTTCTACAAGTGTCAACCCCGCGACTTGGTTCGTGTACGAAGTTTTACGTCCATTTTGTTTGGGAGAAAAATCGAATGTCCAATTCCAGGTCATTATTTATCTATACACCAAATTACACCGATATCAGCTGTAACTACGTCATTTAGTAAGAAACATCCAAACGTTTGTATTTATAATATGAGTGTGATAGTGAGCTATAGAAAAGTTTAGGGATAGAACAGGTTTTCGTCAGCACGTGTTATTGTAATTTATGTAAAAGAAACAAAATAAAATAAACTTAGCTTAGTGGGTAGCACTGCCTTCTGTAGGTTGTGAGTTTAATTCCCACCCAGGACAAACATCTGATTGATAAACGTAGATGTTGGTTTTGTATCTGGGTGTTATAAAAGATTATTTATATATATATATATATGTATATTTATATATTAACAGAAATAAAGGTATGCTATCAATCATCTGGTTTATACAGGTTAGAGCAATAAAACCGACATTAAATGAACATACCCGTACTTTCATATATGGGTTTGTGTTTTTCTGAAATATTTTTATCGTATTTAAACTAAGATTTATCGAAATAAAATATTATTTATATATTATCGTTTCGGAGCATCCTGTACGTAAAAAGCTATAGCACCTTCCCCCCGGGTACAGTGCTGCCACTGCGTAACTGCCCCGTTAAGGTAACTCTCACGTAAAGGATGATTGAAATAGTCCTTTTTAATTAATCACATTGTTTTAATATTTTGAAATTTGATTGAAGAATTTCAATTATTAGATTTTAGGCGTAACATATTTTCTCTCGCTTTCGTGCTACATGTGTGAGTGATTTTCTAAAAGAGACGGAATTGTGTAACATAAAACCGGGGAAGCGCGCGCTATTTATTTGACCAATAAGCGCGGCAGGTGGTAGAGTTGGTCGTTAGATGGTACCAACCCATTTTCCGAGAAGTTGGTACTGTCAGTAACATTGTGTGCGTTTGTGTGACGAGAAAATGAAAGGGAAATAGAGAAGAAAAACGCATCAGCTGTGCGCTTAACCTACCTACAGTGTTGTGTATAAAGTGTTCTGTTATATGAACTTATTCAGGATATAATGTTAATGTTGCTTATTACCAAGGCAAGATGTCAGATGTTACATAATTATCATATGCGTACTACTGTAATGTTCGCTCATTTTTTTATCCTCTTAGTCTGGGACTAGATGTCTTAAGTAATCTATATGGACTTGGACCCCTCTTTAATAAAATTGCGCGGACGGAGGAGTATGAAATTTCGCACACTTATAGTTTATATAGAGAAGGAGTGCAGAATGTTAATATTAAAAAAAATAAAAAAAAAAATTTTTTTTAATTAACTAGTTTAAATTAATGGATGTTCATAATTATAAAACTTTCACAAAAATAAAGGGTAAGTACACACAGACCCCCATCAAGCGTCCATCGAGTAATAAGCATGTCAGATGCCGTGACACAAAGCGATTACAGGAACCCATAGAAGGTTTTCCTTCTCTTTTATTCCGTTTTATTAGAACGCCACGTCACATTGTCACAGCGGTCAGTAATTCGCTTTTTGTCCCCAAATTCAATGGAAGTCTGATGGAACCAGTTTAGGCATGAAATGACGCGCCCAGCATGACGTATGGAGGACAATGTTATGTGCAAATTACTACGTTGAATACAAATGGGTATGGTAATGATCGTTCTTGTTACCTAGCTTTATGAGAATACAGTCATATTATATTTACGAGTGTAACTGAAATATACGTGTTCGTTCTAAGACATCGGAAGGTTCTAAAAGAGAACCGACTTCATTGAATGTAAAAAAATAAAACAACCGAATTCAAAAAATTTTAGTTCTCATCTTCTGTTTTTGAAGTCGATGAAAAAGCTTTTATTTTAGGCTTTTTAGTACCTTATAGTTATTCAAAATTCGTAAACACTATTCGAAAGTAACAGGAAAGCAAGATAAGAAATTTTGTTCACTTGGAAGATCTTTTTTTTGCAATTTTATGCATTTTTTTTAGAAACCATACTACTGAACCGATTTTGATTAAATTTCTATGAGATCAATCGAAACGTAAAAAAATAATAATTCAAATGGGTAAATAAATTACGGAGTCATAAGGTAAAAATATTGAACCGAATAGTAAATTACCTCCTTTTTTAATGACAGTTAAAATTAGATGACGTGGATAGAAAGTAAAACCTATTTTTTGAACATTCGCGTTAAGAATTCATATATTTTTCAAAAGTTTATTTGCAACAAAACAATACAATTTTAACAACAGCTTTGTCACTAAACTAAGGTATTAAATATGAATAGAAACTGTTACATATAGGTACACCAAACATTTCATTTTATTTCATGTATTTGCTTCAATGTACATTCAGCTAGGGTGTAACAAACAATGCTATGAATATAGTAACATTGTGCCCTGTGAGGGCGTTGCAGGCGTTGTAGAATGAGTATAATTAGTATGGTACATCGAGATAAATTCCTAATTACATAAAGTTCCGAAATACGTCAAACTCAATAATTCACAAACAAGTCAATAATAGTTAAAATATGTGTGTATCTGTTTAAATGACAATAATCATAGATTGTTTTATGTACATACTATGTCAATTTATAATAAAATGTCAACGTTATACAATTTTATATTCCCTACCTAAATTCTTAGTAACTTAATTCCCTATTGGTAAAAAACTACCATTTACCATTGTATATCCTTGTTTGCTGATATTTAAATATATAATTAACTAGTACTCCAGGTACTGACCGAGCTTTGCACGTTATAAAACACGGGTAAAACGACGTTTTCTAAAAATGGAACCTAGCTTGATCGATTTATCGCCCCCTACCGTTTGGAACTGTTTCTGTGGTTCAGATTATACATAAACATAATATACAAAAATTGCTCGTTTAAAAGTTTAAGATAGATAAATGATAGATGATACACACATTAGATAATAATCTATATCGTGGTGACCATGACTTATTTATGATGTTTTATATTTCCCGATATTTCAGCACAGTTGCATGGGCCATGATCATGGGACTATCGAGAGCAACTGACAAAATCGGGTCGAAAATAGAAAACTCGTAAACCAGGGTCATCATCATCATAACAGCCTTTATGAAGTCCACTGCTGAACATAGGCCTCCCCAATAGATTTCCAGGAAAAACGATTGTGAGCCCTCTCCATCCACCGACTTCCTGCTATCTTTATATGATATGATATGATTCTTAATATGATAGTAAATCCTACTAATATTATACATGGAAAAGTATGTGTGAACGTTTGGATGTTTATTATATTTGTTTGTGGCTAAATCACGCCGAAAAGGCTAAACATTGTAAAGATTGTGTATAAGATTGTGACCTAGAGTTGCATATAGGCTTTTGGTAGGCATCTACCATGTTTGCGAAGCCATAGAAGTTGGTAAATATTCTGTTTTCTTTAACATTAAGCTGGTACATTTGACGTACTAGGTTCCTAAATCACATTTTCATATGAAATATGTTTTTTTTTTCATTCCTTTCTTCGTTGTGTCTTTCCTGCGGGTCCTGCCAGCAAAGTCGAGAGCTTACATTAAGGCTTATCTAAGTGCACGAAAGGAGCTTCTGCGGCGCACTTTAATCCTTTCACCACACTGGTAAGAAATAACTAGTGACACGTTAAGATGAATATTTCAATCATATAAATATCACAGTTAGGTACAAGTATTTTGTGGGAAGGATATGTTGCTTCAGTAACTCTACAGCGCGGTCACATATACACTAAAATCAGCCTTTCACTGCTTGTAACTTACATTTCTGTTAACTGCTTTAAAAGCTCTTTTCGGTCCATTTGAAATACTAATTCAAAAACAGCCTATCGGTCCTGGGTATTTTCGAATAGCATTTTCAATAAGTGCTTTTCAGTGTAGCTGATTTTAAAATAAACAATACTGACCCATCCCGTCGCATGACCACTGAGCTATTTATAGCCGCGTCGGTCGCACAATACCAAGAAACCTTATGCCGTAGAACCTATTAACAGGTGTGTCGAGGTTTCACTCGCAAATAGAAGTTCTTGAGTGCTCCGACAGCCATTTTCTCATTTTCTGTTTGAGATTTTATGCTGCAAGTAGATAAATAAATTAACTAAAGAAATATATGTGAATAAGTAGGTTTGTTGAAAGTTTTTGTACCACTATAAACAATATTTTGTCAAGATATAAATGACTCGTTTCTAACAAACCAACAAAGTTATACATCTTTGTGCGAGGTCGGTACTTTGATTATTAATACGAAGTATTACTAATAGTATGATGACAATAAATTGCAGCATTTTATTCAGATAATATACTGCATACTAATAATGTGTTTTAAGTAATGACGATGCATAACATTTTTAGTTGAGATTGTACATTTATAGAGCAGATTTTTTTTAACATACAGTGCAAACATTTATGTTCTACGACCAAAATCAACGACGTTATGACGAAATTACTAGCGAAGTTTACTGAGTGCCGCGGTAGCTGTGACGTCACAGGGACGGTCGCCACCGCCAGTTATCGATTCGTGAAGTAAGAGGCCGGCTGCGCTCAGACCGTCCCAGTGACGTCGTACATTGATTTTACCGGCAGGAACGGCATAATGTTTATTACTTAATATCTTCGTAAGTAATAGTCCAATTTGGATAATTCAAAAATATATATCATTCTTATGTCATAAAATATAACTAGTTCTTTTAAATTTGCTATAACTTTACTGATCCTCATTATGATGAAGTGTCCACCACACCTTTTTCATATATGCTACACATTTATACCCCAATTCTAACCACTTCATCCCAAGTAAATAAGTACTTGCCGAAATATGAAGGTGTTCATTCTAGAAACACTCCGATGCCATGGTCATTCATCTGGCGACAGATTGTCGTCTATCTCAATAAGATCGTCTTAAACTCGTATAATGTAACAAAAGTTGTGACATTAACAAAACTTTGTTACATAATAGATGCGTTTTTTTTGACAGCATTTCATTTTGAGCTGCCATTGTTTATCTTTATTATTATACCTATTGAGTACATATGTATATATATAATTATATCAGTATTTCTTTAGTTTATAAATATATATGTATGTAATTATATACAAGTAAATACACCACACCTACATGTCCCTTCTCTGTTTATTTATAGTCCAGTCCATTCAACGGTTGACTTATCGAGATCGCTATTAGCGATAAGGCCGCCCATTTTATTGCCTTAAATAAGTTGAGTAATTGTTATTGTAATATTTCGTGTGGTTTATTCAATAAAGAGTTATCTATCCATCTATACATCTATTTCCTTGTTCTGTAACACTATGTTACCTACCAATGTAATTGATGCCAGCTTCGTACCCTATAAGTTGTAACTGTTGCATAAATTGAAACAGGGATATCCAAACTTCCCTTCAAATGATTTTCCAATTTGTCTCTAAGTGTCGGATTATATCCCGTATGGTAATTGAGAATTCGGCAAAAGCCTTGTTGAAGGATATAACCTTATCAAGCCAATTTGCAGTCGTAGTTCCTTATTTGAATAATACGAAAATTAATTTGCATAATTTTACTTTATATCTACATCTTATTAACAATGTCAAGATGTGATAGGCTCCACGAAAGATTTCCAGATTTGTAGAAGGCTGACAGAGGTATGTTCATATTCATTTAAACCACACAGTATTTTTAAGCAACCAGAATTATATTTAGAGAATAAACAAATAAATATATATAAATACTATCTGACCCGGCAAACGTTGTTTTGCCTTATTGAACATAATGAAACATTTTTGGGGTGAGCCACCCTTAACACTTAGGGGTATAAAAAGTAGTTATTAACCTATTTTCAGACCTACTGCATATACATATAAAATTTCATCAAAATCGGTCAAGCCGTTTCGGAGGAGTATAAACACGAAAACTATGACACAAGATTTTTATATATATAGGGATATAACGGTCCTTAGACAGCTCAACTATTTCACGTGTATTTTATATTATTCTGTACATTTCTGTAATTATTTCTGTAAATAAATATATATAAATATATAATGCTGGACATATCACATATAATCATCTAGACTCAAAGTAAGTAGGTACTTTTTCTTCTGTAAATATATTCATTTTATACATTTAAAAATAACCTAGACCTGAGTCAATCATCTGCGTATCAAGCCGGCCTTCGTCCACTTCGCCAGAGAAGATATGCTAAGTGTGTTTGGTGACCTCTGTGGCGCAGTGGGCCATATTCTGACTGAGACGCAGAAGGTTGCGGATTCGATTCCCGCCGCGGGACAAATGTTTTTATGATCTGCAAGTATTTTTCTTGGGTCTGGATTTTTCTATGTACAATATGTATGTATTTACAAAAAAAGTATATACGTAGTATATCAGTTATGTGGTACCCATAACACAAGCTCTGCTTACTTTGGGGCTAGATGATGTTGTGTGAAATGTCCGGCATTATCATTATCGTTATTATGTGCTTATATCAACCAGTTGCATATCACCTACCCTTTTTTTATAGAAATGTTAACATACATTAGATGTCATCTTAAACGAGGGTTATACTAACCACCGGTTATATCCGTAAACATTAGCAACAGCTAATTAAATATAAAGGTCACGATGCTACGATAAGGTTTCGTTTCAGTCTTTGAAAAAAAAAGGCTTTAAATTAAGTTAACTACGCAAAGGGTTATGATTAATGTGGAACTTTTGAAATTACTTCGTGCGTGAGAAATTAAACGCAATTAATGTCAGACATGGAGGAAAAACTCATTTGAGCAGAGTAATGAATTACATAGAATTGTTATTTATAATATTGCGAGGATAGGGACAGATTTGTAAGATACCAGTGTGTACTTACATAGTTGCTGCAGAATATACCCTCACCTACTGACACTTTTATTTGTCAACACGAATGCGTATATCAACTCGTTTTAAACGTTATTATAATATAATAATAATTATGGCGCCGGACATTTTCACACAGCGCCATCTGGCCCCAAAGTAAGCAGAGCTTGTGTTATGGGTACCACATGACTGATATACTACTCACATATTTTTTTGTAAATAAATATTATACATAGAAACACCCAGACCCGAGACAAATACTTGCAGATCATACACCTTCATACAACCTTCTGCGTCTCAGCTGGACCTTAGTTCAATGTGCCAGAGGTCGTCAATATCGTCGTATTATCGTTGTTTTACCATTACCAACTAGTAGAACTCCTCGTTACCTTGTTCGTGTAATTAAATGTTCATACAAAGTTAATTTCCCAGCTTTACTTCCTAGTTGAGTTTCAAGACATCCTTTTTAGCGCGCGTCTTAACTTATAAAGAACACGCTCTACATTTTCAAGTATGTATAACCAGTGGTTGAGGTTTTGCGTTTTCTATAATGTCAGCGAGTCAGACTTTGATCCCTATATTCGTAATGTTGATAAAAATAAGGTTGTTGAGATAAACTTCTACTTATCTTGGTACTTACTAGTTAGAATGTTACAGTGAAGACGAGTTTCTTGCCAGTTCTTCTCGGGCTTGGGTTAGGATGAATTGGCACCTAAATTCACCTAGTATGTAAGACGTTTCAAAGTGATCCTTGTGATTGTATTGAATAAAGTATCTTTTGACTTTGACTTTGACTTTGAGTGTGGTAAAAGAGTAATAGTGCGCCTCTGTGAACCTTTTCGTGCATTTGGCACAGAGTCATTAAACTTATTTAGTCCTAGGACATGAGAGTCCTTCAACGATTGAGAGTAATTGTAAAGCCCTCATAAATATTTGAACAGAAAAAGCCATTAGTCATTAGCGGGATAAATATTACTATGATCTGCGAGTATTTATCTCTCGGGTCTGGGTGTTTCTATGTATAATGTCTGTTGCCCACGTCTTCGTACGCATTTTTTTATTGTTTATGTTTGTTTACAAGTTTCTAAACCAACAACACCCACCAACCATTAAAAAGTTTCCATACAAACATTCACACCCCATTTTTCTCTTTTATGAGGGTTATTTTGAAAAATCCTTAAACACGTGTCCATTTATTTTGCATTTTAAGTATCTAAACCATGTTTCTAAGAAATCACACCTCCCGCTAAAAAGTTCCCATACAAACTATGACACCCCATTGTGTCATTTTATTTGGCATTTTAATTATTCAAATCACAAGTAAATCGCACCACGCGTTAAAAAGTTTCATACATTAGTTTTCACCCTTTTTCACCCTCTTAGGGGTAGAATTTCAATAAATTCCGCCTTAGTATGTGGTTTTGCTATAAAAGAAAGATACTTTCCAAATTTCAGCTCTCTAGCTTCAGCGGTTTCGGCTCGGCGATGATTAATCAGTCAGTCAGGTTAAGCTCTTTTATAGGTATAGATGTATGTATTTACAAAAAAAAAGTATATAAGTAGTATATCAGTCATGTGGTACCCATAACACAAGCTCTGCTTACTTTGGGGCCAGATGATGTTGTGTATAATGTTCCGGCATGATTATTATTTGTATTATTTGTGCTTGACTGGATTCGTATCCACGATCTCAGGATTCTTACGACTTGAAAGCGAGGAGAATACCTATCACTACTAATACTTACCAGTATACCAACAGTCCTCTCATAAATAAAAATTAAATTAAATTAAAAATACAATGCGTACAACACAATCTAACTCCAAACTAAGGATACCTTGAATTTTGGTGGCTGATGCCCAGATGACTAGTAGAATATGTACTTTAAAATACCTACATACTTATGATACTTATAGCACAGAAATAAGCGAGTCTTCAAAAAAAAATATTAAATGAACTATATGTATAGCCACTCTCTTTTTATCGGCAGTAACAAGGTGAGTTAGCTTAAGCAAAGTCAAAGTAAAAAAATATTTTACTTAATATAATCACAAGGATCACATTTAAACGTCTTACATTACTAGGTGAATTAAGGTGCCAATTTCTCCTAACCCAAGCCCGAGAAGAACTGGCAAGAAAGCTTTGATATAATGCGGTCTTAATGGGCATCCGAAATTAGTAGCATGTCTAGAATGTTAGGATGCCTTACAGCTCTTTGCGAAGACACCGTGACGTGAGATATTTACGCGTCTCCATCGAATATTTCATTAGGACTCGTTACCCGTCTCTTAACACGACCAAAGTAAATTGCGTACATTACCGAGACAAGCGTGAATCTTTTAAGGCAGGTTTAATTAAGGCGGCGATGTGTGTGTGGTGTGGCAGCATTGCCGTTATTTTGTATATTTTCTGAAATTGTTTAAAATAACATTATTACAAAATAAACCTGGCCCGTTTATGTTTTCTAGACATGTTCTTCAAGTAGATGTTTGTAACTTTTGTTCTATGTAAGATGATTAAGTACGTTGGTATTTACAGAACATGCTTCTATAGTGTTCTTTTATCTATGGTCATTTATTATCTATGTCTGTACAGACAACTTCAGGGCAGCATAATGTGACGTATTGTACTCAATGTCTTTTGTTACTAGCATAGTAGAGTAATATAATACACGTGTACCTATTGGGTTAATAAATAGAGATTCTTCATTTGTCATTTCTTCATGTTTTTTGGGTAATATTTCTAAAAGGATTTCTACGACGAGATATCACAAGAAAATTCTATACGGTAATTCTTGTTCTTTGTTATCGGCATGTGACATAACAATGAAAATTTTGCCAAATTGTGTGAAGTGTTTATATTTGTTTATAGTCAATTTGTTTGTTAATAAAGTCTTAGCCGATTGTCAATTGTCAATTCTAAACGTCATCGCAGAATGGCCGTCTAGAATTTTATTGGGATTCCTCGTCGTTCAAATCACATTGCACCATAATACACATATAATTAAATTGTTCGTACTTGTTCTATGTAGTCACAATTTATTCATTAAAATTCCGCTAAGATTATTGAATAAAACATGCAATAAAAAGAGTAAGATATATGAAATCAGCAGAGCTTTGTGACTTTATGAAATGACAAACGAAGAATCTTTTACGGTAATTACACGATGACGTTTGGAATAGACAAATGATGATTGACTGCGTCTTTGTGACTATACCCTTCTTTTTCGTTAATGGCATGTGTCATTTTGCTATTTTGTGTAAATTTTGTGTATGTATTATTCACAGTATTTCCAAAGTCGTATCTTGTCGTTAGTTATTTGTTATGACTACTTACATAGTATAAAACAAAGTCGCTTCCCGCTTTCTGTCTGTCCCTATGTATGCTTAGATCTTTAAAACTACGCAACGGATTTTGATGCGGTTTTTTTTAATATATAGAGTGATTCAAGAGAAAGGTTTATATGTATAATACATGCATAATATGGAAGAGAAACACTAATAATTTTAGAGGTTTCTAATGTGATGTCGTAAATAAACACATTTTTTTGCGCTTAGATTGCAAACACTGGCTGAACCCTACGAGATATATCAAAATAATGTATTACAGTATTGTACACCTTAAAAAGGTCTACAAAAAAGTTCGCCATGCTATATGTCTATCTCTTACGTAGTAAGGTAAGATATTCTGTAATATATTTAGTATCAGCATTGCCGCCGTGCGAAGCCGGGGCGGTTCGCTAGTATTATATAAAATGGCACCTTTCATATTAAATAACTACGGATTATTTTTGCTCGAACCACAAAGAAGCACAAAGCTTTTATTCCAATTATTTACACCCGAGTCAATAACTATCAATAAATCTGTATTTGAATAAAAACACTGAAATTACTAATAAAACCGGATATAACTTGAGAGAAATTAATTAAATAAGAGCGCAATGTTTGTTTTGCAAGATGACCAAAAATAATATTGTGACTATACTCGTATTATTTTTGACCTATTGACGACCTCTGTGGCGCAGTGGGCCACGGTCCAGCTGAGACGCAGAAAGTTGCGGGTCCGATTCCCGCAACGGGGCAAATGTTTTTATGATCTGCAAGTGTTTGTCTCGGTTCTGGGTGTTTCTATGTACGAGTATAAATTGTATGTGTTTAAAATAAAAATAAAAGTATATGATTAGTATATCAGTCATGTGGTGTCCATAACACGAGCTCTGCTTACTTTGGGGCCAAGTGATGCTGTGTGAAAGGTTCGGCATTATTATTATTATTATAGGAAAATAATCACTTGGCAAAGACATGTCATAGACTGAGACTGATGCTATTATAGTTAGAAAAAGAAGGTTGATAAGTGACACCTTGCCTACATATTAAAATAAAGTTCAACCAAATAAGAGAATCGAAATCAACAGATTCTGATATTAAGTTAGGATTTATTGCGGCAAAAATTGTTCTGGTCTTCTTCTGTCTATTTTCCATGTAAAACGTGTTATATACGAGTACTTTAATATAGATCCATAACTCATTCCTGATCTTAAGATTCACCCAACAACTTTCAAACTCCCATTCCACACAGTCGTTTTTATGAAGCATAAACTTTACAATATTTTCAGTGCCATAATAAAATTAGCGCGACTTAAGAACCAAATAACAATACACCAAAAATTGTCTGACATAAAACCTTACCGTCCACAAAGAAACACATTAAATCTAAGATGGTCGTAAAACGTGACTTTATAAGTGCTTATTTACCATTGCCATTCTAAAGCTGTATCTACAGTAAACAAATTTGGAACCGGCGCAACTCTACATTTGCCTTTTCGAACATTTCCAGTTTGCGTCAACTTTGAACATTTGAAACATGACGAGCGCCCATCTCGCATTTTGATGAAAACCTCTTCCAAATATTTGAACCTCAATTTGAATTTTTATTGTCTTAGTATAATACGAGAAGAGTCATGATTTTTTGTATTTTCTGTAATAAATACAATCAATAAATGTATAAGAAGTCGTTTAGTTCGTTTTGAAAGCGAAAAACATGTATAAAGAAATAGTTAAAAATCCTGCTTTTTTATATTGTTTACGAACAAATTTTTGAGTAACTTTATTTGAAGTTTTGACTCAATTTATTTACTTAAAGAAAGAAAGAAAGAAAGAAAGCATTTATTCAGTCCACCACTCAAAATACAATAGAAAAAATAAGGAATAGGAAGTTTACAAAACAAAACAATAATAATAATAATAATAATACAATAATAATAACAATAATAAACTGTGGTGGCGAAATGGTACTCAGCTCAGCATAATGCTGCCGCATGTTGCCATGTGACAGCGCTGGTCTTCCGCTGAGGCCAGTGTTGACTTCACGGACATCTTGATCCGAATCAGGGCTTACAATCATTTAATTATAAAAGTAACTTAATATATAAAACAAACTTCATAAGATACATTAACTCAACAAGATACAACATCAAAAAGCACACAATACAAATTAATAGGTACTTAAAGTATGAACACAAACCCAACACAAAAATAAAAAACAACAGTAGTAATAAGATTAGTATTTTACTTACATTACAAAACAAACTAAGAGGACAGTTGCAAAAACTAGCTTCCCCTATGCCAGGGCTGGTCTATTTGTATGGAAAAAATATGTTCCTTTAATATAACTTTAAAAAGATTAACATTCAATATATTTTTAAATGGTGGTGGTATGTCATTCCAACACATTGTGGCAGCGTAGCGTACTTACGAGTTTTCCTTTTATTATATACGCAGCTTTACACATAAACAAATTTGGGGGAACAAATAAAACAGGACTGGCACCGAAGGTATTTATTGAAAAAGTTGGATCGACATTTTGTTGGTATCCTGCTCACGTATTAGTGTTAGTCAAGATTTAGGAGGCACGGGAGGGCGTAAAGTAGATTTTTTCAATTGAAATCTCAAGACCCTTCAAATTGCGGATAATTTTGTATCGTAATTTCATCTTACTTTTACTTATAGTTACATAATAAAACCAGGGAATTGTTGAAGTAAAAATGCTGTAATAACTAATACAAAAAAACATGCACATTTAAATTTCTAATTTATAACTGTTATTATGCAAAACACACATCACAAAAACATAACATTCTTGCAACTTAATAAAGCATACTGTTAGTTGCACTCGAAATGTGGCGTTTTTCATCAATAAATAAGTTATTTCAATATTGTATAAAGTTTGATAAAAATTGGGAATTTATAACTCAGATTACATCAGATAGTTGAGCCAAAAGTATTATGATAGGCGACGTCCTCTGGGAAATCAGTGACAACCAACGCAAAATTTATAGTATCCACACCACACATAAAAGTTGATAAAATGTATACGGACAAGTGTAAGAAAGGAGATTGTGCCACGAGGCTTAACCTCCTTGGATTTTGAAATTGAAAAAGATTTGGATTAATCCCACGATAAAATTGATCATCATTTGTTTGCACTCACTGCTGGGTATAGGCCTCCTCTTTATAACGAGTACGTTACTCTGTTTGGTCCTTAACAAGTCTTATCCAGTTGTTCCGGACCACGCTGACGATGATTTAGTGGCCATTAAGTTTGGGCAGTCAAAATTGTCTAGACAATTTATACACAATCTTGCCGCAAGTTAACAGTTAAATTTAAAACATGCTCCGACAATTGCCTTGAAATATCGAATATAATAGAATATACTCTATAATGAAGCACACATTTCATTGATTCATTAAACAACATACCGTCAACCAACCATCGAGATTATGCAGCTTTAGCAAACAATGGTTTAGCCGGTAGAAGGATGGAAAGTTGCACTTTATCAATAACTAGCTTATGCTCACGGTTTCGCATGAATAGTACATACATAAAAAGTAGCCTATATCCGTTCCCAAGATGATGCTGTGTGAAAATGTCCGGGTTTATTTATTATTATTATTACAATCTATATCCATACCAAATTTGATTGATGCAAAAAAAAAGTTCTGTTGATCCGATCTCTACCAAACTTCACAGGATTACCCGCTAGATAAATCTGAAGATATTCTAAATATTTAATCGAAATCGGTCTAGCTGTTTTGGAGTCTATAGGGAACATACAAATACATATTGCTTTTTATTGATATAGATAGATAACGACATCAGAGATAAATATTTTTCAATGGAATATTTGTATCGAATTACCAATCCAATGAATTTCACACGATGGGGTAAAATAAACAAAACCAACCCCATTTTAAATGCAGGTAGGTTATTATTAACAAACAATTTAATTATCAATTTTAAGTTCTTATTTTATAACTTCGTAGAGGCTACGTGCAAATTTGCAATATACTCTTATAGTCTGCGAACTAGAGCTCTGATTAGGGATAGACAGAGATACATACAGTCAAACAGACGACATGTCGATAAGGGTTACTTGTTGAACTTCAGTTCTGAACCCTCAAAAATATAAGACAGTTAAGTGAAACGGCTATGATTATCTCTACTGGAGGTTCTTCAATTGGTCCAAAAAAGACGTGGTTGATAACGAAGGCCCGCTGGAAAAATTCACAAAGATTGAGTTCAACCAGTCATGGAAAATTACATCGAATTTGTCAACGGCTATAATTACTTTCACCTAGCGATTCCCATCGATAATTTTACGAATGACTGAATTCGTTTTATCGATAAAATCGCTGTTAATGGATATTTAAATGAAGCAGTCTGTACGTCGGCTGGCTGTTACATAAAGGATAGGTAATCGTTAAATCGTACTGAAAGCCTTTCATCAGAGTTGTTCAATTTCTAATAAAAATAGGTCGATGAATGAGTAATTTTTGAGTTAAACATTGTTTCTTTGGGGTTTCATTATCCTAAAGATACACATGAACCGTCTGTATTTGTACAGCACATTCGGCGTACGTTTGTAATAAAACTACATGTACAAGTATCTATATAACAACATCCAACAAGTTGGAGTAGTAACCACGATTTTAAACCTTTTCAGGAAATATATAAATAATAAATATTTGTGGACAATGCATCCAACACCATCTTGCCCTAAACTAAGCATACCATAATGGTAATCCGATGACTGATGGAGTACTTAAATTTTAAACTACTTATTTATAATAATTTATAACGACCTCTGTGGCGCAGTGGGCCAAGGCCCGGCTGAGACGCAAAGGGTTGCGGGTTGGTTTCCCGCTGGGTCACAAATGTCTATATGATCTGCCAATATTTGTCTCGGGTCTGGGATATGTACAATATGTGTATATTTATAAGTCAAGTGGTACCCATAAAACAACCTCTGCTTTGGATGATGTTGTGTGAAATGTCCGGAATCATTTATTATTATTTTTTTTAATTACACGTAGAGCTAGAACAATTGCCTAAGTCCATCAAACAAATGTTTGTCCTAAGAGGGAATCGAACCCCTAGCCTACGGCGCAGAAGGTAGAGCTACTACAAACTGAGCTGACAGGCCATAATAGCAGACAATAATGCATATCCGCTATATAGCATACGTTACAATGATGGCCGTCGCTTTGTAGGAACCCTTTATTGCCCTTATTACCATAAAAGCCTAGTAAAAGCAAAGAAAAGTACTATTATAGCAACAGGTTAATGTTTCATAAATAAGTTGAAACAGCAATCGTTTATGTCCAGGTACGAATAGCTCTTTTTGTCTTGGGAATAAAGGTCGGAATTGTAGATTGAACTTTCTAAATACCCAGACTAGGAATGTTTTTGTTCTGTTGTGAGATTATTAGTTTTATTGCTCCCTAAGTATATTAGATGTTGGGCCTTCCATACGTGCTGGAAACACGTGCTGAAAACCGTATAAACCATGACATTGCAATAACTGTGTCAGCTCAATTGGTAGTAACTCTGCCTTCTGCGCTGTAGATTAAGGGTTTGATTGCATGGCCTCATGTCGCTCTGCCCTCAGACAGTTAACATACACATTTGAAATGTATAAACTCTTTTATATTAGTTTTTCGTAGTTAAGGTAGTTATAAGATAGATGGATCATGCAAAAATGTGCTAAAACCAGGCAAGTTTCATGCCGGTTCTTCTCTAGCTTGGGTTTGGAGGAATTGGCACCTAAATTCACCTAGTATGTAAGACGTTTCAAAGTGATCCTTGTGATTGTATTGAATAAAGTATCTTTGACTTTTGAGTTTTTTGACGAACCCTCCCAGGATAAACATTTGGGTGATGAACATAAGTGTTTGTTCTGTGTCTGGATTTTATAAAGTATCTATTATAAGTATGTTTTTTAAAATTCTATCAATCATCTAGTCACTATAATACAAGCTATGCTTAGTTTGGACTAAGACTTTATTATCAAACAATCACTTCACACTGACAACATTGTCGACAAGATAAATGCCATTATAGGAAGAAAAGAAGAATAACCTAACATGTTATTAAAAGAAAGATAATTTGGCTTCCAAGCTTCTAGCTGCGCAAGAAATGCAAGGAACAATTGAAGGGCACTACGCTAACCGGCATTTGAAACTCGTTGGAAATTATATATATTATTTAAACAAATGCGTTTAGCAAATTAAGCATTCTTAATGTTGGCGCAGTCTTAGGGTGATAATTTTTCAAATTTCAAAATATAATTCCAGTATTGAATTGTTTTTCCTAGGATTTCCGCAGTTTTAATCAACACGTTACATGATTAGTAAATTGAGCTAAACTTCGTCAGTCATACGTCAGTTTAATAAATTTGAGAAGTGTAATTTCAAAATGTTTCTCTAGTTTAGACTTAAATGCAAACAAAATAAGATCGTTTGTTTTTTTGAAGAAGTTTTCAATACTTTGGGCAAAACTTCAGAATCTGGGCCACTGACTGAGTTAAATTTGCGTATATACTCGTATACTCGTTTCGCATTCGTTTGCGTAGGAGTTGATGAAGTAATTTACAAAAAAATACAGAAAGGTAGCTTTATTTCCACACTAAATACATAATTTAACTATGGATTTCATTGGTTTTTAGGTATACCGCCCTTGGCTGTATTAGCCTCCTCTAAGGATTGCCAACCGTCCCTATCTCTTGCTCTTTTAAACCATATTTTTCCTGCCACTAAGATAATTTCGTAGTTCCACCTTTTAAATCGCTTCATTCTTTGTACACTTCCTGCCAATTTTCACTCTAAGCTTAACTTTTCGACTACATCTTTGGTGTTTGTTTTTTCCACATTTGCAGTGTTTTTGACTTTATCGCTGAGTTTGATACCCAAAAAGCTCCTCTCTATTTTCTTTGGCATATCCTGAGTCTCCCTAGCAATATTTTGATACTCTAATATTTTCTGACTTCTGCCCGTAGCTATTATACGTGGTCCCAGCATAAAAGTAGCGTATATCGTATTCCAGGTCCCACTCCTGTTCCAGGACTTAAGTTAAGCCGTTACGATGTAATTAAGATACAAACAAACAAATAATAATAATAATAAAAACAATACCGGACATTTCATACATCATCATCTGGCCCCAAAGTAAGCAGAGCTTGTGTTATAGGTACCAGATGACTGATATACTACTTAAATTTTTTTTTTTAAATACATACGTATGTGTACATAGAAACACTCAGACCCGATACATGTACTTGCAAATCATACAAACATTATATAAATAAACACATATATCAAAACGTCCAAACATTCACACAAAAATTCGCATTTATAATATTCAGAACCCACTGGATATTCTATAACAAAAAATTAATACTTCACTAAAGCTTATTACCGCACTTTTAGGTACTCAGTATTTCATATGAAAATAATTCCAGTTTATCTGGTAAATTAATATCTAATTAAATATTACTGATCAAAGGAAGTCAAATATAATGTTTGTTTGAACGTGTACCTGACTACTACTCTAAGACGTTCTCAAAGATAAGTACTGAACTACCATCAAGACCTTTACGGTTTTTCAAACATTAAACAGTTTTGCAATATAGAAATGCGTTTGATAAATATAAAGCATTCGAGTGGTCATTTTTGATAGTGTCGTATCCCTTCCGCGCTACTGCCAAAACCACTAGTTGCAGCATTTCCTCCTTCTAGTGTCGTGTTCCTCATTGCTGAGAGTTGTGACCTCCGCGAATCATTCTTTGGACGATCGCTTTCTACTAGCTTATTTCTTCGGCAAGTGTGAAATGACAGTGTACCTGCTCCAACTCGGCATCCGTATTAAAATTGTCAAGGATCATACAAAAAAGTGTTAAGACCAGACGAGTTTCTTGCCGGATTCTTCTTGAACTGGGGTTAGGAGGAATCGGCACCTAGATTCCCTAGCATGTAAGAAGACGATTCAATATTGAATAAATATTTATTGAATTGAATTGAATTCTAGGCTTTAGTGGACGTTCTTGTTGGTGGTGTCCCGAATCTGGTCTTTCCACCGCATCGGACTCTTTCCCCTTGGTCGCCGTCCCTGTATCTGTTCTATCACCATTTTATGATGAGCAGCATTTAATGATGTATAGAGGAAAATTACCTCGGCTAGTAAGGATTTGCTAGATAATGAGCAACTGCCAGATTTGTGATCCTTAAAAATAATCATGAAATTTTTTTTTTATGCCAATACTTCGTCTCAGTAACTAAACTGTGAGCGGTCACACGCGCTTGGCTAATTCGTTTGTTATTTCGTGAAAAGCAGTTGCAAAACTTCAACACTCATCATTTCAGCTTGGTAATTGTTGAAACTAATTAAAGTTCCTCTATTGATTTTAGAACCAATCGGACCGCACAGCACTTCGATAAATCCGGATTAGGGTTGTTCTTTGTCCCCTAACTACCCCTGTTTCTCCCCTCAATGAATGAACTTGATATCCCGAGCTAATTTATTCGACTACCCCCTGCGATCGTTTTTAATATTTTCCGGACGATTTAACTTTTTGAAATGACCAATTTTTCATGGACAAAGTTCCGAATTTATCGGTGGGATAAAGGAGGGTCACATCGGAATAAGACGGTTTATGTAAGTACTGCCGAGTTCGAGGTTTTGCTTCGTATTTTGCAAATCTTTAGATCGGAATACGGGATTTACCCCCAAATCAGAATCAAAATGTAAATAAAGTAAATAAGACAGCGAAAACAATTTCTTAAATCTCTTTCTTCTCATATATTTATTGAATCTTTAATATATTCTTAAGGTGTGTTTTCAAAAATAACACATGTATTTTTACTTGTTTTATATGATTATAGTTGTTTAAATAGTTGAATCAATATTTATTGTCTCTATCGCGCAGTTCGAAATTACTAGTGGCACGATAAGAAGAAGTGGGCCAAGGCCCGGCTGAGACGCAGAAGGTTGCGAGTTCGATTCCTGCCGCGGTAGAAATGTTTGTATCATCTGCAAGTATTTGACTCGGGGCTGAGAGTAATATGTTTTTATTAACAAAAAAATATACATGTATATAAGTAATATGTCAGTCATTGGTACCCATAAAACAAGCTCTGCTAACGTTGAGGCCAGATTATGTTGTGTAAAATATCCGGTATTAGTTATTCATAGTTAATCAAAAATGATTTAACTATGCTTTTTAATTTGATATGGAATTTATCGCAGAAAATCTATTAAAATTTTAACATATGGCTTATCTTTTGAACTGCGTCATAAAGTATCTGACAATCCTGAAATCCGGTCATATTCTGACATAACCTGCGCCAGCGTAACTGGACACACGCCAACCTTTACAGATTTACAGTGTAATTTACCTGTCATGCCAACCGAACAAACGAACATCATGACCCTTTACGACTTGCCAATGTTCCAAGTTCAATAAACAAATTCCATTTCGAAACGCTACATCTCGATTTTTATACCGATTCCTGTTTTCCGATGTAGTCTAGCCCATCAGTTGCGTATCGATCCTGTCGGTTCAGGTCACACGGTTTGTTTAGTTGTTCCGGTTCGAAATAGTTCAGTGAACTTGTCAAGTGGAGTGGTATGTTTTTTTAATGTATCAAATTTTAATACTAGAGGATCAGGGATGAAATTTATAATTTTGCACCTGTAAATTACTAGCAAGATAAAGTCTGAATATTCCAAAAATAGGCTTTTTACTTTAGTGTTCTTCTTATTCTCGTGTCACTAGTACTCAAACCAGTGTGGTGAAAGGATTGAAGTGCGCAACAGATGATCATTTCGTGCACATAAATTATTTATTATTATTAAAGAAATGGATGGATTGTGTGATAGTACATGGGTAAGGAATGAAAATAAAATTACTGGTGATAAAAGAGAGTGTACCTATATAGCCACTTATATAGTGGGACCCTTTTTCCAGGAAGATGATGATGTTATATCAAAATGCACTGAATTTTAGATTTATACACCTTATTATTGATATATATATGGAAGAAAATCTGAAATTAGAATTTAGTCTACTGCTGCCCGAGGGCTTTCTAAAAGTAGATTTATTATTGCTGCAACAGCTATTTCGTTTATTTTGATAACAGTATTTTTACCAATCGTATTATCTGAAAAAATACGCTGTATAGAAACGTTAAACATTCGGGATTTGTACACACGCTATTTTAATATTTATTGTGACAGAAAGAACCATATATATTTTTATTTCTAGAGAAAATATCCTAAACATAATATTATATCTATTGCTTTCGTGTGCAAAATTATTTCATTGAAAAACATATTCAGAAAAGTGAGTAGCATGTTGCGAAAACCTATACAAAGTAAATAGTGTATTGAATGTTAAAATGTTGCTTTGTAAACTCACCATGTTTATAGGCCCATAACATTTTAAAACAGCTATAAAATATTATGACTACTAATAAGTAGATATCTAATGAAAAATGTTTACATTGCCATCAAAGTTACACTTATATAAACTTGATGTAATAAAACCGGGTACTCTTTGAATGACTATATATATTCGACCTCTGTGGCGCAGTGGGCTAAGGTCCGGCTGAAACACAGAATATTGCGAGTTCGATTCCCGCTGCGGGACAAATGTTTGTATGATCTGCAAGTATTTGTCTCGGGTCTAGGTGTTTCTATGTATAATATGTATGTATTTACAAAAAAAAAACGTATTTAAGTACGTACTTATACTTACTTACTTACTTAGTATATCAATCATCTGGTACCCATAACACAAGTTCTGCTTAGTTTGGGGCCATATGATGCTGTGTGAAATCTCCGGTATTATTATTATTATTATTATAATATTATACGTAGTCTATATATATATATATATATATATATATATATATATATATATATATAGCATAGTGCCAGGAGGTCATGGTATATTTTTGATGTGTATTATCTTTCCTTCGCTTTGAGAGTTTGATTGAGTTGATTTCGTAAAAAGGGACGGAAATGTGTAACAGGAAGCCAGGGAAGCGCACGCTATTTGATTTGAACTCGTCCTGGTCCTAGCGCTTTTTATATGATCCATCTTATACCTAACTTAACTAATACGAAAACACTAGGTTACCGTAGAATGGGGTGGCTATGTGCCACATTTAAAGGTTATTCAGTGTTAGCAAAGCCAAAATCAGTTATTTTTTAGGAAAATAATACAGATTATGCTCTTTATATATTTGTTCACATGTTCTTTATTTCACTATAAAAAAAAAGAATCATACTTTGGTAGAAAAATTAAAAAAATGGTGGCACATTCTCACCTGACCATGGGGTGAGAATGTGCCACTTCACAATTCCCTTCATATCTCTTACAATTAGTGAAATAGCACATTGACACCTATCTGTACTTCGAAAATGGTCTACCAGGGAACGATGAAATAAAAATAAAAAATAAATTCATTCAAACTGAATGACACTGACAGTTGAAAGTAACTGTTTTGCAAAGTGAAATAGAGAGGGGAAAATGTTTTTAAAATCGATTAATCGAAGAATAAATCGCCGTAAGTCAAAGTAGAAAAAGAAATCGACAATAATCTTGCCGATGACCCCCATTGCACATTCTCACCTGCGTGGCACATAGCCACCCCATTCTACCGGTATAGTAGTTTATACATTGCAAATCTGTCAGTTAACTGTCTGAGGGCAGAGCAAAATGAGGCTATGCATTCTTATCAATAATACAGAAATTTATATTATAATACGCTGCATTCAAAAGACTACCCTTTATGTAAGCTTTAAATTTCTAAATTGGTAGTTTAGTTGCATTTACAGGAATTTTATTATAGAAGCGCACCGTGTTCCCTATAAAGGACTTATTTACATTTTCTAGTCGTAACTTAGGGATGTATGAGTAATTTGTTTCTGTTCCTAGTATTTATTCTATGAAGATTACTATTTTTCTGTAATCCATCTCTATTTGAGTGTATAATACATTTACATATATATTGAGAAGCTATTGTGAGAATATTAAATTCTTTAAATATTTCTCTCAATGACTCGCGGTTTCATTTTATAAATGACACGAATTTTCATATTATTAATCTTCTTTGATAAATATAGACAAATAATCTTTAAAGTTCGTCTAAATATACTAAATAATCTTAATTACTCCACTGCAGGGCCAGAAGCTTCAATTAGACCGCTATTTCGTACTCAATGTGATTTGATAAGACTAGCGACAGAATATCGATAAATTATTGTGATATTTACACCGATATACAAGTAAATAGTCACATGGATATCAATATCGGGAAACATTATGATATTTATGTTATAACCTGCATGTTGGGTGTCGGTCAGGCAATGTGTCATAATAACTCTGCGTCACTCTATACACGCTTTATTGTTCGTGAAAATATTGTGTCAGTACTTTTATTTAGTGGAAACACAAAATTGCGGTGTTGACGATAGAAAAAGTACATTGCACATAGTGAACGAAATATATTTAGAGTTATACTAGGTCCCTACGTAACAAAATATTGTATACTGATGATAATAAAGTTCTCAGACCGACGCGTAAGATATTTTATGTAAAAATGTGTGCATTTTGGTATGTAACATTTTACTTCTCGCTTTCCTGCAATCTGTGAGAGTTATTTCATGAAAAGAGACGGAAGTGTGTAACAGGATGCTGCAAAAGCGCGCGCTATTTGATTTGAACAATGAGCGCGCGCAGTGGTAGAGTTGGCCGGCAGATGTCACCAACCCATTTTCCGAGAGATTGGTGTCTGCCATCAGTGTGCGCGGATGTGTGACGAAAAAAAAAAAGGAAATAGAGAAAGAGAACGCAGCAGATGTACGCCTAACCTGGTGTTGTGTATAAAGTGTGCTGTTAGTCAAAGTCAAGTCAAAAGATACTTTATTCAATACAATCACAAGGATCACTTTGAAACGTCTTACATACTAGGTGAATTTAAGTGTCAATTCCTCCTAACCCAAGCCCGAGTAGAACTGGCAAGAAACTCGTCCTGGTCCTACCACTTTTTTGCATGATCCATCTTATAACTACCTTAACTACGCAAAACTAATACATGAGAGTTTTTACATTTTATAAATGTGTCGGTTTACTGTCTAAGAGCAGAACGACATGAGGTCATGCATTATCATCAATACTATAGTAATTTATATTATAATAGGCTTTCTTGAAAAGACGACCCTTTATGTATGCTTTAAATTTATTAATAGGTAGTTATATAAAGTAACTAAAGATATAATGTTATAATGTTACTTATTACCAAGGTGAGATGTCAGATGTTACTCATCATACGCGACTACTGTAAGAATTCGATTTTGTTTTAGATTTTCTCAAGAAAGTTTGTTCGAAGTGCAAAGTTTGTGACTTAAAAGTAGCAGGACAATGTCCTATAATTACCAGGCGGTAGGTAGGTTAAATCTCGGCCGCATGCTGATTGATGTTACTGCAGCCCATCGCCGCCGGCCGCCGGGAAATTAGCTGTCTAACGAAATATTCTACCCGCGCCGCGCTAAATTATACATGTTCACATTTTTCATGGATTTATACAGTCTCAAAAAATATATTTTGCAAAGTACCCATTTGTAGGGATTATTTTGGTAGCGTTTGACTGTATTTTAAATGTAATTTTGGTATCTATGAATTCATAAAAATATAACCACAGTAGGAGTTATATTTTTTAGGTGAAGTATTGCAGTATTAAGTTTTACTTCGCACTGTGGCAGACGCAATAGTTTGTATTTATGACTGTAAAATTTAAATACTACAATGAGTGCTTTTAAATTTGCAACTCATGTCACGTAAAATATAAAAATGTTACTTTAAGCTTAAAATAATTGGTGCTCATAAAAACAGCACCTGAACATGACGGCTTTAAGCGTTATTTTAATAGCCAAATACATTTGGGCAGCGAGCCCTGAAATTAAAATTTGTAATGATGGAAATTTTGCAAAAAACGCAGAATTACAAATTTTTTGCTAGCATTTTTCTGATCTCTAAATATTTTTTTAAATTTTATTTAGCTTCTATTTTACAGTTGACTCATGTTTTGAATCTTATTGATAAAGATTTCCAAAATTTTGGGACCAGCTTATGCTGTCAAATTTGAGAGACATTAAATAAATAATACATCTAAATATATGTAAGTATTATATCAGTCATCTAATTACCATAATTTGAAGCTAAATGGTGTTGTGTGCATTATCCACTAACATTTATATTTATTAATTCGTTTTATTTATTTATTATACCCAAACAGAACAGAACAAATAAGTGATTAGTGATTTCTGAATAAGTGATTCACACAAAAATGTTTGTCCTGATTTAAACTATACAAATAATTTCCCTAGCCATACTAGGACTAGAAGAACTACCTACCAGCCATTGACAATCACGACGTTAGTTAGAGTCATTTATAACTATCATAATATGATAATGGTGTAAAGTTTGGACTTTCTTACACCTTAGCCTGAGTTTTTGATGTGATAACTTCTTATGGGAGGGTAAACCGTTCCCTTACGTAACGCGTTACGGCACCAATTTTCTCTTACGCATACGGCAGCGGTAGGCAGGCTCCTCCTCTCTCACTCAAACCCACAGCGATAGTTAGATTAGTTTAAGTTATCACTTCTGTCTGTCGTCCCGAGACGCACACGTTTTTTTTTAAACGTCTGTAGTGTTCTAGTTCACTGAAGCATTAATGATTTATCTCTTGATAACCCTCTCAAAAGTCATCCACAACTTAGTACCGCAAGTAAGTCCGCAGTCCGTACCCGAGCCTGTGAATGCTTTATGTGGGTCAAATCTCGGCCGAATTTATTGCCAACCCTGGTGATAACGGCCCATAATTACATTATCATTTATTAACCTTCGTATGATCAGGTGGATGGAGTGTTAATACAGTTTCCCTTTAAGATCGGTGCGTTTTAATAAAGTTATTGGCAGTTATTTGGAGTATTTTTAAACTTTCTAGTTTTTATTATATATATTAAATTTACGCCCACTGGTTGAAATTCGACCATGATTATTATTAATATTATTAATAAATCATGTATTTTTTATAAATAATTTTAAAAAAACATTAGAATTCTGCACTCCATTAACTATTTAAACTATAAGTGTGCGAAATTTCATACTCCTCCGTCCGCGCAATTTTCGAAAAAAGGGGTACACTAAATGAATGGTGTCACGGATTATTTGGTTGTATGTACATTTGACGGATATTTCAGCTCAGTTGGCACTCAGCACCTGACTTCTTTTCTGTAGGTTGTGGTTGAAGATATTTATTTTCTCACGAGAATTGAGTAATTCACTTACAGGGAAAAAACTAAAAATAACTTAATATTAGCGTGCTTTACAGCGTTAACATAGGACATTTGTTGTACAAATAATTCTAGTTATATAAAACAATATAGGTATAACAATCACAACAACAAAAACGAAAATATAGAAAAGTAGCGTAGTAGGGTAGGAGCTTAATTCGTTCATTTGTGTTGGTATTAGCAAGCGTGAACTTTTCTGGCATTTCCGTGATTATTATGTAAGGCCTCGGCCATAGTGAGATGTTGCACTACAGTTAGGATGCTTAGTTAGTTAATCAGCTTAGCTATAGTTGGGTAGAAGTTAAGTTTTTAATGATGTTGCAATGTTTCAATCTTTTAAATGTGACTAATGAGTGATCCTTAACGTCGTTTGGTAGTTTAGTGTACAGCTGTACCTTCATACAATATTTAACTTTCAAAACGTTCGTGAGTTGTACTATACATTTTAATAAACACGGGCTTTACTCACGTATTATTTTGTCGATGGAGGCACCGACACTGTTCTGATCCATCTAGAGAATCTTCATCATGGTGAGTTTGATCCGCGGTCCGCTCGTTGCCGCTCGAGTTCACGGTTCGCACTGGTGCGAAAATAATACGTGAGTAAAGCCCGTGTTTATCAAAATGTATTCATACAATATGTTCTTTTTTCCATAATCAGTCCTAGGTGCTCTTAAAATATTATTGTTTGCTTGCCTTGTCATTCGCGTTTGAGTTTTATTTATTTTTATAAATGTTATTTGAGAGTGTACGTCATTAGTTAATAGTTTTCTAATTAGTAAGCAAGTGTTGTATTTATATATTTGATTTAAGTTGATTAATTTGGCTTGTTTGTTAATATTAAGAGTAGGTTCTAAGTGGTTATATCTAAAAAATATTTAAATCAATTTATTTTGTGTTGTTTGCGAGACATTTAAATTAGTTTTTTCAGCCGTGCCCCAAACTTCAATTAAATAATCCAGGTGGGATTTAACCAAGGAGTTGTATATAGTATACTGAACCTTTTTAGTTGAGGGTTCGATTCGCTCCCAGATAAACACTTATGAAGAATAGGTACAGGTGTTTTTTGTGTCTCGGTAATATGAAGTTTTAAAAATATATTATAAGTGTTTAAAAATATATAAGTATTCTAGCAGTCATTGTGTTCACATCACATCACATGTTATTCTTAGTTTGAGGCAAGAAATGTGTTGTCCACCAATATAAAAAAAACATCGCTGTCCTAGAGTATTATAATTCAACGCTGTTTTTCCACTTGTGCGTGTGCCTACGTATGATTACATGTATCACAGAATAGCGTGAGTAAATTCGCGTGAGGTCAAGTATAATCAAATTTTATATCTAATATTGGAAACCTGTCATGCATTTAATGTTCAGTTCAGACAACACAATCTAGTCCCAATGCGCTTACATTAGGAGTAGATTGTGTTGTCTGAATGAGAACCAGATAAGCATAGTATATACATATATAAAAAGAAGCCTATGTCCGTTCCTAAAATACAATCTATATCCATACCAAATGTACTAGATGCAAAACAAAAAAAAAAAAGAGATTTGCTGATCCGATCGCTACCAAACTTCACAGGATTAACCGCTAGGCCAATTTTACGATTTCCTAAAAAAAACATCGGAATTGACACACATACACACATTGCAATTTAACAAAACCAAGTATGTTCATCATAATAATATACAATAATATTAAGTACATGTGAAACTGTTGAGCTATCTAAGGACCATTTACAACGATCTATAGATAGCTCAACTGATCCAAATCTCTACCAGAGTGCAGCATCCCCAAGACACTAGCATTGCCACATCAATATCAAAGCTGGGCCTAATAATAGGAGCTCTTTGGTCACATGATGTTTTTACCAGACGCCGTGAAATCATTTTGAAAGCACAATGGGCTCCTGTTCCTTACAAACACAGGGTCTAGACTCCAAAAGGCCATATGTTCATTACAATCTACAGCACAGAAGGCAGACGTACCACTAACTGAGCTGCGGTCAGTTAATTAACCTCTTAGAACCTCTAATCATCATTATGAACGAAAGCCAGTAACCAGACGTCAAAATCAATACGTATCTGATTTCAATAAAACCCAAGATTCGCTTCGCATTTAATTCGTCTCATAGAATATTCAGCAGCACCTAAGTTATTTGGACCTTCACCAATTAATTCAAGCGAACGGATCTCCGAGCCAGTACCTTGCGGTTAGAACATTGGCTGGAACATTTAGAATCTGTCAAATGCAGGCTGTCTTTGAAGCTAGTGATATATTTTGGGCAACCAACCATGTAATTTGGACGATTATGTTGATTGTAAAAGTAATTGATACTGTGATTTAGAGGTTATTCAAGCAAAAACGAGCTGTAATTAAGTACGTTGTTGAATGGTTGATTTAAGCTTGACGTAGAAATTCATCAAACTGAATATGAATCAGATACAGTACAAATTCATCTTGTGAAGTTAAACTTTGAAAACAAAACTTGTACATTTAGATTGAAAGTGTCAAAACTTGTAACTCGAATTGTTTCTGTAAAATACTTTTTGTTAGATGTTTTTTAAATCGAATTTACCTTAAGGTTGACTTAAATGACACGTGTGTTCCCAAATCTATAGAGATTGAGGGAATAGACGAAATACGAATTATTTTTGGGCATCTTGCGAAGGAAGCATTGCGTTCTTATATTATTTATTTTTCTCGAGTTATTTCGGGTTTTATTAGTAATTTTGTTTTTTTTTATTTCAAATAAAGTTGTATTGCTTCGGTTGTAAATAATTGTAGGTACTTAAAAATATATTTGTTTTTTGAACAAAATGAATTATAAATGAACTTTTCGTTTATAATTTACTTTAAATTTATAAAAATCTAGGCGTAGAAACGTAACAAAAAGACAGACAGACAGACACAGAGTTACTCTCACATTTATAATATTATTAATATAATAATATTTTTTTAAGTGTAGGGATTTAAAAGTTAATTAAACATCAACATATTTTTTTTTTATTATATATTATGAACACGAAGCTCGGCCTATGATCTGGTGAAAGTGACACAGGGGTATCATCTTTTTACAACGAAATCGAAAAACTACACCTAACTCAGTATTTCTTTGTTCTTTGTTTCTTTGTTCTTACTTCGGGTGCTAGAATCACCAGGCTACTTTGTGCGCTTACTCTGGAGCATGCCACATACAACTGGCCGTGAGAGAAGCAGCATTCTCTCAAGGCTACTCCCGCTACCTTAAGAGTTTGACTTTGAGCTTTGTTTATAGTTATGGCGAAGAAAACTTTGTTACGAAACTGCACTCTCTTGAATTAAAAGGGGTAATTTGATGCTGGTAGGGGAATTCTAGGAATAAATACAGACTCTCCTCGAGAACAACCTGTCAGTATAGATGCCTCGATTACATTGCGATGCAACGTTTTCACTTGCAATCTGGTGCCATTGCATAATTTTGGTTGATTTACATTGCAGCAACATAATAGGCGTGCCCACAATTTTAATATGTGAGTTGGGAGACCGGAAGGCTTTAGTGTATTCAGGAACTCGACCGGGTAATGAATGGCATCAATGTTGTTTATCACTGAGTCAACGGATTTATATTGATATTCGACCCCTTTGAATTATCTCAAAAGTATTTCATTTATGACTGAGGCTTGTTCGTTTTTTGTAGTTAGGATAGCACGCTCGTATAACCATTCTGCAGGTTTATCGTGAATTTTATTAATATTTGGGTAAATTTTAGCAATAAGCTCTTCTACAGTGGAAACAGTTGTACCTAACTCTGTAGGGAGAATTATATTATTATCCAGTTCCGGGAAATCACCATTTCCAATTTTAAGCAAAAGGTCTGAGAACTGTCCGGCAGAAACATCTCCCCTAAGATGGACTCTCATATTTTTGGTAAGGCTCAGTTTTGTCACGGAAGGCCACAAATGAGACCGCTTCACGCACGCCTTAACTTCGTCCACTCGCGTTCCTCTGTGAACTATTGGTAAAGTCTGCCGGAAATCGCCTGCTAACAATACAGTAATTCCTCCAATTTGACAATTAATGTTTCTAATATCTTGTAATGATCTATTTAGGGCTTTGAAACCCCTTTTATGAGCCATAGTACTCTCATCCCAAGCAATTAATTTCGTTTTACGGAGTACTTCTGCCATATTACTTTGTTTGAGTATATTGCAGAGTAGGGTTTCAGTTTGTATCTAATCGAGAAGAAGTTTAAACGCGGAGTGTGCAGTTTTACCTTCAAGCAGAGTGGCAGCTATTTCGGCCGATCCGACCGCTAAGGCGATATCACGATTGCTTCTCACTTTGGTCAACAGTAAATTTAATAGAAAAATCTTGCCTGCTCCACCAGGAGCATCCAAAAAATATATATAAAATATATCTCCTACACCTGCGTCGATACTGGAAAGTATTTTATAATAGATATGTTTTTGTTCATTGGTAAGAGAGCCTTCACTACTTGACACCTTCAGCTAAAGAATTGACATCGTAACTTGTATTCTTCAGGTAGTCCTGGTTATTGTGTAAGCCTTCAGACCTTTGAGGCTGAGGCAACCCGTACTGCTGTAAGCTTTGTCCTCCTAATTCTAATACAGCTTCTCCTATTGTGACCAAACATTTATAGTAGATTTCATTCATCCAGAAAGCCTTTTCACTTGTCGTTTGTAGTCTTCTGATAGGCTATCACAGTATTTTACCCAAAGACTTATTGCTGTAATCTGACAGAATGCCAGCATTATAGAAAAAAGTTCACGCATTTTAAATGGCGACTCGCATAAGGCTGCTTTCTCTAATGCAGAATCCCAATATTTGACGTCCTCTAGCAAGCCAAATTTCATGCAAGCTAATTGAAAAGTTGGTTGGACACCGTTGACATTTTTCAAGTACTCGAAGGATGATGGACCCCTAACCTCGTGCAGAAGTAAGCGAAGATGGTAACACTCTGTGTTATTTGGGTGAACCGTGTACACTCTACCTAAAGCGTGTTCTTTCATCATTCCTGGCCAGCCATCTACAGGTTTTCCTCTTATCCTTCTCACTAATTTATTTTTTTATGGGAATATATGACCGGCTGCAACTAACTCGCAGAAACGGCCATATGTAGAGTGTTGTAACATATCGAATCTATATTCTTCTTTTGTCCCATGATTGTTGCCATGACGGTCATGAGACATAGCAGCAAATTCATCCCAATTGTTCGTAAAGTGACGCACAATTTCTTTACGAATATCCATAGAGCGTTCTTGGGTGCGGTACAATAAAAAAGAAAGCGTACGAAAAAGGCATGTGCCATCCCCCACTATTGGTACAATAGTAAGGTTTATTAATTTCCCATAGATGTTAACCAACTCTGCTCCCATTTTAACAAATAGACACATTTATAATTGTAAGACAAATTTATAAGACAATTTTATAATTGTATGAAAATTGCAAAACAATACACACTAAACTTTTATGTAAGTTCAACCTTTGTTGAATAAAATCGGATTGAGTTTTCAAACATATGTCAAAATTAAATGTAATTTAAACCAAAAGCATTAAGGAGTATTGATATCAACTTATGTAAGTTCAACCTTTTTTGAATAAAATCGGATTGAGTTTACAAACACATGTAAAAATAAAATGTAATTAAAATCAAAAGCACTAAGGAGTATTGATATCAACTTATGTAAGTTCAACCTTTTTTGAATAAAATTGGATTGAGTGTTCAAACATATGTAAAAATAAAATGTAATTAAAATCAAAAGCACTAAGGAGTATTGATATCAACTTATGTAAGTTCAACCTTTTTTGAATAAAATTGGATTGAGTGTTCAAACATATGTCAAAATAAAATGTAATTAAAATCAAAAGCACTAAGGAGTATTGATATCAATTTATGTAAGTTCAACCTTTTTTTTAATAAAATCGGATTTAGTTTTCAAACATATTTCAAAATAAAATGTAATTAAAATCAAAAGCACTAAGGAGTATTGATATCAACTTCGATGCAAATCACCCCCAAAGTAACATTCTACCCCTATTTTACTCCGTTAGACGATGAGTTTCCCTCATCGTCTAACGGGGTACGAAACAATTTTTACGAAATCTAAATACGAAACACTTTTTCTATCAATGCTGTTAAATAATGTTTATGCAAAACATGAAGTAGATTGGAGCAAGGAATCTCGTTGTACCATTCAAACTTTGCTTCCTTTTTTTACCCCCTTAAAGGTTGAATTTCGGAAAATCTTTTCTTATCAGATGCTTACGTCTACAAAGAACACACCCTCCAAGTTTCAGGTCTCTACGATCAGCGGTTTAGGCTGTGCGTTGATCCGTCAGTCAGTCATTCAGGACAAAACATTTTATATATATTATAGATAACAAATGACGAACGACAACATTTGTGACGTCTTTCTATAAACAATCTAATTATTTGACATTGACAAAATTAACACCATTATGACACATGTTATTTCTGAAGAAGTCTAACCAAATGTACCTACCATAGTACCTACCGTACTTCATTATTTTTGGCCGCCTTGCAAAGCAAACATTGCGCACCTAAATTATTTATTTTTCACGAGTTATATCCGATTTTATAAGTAATTTTGGTATTTTTATTTAAAAAGAGCTAGAGCTAGTAGCTCTAGTTCTAGAGCCACACGGGTGTTAATAATTGGAATAAAAGTTTTATGTTTTTTTGTGTTACGAGCAACAAATTATTCGTGTAATTATTTTATATAAAAGACACCATTTAATACACTTAGTAACATCATACTATAAACATATTAAATAAACATTTCTTTATAGAATAAGTTAGCAATAACCTTTTAATTATATCACTAGACCTATCTATTGTTATTGGGAACTAACTTGTTTAATATTTTTTTTCTTTTCATCTAAATTCTGAATTATAATTGTCGTCTACTTTCACTGTTTTTAATTAATCTTTATGTAAATTTATATGTGGAAACTTGTAATTGGCCATCAACTATATATGTACTTTCAGTAAGTATGTATAATTATATATCAGTATTTTTATGTACCTAGCTGTAAGATTTCTTAAAAGTTATAAAATAAAATAAAACAATATTAACACTTGACACCGCTAAATTTTCATGCCGTTAATGAAGAAGAAGAAGGGTAGGTACTTTTGTGGTCGTATACATACGAGTACTTATTTGTACGAAAAATAAGGGAAACTAACTTATCACTTATCATTTTTAATTTGTACAATTTATCAGTATTACTGCACGTCTCTAGTTCTGCATACCTACTTTTTAGTTAACAAAACGCCCTACAACAAGGTGAGCTTGAAAAACTACTCTCATCTAAAATTGCTCTCTCAGGCTCGCCACACGAGCTAGGACCTGCTCAAAGGTACGTAAACAGGTCCACACGGCCCGTTCACGGGAGAAACCACTCATTTGTGGAGCGATTACTCGTCTCGATTAGATAGTGCTTTGGTGCGGTCGCTCTATACTCACAGCGCTCGGGTTAAGCCCTGTTCAGTAGGAGCATAGTGGTAGTTGATTATTTATTTTCCATTTTTAATTTAGACGTAGAATGGAACGTTGTTAGATTGAACTATCGTTTTTTAAGTTGAGCGTTGATTAGTCTGTTAGTTCAGTTGGTCGTAATTCTACCTTCTTCTAGTTGGGGGTTGGTTTGATTTCCTTCTTTTTCGAATTAACATTTGTGTGATTAACGTAAGTGTTGGTTCTGTCTGGCTGTTTTTTTTTTCTCAATGATAGACTTACGTTTGACAACGAACTCGCATGATGTTAAGCGATGATGTGGCCGCCGATGGGGCACGCAGGTCTAGAAGATACCTACTTACTCTTGACTTGAAGAGACCCATATTGTAGTTTTCAGGAAAGGCAGACGACGGCAAAGCATTCCAATCCTTGGCTGTACGCATTATAAATGTAGAAGCAACGCGCTTTGTTCGTAAGGGTGGTAGATTGACAAGGTATGGATGGTATTGAGCGGTGCGTCTGCTTGTCCTGTTGTGAAAAGGAGATAGTGGAATGAGATCGTGCAATTCCTGGGCACATTCTCCAAAATGTGTTCCATAAAAGATCGAAATGCAAGCAACTTTATGCTGGTGCTCAAGACTGGAACATAGTCTCAGCGTTTAGCTGCTCACCCATCACCCTCAATGCTGTAGAGCATTGAGCGTAGGCTCAATCAAGTCCAAAGCAGCCAGCTGGTGTTTGGCTGAACCATGCCATAGATGGCAGCAATACTCCACACCCGACCGGACTTGAGCTTTATATAAAGTGAAAAGCTGTCCAGGTGTGAAGTATCGCCTCACCTTGTTGAGGATGCCAAGCTTCATGGCAGCAGTCTTGGCCTTGAACTCGATGTAGGAGCCAAAACTGAGAGTCCGAGTGAGTGAAACTCCCAAGAACTACCAACTCTGTCTGGCATATAAAAAGATAATGGATCATACGCATGTATTTAAAAATATATAAGTATTCTATCAGTTACAATCATTTAAGGCAGATGGTGTTGTGTGCATTGTCCTGCAATATTCTTATATTTCTTTGCGACTTTGCTCGTGAACATTTTTAAGGTGAATGAGGATATCATGTGACGTACTTTATGTACCATACGAGATGAGGATCTATGAACATCAAAACATAGCTGGTGATAGGGTTTGTTGGCTAGAGTAGAATAGTAAAATGACATTTATGTCAATGATATATAATTTATTATGCAATGATTCACGACTCTAGTGATTATAAACAACTATTCCATAATTCTCTTTCTAATAACTTTAAGAACAAACTTTGAGAAGAATTTAAACGAAAACATATTTCAAACTTAACTCACTTTATGATATACTTAAGCTGGCTCAAACTCCAATAAACACGCTCAAAGAATGTTTAATTAAGGGGTGGTTTAACTTTCTCCAGACATCCAGTATTTTCTTAAGGGCAATAGTCTTGCATTGTCCAATAAGTCAGGGCATTAAGTCCGGCCGTGATAGTCTTTGCCTTGTGTATCTGGTTTAATTAAACTCGTAGACGGGCTGCATAAAAGAGAATTGCTGTTTCTGAACGACACAGTCTATAGATACCTTGCTATCAAATAATGTTGGTACTCTTAGGGTAGGCTAGTTCAAATGTATCATACAAAATTTGACCTCCCGTTGTACCCTAGAGGTTGAGTTTTGAGAATTTGTTTCGTTGTACAATATTACATATTATTTTTGTTTTACATATGAAAATTTATTTACAGAAATAATTACAGAAATGTGCAGAATAATATACAATAATATGAAATACACGTAAAACAGTTGAGCTATTTAAGGACCGTTTAAAAAGATCTATAGATAGCTCAACTGATCCAGATTACTGCCAGAGGGCAGCGTTCCCAAGATACTGGCGGCATTACCACGTTGAATGGCAATGCTAATACGCTGGGCCAGATAGGAGCCAGCTCTTGGGTCATACAATGTATCTACCAGACGCCGTGAAATAATTTTGAAAACGCGATGGGCTCCTGTACCCCACGGGCCCAGGGTCTCACTCCAAAAGGCTCAAATATGTAGGCCTTATCCAAACCAGCATATTTGCGGTTTTTCAGGTCCTAGGCACATCCAGCCGCGCACCAGCCCCAACGGAAGTCCCCGACAGATGGGATTGGCCAGGGTGTCTACGCAAGTAGTATCCCACACTAATGGCCTACCCATCTCCCAAGGGACAAGAGTCATTCCATCAGGCCTCTTACCATCATCACATATCACCGTTGGGTTCGAGAACAGCTGGTACGTTGACGCTAGTGAGTGCCCGACGCATGATATCGTCACCGCGTCTACCGCCACGCGAAGACTGGCGTGGCGGGTAATCCTACCAGCGGCCCTATAACACGATAACCCATGGAGACCAAGCTGGTCGACCGCTGTACTACACTGGCATTGATGAGGGGCGCAGCACCGCGCACCCAACCGCAGACAAATTGCAACAGCAAATTGCAATTGCAATATTACATATTGTAAAATAATTTCAAATCTTTTTCACTTTCAAAACTTTCGTGAGTTTTACATTTTGATAAACACGGGTTTTACTCACGTATCATTTTGTCGAGGGAGGCACCGACACTGTTTCGCAAGTGCGAACCGTGAACTCGAGCGGCGACGAGCGGACCGTGGATAAAACTCACTCTGATGAAGATTCTCTAGATAAATCAAAACAGTATCGTGCCTCCTTCGACAAAATAATACGTGAGTAAGCCCCGTGTTTATCAAAATTTCAAATCTCTACGACCAAAATCAGTCAGTTATCCGAACTTTGAATTGTTTTAAGATTAATTTCACAATATTTTATTTAATGACATATTTTCAGTTTTGTATGTCATCATAAAACAATAAAAAAATATTAGTAGACAATGCACACAACACGTACCTAACCCCAAACTAAGCTAGCTTGTGACTAGATGACTAATATTATTTTATATGTCATTCAGTCACCATAATACATGACTATACATTATATACAATACATATCATTGAGTATTCTCGAAGATCAACGGGCTGGTGCTTATGTCGTATAATGGATTAGTATGGCTATTCAACGAAGTTGCCAACGTTGTCAGTATTTGGGCACTTTACCTGCGGTCAGTGAACAGAATTCTGTTTTTTACCTCTAAGTAATTGTATATTATTTTGTATATTTCAGATTTTCTATTATTATGAATAAATAAATATATTATTAAACAACATTGCATTGTCGTTTGGATCTGTAATTGAGATGCCACTCAGTATTTAGTAAAAGTTTGTTGTATTTTTTTATATTTGGATGTGCTTGTTGATATAACTAATAATTATATAATACTAATATACCACCACCACCACCTATGTTTATTACACAAAATTAAATGTTGGTCCTGGGTAGATTGAACCCACAAGCACGTGTATTACTCAGAGCACTAAGTATAAGATGTAAAATGTCAGATATTTTACAAGATACTGTGGAAACCCTATTCTAAGTAATGTCGTTCTTGTGGTCTTTCATAACTCACTTTGACTAATAGTTTCGGGTTGGCGGCCATTATTCTCAACTCGTATCAAAACAAAAGAAACTTGCATTTTACATTTTAATTTATGATGCCATATTTATACAGCAAGATGTTTTCAGACACTTCCGAAGGACATAGGAAGTGTCTGAAACCATCTTGCCCTTAAAAAAATATATATATAAAATATAGTTCTGCAATTGACCGCTTTGTCATCAAAGTGGCCAGATGATGCTGTGTGAAATGTCCAGCATTATTTATTGACCGAGCGAGAGAGAAGCGCGAGCGAGTATCCCCGTTTCAGCTTAGACAAAAATGCTTTCGTATGTCTGTCCGAACGGCGTCCGGTCGGCGTCTGTCCGGATGTTCTCCTCTACAGGTCGCATTTCTCAACTATATCGTTTTTTTTTATGGATTCAGTTTTTGAAAAATCTTCAAAACGACGGAGATATGGGGGTTGAAAACGTACAAAAAGTTATATAACTGTCATTTCGAAAAAAATTCGCGAGGTCTACAGCTCACAGAGGCTCACTAGTTTATTTATTAAATATATTATAGGAAAAATGATGGTCTGCGACTGATCTTGGTGTTGCATAACCTACATAATCTTCAATACAAATTCAAACAATTACTTTAGTATTTTTCAAATCAAATATAAGTAAATAAGTATGATTACGCTGTTACATAATATATTTTTTATTGCCCGACTGTCACCTGTCGAGCTAAGGGGTAGACTGAAAACAAGCCCTCCGTAAACCATGTTTGCGCAGTGCTGAGTCTACTACAATTGCTTAATTACTCCCAGAACTGTATAAATGTACGTGATTCTGTAAAATATTGTTTAGCATTAAACCTGTTTGTATTTTTATTTGTAACGTATGTTTAGATTTTTGAATGTCATTTTGTTATACAATCACGCAATAATAAAAGCAATTTAGTTAAAACCTGGAATAACCATGTACTATACTTTTTATCTTTAACGAGCAAAGGCCCAGGCAGCAGCTGTTTCATATAATCAGATATCCACAACGTTTCCACTAAAGCTCCAACATCGCTCTTCAAAAGAGCCACACCTTGTGACGTCCGCAAAATGTGCCCGCTATTAATGAAGCAACAAAATGTCAGCATTCACCTCTGGCGACCATAAATCGCTTACCGCGGCCACAGATAAATAACAGAGTGAAAACTTTTTTTTGAACCAAACCTTTAGGGCTCGTACTGTTCGTCAAATTACCCTTCACAGAAAGTACTTTCATTGTTCAATATGAAAATAACCTATGATCTAGCTTGTACCAGTTCGTATTATTACGAATAGTATTGCCAATAGCTATTTTGAAAAAGTGGCTACCTACCACATAAAAGTAAGCATAATACTGGCCAGGCGTGAAGTAGAATCAGATGGTTTTGCATGTTGTTATAGGTATTCTGCCCAATATCATTTAAACAAAAACTAAAAAACGTCTTGCTATTGAGGCAAAAACACAATGTAGAAACAGCCCATGGACACTATGGTAAATAAAGAACTCATAAAATGTATCAACATACTATAATGCGATATAACAACATCACACACCCCCACGCACTCACACACCCTCTCTCTCTCTCACACACACACACACACACACACACACTCACACGCAACACAGAGACACACACCCTAATTAAATGTAATTTAATACATCTGATTACACTCATAATACACACATAAATGTACCTTTTTAAATCTGTAACCCCGCTTGCTCTTAACACTCGGTGAAGAACTATCCGAATAGGGCAAATTGAAAAACAGCGCTGTGTAGGTAGGTATACCTATCTATTACCCACCTATTAACAGCAGATGCTGAATTTGCACCCATTGACCTTAGTAAGCCTAGTGTTTTTAAGATATTTAGAATATTTACCAATTTTGTACATATTTACTAAGGCAATAAACGATTTTTTATTTTATTTCTATTTTTATTATTTTTGTATGCCAATATGAAGACGTGATTTTGGTCATAAATATTTTAGTTTGAAGAATCGTAGCATGTTTTCAATGAAACTCAAAAAGTACAATTCCAATCCGACTTCGTGTCGTTTGATAACTTTTTAGGTCTGTTTTGGGAAGTATCCAAAAGATTATCTGCAAAGATCAGTTGGTGGTATCTAAGTAGGTAACCTGACAAATTAATCTAGTTTGATGAAGTTAGTGCTCTGAAGGCATTGATGCTGTGCCGTAACCGAGTAAATCGCTGCTCCCATTGTACTAATGTGCCTGGTTCATTCGGTCAGGAATGGATTTACAGTGCTGCAGAGAGTGCATTTTCAATAGAGTCCTGTTAAAATATATTCTGGATTTGTTAGCTTTACATTTGGTTAGCTAAAAGCTCGGATAAGGACTTAAATTTACATTCCCAATATTTTATAGGATTTGCTTTATTTGGATCTAAAGGTGTGCTCTTAAGGGTTTTTTCACTTATTTCACGATGTTTCACCATACGTGTTTCTAGCACACCGTGCGCTAAAAAACCTTATGGTAAAACCTGTTAACACACACTTTTATTTATTTACCCATCATTTTAGCTACCTATGATTATTAACATTAATCTGTAGAAAACCACTTTCTACACGATCAATTCTCTATTGTTCCTGTCACGATATCGCGCCCTCGGTAATTTAAAGAGAGCACTGGAGGTTTAGTAGTAGTGGCCGCCTTCGGTTTCTAAGGTCGTGGATTCGAATCCAGTCGTGCACCAACCGCTTTTTCTGTTCGCAAATTAACATGCGCTATATAAGTACTCTCAAACGGCAAATATAAACATCGTGAGGAAACCGGTATGTCGTAGAACCTAAAAAGTTCGAGAACAATAATAATAATAAAGAGAGAGAGAGAGTTATCAAAGAGACTGGTGGACAAGACCAATGAACAATGGGCAGATGCTTACCTCGGACAAAGGATTAGTATGGCTATTCAACGAGGTAACGTTGCCAGCCTTTTGGGCACTTTACCTGCGGTCAGTGAACTGAATTGTGTTTTTTAACCATAAGTAAGTAAGTAAGTAACCATGAGTAATAATAAAAAAATATCCCGGACATTTCACACAACATCATCTGGCATCAAAGTAAGTAGAGCTTGTTTTATGGGTACTACTTGACTGATATACTATCTACCTATATACTTTTTTTTGAAGTAAATACATACATATTATACATAGAAACACCCAGACCCAGAATTGTTTTTCCTACTTGCTTTACACTTATCGTTATATTTAGGACAAGCCTATGTGTTATTCTGATGATAAGCTATATTATTGTACAGTTTCATTAAAATACATTACTTAGTTCTTGCGTGAAAGAATAACAAACATACATACAAACATTCGTGTTTATAAAATTAGTAAGGATATATAAGATATATGCCAAGTCTCGAAATGAGCCTCTGGGGCTTACTTTTATCCTTTCCCCACACAGGTTGGAAAGAACTAGTGATACGATGAAGAAGGTGCTTAAAAGGTTAAATCCACGGAAACTATAGAGCGAAAATTAATTTGATAGTGCAGTTTACTAACCTTAGACTCCTTAGACTCGAGACATTCAAAGGCATTGGTCGGCACTTTAACTCAGTTTTCCATTGAAAATTAATGCAGTTTATTCTGTAAAATCTAGTCTATTTAAATGATTCCATTCAGCAATGACAGGTGCGATCTGCAGCAGTGGTGCCAAGAATCTGCCAATACGGTGCAACGTTTGTCACTGCAATATGCCTTTTATGGGCTGCTGGATTTGTTTTATTTTTAGTTTTGAAGGAACATGGTAATTTCTTGGCAGCGCGGGCGAATGCGAAATAGGTATTGAAAATATTCCATCGCCAATATTATTAGTTTTGTTATTGTATGTTCAAAGCACAAATTAGTGAAAACGATTATCAAGATTTTCCACTGGTTTGTGTACTTTGAAGACGAGACGAGAAGTACCAGTTGTGTAGCCAAATCCTCGTGACTTGTTTATCTATACTAATATTATAAATGCCATTGTGTCTCATTCTGTCTGTTTGTTACGTTTTTACGGCTAAACGGCTGAACGGATCTTGATGAAATTTGGTAAGAAGATGTATTGCATTCCGGGGAAGAACATAGGCTCATTTTTTTCTTAAAAAACACCTTGAAGGAGTAATATAGGGGATGAAAGTTTGTTTGGCCAAATCATATTTCCTTAAGTTCCTTAGGGATCTAAAAATTCATGCACGGAATGCATTAAAAAATAAAAAAAGGTTCTAAGGATACACGTACGAAGTCACAGCTAGTAATATATAAAAGTATATCTATGTCAGATCGTTATCCGCTTACTATTCTAAGTTCTGCCAATTGCCATGACATACGTGCGCATACTGGCGCGTACAGATCCCAACAGCAACGTAGTCAGTTTCACATTACATATTTTATTAATAACAATTGGACTACCTATCGCAAAGTTGGCACATCTCTAGAACATAATGACTGTAATTTCTGCTGTTACTTTAGATTGTTTCTCGAGTTTACACAAAGTTCAAAATAACTCAACACGATTTCCGTTTTATCGAATACGTAACTTTTCGGCACCTATTTAACATCTACTGCCGAATTGATAAGAAAAGCCAAAATTTTCAACTTTGTTTGACACCTCCGGCAGAAATTTCTCACTTGTTTTGTTTGCCAGGTGACTCCACCTTCTCCATTTCTTTAGTTATTCTCAGAAACATTTATTTCGCAAACATAAGCCGAGAAGACAATTTGAGGTTGTTGTAATGAGTTTTTTACTTTTTGTTTCTTTTATTTTGAAAGCTTCAGGCCAACATTAATTTTTCTTGCACGGAGCATTAGCGTTGAATTTTTGTGTGTTATTTTAATATCACATGCTTTTGTATGTTTTACATTACTTTAAGGGTTACGAAGTCGACAAGGAACCCTATTGTAGTTTCGCTATATCCGTCTGTCTGTCTGTCCAGCCCTTAATCAAAGTCCTTGCTCGCAGACAATTCATTTTTTCATTATGCAATTTTGCACGGTAATACGTATTAGTACGAAGTAACGAAAAAAAAGATTTTTGGGGATATCTCTACTAATGCTTGTTTATTTCTATTTGTTGTACATATTAACAACCATCATTTATTTTGTATATACCTTGAATAGAACAAAGTCATTGTTGGATTGAAAAGATATTACCACTAAGGTCCCAATTATGATTGTTGTCCATGATTAAAAACATACGTACGTAAACAAATTTTCATTCTAATATCATGATAAATTATAAAGGTGTCAGCGCAATCTACAAATGAATCGTAGAAACGTTCCATCTATCGCGTAGTGACGAACGACAAACAATACAAATCGTGTTGCTCTGATATTGAGGTTAGATCGAGTTGAATTTATTGGATTCTTGTTCAGTATTGCATTGAGCCTCGCCTGCCTCGCTATTGCTACATATTCAGGCAAGATTCAGGTGTAAAGCCTTGGTCAAACGAACGCGATCAAAGCGACAGCTACGTTGGACGTCAATCACGCGTAACACCTACGCGTCATTGTCGCAGGACGAAAAAACGAAAAAAGTATTTTGGGCGGTGTTAGGTATTTTTCTCGTATATATTAGTTCTCTTTGCAGAATTCTTCTTTACTATGAGATAAACAGAGGACCAGACAGCGATTTAATGTCTATGATTATTTTTATGGAGTCACTAGTTATGTCCAACCAGTGTGGCGAAAATATTAATAAACCCCTATAACGTGGTATAAACGTTTGCATGATTCGCAAGTATTTCTCTCGGGTCTGGGTGTTTTTTATGTATGTATTTTAAAAAAAGTATACAAGTAGTATATCAGTCATGTGGTATACATAACACAAACTCTGCTTACTTTGTGGCTATAATTATACTGTGTGAAATATCCGGCATTATTTAATATTTGTTATTGTTATAAACCCTTTTATAAATAATGTGTGAATGAACTGATTTTTTTAATTTATATTGAACTTGAAATATGCTCGTTTGGATTAGGTCTACATATTTGAGCCTTTTGGAGTCGAGACCCTGGGCCCGTGAGGAACAGGAGCCCACCGCGTTTTCAAAATTATTTCACGGTGTCTGGTAGATACATTGCGTGACCCAAAAGCTGGCTCCTATCTGGCCCAGCGTATTAGCATTGCCATTCAACGTGGTAATGCCGACAGTATCTTGGGAACGCTGCCCTCTGGCAGTGAACTGGATCGCTTTAAACGGTCCTTAGATAGCTCAACTGTTTCACGTGTATTTTATATTATTGTATATTATTTTGTACATTTTTGTAATTATTTTTGTATAACTTAAATAAATAAAACTTGAAATCAAGTGTTCATTAAGTATTTTTTTCTTGAATACACTGCTAGTTACATGCGCGGCGTTGATTAGGCATGTTTCAAGTTATTTAGTTAAAACATTAAGCAGCATAAAAAATGTTTTTCTATTTCAAGATATTTTCGCAAAATAGCCAGGTATAGGTTCATGAATAAAATATAATGGCCGTTTTGCGCCGGAACTTCAGCTCTGGTCAAACGATGCCGAGGTCACCAGAAAGCTTGCCAAATAAATATTTATAATGGCCGGACAATCTCGACACTTACAAAAGGAGATGGTGAAAAAAAACTCGAAGGAGAAACTGAGATTTCTAAGACTCAGCAATAAGACGATATAAGTTACTTACAGGTGCGTGTTACCCGCATATAAGAGAGAACAAATATTGTAAATACATTCTAAAAATACTTTTATACAAATATTTAATACTAGCTGACCCGTGCCCACTTCGTTGGGCGGTTACAACTTCACAAAAAATATTAAAGTACCAATATCTCATTTAAAAAAAAGATAGATTTCAAATTATTGTAATAATTAGTGAGATTAACAAGGCTACGTATAAATTTTGATAGATGGAACTAGCGACCACAGATTCAAAGTATTCAAGCAACGCTCCTGTCATGTACTTGAAACTATTCAATCTTTCAAAATACTGCAGACTAGTACGAAAGTATTAGTAATGTTTCAACTACATACAAACCACCCCTAAGGTATTTATTTTAAAACACTTAAACTCTTTAAATAAATACTACATGCTGATCCAAATACGGCTTACATACACTTCACATTCGCACATCCTACAGCTTTGAACTATCCGATGCGCTGCATTTTCCTTTTCAATTTAGTGGATTCAACGATTCAACTGTAGCACTAGGGATTACTACGTCTGTATACATTGAATAAAACAGAAACGCAAAGCCAGCTGACAATAAGTCATTCAGACTTACTCCAATTTGCGCGAGTCAACAAGATTGTCGATGTTCTCAGCAAGTTTTTATTTCCACGCCGTCTGGCGTTTGAGAGCTTTGCAATTTGTGGAATGGCCTGGTTTATGTACTTTTTATAAATTACTGTATAATTCAGTACCAATATGATTGCGATACGCTTATACGCTTATCATAAATTGTTAACGATATTCTGACGTCATAGATAAATTAACAACTCAGTAGAGTCGCAAACAATTTAAAGGTTGGAATCAAACTATTAAAATAGTTTGATCGATGTCATGTAGTGTCAAGGAAGTATAGCAAGAACAATCGTTCAGTTGTGCCTGCTATTCCAAACATATCGTGTCAAGAATTACTATGCATATACTCGTATTAATAATAACTTGACAAAAACACGTATATTTTTTGAACCACACTAGTAGAACTGGTAATGGGTTGTTATATCTTCTCAATATGTAGCGAACTAAACCAGTATTCTGTCTGTATTGACTCCTTTGAATCTAATCCTTCTAATCTGTTATGTTCGTTATCTGTGCCCGGAGAGCTGGAACACGCGTTGAGATAATGAGCGACTGACTTTGTTCAATGGAACAACTTCAAGAATATCTGTACCTAAGCCTTTCATCTTCTGTGTGGCTTACAGATATACCAAAATGATGATAAAAAAAATACACAAACATAGCAAACAAACATAGCGCTTCTAAATAAATATTCTTTACTCGTTTTATTGCATGTTTTATTCGATAATCTTAGGGGAATTTTAATGAATAAATTGTGACTACATAGGACAAATATGGCCAATTGAATTATAAGTGTATTATGGTGCAATGTGATTTGAACGACGAGGAATCCCGAGAAAGTTCTAGACGGCCATTCCGCGATAAGTTTTAAGCTATTGTCATTGGTTCAATATCTTGTGTATGTTGATGTATTTTTATATTGAATTCGACTTGGAAGTCAATAACGGAGGATAACTTATGACCAAATTTTAAAATGTCAAAGCTCGAAGAATTTGATTGGTAAAGCGTAAAGCGTAACCATTCAAAACAATCACACTTTGGCTCAATCTCTGTCATAAGTTGTCTAAAAATACTTCCATAAGACAAGATCCAAACAAAATTACGTTGAAAACGCTTGAGAAGCGAAAAGCTGATTACACCTTAAAATAAATTAGCGTTTCACATGGCAGCAATCTTGAGTTCTATTTAGGGTTGTCAAATTGGCAGAAATTAAAAAAGTGGACTTATATTAAGATTGTTGTCTATCTAAACTGCTAACAATGACAGGCTATTAGTATTATCATATCCTTATCTCATTTATAATAAATGAACATCAACCTATATTCCAAAAAAAATATAGCACTTTTCTGACATATTTATGTAACTGGATATTTTTTTTTATGTTTTGTTTTTTTTACAAAGTCGAAAGCAGTGAGCAACCTTAGCCTCATAGCGTTGTGCTATTCTGAGCTTTCACGCCCCGTACCAAATTATACACGTTTATCATTGTGGCCACGGAGGTTGATGAAGACAGAATTGGCGAGGGGATTGCCTGGCGCCATTGCATGCCAAGAAAAGCAGTTGTATGTTGGTAATTTGAAATGGAACTTGTTTCTTGAAATTGCTGGCAATTTCGTGTCAAAAAGACAAGGCTGCGAAAGTTACGTTATGCCACTGTCATCAACATTTTACTGCACCTTGTTCTAGAATATATTTCTGTTTTTCATATCAACTCTGTATAGTACTTTACAGTACTCTGCTTCAATAATGAAACCGAAATTTCTAACAATTAACAATAACCAGGTCCAAATGGTTCTATTCTATTTATCGAGCTCACAAAACAACACAAAATACTTTAACTGCATAATCTTATCCAATCACTCGAGTAATTTATTGACAATGATGAAGTTTTTAACTCAGTAGCACAAGGTACACGAGAGCTACAAATTTCGCTAAAATACATACGAAACAATGAAAAGTTTTATTATGGAACTTGTTGGATGAAAAAACTTTCCCCAGCTGTAAATTATTTCGTGTTACAAGCAGCGCGTGCATTTCCTGATTGTCACACGAGCTTTGACAATCAACGGTGCGGAATGTCAGAACCACTCACGTGGACACTTTGTTAAAACTACCCGCAACATTTACAATATTTATTGTACAATAAATTGGGGATACAAACTGAGTTTTATGCCATTGTCATTAGTGCTGTGTATGCAAATAAATAAGCCATATATTTCAGACACAATTAGATGATTACAAAACATATAATAAATTTAGTAATTATGCATTCAAACTATTTGTAAGTATAACATTCTTATTTTTATTTTTGTGACAGTCTGTGTGCTATGCAGCAAAAGTATGCTGTGTATGCTGATGGATTTTCGAACTTTATTAAATTTGAATATAATATTTTTGTTTATTAATTTTATTAATCACGTTCAAATGGGACACGGAACATATATACATGATAAAATTTATAGCTTACTTATTACGATCACCTAACTAAATAATTGCGTATATAGGAATTTCAGCTTCTGGCCGCCGCGAACGTGTGGCTACATAAAATACAAGAGTTGTCGTGGGACAGGCGTTGACGTCAACACTCGGGTAATATAACATATAAATTAATGTTTTAGCACATAAAGACGTAGGAAGGCACAGGGCTTAGTATGTACAGTTGGTGTTGCCAATCGCTCAGCTAACGTGATCATTAACATGAAAATTAGTCAACGGTTTATAGCCGTCGTCAGAGTATCGTTTTTAAATTTATTATTTGGTTATAATTTTTTCGGCCTAATTTACCTAATGTCTAAACGTGCGATAATGAACTTCGTTTAAAAATAAGCCTATGTTCTTCTCCAAAATACAGTCAAATTTCAACAAGATCCCTTCAGCGTTTTAGCCGAGAAACTTTAACAAATAAACAGACATAACGAATTTATAATATTAGTATAGATCATTGGTTATAGTAAAATTAGATAATAAGCCTAGACAGAGGCACAGCTAAGCTTGAACTTTGCAAAACACCTGCAAACAAAAGAAAATCGCTTTTTATGCGCAACAAAAACAAAAGTGTCAGCTCCCATTCACAGCTTCAGCGAAACAATGAATAATAGGACAAAGGAAACGTTTCGAGGCAGTTATCTCTAAAAGCTCGTCAAATACTTCTAAAATTTATATCCATTGCAGAGCTGGGATAACTATTTCACGGTACAATGAACTTTATGGGGTGTTGATTAGAGAACATAATTAAAATCTCTCGATAGCTTCGACTTTTTCAAGAGAGCTAGGGAATCAATACTATTTGTAGTAACAGTATCAATATTTTGGTTAAGCTTACTGTTTATCCAAATCATACAATAAATTACTTTGAATACTGAAAAACTGAATAAAAACCCACCGGGTGCGTTTTTTTTTTCAAAGCTACATAGGCCAAGTTTGATACCATGATAGTTATCGTAAAGTCATGTTAGGAGGCACGTGTTCAATTTAAAAAAGTAAAATCTGCAGTGAAGTCGTTTCTTCAGCGATACCAACTTTTATAAAGACGTATCGATTTTTAAAAAAACTATGAACAAATAAAAATACAGCTATAGAGGATTCATAAGTTTAGCTTACGCATAGCCTGAACATCGCTAAATTCATAATGTAAAATTTCTAAAATTTTCAGACTTTACCTGGTGGCCTGGTACCTAAGTGGCCATGAAAAAAAACTCACCTGTATACTTACTGATACAGCGTTTGTATTTATCTAGCCCAACAATATTACAAAACAATATTTTTACGTGCAAATAATGAAACCAGGGTTTGAAGAAATAATATGAAGCTCGCAATCACATCTCTAACGAAAATTAACCAGCCATTACGTAGATGTGAAAAATACCACAATTTCCCTAATATCATGATGCACTTAGCACGCCGTAGGCACTTGTAGCAAACGAGTTATTTTATTACTGCTATAAGGAAGGTGCAGAATATGAGCCCTATATTCATATATTACTTTATTAATGTTAGGCGCCGCTACAATGTAACCATCATAGAAGCAAAGTATTGGATAAACTCTGGCAAATTTCATTTAGTTTTGGTTCTCTATAAAAAACGGACTTACCATAATCCATACTAATTGCTAATATCCCTACTAATATTGTAAATGCGAAAGTAACTCTGTCTGTCTGTCACGTTTTCACGCCTAAACCACTGATCCGATTTTAATGAGTTTTGGAAAAGAGATAGCTGGGACCTTGAAGAAGGACATAGGCTACTTTTTATGGAGGTACCACGCGTGAGAAGCTGCATGTAGCAGTTAGTAGTCAATATTTGTGTGCTGGATATAGATGTCTATTCGTGTCTGGGTGATATAAGTAACATAAGTATTTAGGTTGTACTTGTATATATATACAAGTATATAAGTATTGTATCAATCATCTGGATCCCATGGCTAAGCTATGCTTAGTTTGGGCCTAGATGGCATGAATTATAAAATATTTATTAAATATAAATTTAGAATTTAAAAAAATTCAAATTTAGATATAAATATATATGTAGAAAATATTTATTTCCTATTTTGTAAAAATTAAAAACTTTTTTTTTATATTTTCTTTATTATTATTCTATCAGTGGAATAAACTTTAAGGCTGGAGCAATGGTTTGGGAAGGAAAGCAGGAAATTTGGTTAAATAGCTGAACACACTAAGCGGTGCAAATACGAAGTCCTTATCAGTTATTACATATTTACGATTGGTGTAGAGACTATGGGACCATGAAGACCCAGTTCATATTATGTAGCTCATTTTAGACGCCATGAAATTTGGTTTTGAAAATCTTAGGAAAATCTATTTAACAATGGCACAATTTGTAAGTTTTAACTTATTTTAAATCTGTCATACAAAACTGTTACTCTGAATTGGAATTTGTTGAAAGAAAAAAATGGCAAATGGAAAAAAAAAAGAAAAAAAAAATCTGAAAAAAATTCAGATTGTTTGAAAGTTTTACCACCACTCAAATCAATATAGATATTCCACTAAAGATCGACTTCTAGCCGTAGACAGCATCTAACCTCCTTTACATTTTCGATCTTCCCTGTCTACTAATATATGTTGCACAAAATGTACGTCAGTGTCAATACGCTAGTCTCCAAACATGGCCGAAGCCTAAAGTAAACATCCCAACACTGGCTCTACCAACTTTCAAGTCTCATCAATCGTCTGCGCTTCAACACTATTTCAATCTAACTTTCGAAAACCATCAAATTGCAAGTTTAATATCATACGAGAATACCGGTCCGCCGATATCATACCGATATCCGATACTATAAGTAGTTTTTGAAGGTAAATATAATACCAGTGAAACCAGTGGATGATAATCGAGTGTAGCGTGCGATGAATAATACATCAAATGAAGAATTGATAAAATAAATCCCAGCTTTTAAAAGGAACTTTAGTATAGTACTCTCTGAATCATCCACAAAAGGCTTTACATACTTTTAAACCCGAGGTTCTATAGATTAAATATAATTACGTTTTAAAAACTAAAAAGACAACCGACTTCATGTATTTACACAAGGTAGCTACTGTTAAACGGTCATGACAGTCACAAACCATCTAGGTGTAAAGTTCTCATCAATACAAATTAATCAAGCCCAAACACCAGGTAATTGCTGTAAATCGTTGAGGAGTTCCCTCGAACGTCTTTCGGCTCCATCATCAGATCGACCTTCATTAAATAGTAGTGCTTTAAAATACTTAATGAAAATATTAACAAATGCAAAAGTCGCCAACACGATTTTCGAAGGTTCCCCTCTATTTCTTTGGATACCATCATTAGATCCTGGTTTTCTTGCCATGGTACCTTTGGGATATCTCCTTTCCAACAAAAAAATAATCATCAAAATCGGTTCATAAACGAAGAAGTTACCCGCGAACACACATAAAAAAATATATACGGTTGAATTGAGAAACCTTCTTTTTTTGAAGTCGGTTAAAAAAATTATAACGAAACTATAATATGTAATTAGATGTTATTAAAATGTAATGTTCCGGGAGGTTCATCTTTACGCAATTATCAATCGTATGCCACCAAAATACGCTTGTCATTAGAAATTTGTAAGTTATTTATAAAACCAGGACGCAGAGGAGGGAAGCTCTACTAATAGTTCAATCAAGCTTGCAGCATTCAAACTGCAGAGGAACTTTGATGGTTTATATTCAGGACTTCGAGTTTAATGATGAATTTCAATGAAGCTTACAGAGAAACTTCTCGAATACACCTATACACATATATTGGACGAGATCAGGTATTTCAGAAATGTTGTCATTCTTTATTGAGAAATGTTTAGTATTTAATTATTTAATTATTATATAATAATTTAATTATTTTTTTTAATAGATTTTTAAATAAGAGTTCTAAAAACATCAGCTAAACTTGAACTGAGAACTATTAGTAAAATCCTGTTGGCTGCGAAGGAAAGATAGAGTTTCAGAAACTTTTAACGATGTTGTATGTTTTTATCAAACTCCTGCAAAGTTTGCATGGAAGATTATGCGCTCATTTCTTGAAATTAAGCTACCAAAAGAACCTTCCGAAATTCGAAACATTTTGATCGTGTTCCGAAAATTTTACTTGAAATTTTAAAACGTTAGCAGAATGGGCTGCAAATTATTATTAAAATAGTCCCTTAGTCATTTGCACATGGTGGAAATTTTAAACCTAGGAAATTATTGGAACCGTTGTAGCGGCTTCGCTTGCTTGATGCCTACAAACAAAATAGCCTATGTGCTATTCCAAGCTCACATCTATTCATCTATCATTATATCCAAGCTGTTACAGCGTAATTGAACCCCAAGCAATCATAATAAACATACAAACACCGAAACATGCTAGCAAACATTCACATAAATATGTTATATTCGGTTTGTTTTGCATAAAAATATTAGAGTACATTTTTAATTGAATTATTCTATGCGTTTCTTGAAAAAATAAGCTAGACGGGATGCAAATAACTCTGCTTAGGTATTTTATACCGCCTCTCGGGTATTGAATTATTTTCTTGCTAATAATTTGTCCAAATTCTGGAAGAGGTAAAAGTCTGTGGGCGGATGGTCTGGTGAGTACGGTGGATGACGGAGAGCATCCGACCCTAGCTTTTGTAGCTTGGAGAACGTATTTTGTGCAGTGTCGTGTATTGTCGTGTAGGATCAGTAGGGATGAACTATTAACCAAAGCTGGCTGGAGATTGGTGAGCTTCTCCATCACTGTGTTTTGTCCTTCACAGTAATGCTGCAAATACCTATTATTAGTGTGAGATTATTAGTAAGATTTGTAAGCCAAAAGCATTACCGAAAACGTAAAAAAACCATATTGTTTTCTATGATATCCTCACGATACTTTGTGTACTGTAAATAAAATGGTACATTTCTGCAGCTGTACAAGAAAGAATTTTCCTATCAGAATGAATAATAGCACACATTCCCTCTTTGCGCGCTTCGGCGCGTGTCATTAATCATCTAAGTATTTGTTAGTTATTTGGATAGTGGAATGGTTTATTTGATGGATGTTTTATTTAGATTTGAAAGGTTATTTTTATGAAAGAACAATAACACATTTTTGTAAAAAGAATCATCAACACCTACCTATCATATACTTTCATATAAGTGAGTGGCTAATGCTTCGGCCAATCAAAGATATCCGTCAAGATCTAACTGCTAAACTTGCCCTCTGAAGCATTGCAGCGCCTTGATGAAAATGCCAATGAGATTACCTATCCTGGCACTGACTTGGTACAGTTAATTAACTTCGTTGATTTGTTAGGAACGACAAACAAGGTAGTCTTGTATTTAGTCTATGAAGTCAGGCATTCGGGATTTATTTGTTTCGTTGACATGAGGTACAAGCAGGTCAATATGCTTTATATTTGTGGAATATAATTTGTGTAGACTACAGCGTTTTCTTCTAACATACCTAGACAGATAAGTAAGTCAATACTTGTCCACATTTCACATAGCATCATCGATGTTCATTATGCATGACATGACGACTAAATAAACAAAATAGTGCTTTTACACAATGTGAAATATTAGCTCCTGCCCGCGGCTTCTCACGCATGGTACCTATATATAAAGTAGCATATGTTATTCTCTAAGGTCCCATCTATCTCTATACCATAATTCATCAAATCCGTTCAGTGGTTTAGGCGTGAAAACGTAACAGACAGACAGAGTTACTTTCGGATTTATAATGTTAGTTAGATATTCAAATGAACAATATAATAATATTAATAATAATAATATTGCCGGACATTTCACACAGCATCATCAGGCCCCAAAGTAATCAGAGCTTGTGTTATGGGTACCACATGACTGATATACTACTTAAATATATATTTTTTGTAAATACATAAATGTTATACATAGAAACACTCAGACCCGTGACAAATACTTGTAGATCATACAAATATTTGTTCCACGGCGGGAATTGAACCCGCAACTTTCTGCGTGTCACCTGGACCTTAGCCCATTGCGCCACAGAGGTCGTCAATAATATTTATTTACAGGTAATAAAAGTAGCTTATAGTATCATATCGCTCATGTATTTTCATTTATTATTATTCAAGCCTTTGTGGTATTTCGGAGGTGGATGCCAATCTCACATTTCATTCCGTATATACCTCCTGATATTAACATTGTATCTCCAATGAAAGCGATCATAAATCTATTGCGAAGTCGGTTGTTAAGTATTCAAGTTACGAATCCAGAAACGTCTCTATATTTACTTTGTAACATGATAGATACTGTAGAGTGTTCCTATGTTTCGTTTAATACGTTTTTTACAGAGTGGCCTCATAGATCAGTTGGTATAGACCCTGCCTTCTACTTTAATGGACATAGGTGTTTGTTCTTTGTCTGGTTATAAAAAAGTACCATAAGGTATTTTATCAGTCAACTGGTTTAAATTGGACAAGCTTTGCTCAGTTTAGGACAAGATGCTATTGTGTGAATTGGTTTTTTATGTAATGACAACAGTTCATTTTATTAGTCAGTGGCTAACTCCAGCAACACTAGCAACATTTTTTATGATATTATAAAGTTCTTAGTAAGATTGGAGAGATACTGTTATTTGAAAAGCAAATTTTACAGACCAACATTATGATAAATGGTTGAGTATGTTTATTATGTGCAGAATAAGTATTCGTTTATAAAACATTCCTCTGTAGTAACATTATAGTGCACAGAAACTCAATCTAGTCACATTGCGTATCCAGTTAGTATTATTGACGCTGCCAGCGACAGAGACCTTGCAAGCTAGTACTAATTCCAAGCTTTGTAGCCAATTAGTCACTAGTAAATGGATTCGCTAGTACCTGGTAGTTTGTAACACAGTCTGTTATGAGATATCTAGTAGTCATGATCCACTTGGCACAGGCCTGTGCTTCCTAATAAAAGTAGTAAGAATTATGTTTTTATAAAGTGTATTAGTAAATTTTAAGAAAATAATGCGTTGCACAACTTATTGTGCCTATCGTGTTGACTTTTCCATCGCATCGTACGATTACGTGATCATCGCGACATATTTGTAGAGTATTGAATATGCGATCAGCTGTCAAATTAATCTTGTTTTTGGACGTGCACTAATGGTATTTTATTACAAATGGGTTCGGGCTATAAGTTTAAGTTAAAGCCTATTATATATGAAGAAGATTTAATTACCGCCCGAGGTGATTAAGCAGGCTTTACGAGAGCGAGAGCTTTTCGGTAATAGTGGCGTAGTTTTTGGGGGTTTGCGGCGAGTGATTAAAACTTAAAAACCTGGACCTTGTTAATTCTTGGGAACATGGATTTAAAAATAAATTGTGTAACGCGCATCGGAGGCAAACTCTCCACCTATCGAGAGCCAAGATATATAACATAAAAACCACAAAACTCGAAACATTTATATATATTTATACGAAACCTTTTCTGAAGCTTTTATGTAAGTAATTCAACTTAGCCATATATAGTGACGAAGTAATAGGCAACCATAAAGTATCCGACATTGGCCATAAATTTTGAAAAACTTGGATCGATTTCTTATACCGATTTTGCATTATAGTGTTTCTAATTTAATGCAAAAAATACTACAACACAAGGTTGTATGTAATCATGTACGTACCAAATTGTTAACCTTCATCCCTCGCTGCATTCTTCTTTGCAATAAAGTAAAACTTTACTAATTAGACAAGTAATCGTATATTCAATGCTCTATAAATATTATGTCGCGATGATTACGTAATCATACGATGCTGTTCCGACTTACTAAAATATTTCTGCATAACTTAACTTAGCAAAATGAATCTTTCAGTTTCAGGTTGCGCTTAAAAACTCAACAAAATAGACATAAAATGACTAGTCACCGTCTAAAACTAGTAATCAGGTCGGTACGGTCGTTAAAAAAAGTATTAATAAATGAAAGATTTATTTAGGTTAGCGCAAACTGTTTTAAATGAACCAAAACACAGATATTTACTAACTTTTATTCAAAAAGTTACATGGGACAGCTCCTGACTGCATCATCAGCATCAGATCAGCTCTTTGTCAATTTTAATTACAAACTACATTCTTTGTGTACAATATATGAATCAAGAAATTAATAAAGAAACTTCTCAAATTAAAATATTTCTAAATATATGTAAAAACCTCATTAATATTGATGAATATTCAAATTGAAAATTGAATATTACGCACGTCAAATGATGATAGCTGTTTCTAAGAAAACTAGCTACCATAACTATTTATGGTACTAATTATTACGCACGTCAGAGGCTTTTGACGTTGGTAATCAATATAGCGCTATCTTGGTAATTAGATATCTCTGTTTATAGCTTAGTCAGGAATCGTATTACATGGTATAGTCAACAGGGGTAACAAAGCGTAATATAAATCCGATGTTAAGGTTGTATTTAGACGTTTGAAATCCCATGACTTGTAGGGTGTTTTGAAGTGATAACTTCTTATGGGAGGGTAAACCGCTTCGTTACGTAACGCGTTACGGCGCCAGTTTGTCTGGCTTCCCGTTCTCTCACGCATACGGCAGCGGTAGGCAGGCTCCTTCTCTCTCACTCTAACACATAGCGCTAGTTAGATTAGTTGAAGTTATCACATTTTTATTTTTTTAAGCATTATACAGTCTTAAATTTTAAGTCGTAAGTCAGTTATATCTCTATCATATTTGGAATACACGACTAAAAAAATCACACAAAAAAATCGGTCAAGAGCGAAAGTCGCTCTTAAGAAGGTACCGTACCCTCTGTTTACAGCATCGTGGTTGTTTTACAGTCGATAACTATTATTTAAATTATACCGTCATAAACTTTGAAAGCACCGAACATTGATTTTAAGTTTATAATCACAAACATTTTCTTGTGGTTTACATACAAATGAACAATTTATTGTTTTTCTTTACTTGTGTTGTGAAACCTTGCTCTTTAGCAAATTTAATATTTCTAGGTGAATGGGAAGTTTCCCGTAGATTTTGATTCACTAGCCAGTTTGAAATATGTGGCATAATAACGGTATTCAGGGCGTAGTTTTTAATTGTCTTAGCAGCTTGATCATTTTACAGCTTCAAGGGAACGTAGAGCTTAAGTATTTGATATTAATTTCTTGTGTTTCTTGAGAAAATGGATCTTGACAGACAGACAGACTGACGGACAACGAAGTAATCCCATAAGGGTTTCTTTTTTCTTTTTGGTACCCTAAAATACATAAACTGTGTTAACGATTTCAGCGCTGGTTTGACGCCGAAGAGCTTCAAACCAGCGCTGCAGAATGGCAACATGCAGTAGCATTATGATAAGCTGTGGGTATTATATCCGACCACAATTTTTTAATAGCTGTTTTAGTCAATATTACCTAATAATTTTGGCTTCTCACTGTATTAAATTCATAGTTGTGGATTTCATAAAACTTATTTGTTGTATCTTTTCTTTCATCAATGCCTTTAAACTACCTTTATATTCTCTAATTTTAATTATAGTATCCCACGCCCATGAAAAGTATCATATGTTAAGTTGTAGAGAAATAAGTAGTTTATATTTATTATAATATATGTATGAGTATATAATAGGTATAATCGGAATCTCGGAAACGGCTCCAACGATTTTCATGAAATTTAGTATACAGGGTTTCGGGGGATAAAATTGATCTAGGTTTCATTTTTCATTTTAGTTTTATCCATGATTTATACCGAGCTAAGCTCGGTCATCCAGGTACTATTGCTTAAATGTGGTCTAAACTTTTGAAATCTCATCTTTGACTTCATCAAAACCTATACTGACTCTCGAAATGGAGCGTAAATTGACTCATCAAAAACTTTTCCTGCTCTCTGCAAAGTTTGATATTGCAAAAGTGGCACTCTGCCATTATAGGTCGTCTTTAAACTTTCTTATCTAGGTTCTATCTCGAGTTAGCAGATCCTTGAAAGCATTGATTGCTTATTAGCACAAAGATTATATATCTGAGAATTCTCGACGCAGAAAGAACTATATTATTATGAAATGAAATATGAAAAATTATATATTTGTTTGAACATACATATGTGATACAAAATTTGGTCTTAAAGTATTTTGTCCATTGTAGGTCCTACCATATTCTTTGACATGCAATTTTATCAAAAGTTTTCTTAACCTAGTGTTCCTAACCAAATTTCTTAGTTCTTAACTTTAGTTTATTTTCTTGGGAGATGTATTAATAAATGCGGTAATATTAATACGTAAAAGTTAATAGGTCAAAAAATAATAATAATGTTATAGCATGTCCCTATAATTTATATGCCACTTAGGTATTTATTGTTGTCAGGTGGCTTATTATCAATTTTAACACTCATGTAGTAGGCATGGCTTTGTGTTAGTGTATGTTTATATTTTTAGAAAGTGCAGTTTTTTGTCGTAGTTGTCTATGTCGTTTATAAGGTCATTATAATCATCATGTGCATCACTCAACCAACTGGGCATAAGCATCTCTTCGTGGTTGACATTTACCTTGATCTTGCGCTAATTACGTATGACCTGCGACTTTAACTATTTCGTCGACACATCTTACCGTTGGGCGACCTACGTTCCTTTTCTACCTTTTTAGGGCCTCGGTCAGCCGAACTCTCTCACCGATTGAAAGAAACACATACAAAGGTATGTGTTTCTTTGGTTCTGACGTTTTGGCTGTTTTGCAATAACCGTGGCCACAAGCTAATTTTGGTAGTAACTACAAAAACAATTATTCGTTTAATAATTATTGATGAAAGTTGAAAAAATAATAAAATGTGAGACAAAATTAAGAAATAAAGTGAACAGGTACCAAAATTCCGGCTTTATCGAGAATAGAAGATCGTGAAAGAAGGGATCGCCATGTTTTTTCTTCAAAGATCTCAAAAGCTGAAAAGGTGAAAAGGTATATTCAAGTAGGTAGAGAGACAATGAAGATCAAACTCTATTTTGTAGGTAAGTATTAGAGAAGCTTACCGCAGCGTTTTTCCTAGATGCGGTTAACATAAAAGTTTCCCATTTCAATGGACACTCAATGGTTGGCTACAGGCATGTAACAAGGATCACTAAGGACGGATGAGTTGATTGCTTGTTTGAGAGAGATTTGCACTGACGCAATAATTGTCCTGGGTTGTGGAGGTTGTGTTGTGACACAACCTCCACAACAACGACACAACGACAGCTTGTTAACGGTTGACAGCGAACTAATACTGTATTTGTAACATCAGTAAGATTGAATATTACAGGAGCTAACTTTTACCGTCTAGTTAATAATGCGCTATAAATATGTTGCCATCTCTATCTATTGATATCACAATGACAAAGACAGACTACTTTACAACGCGTTTATAATTCTGCTTTACAAACCAATGTGTTAAAAATATTAAAGTACATCTCAGTGGCTAGAAGCCATGCACTTGGCACATGACTTCAAGCTTTTTAGGTATACGACTTGGCGCGGTTTCCTCGCGTTGATTTCTTACATCGTTTTAGTGGTACTAGAGTAGCACAAATCAATTTTACGAACATAAAAGTCCATTGACGCAATTGGATTCCACCTTATGATCCAAAAGGTCTACTACCACTAAACATTCATACGTAATATTCAATTTTAATAATTAATAAAATTTTACTCTAATAAAATTACAATATAGCCAAGTAGACCAATGAGTAATTAAACTCTGACTTATATTTATACTTATATTTTATTTAAAGTAAACTATGTCTTAGAATATGAAATAGCACTTTACTGACTGTCTCTAGTTAAGGGGAGGACACTTGGTTTTTGTGTTCTTTATATAATATAAAGTACTTACCACTATCACTATTACACTTCACTAACTCAAACAGCTTGGTTCGTTTAAGTTTTCTCATAACGTCCGTGTTGTCGAGGAGCTGGATTGCCTCGACATTAACGTGATCAATTCTATGGTCATGAGTTTCTGCATGTTTCATAATAACTATATCGACCAAGAACTAAGAAACTAAGACATGCACCTTAACATAGGTTTCATGTTTTTGTTTCTTACGTACCTGGGTGTATTCTCGATGACCCTTCATACTTTACTTTGACGTAACTTTTACTTAACCGTTACTTTTTTTGGTACAACCCCAGAGCTTCAGAAAGTTCACATTACCATCAAGACTGGTCTAGTGCTTTTGACTATTGATTTATTAATGACAATTGATTTTGAGAAGGAGAATACTCTATCCTAGTAGTGCTCCTTAGTTCAGCCCTGAGTGTTGACGAGGGAACGTTGTTTTCGCGAGGTAATTGGCGGGCCGCAGCGGGCTCTGAAGGGTTCCCGAAAGTCGCTTGACACAGATTTCACAATGTTGGGCCTATTTATATTTTTGGGTTGTATACCATGAAGGTTCAGGTGCTATTTTGTGGCATACAAGAATTGTTTAAGAGGCAATCTTTTTGAGAACTGACCCAAAAGGCGAGCGCGACAGTTGAAATCCCAGCGAGATTATCTGTAGGTTTTCGTGTCAGGTTATAGAACGTAGCTTCTGACGTCATCATGTCACAGTTAAAACGGTACAATTCGATTAAAATAATGACATCATCTGCGTTGAAATATTCATCTTTTTGAGACAATGTTTGAATCAAACTACAACGTGTTTAAAAAGCTACGCGCAACGAAAGTGCCTATTGCAAGGCATAGTTAAGCAAAAATAATAACGTTTTAAAAACTAAAAAGAAAACAGACATCATTGAATGAAATTTGAGCCTATAATACATTTTTTAAAGGAAAGTAGATGTATTTTGTATATATATAATATGGGTAGGCCAAATAAACTCACTGCTCCAATGAGACAGCGAGGTATCGAAACATAGGTACATGAAAATATCATCAATGTATACAATTTTTAGATTTTCGTTGATTTAGTTATTTCAGCTCGATTTAGATATTTCAGCTCGAAATTGTGACTAAAGGACAATTTACACTGTTGCTTAAAAATTTGTATACATCCATGAGTCCATATACATCATCATGTAAATTTGTAATAGCAAAAAAATTTTTGATTGCAATTTAGTTATAAATTAATTTCTTATTGCTTGCTTGTTTCTTACCAAATTGTATGTCAACAACGGGAAATAACGGGTTTTGATTTACTGAAAAACTTCAACATATATGCGGCATAATTTCACTCAAAACGGGATATTTACCATGATATATGAGTCTGCTTCCTGATATTTCGGCACAATTGCATGCGCAATGATCACAAGATATCGGGAAATATCGGGATGCAGAAAAACTTATACATCATGGTAAATATCCCGTTTTGAGCGAAAATTATGTTCAAAACCATGATAGTTTTAGAAGTTATATACGGCATAAATGTTTTTTTTAAACTACTTAGAACCTTGTTTTTTACATCTTTAAGGAAATGTTGACCATAGTTGTTCTATACTTTATATTTTATTGACATTCATAATTGTTTGGAAATCTATGCTCAGCCGAGTTTGAGTTTTGCTCTGAAATACGGACTTAAAAAACGTTCCACATTTTAATTCAGCTTGTATTGTTAAAACCAGATCACTGATAGTATAAACATCAGAATTATTATTGAGTATAAAACGAATATTCAATCAAAACCAATATTTAGATTCATATTCGCTGCAATCATTCTAAGAAATCCAAAACGTTTTCATATCGTCCAACAAATTGCTTTTAGTGCACATGCGATATCGACATTACAATAATGTTTTTTTGTTTTTTTGACAAACAATCGATAGAAAATATTGGTGGACAGCCAGCACTGACAGCCCCCCTATAATGGTCTCACTGTACTCGTATGGTGGCTTTCGTGCTGAGATAAATATGGTACAGTCAAATTCAAACTAGAGTGACATGATAAAAAGAAGTGCTAATGGTTTTTTTGTGTTCTCTTTGTGTACAATAAAGCGTTAATCTATCTATCTAAATACAAATTTTCATTGTTTACAGGTTCTAAAATAACACCAAATGAGTGACAGCCACCTAAACTGTGAGTATACAAACTCTATCAAAGTTATCTTATTTAGTCTTTGTTTAATGAAGCACATTTTCTTTTAAATTACTTAGTGAAAAATTCTTAAGTACTCTTCAGCTTCGCAAGTTCCCGACAGAGGGAACAACTCGGGACAAGTTTTTTATTACTCAGTCTTTATTTGGTTTTAAATTATTTAGTACGATACCGGTTCTCACGTTTCAGACTGAATTACTCGTTCAAAAATAAACTCGTGGCTCTGTGAGCTATAGACCTCGCGAACATTTTTTGAAATGACTGAAATATAACTTATTTTACGTTTTCAACCCCCATAACTGCGCCATTAAAAAAAAAACCAAAACCTAAATCGACAAAAAAAATATATATTAAAATAGAACCAGCTTACAAAATTTCTCAGGAATCAGTTGAGAAATGCGACTTGTAGAAGAAAACATCCGGACAGACGGACATACGAAAGCATTTTAGCCTTAGCTAAAACGGAGACACTCGCTTCGCTCGGTCAAAAAATCAAATGCTCCCAACCGTAATACGCAGCCAACTGGACGCCGTTTCAGATATATTTTGATAAACACGGGTTTTACTTATGTATTTTGTCGATTGAAGCATCGACACTGTTTCGATTCATCTAGAAAATATTCATAAAGGTGAGTTTGAACCGCGGTCGGATTGTTGCCGCTCGCGTTCACGCGAGTACGAACAGTGTTCTGGCCATTTCGTGCGAATTGTGAGCGATTTGCACTAAGAATCGCGAAATTGCAAGAAAACAACATACCCTGATGAAGATTCTCTAGATTATTCTAAACAGTATCTGTGCCTCTATCGACAAAATGATACGTGAGTAAATGCCTGTATTTCTCAAAATATAATACGTATTTATTTAAAAATAAAAAAGTATTGTATCGGTCACCATAATGCAAGTAACTTGTATGCTTAGTTTGTGGCTATGTCGTGTTGTACTTGCGTTATCCAACCAATATTTAATTATATTAATAAGTTTAACATAAATGTCTTCACAAACATATTTTTTGTATAAATATATATATAAAGTTGCGGGTTTGATTCCCGCCGCGGGATAAATGTTTGTATGTTACAAATAAATTTATATAAATAGTATATCAGTCATGTGGTAAAATATCCGGCATTCATATTTATATTATTATTATAAGATTTCATAAAAATTTTATAAACATAAACCAACTGATATATATAAAAGATTTCACAAAAAAAGTTTTATTATTATTTTATGTTTTGTTTCCTGTTAAAAAGTTGCACATTATTTACCTATTTTTGAAGGTAACAAAGAAAGTTTCCTTTTAATTTTTTGCAGTTTTAAAACTCTCGCCTTTCTCCGAGTTCTTTTATCTTAGCATTGAAGACCACTTTTTATTATTTCACTATCTGCTAAGAAGATTTATTGTCCTCTATTTCTTCAGCCTTATCACACTCTAGAGAGTAATGCCTTAATTTATGTGCTACAGAGCGAAAAGTTTTATCTTCATTAATGTGAAAATCTTGGAAAAACTATGTAATTTTTCATTTTGATCAAATTGTACGTTAAATACGAAAATTGTTGTATTTGTGTCAGTTGGTTAATATATCATACTCAAAGGGCTGGACACTTTTAAATGTAATCAAAATTAATAAAGATGTAGTATGTGACTTGGAATAACATATAGGCTACTTCTTATGTAACAATAACGCATGTGAAGTCGTGGGAAGAAGCTAGTTGTTCAAATACAAACTACTTATTATCACTGAAGTCATAATAACACCAAAGGCTGATCATGCCTATGCAAACGGACCCCGTACTGTCATTTACAGTTAAGGCGATCAAGGCGATAGAAGAACTGGTTAAATTATTTAATTTGTTTTGTCATTTTTGAGGTTTCTGTTGTTAATTTTGAATTTTTAGACCAATATTAATACAAAATAATCGCATTAATCACTAATATAATGACGTTTCAAAAACTAAAATGAAACCAATTTCATTGACTTCATTGAATGAAATTTGAGCCTATTAACATTTTTAGTGAAAAGTAGATGTATTTTGTAATATATAATATGGGTAGGCCAAATAAACCCACCGCTTCAATGAGACAACGAGGTATCGAAGTACATGAAAACATCATCGATGTATACAATTTTTAGATTTTCGTTCATTTTTCAGGTCGACCGATTTTGATAAATTTTATATGGGATCACCTGTGAAGACAAAGACTGAAGACTTTTTTCAAACAAAAAAGAATTTTCCAAATCGGTTCGTTTTCGAGTAATCGGTAAACATACATAAAAAAAAGATTCCGACGAATTGAGAACCTCCTCCTTTTTGATAAAGTCGGTTAAAAATAGTTTTAATAATGATTTGTCTCATTTGTTGCGTTCCTCAAATATGTCCATTAGTGTATTCAAAAAACGTTCCATTCATAAACTTAAATGTAATTTAGAAGAATTAGTAAAGTACCATGATACTCTTACCTACATCACATTAAATATGGGACAAATGTTGGTATGATCTGCAAGTATATGCCTCGGGTCTGGGTGTTTCTATGTTAAATATGTATGTATTTACAAAAAAGTATATAAGTTGTAAATGAGGTTGTGTGACATGTCCAGGATTATTTATTTATTATTACTAGATAATAATTAATTTGTTCATTAAATAGCATGGATCCATAGAGGGTTAGTAAAATCTTAGGGCTACGTTAGTCGACATGCAGATTAACTTTAACTAAATTATCTATACTAATATTATAAATGCGAAAGTAACTCTGTCTGTTTGTTACGTTTTCAAGCCTAAACCACTGAACCGATTTTGATGAATTTTGGTATAGATATATATGGAACCTAGGAGAAGGACATAGACTACTTTTTATGTAGGTACCACGCGTGCAAAGCCGCGGGCAGCAGCTAGTAGATTATATATAGACAAGAATAGATTATTATTTAATCAGTATCCAATACAGTACCTGAATAGGGAACCATCGCACTTATCAATTTCAGCACTAAAGCAATTTCAGTAAAATGATGATATTGAAATGAAATTCTATGAAAACATAATTCATAAGTTCAACATAAAAGTTCACTGGAAAACGTTTTATATTAATTTCCCTGAAACCGTTTGTTGGAGTGACTTTTAAATATTATTCCCGTAGTTCAACCAAACGTTGGTTACTAGAGCCCTTGGCAACAGTTTCTGACCTTAAAAAGTCGCACTCGAGCCCATCAGAAGAGTGGAAAATGATTATAGCTAAAAGGTCTATCCTATAAACACTCCCAAGCTGTAACGCCCCCTCCCCTATTACCTAGTACTCGATGCACCTTACTTTTTTTTTCGCCTTCTCTACTAATTAAAAGTACCTAAATTAACTCCAAATAACTAAATGGTATTATATAATATAAATTAAATCCCTAAACATACTTTGATCTATTATTAATTTGGCCAACGATTCGTCTAGTGCTTGTGATTAAAATCCTACGTTGTGTTTCGAATATAGTAACTCTGATTCTTTGAGAGAATTATGTTGAGATATGTATTTATAATATAATAAACTTTATTATTAGAAGTAATCATCCTCTATGTATAAATGTCCCGCCCGTGATGTCACCCTGAAAGGCCCAGTCTGAAAACCAGCGCTGTCTCCAATAGTAGTGGCATTAAAGCTGAGACTGGACCTGTTTGGCACCACAAGCGAAAATGTACTCTTTTATAGTGTGTAATTTGGACTACCTACTCTAATCATTCTCCTATTTATTTCTCTATGTTTGTAACCTTTTTCGTGTTGTGTGTCAAATAAACTATTATTCTATTATATTCTATTCTATTCTATTCTATTCTATTCTATTCTATTCTATTCTCTATAATGAAGAATATCTTTGATTTGCCTACGCTGTGGTTCGATATTTAATTTTATAATTATATTAATTATTGTCCTTTAGTGATATTATAACTGCATAAAGTAAATAAGTATTATATCCAATCTAGTATTACTGTGAAACCTTATAATAACGGCTTAAATTATTTCAATATTTTAATTCGATATTAGTTCTTGTCATGAATTGTTACTTTGTATAATATCAAGCTCCACACGATACGATACTCAAACAGCAGCCTAAATCATTCCCCAAAGTCGATCTATCTTTTTATCTAAATCCATCAAAATCTGTTCAGCCAAGAAACGTATCAGACAGACAGACATAGTCACTTTCTCGTTAATATAATATAGATAATAGTTTTGGTAGTTCCAATAGTTAAGCAAGGCAAACATTCTTGTTCTATATGAATACTTCGTCATTCTAGTCCTAAATTGATATATTTGTATTGCGGCTTAGATCACTAGCCCCTCTTCGCTAGCGATAGTAGGTTTCTTTCCATGTGACCTGGACAGCCTTCCTTCGCAATGGACAATTTCATGTCCCAAGAGAACTCTAATTTTAATTTCGACATTTAGTATGTCTGTCATAGTTCAGCAAAGGGGTATCAGAGAACTTAATCTTTTATCAAATCGTCCAATGTAGTACGTCAGTCAAACACATTCAAGGGCATTTACTTTACTTTTGTCTGCAAGCAACTTACATACCATCCATCCACTGGTTAACCTTCTAGTATCGCATCTTAGAATGCAACTGGATACATAGAAGAGCCCTGCCTAACCCCTATCCTACTTGGCGAAGTTCCCAAATCCTACAACACAAGAATCTTACCCTACTCGACCCTAATACAGATTATTATCTAATACAATATGTTGTGATTTTATTTGTTAGGTCCGTAGAGTAAAGAAGATTGATAATGTGTGATAGATATACCAATTATATGAATAGTTTAACTTTAATTTCATAAATAATATCAAATTTGGATAGCTTAATTCTGGCCTTGAGAGATATTTCTCTATACTATTACTAGGTAAAAGTCTGAATTAGATAAAATTATATCAACAGTAATATTCGTACTGGCTCTTCGTCGATAGCTGCTTTAGTCTTTCCATAGATTCAAGCAAGCTAGAAGGACTTTCGCCTCAAGAGTTTTATAGAACTTATCTAATATGATTATTAATAAATCAATAGTAGGACTCATCCATAAGATCTCCATTAAATATGTACTACAATGTACAAATAATGAACATTTGAATTTAAGGTGTAGGTAATCATTATTCCATTTCATAAGAATTTATAATTACCCTCAACTAGACATTTATTATCTAGTGCAATGTTTCAGCTAAATCTTTAGTCAATGATAGTTTCCCCACTGATTTGCGCACCGATTTAGTATACAGATAAACTACAAAAATCCGCCATCTTCTTTTTCATCATTTTTTTTTCTTTTTCTTGCCATTTTCAAACACATTCGAAATTTGGATTCTATTTCAATTTACGTACCAACCTCCGTGGTATAGCTAAATAACCTCCTTACTAAATCAAGCCCTAAATTAATTAAAATTTCAATTTATTCAATTTCATGATTTATATATTATATCGTTAACATAAATAGATTTAAATTTATCTATTCTAGTTTTAATATTGTTTTATATAGCTATGTAATTGATTACTCTTTCGAATTCAACCTCCTTAGAGATCTTCCCGTCCCAAATCATTCTATCAATAATATATTAATAGAAGGATAGATTATTCTATATTATAGAATAAAATTCTATTTAATCTTACTAATTCAAATCCAGTATTATTTATTATTATACTCTATGAGTCGTAAGATATTTCTAAACCATCGTCTATAAACAAAGTATGAATTACTTTTTGCTAGCTTTCACTCACGGACCTTGACAATGACCAACATCTGCCATTATCCGTCTATGGTATAGTTTGTTATGACAGATGCTTTGTTTATTTACATTGTAATGAATTACGCACTATTTTATTCAATAATTAAAGATCTGAGATAGAATTGCTGGTAAATCTGTTCTGATAAGAATGACCCATGTATGCCTACGTGATATTAATAAGGTTTGTACCCAAGCATACCATAATAATTGTGAATTATAACGGAATGACCTTCTGTCCCGTTACAAAGCTAATGTATTGTTTAAATCTGTTGCTATCTTTATTTATTGACATACGAAAAACAAGGACAGAGCATACGTTATGCTAACTTAATATGTGACAATGGGATAGAGGGCAAGGGTAAAGGGTCTTCAGTCTTTTCAAGAAAGCGTATTATAATATAAATGACTATATTATTGATAAGAATGCATGGCCTTATGTCGCGCTGCCCTCAGACAGTTAACCGACACATTTGATATGAATAAACTTTATTATTAGTTTATTAGTTTTTCGTAGTTAAGGTATATGATATAAGATGAATCATGCAAAAAAGCGCTAGGACCAGGAGCGAGTTTCTTGCCAGTTCTTCTCGGGCTTGGGTTAGTAGGAATTGGCACCTAAATTCTCCTAGTATGTAAGACCTTTTAAAGTGATCCTTGTGATTGTATTAAATACCCGTAAAGTATCTTTTGACTTTTTAACTTGACAGCATTTCATCTATTTCATCCAAAAAATCCGCCTACTAGCATTTCCTTTCAATGAGGTAAGGCCACGAGTGTCTTGGAGACACTGCTCTCGGGCAGGATCGTTTGAGTTATCTATTCATCGCTCTAAACGGTCCATAGGAAATCTCTGACCGAAAATCAGCGCTGCACTAATCCTCTATTGGTTTGGTACAGCATCATTCTGAGACGGAGACTTAAGGTTGCACTACATGATGATTTGTATACCTAATCGATGGTTTCTTTACCATGAATTGAGTATATATGTATATTTCATCACTCATAACCACCGATCAAAATTATAATTTTAATTTGTATGGGTTATTGTCGTGCTTTAATTACTGGGTCAAATAAACCCATTTTCTTTTTTTCTAGATAGGTCAACTTATTCAAAATTGTATCATATGAATTCTATAAATAAAATATTACCTTATTTATTCAATTAATGTTTTGTATTCACAACTTGCGAGAGCGCGGATCAAGCGATTGAGAGGCACGATCGGTTCATCGATGTTTTCTTATGAAAACCGACTTTACAGACATTCATTTTTTTTTAATTTAATAGTCATGCTGCAATAAACTCTAAGAGTCATGGAACATCTTCGAGATAATTTTCAAAGACAAACCCTTCGCCTAGTCTCTTAACTGTAGTCGTTGCATGTCAAATACTGCGATTAACATAGAAAACAGGAAAGTTCTGGAACGCCTCAGAGTTCTAGAGTCACTCACTGTAAGAACACTTCATATTCAGATTAAAGTTTTCAACGGGTTTTGAAAACAATGGGTGCTTTTCTGGCCCTATTTAGTAATTGAGATGTAATTTTATTATGTACATAAAAGGATTTGAATTGACTCAAGAATATACAATATACAACATTCATTTAAAGCCAAACGAAACAGTAATACCACTAACTACAATAAATTTAAGTGGAGGCGTGGTTTTGTTGTTAAAATAGAAGCTACAATTTTGTAGCTCCTCTACGACGTAGTTCTCTTGTAGCACTTTTTTGTAGAATGCTCTACGAAACCAGACAAACAATATTTTTGCTTATGGTACCATAGCAATTAATACTATTAGAGTTAATACCGGTATTATATTGCTTTGATTACTTAGGGCTCCTCAAGGAAAAATGAACCCTTATAGGATCACTCCGTTGTCCGTCTGCCTGTCTGTCGGCTTGTATGACCCGTATGGTGATTATGAAACTATTGATACAACCAATGTAGTAAAGTTTACGGGAACGTCAACTTTGTTTCTAAAAACTAACTTTAAAATTAAATGAAGGAAATTCTAAATGAAATCCGACAATTTAAGACGAGACGTCTGAGACAAGTTTTATTCTCTTTACGACTGATTAATAAAAGCTTACAAACTATGGGCCACACGGCACAGAATACGAAGGTGGCAGAGATAAGGCTCCCGGCTGCAGCTGCTAATATGTTAGCTTGCATTCTCACACATTCAAAGTTGTGATTAGCCTACTAGCCGGTTGCATAACTCCTCCCTCCTCAAGTGCGAAATTATCGGTTCTCGCGGAAGCTGAAATCCGATCATTTCGCATTAACATGAAACGGTACACAAGATATGAAATAAAAATAGAAATTTAAATTAAGTACAATAGTAGTGTGCCTAAACTAACACTCTTAACCGAAACGCCACTGATCTCATTTTCACTTTCGTTTTCACTGAATTTATCGTCCTTTAGTTTTAGAATACGTGAAAGATGCTTCATTTCCTCTAGATTAATATTCTTGATGTTTACTGTAGGTAAAGAAGTTGTATTTCTAGATTTCAATTCCGGTAGAGTTACTATTGGAGTAACTTTAAACTGAAGGCCTTCTGCAAACGTTCTGTGATAGCTTAATTTATACTCATCCAGGTTAACTTCACAATCTTCTGTAATTGTTAAAACATATGTACCATAAAGTGACTCTCTTATGTTGTCATGGCCACATTTTTCTAACAATTTCGTATGTTTTCTCGTAAAAACGATCCAGCTATCTAGACTGATTCGCTGAATCTTGATGTTTTCGATTTCTACGGCGTATGGTACACATGAAGCCGGTTCTGCCTGGAATTCCATAAGCTGCTCTGCACAAGTCAGTGTTGGAAACTGAGCCACGTTATCGCTATTGCAGAGGAAAGTGTTGTCCGCAGCAATTCTCTCACATGACTTAGTAACTGGTAGGTATTTAGAATCATTCACCAATAGGTAGGGGAATTCAGGAAAAACTACTACAGTTTTGTTTATGGAGTCTTTGTATATAGGTAATGAATAGATTTTAAAATAATTGTAAGTATTTTTATCTGTGAGTGGCACTTCCAATATGAACGTTATCTGGTTTTCCTTTACATAAGCCTTAACCTTAATAAGCCTTTCTAACCATAACAGGTTACTCTCATTTACTTCGTACACTAAACTATTTACTTGCTCTATATTTTTCAATAGGTTTAACAGTTCGGTGGGGTTTACAATCGACTGATGTAGAACAGATACCTACTAAATGCCAAAGCTGTCTCTATTTCATTTAATGTCACATAGATGGTCCTAAACATACTCATAAACATATCAAACATGCTTAATACGTATGTCAAATAGAGGCAGGTATTTTCTTGAAAATTTTTATATTTAATCAATTTCTCAATAACTTTCAATCGTTTATCCAATATTAATGTATTTTCGTGTAAGATTTCTGTACTATTCACAAAATTATCCAACATTCTGGTGATCATTGTTATCTTTTTATCAATAACCATTTCTTTGGAACCTATTTGTGCAATGAGAGAATCATATCGAATCGCGTCATCATTATCTAGATTTCCTGATACTGCCTTAATTAATGATCCCAGGGGGTTAACTAACCCTCTCTTATATCGATATAACGGAATCAACTGCCTCAATTTCCCTACAGTTATGTTACGTACATACTCTACTTGAGTCCTTATGCCAATAAATTCATTGCCAAGGGGTTTATGTCTATCAACTAAATTAATTAACTCATAATACTTTACAATGTGAAACTCTAAATCACTACTAATACCGCTAAGGTCTAAAATCTTAACTATCAGCCACTTGTCCTCCACCTTGAATGCTCGTCCTTGCTTAACAGGTAAGATTCCAGGATAATAATCCTGGAATCTTACCTTATCTTATAATAATAAGCACCACCTGTGGAGGGCGTTTTATATTTTTAATTGCTACCTTCGTATTTCTCATTCCCAATCGTATTGATGCTATATTCCGCTCTACATCTGATTTTATTTTAGCTTTCTTGTACCTTCGGTTTTGCCTTTACTTTTTCTAGTATTTATGTCTTTTGTGTAAACAATATCGCCTGGTTTAAACTCTACGGTTTCGCCTAATCTTTTTTGTCTAATATGTTCCTTCTTTTCGACCATTTTATCAGAAAGATATTGATAAAGGCGTTTTGTTCGTTGTGCGTGATCATTAAGTAATTGCTGCATGTAAGTTCTTTCAAAGTTGCCGTCAAATAGTTTATTAGAATCGGTATGACCAAAAACAATTTCAAATGGGGTTAAATCTGTTGTTGAATGGATCGTGTTGTTATAAGCCATTATAGAGTACGTCATCACTGAAGCGGCGTCTGTACACTTTTGTTGATATTTCGCTAAACGATAGATTTCTATTAAGCTTGAGTGAAAACGTTCAACGATACTTGTTGAATTAGGATTATTTGGTGTACAGATGTGTAACTGGATGTTGTACATACTAGCAAACTCTTTAATTAAATCATTATTAAATTCAGATCCTGGGTCGCTATTTATTTTGTTGGGGACACCATACATTGAAAAGAATTTGATCAATGCACGGACTACTTCGGGTGTTGATTTGTTCTCAATTTCCAACGCCTGGCCTAGCTTACTAAATGCATCTACAATGGTCAAATAACTTCGGTTTTCTATTGAAAATATATCAATAAAAATTTCTTGGAATGGAGCTGACTGTGTTTGCGTTAACTCTATTGTTGGTTTCAACGGTTTTCTATCATACTTCATCATTTGACAAGCTTCACATGCATTGATTACCGATGTCATCTCTTGCATGTTATTCCAGTAATAATTTCTTTTTATCCTAACCATAGTTTCTTTAATTCCTCTATGACATGTTTTTCCTTCATGATGCTGTAATACAATTGCTTTCTGTTCATTCTCTTCTGTCTGTTCTGTCTTCTATATACATGACTCTTTCAGTACACTCATAAAACTCTACCATATCTTTCTTGAATAATTTTATAATAACCTTGTTAAATATTTTTCTATGTTTACTATCTTCGAAATAGATGAAATATTTTGTTTTAGGCTTAACATATTCTTTCAGAAACTGTTTTACTAAATCTTCTTCATTTATTGGCAAAAACACTTCAAGGACTTTCTGTTTTTCCCTAGTTATATTTTTTACTTGTATTTCTTTCCTAAACCAAGTAAAGATCAATATTTGGTTAGGTTTTGTGTCAATAGCTTCATTCAAGATAGGAATCCCTTTGGATTCTAAATCTTCCGCTGAATGAATAGTTCAACCCGTGCAACTTGATAACGGCGGTAGTGGATAATTATGTTCTAATTCTGAAACATTACGCACCGTTTCCGTATCAGATGTATCTGACAGTTCTATTATTTCTACAGGTGTTTCATCGGTGTCTTTAGAGTCTCTACTTAATTTTTCAATTTTCTCAGTTACTTCTTGAATGTGTTTTTGAAGTAGCTGTTCTTTTTCGTCTACATTAACCTTCATTGATTCGTCTGACGAATCATTGTCTATAGCATAAACCTTGATGCGTGATAATGCGTCGGCGTTCGTATTTTGCTTACCAGTTTTATATTTAGTCTCAAAATTATACTCTTGCAAACGAAGTCGCCAACGTGTTAACTTACAATTTGGTTGCTTTAGAGAATCTAGCCAGGCCAAAGGGCGATGATCTGTATAGATAGTAAATTTTGTACCGTATAGGTAGGGCCTGAAGTGTTTGACAGCCCACATAACTGCTAAGAGTTCGCGTTCAATGGTGCTATAGCGCATTTCAGTCTCACTGAGGGTTCTACTCGCGTAAGCAATAGGCTTATCAGTTCCTACAATACCCTGTGATAATACGGCACCTATCGCGACTGTGGATGCGTCTGTTGTTAGAATATAGGGCTTTGATGTATCGGGGTACTGAAGTATAGGTGCGTGTGTTAAAAGTTCCTTGCACTGATTAAAAGCATCTACGTATTTTTGATCTATTACAATCTTACACCGTTTTTTAAGGCAATTCGTTAATGGTTTCGTTATTTTGGCAAAATCTTTGACAAAGCGCCTGTAATATCCTACGAGACCCAGAAAACTCTTAATTTCAGTAACTGTTTCTGGTAGTGGATAGTTTAAAACTGCCCGTATTTTATCATCATTCGGCTTAAGGCCTTGGTCGGTGATAGTATGACCTAGATAAAGTACCTCTTTTCTTAAAAATTCGGATTTATCAAGTTGTACCTTAAGATTGGCCTCTCTCAGTCTGTTAAAGATGGATTTTAAATCTTTAATGTTTTCCTGCATACTCGTACTATAGATAATAATATCGTCCATATATACTAAGCAATGCAACCCTTGGAGCCCCCTAAGGACATTGTCCATGGCTCGTTGAAAAGTCGCTGGTGCGGTCTTGAGGCCAAACGGCATTCTCAGGAATTCGTAATGCCCTGCTTCTGTACTAAAAGCTGTCTTCTGTCTGTCAGTCTCGTTAATTTCAATTTGATGGTAGCCGTTAGCTAAGTCTAAAGTCGTAAAATATTTGATCTTACCTGGTTTATCAAATAAGTCTGTAATATTGGGTAAAGGGTATTTGTCGTCTGTCGTAATTTCGTTAAGTCGCCTGTAGTCAATGACCATTCGATACTTTACTTCCCCAGAAGCGTCCATTTTCTTGGAAACAAGATGAACAGGTGCGTTCCATGGTGAATGCGATTCCTGAACTACGTTATTTTTTAATAACTTTTCTACTTGAGATTTTATTTCTTGTGTTTGGACAGGAGGTTGTCTGTATGGCTTAACATAAATAGGATCTTCATTTTTAGTTTGAATTAAATGTTTAACTTGATTTGTAAAGCTTAAAGGAAGCTGGTCACAATAAAATATGTCCTTATATTCTTTACATAACTCAGAAATGCACTTCTGTTCCTCTTGGTTCATGTGTTCTAATCTAAGTCGTGTCAAGTTTTTTTCTAAAATGTCATCTACTTCCATATCTTTCATTTCTACGTCATTATAACAGTTTACGTTTATAACGCTATCGTTATTAAATTCCATTACCTTGAACGGAGCAGTGATAGTTAAAGTCATTTCCGTCTCTAGCGCGTTCTGAATAATGGTGGTAGCATATCCATTTTTGCATCTAACAATAGCAGCAGGCATTCTAACACCATTGCAGAATTGTTGAAAGTTTATTAGGGCATCCCCAGAATACAAGTCCGTAGGTATTTGTACTCGTTGTTCGGTGCGGGGGTTTAACTCTATCACATGGTTCGTTATACATTGTATAACGATACAATGAGAGTAGGTAGAGTTGTGGTTTTTGTTCTGAGCTTATTGTGTTTTAAGTCAATTACTGCCTCTAACTGTATTAACAGGTCGTTTCCTATAAGCCCGTCATACTGAGCGTCCACATCGTAAACGTAGAACTTATGAAACTCATTACATTGAAAAGATGGCATTAGTGGAATTTCCACGACCTCATTATGACTGCTCGATGCATGCGTACTTATTACCGTGAATGGCTCACATAAAGTAAACTCGCGGAAAAATTGGTAAGCTTTTCTAGGACTAATAAAAGATCGCGTACTTCCCGTATCTATCATAAATTTTCCATTAATTTCTGGTAGATAGATATACGGTAATTTCAATTTTATATTACAATTTAGATTTATTACTTCCTTTTTTTTATTGAGGCTAATATGTGAAAATTTCCAATTTCCGTGCTATTCACGTTATCGTCAGTCACCAATTTTTCCGGCTCGCTTTTGTTCTCAATCGCTGGAGTCTCTGGTTTCGTTTGGGAACCATAGTATTCCTCATAGTTATACCCATCATCACACTCATAATATCCTTCATTTTCAAAATCTTCATCGTATGCATAATACCCATAGCAATCGCCTAAATCCAATTCATTTAATCGAAAGCCTTGAGGCTGATAGCCTTGTGGCTGTTGTGTCGGAACCTGTGTTTGTGGTTTTTGAGGAAGTGCAGTCCTCATAGATATATCATTGCTGTTTAACGGGTTGGGAGGCTTGTACCTGAATTGATTTTGAGGCCTATAACCAAACTGCGGCGGTCGATAACCAAACTGCTGTGGTTGATAACCAGACTGCTGTGGCTTTAAATTAGAACCTTGAGGTTGCATATACCTTGGCATGCCGAATTGTTGTGGCTGTACTAACTGTGGCCGATAACCAATCGGAGGAGTTTGTGAAGCAAACCTAGGCACAAACGTTTGTCGGTATTGACTATTACCCGGAATACCAAATTTAAAACTAGGGGGCGCATTTATCGGCTTCAAGCTATTGGGCTGAAATGGCATGCTTTGAGCTGGAAAGTTGCTACCAAATTTAGCTGGTGTTGGTGTGCCCATTTCAGGCTGTGGCTTAAACATTTTACTACGGAGGCTATACTGCTCATAAAAGTTAACTTCCTCCAGTACGAACTCAAGTGCTTTTTCTAAAGTATCCGGCATTTTCATACGTACTGACCGAATAAGGTTTTCGGGCAAGTTATATAAAAATACATTTAGCGCTGTATTGTTATAAATACTAACCTTGCTGGTTCTAGTGTTTGCGTCTACTAGTTGGTTCACCTTAGATATCAGTACTGATCGAACTGACTGTACCCTATTACAAAAATCTAAATAGCTTTCCCCATGTTTTATTTTTAAAGTTTCCAATTCTATCGCTATACATTCTTCGCTTCTCGGATCACCAAAGTGTTGGTTTAGTAAGGTCTTAAGTTGACCCCATGATTGCACATCATTTCGCTCACTGACTAATGCAGCGGCCTCTGCAGTTAACCTACTTGTCACAGTGTGAAACACATAGAGATCTTGTTCTGCATTTCCACGATATTTATTAATGACACACTCACATTTTCTTAAAAATAAGTTTAAATGACGTTTACTACCGTCAAAAATTGGTATAATACATACTATTTCCCTAGGTATTACATTTACTGTAGTCATTTTTAATACTCTATATCTACTCTACTTACTAAAATATATATTAAACTAAACAAGAATTTATCACAATACTATTTTATTTATATTTTAACGAAGTAAGTAATTTATATCCTGGTTATTTATTATTTTAATAAATAATACCAAGAACTAACAATGACCTAAATTTAGATACACACTGTTTACTTAACTCTACTTATGCTATTTCACAATTTCCTAGGACAGGAAACCAGAATACGTTATATTAGAAGAAGTTCGATTCCGAATAATAACAAACACAAAGTACAAAAGGTAGGAAAGGATGGTGAAAATTCTACTCACCAGCCAGTCACCAACATGCTCGATCGCCTCCCAGATACACTTCACTTATTTATTTGGTTCAAACAGATCCGATCCGTCGGAAAACTCGCGAAAATTGTAGTATTTTCCGTGGGAAAACTCGGGAAATCTGCCCCGGCTGCGCCAGTAAAGTTTACGGGACGTCAACTTTGTTTTTAAAAACTAACTTTAAAATTAAATGAAGGAAATTCTAAATGAAATCAGACAATTTAAGACGAGACGTCTGAGACAAGTTTTATTCTCTTTACGACTGATTAATAAAAGCTTACAAACTATGGGCCACACGGCACAGAATACGTAGGTGGCAGAGATAAGGCTCCCGGCTGCAGCTGCTAATATGCTAGCTTGCATTCTCACACATTCAAAGTTGTGATTAGCCTACTAGCCGGTTGCATAACTATGTCTATCAGTTTTGATTAGCAATCGGCATAATTCAATAATTTGAATAATTAGTTTGATTGTAACTAGAACCAGTTTTGACAAGTTGGATTACTATTACGTACGTTCGGTTTCTATCACAGACCAAATATATATTTAGACAAGAGGGCCGTGAATAACCTAAGTGAAGCTTCAAACCAAACAAACCCAACCGATCTGTGCTCCTTCCTCTTAGTATATCCATTCATATTTGTACTATTAAGTATTCTCTCATGTCGTCGCGTCGTCAAGAAAGCATCAAAAAAACATATTCCGTGAGAAAAAGTATCACAGATTTTATTTATTATGGTTGATCGCGGTGCCGGTTTATATTTTTTCGCGGTTAATATTTATTTGGTCTGAGTTTTTTATTTATATGATAGCATGTATGATATATATAGTAACGATTAGTATTAATGTTTTGATAGTACCAGCATGCCGTTTTCTTAGGAACGCGTGGAGGTATATATTTATTTTATTTATTTACTTATTAAAAGGTCTTTAAGCTAAAAAAGTTGAAAAATTAAGCTTTGGAAGCTAAGTCATCGCAATCAAAAACTACAGCCTAAATACCGTCATATATGTCCCATATTTTTTACAGTTGACCTAAAATCATAAAATTTGGCAAGAAGCAAGTTCTCACAGCATAAGTCAAGGATCAAATCCGAAAACCGTTAATTAGACAACTTCTGTGGCGAAGTAGGCCACAGCTGCGCAGAAGGTTGCGGGTTCGATTCTTGCCGCGGCACAAATAGAAACAGTCAAACAGCCAGATATATTGGTATTCAATTAATTTAATTGACGGTATAGAACAATTTTGCTGAAAAATGTAGGACAGTTTTATCTGTGTTTGTACGACTGATTAGGTAGAAAGGTTTGACTGGCCCCACTGTTCAGGGCGTCTACTCTGTGAACCGATGAACGCTGAAGTCGATGAAATGTACTTCGTATTCAGAATTGACAAGGTCAAATTATCCTATCGTCTGTTACGGAGGATAACGAGGATTGTCAAAAGTAATGTCGGTCGTTCCATCGCCCAAAACGAGTCGCAACGATGTAGTTAAAAGTAGGACTTAGCACGATTATTGACCCGATATATCGATTATCGATTTCAAGTGTAGGCCTTAGGGGGGCGACCACGGTAATTGTAAACGTCTAAAACAAAGCTAAACCAAAGTCAAAACGTAATTTTTGACATTCGTACCGCGGATATCTCTATAACGGAAACGATTTAGCTCTAATTTGGATTATACGTTTATCAAATTGTACGTTTTTGATTTAGTACATCCTAGTAGTCTGTGCATAGAGTAATACACCTAGTTTTACTCTAAGCATTTCTATATATAAATTTATATAGTTTTATATATAAATTTGTTTGATTGGCAAAATCAACGATTAAAACGTTCAGGAAGAATAGCGCGGTACCATTTTGACATTCAGATTAGCCAAATCCTAGCCATATTCAAAACGTAGTCAAAACCAATCCGTTCAATGGTAGTTAAGTTGACAAATAGCGCGAACGCCCTACAGGTTAGTATCGATTTCTGCAACATTGGTTGCAGGTTCATTCCTCATCCAGAAGAAAAACTGATGTACTGGATATATGTCTGATCCGTGTCTGGGTGTTATGAATTATTTTATATTTTACTAGCTGACCCGACAGACGTTGTCCTATCCTAACTATGAATAATGAGTTCAAATTGGTATAATCTTTAACTGTCAAACGACTGACAGTAATGTCACACGCCATCATGTTACATTAGAAAAGTTTATATTGTCAAAAGCGTTAAGGTTACATTAGAAAAGATAATATCGTCGTTAAGTTTTTAAATTTTCCCCGCTACTTTCTTAATTTATTTCTTGCATTAGAGCTTTCTCTTGACAATAACAAACACAACCAAAAAAATAATTAGCGAAATTGGTCTAGCCGATGTTCCCGCGTGATGCCGTGACCAAGGGAAATAGGGATGTATTTTTATACATATAGATTGCTTATTTATCGTATGCAACTACCGTAAAGCTTGCTAGTTTTTAATTTTCTGTTACTGACACACAATGCTGCTTAATTTTGTTGATCTGTTAGAAACGTCTATGTAAGCTTTGTCTCGAGCTCTTGAAATGCCATACTTAAAGTTTAAACTAGTATAGAGACTCGACCTTTTGCAAATACGTTTTGATCTTTGCTTTAAGCCTGAACTATACGTTTTCTGTTTGTTCTACCTACGCATTGTAGTTAGTCATGAATAAAGGAGTTCCTCTAGGTATTTGAATTTGATTTGAATTAGAATTGATTCAGTGTGGGAGCTTATGCAAAGCAGCTACCAAAATGTAGGAGCTCACGAAACTGGCTCATATAGAACTTTATTTTCGGTTCACTTACAATCATCATCATCAGTTCCCTGCTCGTATACAAATAATAACGTATATTTACTGAGAAATTTTTACTGAAAATTACTGAAAATTCAAAAACTGAGATTAAGACAATACACTATATATATATATATATATATATAAACAAACAGAAACCAACCCGCAACCTTCACAACATAGATGTTTAAGTATAAAATAGATTAGTACAACTTATATGTAGCTGACAAAATCGTTTTTTCACAAGATTTGTATTTCAATGTGATCTGTGATCTTTACCATATACCATTTTGTCACCCAATACTGAACTCTATCCTAATAGACGTAAGAACGAAAACGCGATGATAAGATAACTGTAACCAGATTATATTGATGAATATTGAATTATCTTCTTCAAGTGCTTTTCTGAGAAGTGAAGCTTCGGTCCTTCAAATCTTTCACAATTCATAAAAGATGTTGAAAGGTTTGAAGGTTATTGTGCCAAAATTTCAAGTAAACTTAGTCATGACGTAGTAGTAACTCCATTATGACGCTTGGACGAGAAGATACCTCTATCTTAACAAAAGTGAAAAAAATAACAATGTCACGACCGTAATTCCCTGTTTCAGTTGACACCTACTCCAATTACTAAGTTAATTGGTCTTTGTTCCAGGCTAAGAGGAGTAAATAAATAATGCCGGACATTTCACACAGCATCATCTGGCCCCACAGTTTTTATGCATACATCTATACCTATAAAAGAGCTTAACCTGACTGACTGACTGATTCATCATCATTCATTCATCAAACCGTTGAAGCTGGAGAGCTGAAATTTTGAAGGTTGCTTCCTTTTACAGCAAAACCACCCACTAAGGGATTTTATACATTAGGGTGAAATCGAATATATGAAACTTTTTAACGCGTGATGCGTTTTGCTTGAAACTATGAATAAATTAAATGCAAAATAAATGGACACGCGTTTCAGGATTTTTCAAAATAATCCTAACAAAGGAGTCAAATGTGGTGTCAAAGTTTGTATGGGAATTTTTTAACGGGTAGTGTGATTTCTTAGAAACTTGGTTTCGATACTTAGTATGCAAAATAAATGGACACGTGTTTCAGGATTTTTCAAAATAACTCACATAAAGAAGTAAAATGGGATGTGAATGTTTGTATGGAAACTTTTTAATGGGTGGTGGGAGTGATTGGTTTGAAACTTATCAATAAAATTTGGTGAGGAGATAAATTGCATTTAAGCTACAATTCCTTTCAAAAAAACTACGGGCGAAGTCGCGAGCAACAGCTCGTATTATACATAGAAACACCCAAACCCGAGACAAACACTTGCAGATCATACAAAAATTAGTTCCACCGCGGGAATCGAACCCGCAACTCACTGCGCCTCAGAGGTAGTCAAAATATTATATTAGACCCACGCCCACGGTTTGCAGAGTACTTGTAACTGCGATAGAAGTTACAATCCTTCAAATTTTTAGGTTCTTGGATATGCCGGTTTCGTCGTGATGCTTTGCTTTACCGTTTGATAAAAAAGATAAGACAAAAGCATTGTATAAACTAACAATATTACTACTAGTGGCTCAGTGAGCTGTAGACCTCGCGAACATTTAATGACTAAAATATAACATTTTTTACCTTTTCAACTCCCATAACTCCGCCATTTTGAAAAAAATCCAAAAATTGAAGCGACTTAAACATTCTATAAAGTTATAGAACCTGTTCACAAAGTTTCACGAGAATCGGTTAAGAAATGCGACCTGTAGAGGAGAACATCCGGACATAAGCCGACCGGACAGACATACGAAAGCATTTTTGCCTAAGCTAAAACGGAGAGAGTCGCTCGCGCTTTGCGCTCGCTCGGTCAATTAGTACTATTGTGGAAATGAAAACACATTTCTATATTCAAACAATCGTTCGAAATAAAGTTTTACGATAAACATTGTCGGTAAAACACTTAAATATTGACATGGAGGGGCTTATATGGTGTTGAGTGCATTGTCCACCAATATTAATTACTTCTTTACTACTTTATGTAGGTATCAAACAGTAATTTTGTTAACAAAATTAACAAATTTTATACATGGTACATTATTGGGAAAACGCACTGACAGGAAGCACTTTAGTGAATGAAAACGATACCGCAATAAAACATTTTGTTAATTTGCAAACACCTTTTATAAATTGGTTACTTGATTTCGACGCATTCGCGCAATATCATTTTATTTTACTCATAGTGTGCTACTATCAATCACCAACCCGGTTTCCTACTCCAAAATTTTAATCCATTTGAATTTTTTTATTGCAGGAGCTCCAAAAATATGCTTAAGTTAATTTCCATAGGTAAATTAATAATAAATAAAAAACATTGGTGTACAGCGCAGAAGGCAAAGCTACTACCAACCAACTGAGTTGACAGGCCAGTCAAAATAAATAAATAAAGCCGGATATTTCATCTGGCTCGTGTGATGGGTACCATATGACTGATATAACTACTTATATATTTTTTTGTAAATAGGAGTACATGCATGCATACGAGTTATACATAGAAACAGCCAGACCCGAGTCAAATACTTGCAGATCATACAAGTATTTGTGCAATATTTATTATGTATTTACAATTATACATGTATTCTATCAGTCTTCTGGTCACCATATCACAAGCTATGCTTAGTTTGTGGCTAGACGGTGGTGTGTGCACTATCCACCAATATTTATTATTATTATTACATTAATATGTGAAGCAATAACTTTGTACCCCTTTTTACGAAAATTGCGCAGACGGAGGAATAGAAATTTCGCACACTTATAGTTTATATAGAGGAGTGCAGAATGCTAGTATTTTTTTTTAATTATGCATAAAAAATACATTTATTATTAATTAATTATGGTCGAATTTCGACCAGTGGGCGACCACTAGTTATTATAATTATACCGTGATAAACTATGAAAGCAAGAAAAACTGTTTGTAAGTACATATGTGATCAAAAAAAATAATCCACATTTCATGTTAGTCTACGGAATGTAATCGATAGGTATTGATTCGGTTTATAAATTATTTATTTCTCAAAAAGACAATAGTCACTTACATGAGAAAATATTTTTAGAGGTAGTATAAAGGATAGGTGTCGTCCTTATTAGGTAAGCTTGATTATCTTAATTCTAAATATGGAAAAGTAAGTAGGAGACCATTCATACTCAAGTAGACCGGTAAGTAGACTGGTAACTATGATACAGGTAACTAGTCAACACTCAACTCAATAAATCCAAAAATAGTTTTTGAATACATGTTGTGTTAATTAACATTTAAACACTTTAAACAAGTTGTTTTTTTTATAATTAAGGATAGTTTGTTTTACAGCTGTGCGCTTTCGTACGTAAACATTTTTTTCACATAATTGGTCCTGATCTGCGAAAGTACCAAACAACTAACTCGTTTTCGAAATAAATAATACGCTGCAAACACAATCATTTAGTCTATATTTTTCTTTTGCGTTGACTTCTTAGTATTTTAATACTTCTAAGCTCCTTCTAGCAACGGTTTTAAAGAAATATAGACATGTAGGTAATCATAAAATTAAAGTACTATATTGCAAATCATACCTTTTAGGTACGTTACCCTACTTTTGTTTTAATACTTTTCAAATCTAACCATTGAATTATCAAAAAGTACAGACACGTTTTCTGAAAATTATCCGAACGCAAGAAAAGTACCTCGCCTGTGAATTTAGGTCCACAATTACGCAGTCTTCTCCAGACCCTATTCCTTCCGAATTCTTAACCCAAATTAAAATTCTTCACTCGTCTTACACCAGTTGAACTTGACAAATCGAGGTCTTGCTGATGAAACATACTCCTTACAAATGGTGGCTTCAAATTGAAGTCCTTGAAGTTTGTAGAAACTTATCGGTGTGAATAGGATTAAACTGGAAGTTTGGAAACTTGGTTTACCAGGAAAGCCAGATTTTCCAGGAACCGGCAGCCATTATATGTACACAAAACTAGTATATGTGGACTGGCCTCTCAACATAGTTGGTAGTAGCTCTGCATTCTGCGATGTAGGTTGTATGTTTCATTCCCTGCCTGGACAAACATTTGTTTGTAAGTCATAGACGTTTGTTCTGTGTCTGGGTATTAAAAAATAATATTTTTATTGGCCGAGCGAGCTTGAAGCGCGAACGAGTGTCTCCGTTTCAGTCTAGGCAAAAATTATTTCGTATGTCTGTCTGTCCGGTCGTCGTTTGCCCGGATGTTCTCGTCTACAGGTCGCATTTGTCAACCGATTCTCTTGAAATTTTGTGAGCAGGTTCTATAACTATCTAGATTTTTTTTGTCGATTAATTTTTTGGAAGAGATATGACGGAGATATGGGGTTGAAAACGTAATAAAAGTTATATTTTAGTCATTTCGAAATATGTTCGCGAGGTCTACAGCTCACAGAGTCACTAGTTTATTTGGATAAACAAACAGAACAATAAATCTTATAAACGATATCACAAAAATATTACATAATCCAGTAAAGTTTCCACTACTAATTAAATCTTAAAACATACGAAGATAACGTGGACGTTCTGAAAAAGGAAAATGATTTTTTTTTAACAAAAAAGAACAGATTTATACATAAGTACAAGTATCATAGTCATTATTATTTAAGTTCGAGCTATAAGAATTTGTGCAGAAAGTGCTGGGAAAGCCGATTTTAATATATCGGTACGACAAACATTTTAACTAAGTTACGTTAAATTATCGTATCGGCGGTTGTGTAGGAATTTGACATTGCTTGTCGACTCAAAACTCAAAATAAATCAAAACGCTGTAACTATGAATAAGGTATTGCATGATTTTTGTCTCGATTTATCATTTTGCTGAATAGTTTTAAACCTTTTTAGTAGGTTCTGCGGGTAGACCCTGAGTCTAAAACAATCTGTCTTTTTTTATCATTGATAGACCTACGTTTGGACACAATCTCGCCTTGTGGTGAGCGACGATGCGGCCGACAATGTGGCATGAAGATCTAGAAGGCACCTATATTTGACTTGAAAAGACCCAGTGATTTTTTAATAGTATAATATTATTTTTAGCAATAAACTTTTTTGTATCATTATTTGACTTTAATACCAGACATATAATTTGCGCTGTGTTATGGGTTAATGTCTCACCAGGTGACATTGAATATATTCCTTTAGAATTTTTAGTTTTTAAAGTTTAGTTCTTACAGTTTCCTTCTAGCATACGACAAGAAAATAAGAATGCTTAGCATCAACAACATAATATTCAAATTTATGATATTTGAAAATAACATTCAAACGTCATGCGAGAGTTTTTATCAGAATTGTATAAAGAACGAAATAGTAGCAGTAAAGTTTTAATGTAGCCAATATCGTTATTTTTATAGGCTTTATCTCGGTATTCAAGGTTTTTTACGGTCAGTTTTTATCCAGCTCGTGCCAAGTTTTACTGTCAATCATTTATAGTGCATTGGATCTTGTATGTTACGCAGAAATGTTGGTAAAATGTGTCTAATACCAGAAAATGCTATTGAAACAAAAACAGATACGAGTTTACGGCTTCTAATACCATTTTATCAGAAAACCACTTATCACATTGTTCATTCAAAACACCGTATCGTCCAAACTTCACATTTGACACAGGCCAACATTTTGCGTAGTACTTAGTATGCTGTATTTTAGGTGCAGGTTACAAGCCCATCCGCGCCCTTTCAAATGTTTAAATAGCAAATTCTAAGTACCTATTAAGCTTTATAAACAAAGTAGCTCACTACAGACAGGTATTCTAGTACTCACGGACCTTTTTAAATGCAAAACACTTAAAACTTCACGTAAACCACTGCTTTTAATGTACCTAACTCCGGATCAACAACAAGCAACAAAGTAGTTAAAGTACTAACTAGTACTAATTTGCTCCGTCATTGGCTACTAACAGTACTAACAACATGTCGTTTCTTTGTCCGCAGATTGCCGGCTTTCAACTAACACTTGCTGCTGGGACTGTACCTTAAACAACTGACACTTGTCCTTAGAACTTTACTCAAAACCCGCAACTGAGATACTCTCGATCTATTCGAGAACGTTGGACCAAAAGCTCCTTATGCATTATTAAAGCAAAACTTCAGAACACTTAACATAGGACCGCATAGTTACGCCGTGAAACAGTGAATTATTGAGCTGAATATCGAATCTGGGACAGAGGTATAAAGACAATGGAGTGAACTTGTGTTGTGATGTGTGTGCGATGCATGTTGCGCGTAAAGTGCTTGCGTCGCGTAATGGTGCGGTTTGATTAGCAGAGCGGGAGCGTGTAAAGCTGGGTCCGTTTTGTGTAAAGCACGGCTTCGTCGGTGGAGGGGAGGCAGGGTGCGGGCGGCGAGGAGCCCGCGCCCTCGCCCGAGCCCGACGCGGAGGCCCCAGAGCGCCGTCGCCGCCACCGCCCGCTCTACCGCCGCCTCTTCCACTATGTCCGCACCGCGTGGACTGGCGTCAAGTTTGCACTAGGTTCGTATCCTATCCACCAGTCAAGTAGTAGCACAAACTGTAACCCCTGGTCACATTATCGGGATTCAGCGAACTATACACGTGACCAGCGAAGCCATTTGATTATGTAGGTTAGAAGGTTCCATTCCCTACAAAGAAAAAACATTTGTGTGATAAACAAAGGTGTTTGTTCTATGGCTGGGTGTTTTATGGTGCCAAGTATATTATTTAAAAAAAATATATAAATATTCTATCAGTCATCGCGTCACCATAACACAAGCTATGCTTGATTTGGGTTTCGATGGTGTTGTGTGCATTTAACACATAATAAAAAATAAATATTTATTTATATTTAGTCACACCATAGAAGGACACGGTCAATGCAAACATGGCGTTAAATGCCTAACTAAAAATGAAGTGTCTATTATCTTCGAACGGAATAACTCTGTTAAACCGTGAAAAGGTTTATGGGTGTTATTCGCGTATTTTTAAATAAAAATATAGGTCAAAAGACAGGTCACGTCAACATTGTAAACAGTGGATGTTCTACTTGACTGGTGTTAACGATTAAACACGTCAACCTCACAACTCATCATTGTAGTTCCACATACTTTTTAAACCTTTTCATATATTAGTTTTATTACATTTTATTATGAGTTATTCTCGATGACTCGATTCTCAACATTAACGGATAAAATGATACCACACGATTTAAACACGAATGATAAAATACACTTCAAAATACAATTTAAAAATGTATCTATCTCCAGTTTCCCAAAGCAAATACATCAACTGAAACATTGGTAAATTCTCTCTGCGGCTCTCTGAATACCAAAAGGTGTTCGTGAAAACTTCGTAAAATTCACGTAAATTCTACCCACAAATTGCTGTCTCGTTTGCGAATATGCAACAGTACAGAAAGAGCTCGTCGCCTACCGAACATCGTGTTTTCGGGAATGAAAATCAACGAAAAGTGTTGTCTAAAACTATTCCGCTATATTGAAAGGCACCGTTTTTTCTCTAACTGCAGAATACTTTATTAAAAAGTTTATTCGAATATCTCTCCTGTTTTGTATGAGACCTGCCATTTATAACCGTCTGGCGGAGCATATTGTCCACCCAGCCTAAAATCTTTCAACAGTAAAATTGAGTCATGGCTCGTCGACAGGGCGTAACGTCGAAGAATTTACATGCAATCTGCAATAACTTTGAGTATTTTATTTTATTTTGATATTGTTTGTAATTTAGAAATGGTATGTAATTAATTAATTGTTATAAACTTGGTTAACATTACTATTATTTTATAAATCTATGACATGACATGTAAATTGCCAATTTACCAATAAATTGATTATTCTGATTATTCTGAAAAATCTAGTACTACTAGGTTAAAGTTTTATCCCAAATTCCTAATAAATTCGTGTTTCCCAAGTTGAAAACAAAATGGTAGATACAAATCCCAGTGCTCGACTTAATTTTCAATTTTATTCAGAAACTCATAGGTTGGGCTTGTGGTTTCTAGTAGGCTTGTGGTGAACGGTTGCCCACAATTTACACTATACTGCGAGAGAAGTACGTTTAGTGTCTGTCTTATTCGGTATATCTACCAAAATTCGTTGGTGAAATAAGTTATGATTTGTGGTAGTTTTGTAGCTTCAATGATTGCTATAGCTTTATTTTCTTGTTTTTGAACACAAAAAAATAAACTTGCTCATGGCTGTAATCCCAGGTCATAGACATATTCTCAGCTAACTAGTTATATTTAAAGATGTCTAAGTGGGATAGTCAGAGGCTTCTACAAGCGTTATATTTTTAAACAAGCACATAACTATAAATTCGATGTATTTCAATATAGTCTAATCTGATTATTTTTTTAACTGACTTCTGACTGTTTGTTACCTTAGAACTCCGTAATTTATAAACCACTATGAAAAATATTTTTTTCATGTGTACTTCCCGATTCGCTCTATAGAAATTTCATCAAAATCAGTTTGTTTTTTAAATGAAAATAGCTGGAAAAATATATATCATTCAAGTAAACGAAATTTCGATATATTGCTTTCTTGTAGCTTTTCAGTGATGTATTCGAATTTCGAAAAATGATAAAGTACTAAAATGCGTAAAATAAAAAATGTTTAAACCGATTCAACAAACAATTTTCTTTCAAACAAGTTTCTCAATTCGGTTGTATTTTTATGGGCTCAAATTGCATTCAATGAAGTCGGTTTTAGCTTTTAAAACGTAATTATTTCAATACTATACAATGGTTAATAATTATGGACACAAATTAAAGGTTTTACAGAAATCCTATAGTCCTTTGAGCAACTACTACTCAAATCTTCTAAACCTTCCCATCTTGGGTTTAGGTAAGGGCCTCGACTTCTTTATCATTACCCTGGCTTCAACTCGCAGGGGCGACTGCCCCTGGGTCAGTGGGTCTTGTTGCATTCTCCAACGGTACGCTGCCATCTTGGCGTTAGCGGTGGCCTTCATGGGAGGTTATGCGCTTCCGGTTACCGGCGCGCGAGAGGTGCATAGCAAGCGCTATGCATATTAGAGCCTCTGTAAGGCGGCCAGTCCTCACATCACTGCTTCCTGGGGGTTCCCTCCAGCAGCGATGGTGACCAGGAGTTCCGTTAGGATCCCGAGTATGACTATCGGGATCCTGGCGTCAACCGGCATGTTTGACTCGGTGCGGGTACCGTAGGTGCGCTGGCGGCTGGGTGGCATTCTGGTGGGGCAGGCGGGGGCGCGATGGGCCGGCGGCTTGATCCCCGTTGTGGTAGCGGTTGTGTTTGTTGTTCAACCGCGCGTGCTAAATCTGAGCAATGTAATAAAAAAAAATATTGTACATGTTGCGGCGATACCCATAAGAACCAATATTCAAGAACAAGTGTTTATTTTATAACTTTGCACCACTAATACAATATGTATTTCATCACGATAAGGCTAATATTCTGCAAGCAAGAGCTCTTATTAGATATAGACAGACTCAGACAGACGGATATAGTGAAACTGTTGTTACAAAAAACAATGCCTTTTTAGGTCAAAGGTGTATTTGTGAACTGACGTTACTATTTATTGAACCTCTGTAATACATATTATTTATAAAGCTTTTCCAGTATTTTTTCTAACATTTTCAATTTGTCAGTAAACTAAAACAAATAGCGAATATCTAAAGTAAAAGAAAAATCCTGTCATAGCCACTGCTTATCTAAACCATTTTAATATGCTTCGTAATTTCAATACATTTCAAAGAGAAAAATACGGCCACGTTTTGAGTATTTTAACTGTAGGTACTCATTATTTGAATGCTAGAACGAAGCTTTAGGGCGCAAATTTTAGGTCGTAAACGTTGCGGGTTCTTCACAAAAGACGTCCTTAGAGTAACAATTTGAGGCTAATAGTTGAAAACGCCTGTAGGTACATTTTACCAAAAGGTTAGTAAGGCCTCGGTCCGATCGTTAAGTCCGTTTCCACATCGAGCGGGAACAAGTTCTTTCAAATTGCACTGAGAATGTGTTTTACTTTTTGGTATTGTGGTGCGTTCCACTGTAAAAGAAACCATTTTTATAAAACGAGCTCGTTATTCTCATATTTTACGCACTTAAACCAGATACGAGCACGTAGATTTCCCTGGACAAGTTTATTGCCAGTTCTTCTCGGGCTTGAGTTAGGAATTGGCACGTAAATTCACCTAGTATGTACGTATCAAAAAGATCCTAGTGATTGTATTGAATAAAATATTTTTGACTATTGACTTTGACCTACAAGTTATTGTAAATTAGCTGCGGTCCGCGGCTTCGCACGTAGTTCCTACAGAAATAGTAGCCTGTATCAGACCCCAAGATATAATGTACGTACAACATTTCATCATGATCCATCGTCGTTTAGCCGTGTTATCTTTTGTAATAAAGACAGAGACTTTAGAATTTATAGCATTAGCAAGGATTCAAAATTATCTGTCTGTCTGTTTGTTTGTTAGCTTTTCATGGTCAAATGGTTGAACGGGTCTGGATGTTTAGTAAAGAGATAGATTGTATCTTGGGGAAGGATATAGGCTACTTTTTATGTAGGAACCTTGCGTGCAAAGCCGTGAATTGTTGTTAGTTCAAAATATTATATTTTTTACTACTATTTGATTATTTTTGTTATTTAAATGTATCTAATAAGTGCTTACTGTAACAGTACCAGTAGATAGTCCGCTCTCGCTGTGGTAGCAAGCTTTATTCAGAAAGTCCTTGAAGAATCCCTGAATCGCTCGTTCGCAAATTCCCTGTCGTTTCATTATACTGGTATAAAAATGTATAATAAGGAAATATTTTTACGAACCTAATTTTATGAACATAATAAAAGTAGCAGAATGTAGACGAATTAATTAAATCGCTATGGTATTTAATTTATGCGACTTAAAAAAATGCGTAACGCGTTCTTCACCCGTCCGGTTCGGAATATCTTAGCGAATGTATGACACATAGATAATAAAAATAATAAAAAAACATGTGTGCAATTCACACGTGGTAGAAGTGAAACCTTCAAAAAACAAACGTATAATACAGTTTTTTAAACTTACGCGATCAGTACACATTATTATAAATATTTACGGGTATTTATCGCGTTTATTTACCTATTTTTCCCGACGTTTCGACAGGTTTACACTCTGTCGTGGTCACGGGATGACACGGGATGGCCACGACAGAGTGTAAACCTGTCGAAACGTCGGGAAAAATAGGTAAATAAACGCGATAAATACCCGTAAATATTTATAATGAAACGAATAATACGTACACGTATACAAAACACCACGGTTATTGTGATGCCTTTTCTCAAGCTGTGTACTACACAAACACGTATAATGTTTTCTATCTCATTTTCTCCCACGTTAAATCTTATGAATTTACGTGTCTGTCTCTTTTTACTGTCGCTTTTTCGATTCAACGACTTTCAAATCACAATGATGCTAAAGAAGTTTTCACTTCAAAATATGCTTAAGTCAGCAATCTCCAGGCTCATACAAATAAGTTTAAACATTCAATAACTTGTGTTACCTTACCTCTGTAAAGACATGCCTGATTGGTTCTCCCCAGTAAAGGTTTTTTTTCCAATTTGATTTCGGACAAAAATTTATATAAAAAGTAGCCAGTCTCAAATAACCATCAGTTTCGGCATCCGGAATGATTGTGATTTAAATTTTGATTCGATTTGTTTTTGCACAACAATGATTCGACGCAGCCTCCGAAATTGGACTAAAATGCAAATCGTCAGCATCGAGTATTCCTTTGAGCTATATCAAACATCACATAAGTACCTATGCGAGAATTTGGGTAGGGTTTATTGTGTTTATTTGACAAACATAATAATGTTTTTTTCAATATATAAAACTGAAATATCCTTGATTCTGTCCATAGTTTTGGCTATTCATTCATTCATTACGTTTATTTCAGACAACATTACATTATAAATTAGTTACAAAAAATAATTAAAGTATTCATATTTGATTATAATTAAAATTAAATTACCCCTAACGATCGCACACTGGTCAAGAGAGCACAATATACACTCTTGACCAGTGTTCCATAAAGAAACAGTCAGTGTCCAGCCTCTGGGCAATGAGCTGTAGGTAGCTGTTGGAGCTGTCGCGCACCCGGCGCATCAGGGACGCAGATCTTTTGCGCATTATCGCCGCAAATCCGTCTACTCGTGCGTCAGCAAACATTCCTGACGAGCTGCAGAAGCGCGGCAGCCCCATCAGCATCCTGAACGAGTAACAACTCGTACAGTACAACAGTACTGGATCCCCAGGGCATTCCAAGACTTTTTGGTGTGATTGACCCTAAGGCTGTACGCATAAAACGCCTGGCATTAAGCTCTGAAAAGCGTTGCTATTACCTGCCTGGTGCAGCGCTCAAACATACTCTGTCATACTCTATCATATCATACTTTAATACTCAACAGGCTCTAAAGCATCTAAAGCAAGGCAAAACATTTTCATCCCAACGGTAAAACCAGCAGTTGCTTAGATACGTCAATTCATAACACCCCCACCGTGTAGGTAAGAGTACCTAGAACGAGTTGATCCAGTTTGATGCAACAGCACGTGCCATCATTATACTACGAAAGGTTGAGGCACTTCATAGAATTCTTATTACTAGACAATATAGACCAATGTCAGCTGAAACAAGGTGGAGTTTTTTAAACAAGACTTTCACTATTAGTTGTTAAACCATTGTTTTTGGTAACAAGTTTTAAACACATTTTACGTGTTTAAATATAGCTATCAAAAGCGCGTGATACAAAGGGTGCACTCAAATCATGTGACGCAAATTATCGAACGCTGAATGCATTCAATTAATCATTTAATTCGGACCAGTTCATAATTAGCTCAACGCATCTAAATTGTCTCCAAACAAATGTTTGGCACACCACCAATAATCTTAGTCGAGAAGTAACCTGCTAAGCGCAGCGTCTGTCGGTAAACAATATATTGTCATAAAACTAGTGAAATACAAACAATTCTATTGTCAGTTTAAGTATATAATTGATTTACAACAATGTTATTGTATTTATCGTTTATTTGAGTGGTTTCGCAGTCGATAGTTGAAACCCAGCCAATAGTGTAGAGTCTAATCGAGTTGCAAATTTGATGCGTCATAACAGTGCGATTCAGTGTCAACGTGTGTGTCGTGAAAACAATACCGAAGAGAAAAGAACTACAGTTCTGCAGAGTGGCAGTGATAGGGATTACTTATAAATTTTCCAGCACGGAGCTAAAACATTTTAGTAAGCCCAGCCATGTGGCAGCGAGGTTCGCGAATATAGAAAACCAAATGACAAAAAATGTAGCAAGTGTGTCTACAATAGAGGGCGCTAAGCCAAACTTATCTTGTGAATCTGAAGTTGTTTATGAAAACGAAGTGAAAGCCACCAAGTCTAGTTTAGCGGTGTGCAAAAAAACTTGGATATTTCGCGGGCGGTGTAAGAAAAGGGTGAGGTTCTTAGACGAAATACAACCACAGAATTCGTTTTGTGAACGTTTTGTGGGCTTTTTCCGCTTTCTTTGGACGTGTACGCGAACAGTTACGACGGCTCTGAGCAAGAGTGAGTCTTTCTTGTTTAACATTGCTAGTTTTGTTTTATTCCTCTTTTCACCGACATCTTTTCTTTTATATTGTTTATCTTACGTGTAAATGTTCAATTGTCCGGTAGCCTTGCTACGTTACAATTAGGTACTTGAAACATGAATGTATTTTTCTACTATTTGATTTTTTATTTATGTAGCACATAAACAATCACTGAGTTATATTATGATTATTCATAAATCGACCGCAAATCAACAGTTATGTGCAAACCATAACAAAATTCTGGTTGCGCGTTCGATTCCCGCCGCGGGACCAATGTTTGTATGATTTGGAAGTATTTATCTCGGGTCTGGGATTTTTTCTATGTATAATATGTACGTATTTACAAAAAAAAAGATATGATGTAATTTATCAGTCATGTTGTACCCATAACACCAGCTGTGCTTACTTTGGAAATGTTGGGCAATATTATTATTATTATTCCAATTAAGTTTTATCTAAACAGAGCACACATCGTCAAAAGAAAATAAATAATTGATAAACATCTAATCAAACATTGTTTGTTTACAACATAAATATTAAATTAGGAGCAGAATTAACATCACATCGCTTTTACCGTCACAGAGAACTTTCAACAGTAATGGTACAATAAGCGACTAATCTTAACTGTTTTACCTTCAAAATTACACAACATATAAACTAAACATTGTGTCGCTACAGATTTTTGTATATATATCATGTTCATGTTGCAAGTGACGTACAGCTAAAAACCTGAAACAAACATTTACATCATATTTTTGTTGTATATTTTATTTATTTTTTGTGTAGGGCAAAAAAAATATTTGCAAGAGATTCGTAAACTTCCTTATATCATGGCCGTATCGGGAAACTTTCTATGATATCGGACGCAATATACCAACTTAGTTGGAGTAGTAATGTTACGGTCCCAATTTGATCAATTCCGTCCGCGGTTGCACACGTCCAACTTTTGCGACGAAGTTTACCATTTGCAAAATTAATTAAATTCTCTGTTGGTTTCCTTAATGCGCGGAATATCGATTACCGACTTATAGGGAAACGTATTCAATACTACCAACTTTAAACCCTTTATAACCGAGGTAGACGTTTAAGAATCGAGGTACGAATCGAGGTAAGACGAGGAAAGAAATACATTATTATGTTTACCTCTACGGCGCAGTAGGCTAAGACCTGCCTGAGATGCATAAGGTTGCGTGTTTGAATCCCAAATGTTTTAAATGTTTACATGGTTTGTAAATATTTATCGTGGGTCTGAGAGTTTTTCTATGTATAAAATAAGTAGTGCATCAGTCAGGGGGTTTAACAAAAGCTCTGCTTACTTTGGAGCTAGATGATGCTATGTGAAATCTTCAGCATTATTTATTATTTATGTATGAAATATTTTAATTTTTGATGCCAAGTTTTCGATGCGATTATAATTTGAAATACATTAATGATATGTTTATCATACAAAATATCGAGGCTATATCTTCTATCCAATTTGCGTCAGCGTATTCATACCCAATAAAATCATCGTAATTTCTTTCACTTATTCAACCCACAACTCTGAAACATCTGTACTACTTATTTTTTATAGCAATTTATTACGTATATCGAAATATCCGAGGCATATTATACCAGAGATCATTTTTCACGACACTCAAATTGAGCCATTTCAATTCCCAAAGGCTCGTGTGCCCGACGTAAATTGAGGGTCGACTCGTACTGCAAGTAAGGTCGCCTAAATGGTATGAAAGTGAAGTGTCCATAAAGTTCATCCAGTCAATAGAAACCGATTGTCCAGGTCAACTTTCGGCAGACCTTTGTTATTGAATAAGGATAGAACGTTGTGTCAATAACTTTTGTTGATTGACTTTCTTGAAGGTTGAGTCTTTTCACATTGAATAACCTAATCTTAGGGCATCTTGGCTGGTAAATTTTCACAATATAGTGGCATTGACGTTAGATAAATAATTGATTCAGGCGTGACTTTGCAGGAATCATATATGAGCTAAATAATGAATATGAATTAAATATATCATGGTAAATATCCCGTTTTGAGTGACAATTATTTTCAAAACCATGATAGTTTTAGAAAATATTTAGTACTACTATACCAATCTATTCCTAATGAGTTAGACGCAATGCAAACGCATGCTCCTCCCTCCCGCCGGCAATTCAATGAGTGCAACTAACGCTTAGTGCGCAATTTTACCATCTTTCTTACTCTTTTTGCATGGTTTTTGAATTGCGGGCTGGAGGGAGATTTAAATAAAAATGTATAATATTATATTGCATGCGGACCACGCTGACTATGTCTGTCTAAAATATATCACAAAAGAACTGTTACAAACCCTGTGTGTGATTTGATTTGATTTGATAGAAGTGTGTTAGTGGTTGTACAGTGGGTCAAGCGAGATGGGTGGACAAGATTATCAAACTCGCTTCGCTTATCAATTATCAAACTAGATTATCAATATCAAACTTATCAAACGGCATTTGATGATAGAGACTAGCACAGGGTCTAGGTGGGTGGTCCAAACAAAGGGGGGCCTGCACTCAGCTGTGATGAAGCTACAGCTAGACTAGTTTATTTCAGCTACTTCCATAGTGTTATGTCATATGGCATTATTCTCTGGGTGAAAGCAGCTGATATTGAAAAAATATTTGTTCTTCAAATAGGGCAATACGTGTCATTTATAAAATGAAACCACGAGAGTCTTTGAGAAAAATATTTAAAGAAATTAATATTCTCACAATACCTTCATAAAATATATATATATATATATATATAAAAAATTGTTATAGGTACACTCATAAAAATAGAGATAAAATAGAGCAAAATAATGACTTTCAGAGAATCAATACTAGGGACAGAAACAAATAATACATGCCATGGTTTCGACTAGAAAAAGTAATAAGTCCTATATGGGGAACACGGTGCGCTTCTATAATAAGCGTCCTGGAAATGCAACTAAACTACCTATTAAGATATTAAAAGCTTGCATAAAACGTAGTCTTTTGAAGAATGCGTAATATAATATAAATGACTATATTACTGATAAACATGCATGGCCTCATGTTGCTCTGCCTCAGACAGTTAACCGACACATTTGAAATGAATAAACTCTCTTGTATTAGTTTCTCGTAGTTAAGGTAGTTATAAGATGGGTCATGCAAATAAGCGCTAGGACCAGGACGAGTTTTTTACCAGTTCTTGTCAGTCTTGGGTTAGGAGGAATCGGCACCTAAACTCACATAGTATGTAAGACGTTTCAAAGTGATTATTTTTATTGTATTGAGTAAAATATCATTTGACTTTGACTTTGAGTACAATACAATACAAACAATACAAAACTTTCTTTATTCAATAAAATCACAAGAAACACTTTGAATCGTCTTCATACATGCTAGTGAATTTAGGTGCCGGTTCCTCCTAACCCCAGTTTAAGAAGAATCCGGCAAGAAACTCGTCTGGTCTTAACACTTTTTTGTATGATCCTTGTCAATTTTGTTACGGATGCCGACTCGAGTTGGAGCAGATTCAACCGAAGCTTTTTAGCATCTACATAATCAGATATTTTATAATATGCTTTAATAGACAGTTTCTGTTTAATTACGTTTTTAAATTTGCCAATCGACAAATCTAACACGTCGCTTGGGACCTTGTTATAGAAGGTTACACATTGCCCTATAAAAGACATATTAACCTTAGCGAGCCTAACAGTGGGAACAGCGAGTTTATTTTTATTTCTAGTGTTAATATTATGAATATCGCAAATTTTTTATATAAATAAACAGTTTTGTGCACATACTTTACATTTTAGTGTATATATATACTGACAAGGCACTATGATGATATTTATATCTTTTAATTTATTTCTATGTGATTCTCTGGGCCCATGTTATAAATTGCACGAACAGCCCTCTTCTGCAACACAAATATGGTGTTAATATCAGTAGCAATTCTCCACAACAGAATGCCATAAGACATAATGCTATGAAAGTAGCTGAAGTAAACGAGTCTAGCGGTATCTATGTTGGTAAAATGACGGATCTTTTTAACAGTGTATACCGCAGAGCTGAGTCTCTTCGACAATTTATCTATGTGCGGGGCCCCACTGCAGCTTATTATCTAAAGTAATGCCTAAGAGCACTGTGGTGTCGACGAGATCTATCTTTTAGTTTTTAGTAATTTTTACATTGGTTTTCACCTGTTTAACATTGGGCAGTATAAAACGAATGCATTTCTTTTTTTTTTGTTATGTAATAAGTTTTTTACATTAAACTATGTTACAACTTTAGAGATTGCATTGTTTACATCGTCAAAATTGAGTGAAATCTGACTGAGGATCATGATGATAATTTCTAAGCCGGTATTGTTGGTACTATACTGGTTAACTCGGGTGCAATAACGCTATCACAAATTTAATACAGAATCAAGATAATACTCGCACCTACCGTAATAATGTAAAATACTATTCCTCTATCTGTACTCGGAAGAAGTTAAGGTAGCCCTTGAAAGGCGATGGTCCGTTGAATAGTCAGCACGCTCCGGCGAACCTGTAGCTAGTCTTTTTGCTCAAAGCAAAAACGTAGCAATTTTCCTAATACTTTCTTTTCATAGGGACGCTGCCGTATTTGAGGGTCGCTTCTGAATTTCCTCAAATATTCCTAAAATGTTCGCTTGACTTTTTTGTAGCGCGTCCAATATCTTATTTTATTTGGTTAGTGCACTGACATATTTACGGATTATATTTTGGGCGCATCGATTGAAAAATCGCAGAAGATTTTCACTTTCATTCATCATTCCGCTACTTGTTCGTTTTTTCTAGGTCAATGATGAGAAGTTAATTGTATAATCTTCTTTATCATGTTATTTATTTATTTATTTACACAATAATAACATAGCATTACAGTACACCAATGCTCTATGAATACCATTTTTTTGAAAATATAACATAATAAAAAATACATTAATCAAAAATATAAAATAATAAAATATTTTACTATATTGACAAATTAACAAATTTACCAATTTCTAGTACTATCAAAATTTTCACAATACCTCATACATTCTCTGTCCATCGGTCAGTTACATATGTTTTATCCAGAAGAAACATCAGAATTAAGGTGTAGAATTAAGCTAGTTAAAAAAATATGAAACCACTATCCAGTTGGTACGTGTACTTTGTACAAAGTACCTTTATCGGAAAAGCTGCCCACTGGCAGTGATCTCGCTAGATTCAGCTATCGATATTATATAGATTTTAAACGGTCGTTAAAAAGTACAACAGTTTAACATGTTTTTATATATAACTAGCTGTTACGTGCCCACTTCGTTGGGCGGTTACAACTTCACAAAAAATATTAAGGTACTAATATCGCTATTAAAAAATGTTACCTTTCAAATTATTGTAATAATTACAGAAATTAACAAAGTTACGGATAAATATTGATAGATGGCGATTGATAGATAATTCCCGTTCCCGTTGTTTTTCCGCGATAAAAAATAGCCTATATCCTAATCCAAGTTACTAGTACTAACTATATTCATTTTAAGTTTCATCCAAATCGGTCCAGCTGTTCTTGAGTTATAAGTTGTGTAACTAACACGACTTTCTTTTATATACATAGAAGATTAAAAAAATTGTAAATTCTGCTTCCTTTATTTAAAAAAAACGTAGAGTTTTAGTGAGTTTTAAAATCCTATTTAATCTCACAGAACTTTTAAAGCTAGAAATATCTTGCTAAGTTTTTAGTGCACCAGAACTAATAACATATTATAAAGTTCAACGAAACGATCAAAAGAGTCTTGCAACTATTAGATACCATATAATTGCAACGTGCAAACTTCTAAGCTTGCCCGAGCTCGCTACAACATAGGTAATTATACTTAGATGGTCTAACCTAACCTAACTTGCTTAATTTGAGTTTACTAAGGGTGTAATTAAGCATCGTTGGTTAGTGGTCATGTAACAGGTTATCTGTTATACTAAACACGATTAAGATTTATCGATAGACAGATATATAGATAACTCTTTATTGACTACCACACGGAATATTACAATAAAAACAACTTTACTATTAAAGGAAATACAATGGGCGGCCTTATCGCTAATAGTGATCTCTACCAGGCAACCTTATAGTAAGATATCTCAGTGATGAAAAGAAACCTGTCAAATAAAATTGGGCAAACGTTGAGTACGTAGTGTCTATTTATATTTGTGGAATGTCTTTTAATAACAAAAGAGCAATACTCTTATTGCGATACATGGCAGAGACACGTCCAGTAACGTTTAGGACTCACGAAAAAATAATGGTCATCTCACTCTACCGTAGTAGGGCGCTTTGCGTCGCAGCGCCGGTACGCAACTCGGTTATATACGCAGGCCCTTAACGAACTTTCATACAAAATGTATAGAAACGTTGCGAAACAAACACGTTACGACACGACACGTTCTCATTTTAAATCCCTTCATCTAACTCGGACAATTATTTTTACAATAGTTGCTCGGTAACGCGTATGGATCAACTAACATATAACGAGTTTTGGTGTAGCGGTATCTCTATACAATTACTAAAAGTTGCCGTAAATTAATTGATGTCGCTGTAACTTCTTATTTGAAAGGCATTACCCAGGTTTGACTAACTTCAACTCACTGTGAATGCGTACATAACAAAGCCAAACAACTACGTTATTGAGAAATATGAAAATATGTAAAGAGAAAACATTTTGCACTCCATTTACAGTCCAAGCATTAAAGGAGCAAAAAGGTGTTAATTTATGGTACAATACTTCTAAATTAGCGCAAAATAATGTAACACTAAATCATTCGTACTCTGCTTAGGTAAATTACTTCCATAAATTTATTACATCTGTCGCTTTAGGGTATTTCGTGTATATTTCATGACAGGTTCTTAATGTAGGCTTAAATTTATAAGAAATCGACGACGTAGACGTTGTGCTTGCTACGTCTTTGAACCTAAACTATAACAAATCTAAAACTACTCGCGATTATGTTCAATCGTTACCGAAGAATAAAAATATGGTCATGTGCCACCTTCTTTGTCCTCAGCTTATTTGACCAGAAGGTCACCACTTTTATTTTATTTAATACTTTATTGCCCAAACAAATATAAATGTACAATAGGTTGGCTTATTGCTAGTAGCATTTTCTACCAGCCAACCTGCAAGGTAGAGAAAATAAAAAGTAGGCGTCCTAACTTAATCTAAGAATAAGGAAATATAACACATATATACAACATATTTTAAAATAACTCCTAAAAATAAAAATAATACATATACATATAAAAATGATATTATATACATAGTAAAATATAGCAATAAATAAGATACATCAAAAAAATTACTTTCACTTCTGTCTGTAGCCGCTTAACAGATCCTTTTGTGCAGGTAGCCAGACACATTGTCATGTACAAATACAAATACAATGTTTGAATGTACATCTGACTGATCTTCTTAGACCTAAAGATCTAAGTAACCAGAGATCTAAAATTACTTAAGTCATGAGCATGTTTCCTTTTTTGTTGCCATTGATTTTAACCCAAAGTCACCAAAATCTGATAGCAGTAGTAGTTGCCCGTAGGCTAATACAACTCAGGCCTATAGCTAAGCAGGCAAATCAGGTTTATCATGTAGATATAAATAACTAATGGGAAAGGCTCAACTCCATACTCCATCTCCATCAATACATCAAATGTTACTGTCTAATGCACACTAACATGCCCAGTACATAGCCTAATTATTTAGCTGGACACGTATGTCGTGTACGAACACTAGATTCGACACTAGACTTGCTACTCAGATGATGTATCACTGTTATGGTTGAGGCTTGTTTTATCTTAAGAAAGCTTCATAATAAATTGTAACAGGTTGTTCTATATATATAAAGGCGATGTGTGTATGTATGTATGGTCCCTATAGACTCCGAAACGGCTAAACCGATTTCGATGTAATTTTTAAGAAATCTTGCGATTGGTCTGATTGGATTGGTGATCCTGAAATTTATTAGCAATCGGATAAACAGAACTTTTTTTTTCAACACTAAAATATGGTATGGATATAGATTGTATGTTAGGAACGGACATATGCTACTTTTTATGTATGTACATGCGTGCGAAGCCGCGGGCAGAAGCTAGTAACTTATATAAATATAAGTTAAGGGAATATTATTTGTTGACTTCATTTTATTTTATACAAATATAATAAACAAAGGAGAAGATGATAGCAAAATGAGATAATTCACAAAGAGCAACCACTCGATTTTGATCCGAGAACAAAGAACACAAATTAATCATTTTGCAACTTCGGAACCTATTATAAGTTGTTCCCAAATGCCCTTCCAATTTCCTCCATTTAAAACAGTGGGAAATCGAAGTGATGGCCGCTAAAGATAAGCAAATAATATTATTTAACATAGCTTTGCATCACAAGCACTTATGGTAACTGTAACCATTTACTACCAGGTAACCCGTATGCTTGTTTCTCGGATCGGTTATATTAAAAAATAGTTTGCCCTAGAAGAAAGGGTTATTGTTATCTAACTTCAAAACGAGGATATACAACATTCACTGGGCCTTGCTTTAAGAAAATAATGGTCTTTAGAAAATATAATGAAAATTATACGACTATCTTTTATTAGAAAGAATTAAGAGCTTGCCCAGGAGTACGCACAAATAAATAAATAAATAATCCCGGACATTTCACAGAACATCATTTGGCCCCTAAGTAAGCAGAGCTTGTGTTATGGGTACCTATATAAGTAGTATACATGACTGATATACTATTTATATACTTTTTTTTTTGTAAATCGATACATATTATACATAGAAACACCCAGACACGAGACAAATACTTGCAGATCATACAAACATTTGTCCCGCGGAGGGAATAGAACCTGAAACTCAGCCACTCAGCATTCTGCGTCTCAGCCAGACCTTAGCCCACTGCACCACAGAGGTTGTCATAAAATGGGTTTATTCAAAACATAATATATGCCTTGGCAGTTAGTAATCTAATCTGAAGTCGTGGCGGCCCTAAACTTAGTAGACTCGTGAAGGTGAATTAACTTGAGTAAGTGGTCGTACTAAAATAAAAGTTTTTAGTACCACGTTTGCGCACTACATACGAATAAAACATTCATTATCTTAGGATTTTATAGTGTTTGGATGTTTGTACGTTTACTATATTTATTGATGAGAATGCATGGCCACATCAATATGTGGCCATACATTCTCATCAACCCACTTTTACCCACTGAGTTAACTGACAGATTTGCAATGTATAACCTACCTCATCTACCTTTCGTAGATAAACTAGTTAAAGAAGGATCACACTATAAAGAGCTAGGAGCACGATGAGTTTCTTGTCAATTCTTCTCGGACTTGGATTAGAGAGAATTGGCGCCTAAATTCACCTTGATTATACAACGTTTCAATGTGATCCTTGTGATGTATTTTACAAACTATTTTTACCTTGACTTTGACTTTGAGTTTGACATTGTTTGTAGCTCAATCACGCATTTTTGTGTGCAAGTTTTTGGGTGCAACGTGTTACAAATATAGAACAGAATAGAATAGTATAATAGTCTATTTGCCACACAATACGAAAAAAGTTACAGACAGAGAGAAACAAATAAAAAATATATAAATAAGTAAATGAGTAGGTAGGCCAAAATGCACATGTTCAGAGATTACATTTTTTGCTTGTGATGCCAAACAGGTCCAGTCCCAACTTTAATGCCACTCCTATGGGAGAGAGCGCTGGTTTTCAGACTGGTCTTTTCAGGATGACATCACGGGCCGGACATTTATACATAAATATACAAAAATACTAACAGTTAAAAAAGTATTTAGTAGATACGAATTAATAAAATTAATAAAATACGAACTAAATACAAGCATACAATAATAAAATGACAATGTTTTTAAGGTGGCAATAACAGGTGACAGATTTGAAAAATGGATTCATAGAATTTAATGGTTTATAAAATGAACATACTACATAAATCAATTTATTTAAAAACATATCTTAACAGCTATATGCACTTCCTAGAGTTTATCACGGAAAATGGGCAGACATCCTGAGCAGCGCAAGAGAGAACACTACCATGCATGTACTGTGAGTGGAGTTTGAGAGTTAGATTATTCTGATATTATATTCTGATGTTAGATATAAACTGCATATACATACATTATGTATATGCAGCATATACATAAATTATGGCTTATAACTGCATGCTTATAAGCCATAATTTATGTAGCCTACCCATGGCTTCGTACCATGTGTATGAAGCCATGGTCAGAAACTAGTTTAAAATATAAACCAAAAGCATCTAATGCACCATCATTAATTAGAGAAGCACGTCGATAATGTGCGCGGTTCACCCGTGATTAATTTGTCAACACTAACCTGAGCTCAACCCAGATCGGACGCAACCTGATAAATGCAATAGACTGAAGTGACTATCTCATAATGACATATACCTATATGTCATTATGAGATAGTCACTGACAACAAGACATTACCTAATGTTTAAATCTGGCAATTATTATAAAGTGAGATGAGAATGACCAGGACAAATAATAATATTAATAATAATAATGTCGGAGATTTCACACAGCATCATCAGGCCCCAAAGTAAGAAGAGCTTGTGTTATGGGTACCACATGACTGATATACTACTACATATATGTTTTTTTTTGTAAATACGTCAATACGTGGGTACATAGAAACACCCAGACCAGAAACAAATACTTGCAGATCATACAAACATCTGCCCAGCGGCGTAAATCGAACTCGCAACCTTCTGCGTCTCAGCCAGCCCTTGGCCCAATGCGCCTCAGAGGTCGTATATCAGGACGACCTAGGTCGTCCTAGGACAGATCATACCTAAATATAATTGAGAATAAAAAGCATCGTTGAACTGACATATACACCACGCCAGCTAATGATGTGATAGATATTTCAAAATTGCTGGTGACGGATAAGCGTAAAAAAATTGCCAATTCATGTGACTATGCATAGTAATAGTTTCCTAGTGGTCAGGTCCCGAAACCATTTAATTAGCATAGCAAAAAAAAATCGGGTTTTTTTTTATAGTTTACAAATCAGGCTGTAACTTAAAATCTAGTAAAAGCCTCACTATCCGTGATATTTATTCTTGTAATTTCATTATATATCGATAAAATTTTCACCATGTATGCACCATGATCACGAGATATAACTCGTGATCATGGCGCATGCAACTGTAACTACAAATATCCCGCTTTGAGTGAAAATAATATATTGTAAAACATTTCGGGTTTTTCCAAATAGCAGTTTAGCGGTGGGGGGAGGGAGCACTGAACTCTATCAATTGCCACTTCAAAGCTTAATTATTGTAACACCATGGACTATTGTTGTCTGAATAAATAAAAATATTATTATTATTAATAGGTATTTATCAAACAACAATCTATATCGAAAAACTGTTTAAAATATACTCATGGCATCGATACGCCACACGATGGGGTGGTAAAATATTCAAAAAATCATCCCCATTTTACTACATGTAAAGTGGGAATTATATTTTAAATAATTATCCTGAAAACCGTATTCTAAGTCCTAAATCATACAAGGTATCCTGAAAACGGTATTTTTTAGTTTTTATTTTAGAACTTTGTAAAGGTCTCTTCTTTGGAACTTTAAAAAGTGACATTGACTAACCAAGAATTATATTGATTATTAGATAGAGTCCATCTGAAATTCACTAGTAACACTAGCTTACAAGTGACTTGCAGATGTTGTTATAATCTGTTATGACATTAGAATGACAATGACAGATCATACTTTAACGCCACGCTAGAAAATATACTTACAGAAGGTTATTTTTGGCCGTTTAGCGGAATAAACATTGTGCTCTCGTATTATTTTCCCGAGTTATTTCGGATTTTATTTGTAATTTTCATGATTTTATTTAAATAAAGCTAGAGTTATTGACTCGGGTGTGTATAAATGAAATGAAAGTTTTGCGATTGTGCAAAAATAATCCGTATATGTTTTTTATAAAGAGACTGAAATTTATATAAAATAACAAACGACGAACGACAACATACGACTTTGCGACGTCTTACTAAAAACAATCTAAACACTTGACATTGGCAAAATTGTCAACATATGACACATACCATTAACGAAGAAGAAGAAGAAATTTACGGAAATAAATATTATGACAGTATATAATGAAAAACTAATGCATGTTCGCAAAAATAATTGTTTAACAAAAATACCGATAGTCATAATATTTATACTAGAAATAAAGAAGAAACTCGCTGTTTCCGTTGTTATGCTCGCTCAAGATAGAAAATATTTTATAGGGCAATGTGTACGCTTCCATAACAAGGTCCCAAACGACGTGCTAGTTTGGTCGATTGGCAAATTAAAAAAAGTAATCATACAAAAACTGTCTCACGTAGCTTATTACACAATATCAGATCATTTATATGACAAAAATGTTTGAAATAAATGTACTCTAACTTGACTCGGCATTCGTAACAAAATTAGCAAGGATCATACAAAAAAGCGTTAGGACCAGACAAGTTTCTCACCGGATTCTCCTTAAACAGGGTTTAAGAGAAACTGGCACCTAAATTCATTTATGTAAGAAGTCGACTCGAAATGGTTTACGTGATATTTTTAATAAGGCATATTTTTATTTGATTTTGTTATACTATGCATGCAGCTACTTAACTATTCGCTTTATGAAGTTATGTAGAGGTGTACGAATGAGTAAGTGTAAGTTTGTTATGTGGTATCGTAGTATCTTCTACTACGATACCACTCACCTTCAAAACAAAGTAGATTTTCGTGTTGATTTACTTATCTCCCTCGCACAAGTTGCACAACTCCCTATTGCATACTTTTGTGGCGCAAGGGTCGAAAGCCTGTCCCAGAGACGCAAAAAGTTATTTCGATTCCCGCCGCGGGACAATGTTTTCATGTTCTGCAAGTATTTGTCTCAGGTCTGGCATTTTCTATGTATGTATTTACAAGGACAAAAGTAGTATATCAGTCATGTGGTACCCAAAACACAAGCTCTGCTTACTTTGGGGCTATATCGCTGTGTATAATGGCCGGTATTATTATTATTATACATATCTTTACGGTTGTGAAAAGTTGTTGTTCACAAAATAGCAAAAGATTATGTTATACCTATCCTACTAATATTATAAATACAATAAATAATTAAATCATTTAATCATTTCGTAAACAGATATATATCAAATAAATATACAATTACTTATAGATAAAAAATACAGTTCAGTTCACTGACCGCAGGTAGAGTGCCCAAAAGGCTGGCAACGTTACCTCGTTGAATAGCCATACTAAGCCTTTGTCCGAGGTAAGCACCAGCCCTTTGATCATTGGTCTTGTCCACCAGTCTCTTTGATAACTCTCTGAATAGGACACGTCTCAAGTCCCCGCGGGCCTAAAGTTTCTACCCCAAGAGGCAGAAAAGTATAACCATTGCCAATGGATTCATATTTCCGCCTCTTGAGGTCTTCTGCCGCAGCAGCAGCGGCACCCATGGTAGTGGCTCCTACACGGAGACTTACTGCCAAAGAAAATGTATTATTATCCATTAGCGTGCCTATGTTTGCTGAAAGCATAACATGCAGCCAAAAACCAGATTCCCGTGCTCCAAAGGCAATGAGGCGAGCCCGTTCCGTTTGTGAAGGCACTGAATCCAAAAGCTCTTGTTGTATTTTTTACAAATAGGCTCGTCCCAATATCTCTGTAAATGAGGTTTTTCAGGATCGTTTCAGATGGACAGACCAATGCCCAAGCATTTTTTGCCTCGTCCATAGCATTAGTTTGATTAATACTTACAGATGATTGTATAATTTTAGAAAACACTAATTAAATAAATAGATGTGGACCTGCATTATCATAAAGTTACTTTTATCTGGCCTGTCAGCTCTGCCTTCTGCGCTGAAGGTTGAGGGTTCGATTCCCTCCCAGGATAAACAATTGTGTGAAGAACATAGGTGTTTGTTCTGTGTCTGGGTGGTATACAGTATCATAAGTATTTATTAAAAATATATAGGTATTCTATCAGCCATCTAGTCACTATAATACAAGCTATGCTTTGTTTGAGAATAGATGGTGTGGTGTGCATTGTCCAGCAATATTAATTAATTTATTTATTTATCTATGTTCCACGAGAAAAACAACGGGCAACAATTAGTAATCACATAATTAGACAAAATGTGGCATTTAGTATATACTATAGAGTATACACTGTCCTTGACATACTGGGACAAGATGGGAACATATTTAAATGCCACAAGTTAATGATCCTAATAGGTATTATTGGCATTAAGTAGTTAAAGGTAGACCCTTAATAGGTATTGCTGTTGAAGCGTTGAATAATTGTTATGTATGTAGTGCTATCAGCAAAAGGTAATTCGACGAGCGTAGCTCTACTTAAGCATTAAGTAAGTATAGTTGGACCAATCGACTGGCCTTACAGCGCAGTTACAGTAGCACTGCCTTTTGCGCTGTAGGTTATAGGTTTGATTTCCTCCCAGAACTAACATTTGTGTTATGAATATACCTGATTTTTGGCCGTGTATAGGAGCTAAAAAGTATTGATATTCTATCAGTCATCTGGTTCCCATAGACTAAGCGTTGATGCTTAGTTTTAGGTTGGTTTGGTGCTAGATGGTGTTGTGTTTAAATTGACCACCAATATTTATTTATTTACCATTTAGGAAGTGACGTCGGAATAATTTTTGGACGACTTGCAAAGCAAACATTGCGCTCTTATATAAGTTATTTCGGTTTTATTTGCTGATATTTTTGACTCGGGTGAGAATAATTTTGGCATGAATTGTGTTTTTTGTGATTCGAGCAACAATACACCTCTGTAGCACGGTGGGCTAAGGTCCGGCTGAGACGCAGAAGGTTGCGGGTTCGATTCCCGCCGTGGGGCCAATGTTTGTATGATCTGCAAGTATTTGTCTCGGGTCTGGGTGCTTCTATGTATAATATGTATGTATTTACAAAAAAAAGTACCTATATAAGTAGTATATCAGTCATGTGGTAGCCATAACACAAGCTCTGCTTACTTTGGGGACAGATGATGCTGTGTGTAATGTCCGGGATTATTTATTTATTTATTTATTTATTTAATAATCCGTATAATTATTTTATTTTAAAAGTCACTATTTAACCTAAAATAACAAATGATGATCGACAATACACGTCTTTGTGATGTCTTACTGTAAACAATCTATTAACTTGACATTGGCAAAATTGACATCATTATAACACGTTCCATTAACGGCGAAGATAAATTGAAGTCGCTTCGCATTCGTAACAAAATTAAGATTTCAGATAACCCGGAACCATCTAGTTTAATTTTAATGAACATAATAAAATCTGTAATACCCGTAACGTGGACTGGGGTGTGCGATCAAATGCAATGCAGTTTCAAACTCCAGTTAAAAGAGGCCATTAACATAAAGTATCTAAACTGGAACAAGAAGCTGGTTCAATGACAAACATGGATTAGGCACCTACATAAATGTAAATACAGAGTTGCCTGTCATGTCAGTAGCTTTACTGCGCTGTAGGTGGGAGGTTCGATTTTGTGTGATGAACAAAGGTGTTTGTTCTGTGTCTGTGTTTTAGGCTTCGCATGCGTGGTACCTATATAAAAAGTAGCTTATGTCCTTCTCCAATGACCCATATATCCTTATACCGAAATTCATCAAAATCGGTTCAGCGGTTTAGGCGTGAAAACGTAACAAACAGAGAGACAGACAGAGTTACTCTCGCATTTATAATATTAGTTTTATAAAGAAGTATTTTAAAATATATAAGTATTCAATTAGTCATCTCGTCACCTTAATACAATAATAGCTTGGGGCGATATCAAATATCATAACATTTTTTATTCAATAAAATCACGAAGACCACTTTGAATCGTCTTCTACAAGCTAGTGAATCTAGGTGCTGGTTCCCTCCTAACCCTAGTTTAAAAAGAATCCAGCAAGAAACTCTTCTGGTCTTAACACTTTTTTTTATGATCCTTGCCAATTGTTACGAATACCAAGTCGAGTTAGAGGAGATTCATCCCAAGCTTTCTTGTCATCTAAATAATCTGTTATTTTATTATATGTTTTAAGAGAAAGTTTCTGGATTATTGCGTTTTTAAATTTGCCAATCGACAAATCTAAATGGATTATAAGGTGCCCAGTATCCACCAATATTTGTTTATTTATTTACTTTATTTAATATTTATAATCACTGGACTCAGGCTATGTCTTTCTCAGAACCCTAAAAAATGTATAGCTGAGAAGAATGTGGTATTCGAAGGTAAATCTCAGTGTAGTAGTAGTCCATTAATTCGCATCCAAAATATCGAAACAAACGAAAAAATAATACAAAAAATTATAATATTATATCCATCCTCTGACTTATAACATTTGTTTTTGTATTGAATTTAATCGTCAAGGGTCAAATACTGAACTTTCTGTAACAAAGTAATAATTAAAAACTAATTAAATTAAACGTAAAATCACTCTTATAATTTGAATCCATACTTCCATACTGATATTATAAATTAGAAAATACCTGTATCTGTTTGTTAAGTTTTCACAGCTTAACGGATTTTTATGAAACAGTAAAGAGATAATTAATGTATCTGTATCTTAGGAAAGAAGATAGGCTAAATTTTATGTATGTACGCGTGCGAAGCCACAAGCAGATGCTTGTTTTGTATGTTTCACCAAGGAGTTTCTTAGAACTATAATGAGATCATTGTGGCGCAAAATAATCCTTTATTGCTTTAGTACACAATGGTTATTTACTACTACAGAACAAACTATCAAATTGTATCTAAAATTAACTGATTCTCACGATGTACACAGAAATCACAGAAGAAACACTAAGAGGTCACACATCTGGCACATTTAGAAAACAGAAATTATTTGTTTTGATATTTAAACATGTATTTTCTGTATTATTGATGGGATTTGGTTCTAGTTACGCGCTTGAATCAAATCCCATCCCATCAGTGAAAACCTGTAATTGGCTCTCTGTTTTTTTCTAGTTTTAAGTTGTTTTTTAACCGTTGATTTTCCAAATATAAATAATTCAATATAAACTGGATAATCGAAATCTCCAAGACCTTCCAAGGCTTTTCGGTATTTTGAATAAGGAAAGTTCTTTTTTTCTTTTTCTACAATGACATTATGTCTTGATGACAGTGTCAAGTGATTGTTTTATTATAATATCGTCACAAAGTTGCAGTTGATTATTATGTGTCATTCTTAACGTCATTGCGAAATTACCGTCTAGAATTTTATTGAATTCCTTGTCGTACAAATCACAACACACATAATTCAATTACATTTGTGGTCAGAAGTCACATTTTATTGATAACAATTCCGATAAGATTTATTTAATATCAAACAAAGTATTATTTGGAAATACAAAGGTTAAGCAGTGTATGTCATGTGCCTGACTAAGAGCCGTCAATATAAAATCTGTTTTTCTATAAGATGAGTTGTGAACCATTGCAGTTTGTACCTTACCTCAATTGACATAAATGACAACACAGCACTCTACTCTTAGCAAACAGTCTGCATACTCTCCTATGAGCAAAACCGTACGGTCATAAAATCTCCGATTGTTGTTTCAAAGGCCGAGCGTGAATGCGTCTTTTGTTAATGAACCTGATCCGGACAAGAATAGAAGTGTTTACACGTTAGTATCTTACTGCTGAGAGATTGAGATTGCATTTATCAGGTGTTATAAACTGAGATATTTTCATAAGAAGGTATTGAATGCTTCTATATTAAACTCGGCGTTCGTCATCATCGGATTGAAGAATTATAGCGCTGGACATCGTATTCCTTCCTTAAATTAATAGCAAATGAAGGTCTGTAATACTGATATTAATGTCTATCCCAATATTACAACTAATACCTTTAAACGACCAATTCTTATATAAATGTATATATATAATCTGAATTTCGGAAACGGCTCCAACGGATTTTGTATGCAGGAGGTTTCGGGGACGATAAATCGATCTAGCTAGATTTCATTTTTAGAAAACGTCGTTTTATCCGTGTTTTATAGCGAGTAAAGCTCGGTCATCCAGGTACTAATAGTTAATATGGCGTTAAAACCATATGCCATTTTTACACCACATATTACCGTGCAAATTTACATCACAATAGTACTACACAGACTTCTAGCATCTTGCTAGTAGTACATGTATACATAACAAAACTATAAGGGTTCCTTGTTGGGCTCTAAAATAACATTTTAGGACAAACTTTGGTTATCCGGTAAATCAGATGTGGCAATATGGCACTACAGATGGTACGCCAGTATCCTGTTGTCACAGCCGTGCGAAGAGCTCAAGGATTTCATTCGACCGAGAAGCGTGTGTGTTTATTATCTAGTTACTTGTCATTGTAAAAGATGAACATAAAAACTCATTATTCAGTACGCCTGACAAAAACCAGCGTTACCCAATCAAATCATGTGTTAGACAAGCGAATTTATGCCTTATCCTCGAAACAGTAAAATGTTTTTATGCTTGCTGGATAACGTGTAAGTAACTTGATGGAACGGATGAAGTATCTACGTTGGATTTCCGGGCTTCCTGCCATTGATGGATTTTCTATGTATCGAGTAGAAATTGACAAAATGGATTTAAAGCTAACAACTTTGAAGGTTTTTTGGTATCGATGCTAGAACCGTTTTAACTCAAATAGATATATAGATACCTAGGTAGGTATCTAAGTAGGTTATTTGTTGTCCAGATGTTGTTTTAATTTTTTATTAAACATCTTTCCTCGCACTTTCCTGCAATACGTGGGAGTGATTTTGTGAAAAGGGACGGAAGTATGTAACACGGAGCCGGGAAGCTCGTGGTATTTGATTTGACCAATGAGCGATCATTAGTCAAATCAAATACCACGCGCTGTACGCGGTGGTAGAATTGGCCGTCAGATGGTACCAACCCATTTTCCACACTTTTGTCTGGCAGTACCAACCCATCGAGAGGTTGGTACTGTCAGACAAAAGTGTGTGCGTGTGTGTGAAGAGAAATAAAAAGGAAAATAGAGAAGGAAAACGCATCAGCTATGTGCTTAGCCTACAGTGTTGTGTATTCAGGATATAATGCTAATGTTGCTTATTACCAAGGTGAAAATGTCAGATGTTTCACATCATATGCGACTACTGTAAGGTTAGCTCGTTTTTTTAAAGGTAGGTTAAAAGCTATTGAGTTATTTTACTTACTATTTCTTACACATAACAAAAGCCAGTTTTCAACAATAATTAAATCAGCAGTTCCAATTTCAGCTCCACATATTTCAGTGTCCATTATAAAGACTTCAGAATGTCGAACGTCGAGCTGACTGTTACTGATATGCATTTACGCGCAGTATATTCCCGGCTTCCGAAACAAAAGGTTCCTAATGCCGTTACACTATAAAATCAGCATAAAGTGTAACCTAGTGCTACTAAAATAAAGCTTAAAATACGATGTCGGTGAATATCGATATGGAAACTTTTTCGCGGAAAAAAAACTTGAGAAGGCGCACCTTGAATACACTCAAATCAGCCATGTCGGCGTTGAAACAAATAGCAAGTAAGTGCTTTTCAATCGTGTTGTCTTTAGTGAAGTGTTCGACTTTATTTTATTTTGTTACATTGAAAATTCTGTACTTTTGAAGCTACAACGTAAAAGGATTAGATTTATTAGATGTTTTTGATTAGATGGATTAGATGTTTTAAACTCAGGATTCGGATCTCTTTTGACAATTTACTTGAATTAAGTCCACGGACAGGGCTCTGTGTTGCCAGTGTTCCCGTTTTATTAACCAAATATAGGCCCCAAAAGAATAACAAACAACTCATCTTTGTAACAATATTTAAATTTTGGTAACGTAAGCCCGATATTAACATATTTTTGTTGCTAAGTTTGGCCAGCCGAGAACTCGGAAACCATTAGATTTGCGACGTACTTTTCACGGTAAAAGAGAAGCCATAACAATTCGCCGAGTATTTGCGAAACGTCGGCGCCTATAATGAAGGTGTCATTCAGGGGTTCAGGAAAGGCATTGTACTCGTTCACTCTGTCTCGAACAGGCTTCGTCATTCGCGAACACTTCTACCAAGTGTCTTGTTTGTCAAGACTAGGTTTCCCACACACCATGGCGCGCAACGCGACGGATGGCAGATCCGCGTGATTGCGCGGTTGGGTAATATATGCAAAAACAAGGAATAAACTAGACACCTGAAATGTCTAATTCAATTGTAACAGCTAAATAAACATTGGATGTCCGAACCGCTAGAAACAGTGCATATATTTTTCATGGCTCCTCAGTAAACGCGGGTAACACGTAAAACATGGATTAATTAAGCCGATTTCTTCCGCAAGCTGTTTTTTTGACAGTCACTGCGCCACACTTTTCCGAGTGTGGCTTTCATAACGAGGCGTCGCGTTATGTGGTTTGATCTGTGGGAAGCCCTCCGCGCGTACCCTTCAAAACTCTTCGTTACATTTCACCTTTTGTTACGAGATCCGGGAATTTAGAATTGGGCTAAATCTTGACATTAATTAATGAGTACGGACAATACACGGCATTGTCTCACTCGAATGATTTGATGTTACAATAGTCTGGTCGGATGAGTTGTGAAATGGATTTGCATAAATAAACCCGATTTCGTTAAAAGCTTCCGAGTACCTACTGTTGCATATTTGATAGAAATCTTACCCTCGATTAAATCGTTTGTTTTTCGATTTGGGACCAAACAACGAACTGTTGGTGAAATCACTTTGTTTTTGAAGCCAAAGCATTAATTCCGAGTGTTTTCACGATTTTATGAAAACCCCGATGAGTTAAACGCGTATTTTTAAATCTACACAATTTGTTCAAAACCTTCAAATGTTCTTGCTATTCTGGATAAAGTTAGAAGCCAAAAAAGTTATAGTTATCGGTAAACTACTCTGTGACCAGTGTTGACTACTTCTACCTATATCCATTCTGCAAACTATCAAAGTGCCTGATCAACGAATTTACCTTCATTTTCATCATCGAATTATTGCAATCCACTACTGAACGTAGGTCTCTACCAAGGTGCGCTTTTGAGCCCGATCTTCAGCTGTAGCTCATACTACGTTATAATGTAATTATTGCTGCATTTACCCAAAGGGCATCGTGCACTACACTTGCCTTAACGTGGTCTCTACTGTATAAACCATTTATAAGTTGAAATATAGTTTTAGACAGTAGCTAGAGCCGCACATAGAATACAAAATGAAGTAGAACTATGAGTTCCTGATAATCTACAATAACTTTCATATGAGCCAGAAATTATCCTTGGTAACGGAGTTAGATAGATAGGCCAAAACCCTCCTTTATGGTTTAACAACTATTAAAAAGCCGGGAGATTAACATGGCTTCCGGAGTATGACAGCGCTCAGATGAAAATAAATAATCCCGAACTGATCACACAGCATCATTTGGCCCCAAAGTAAGCAAAGCTTGTATTATGGGTACCACATGACTGATATACCATACTGATATGACTCATATACTTTTTTTTGTAAATACATACATAATATACATAGAAACACCCAGACCCGAGACAAATACTTGCAGATCATACAAACATTTGTCTCGCGGTGGGAATCGAACCCGCAACCTTCTGAGGCTCAGCCGGACCTTAGCCCACTGCGCCACAGAGGTCGTCAATGTCACTGCGGTAACCCACCCAGGTACAGACAACGTAAACGACCAATGAAGTTAAGCAACCCAACTTCATTGGTCTGTTATGAACGAGTAAGAGACCAGACCACGACTTCTACTACGCTAGCCTAAACGCGGTATCCACTCTTGAAACCTCACTATCCGTCTAAGCGAAATATATTGTCATAGATCAAATAGAACCGCATAGAGAGTAAAAAACACTAAATTAGAACTACAATAATACAAAACTGCTGGAAAATCTAGCGGTTAGAAAAGGAAACACTACGTAACGGAAATAAGACCAAAGAAGAGAGCAAAACTAACTCTGAAATGATGCATGCTTAGTAAACGAAATGTGCATAAAATCATTACTTTTTTTCATTGAGGTTTACATTGTCCTGTATTTAACATTTTTAGAAACAAGTGAAATTGCTCAAATATATCTAGCCCTTAAACCGATTATCCCTTTTGGGATTGTCGTAGTTGGGTTCAGCTGTTCAGCCGGTTTAATTCAGGACAGTGAAATCATTATTCCTTATATATTAGACATAAACGGAATACTGTTCAAAAACGTGCCAAATATAATGTTTTGACGTGCCTCTGACTACCTATCTTAGACATCGTCAAAGATTTAAAATAATAACAACAGATCCGAGGTATCTAGCATAACCTGGGGATTACATGTAAGTGTACATTATCCTACTAATATTATAAATGCGATAGTTTTGAGGATATTTGTAACAAACAAACTTCGAGTAATAAATAAAAAGAGTCTTTAAGTGCAGACAACGCAAACTTTTACAAATTCTTTTAATGTTGCAGAAAGGCAACCGTACCTAAAAGAGGAATGTTAGCCTGTTGGTCGCTTTATTATATAAAAAAACGTAAAAACATGATTGTTTGTAGCCTAATTACTGCGTAATGGCTAAACGGATTTTAATGAAATTTAATATAGAAGTATTTTGTAAACATAAATAATTACAGAAATGTACAGAATAATATACAATAATATAAAATACATGTGATACAGTTAAGCTATCTAAGGACCGTTTAAAACAATCTATAGATAGCTCAACTGATCCAGGTCACTGCCAGAGGGCAGCGTTCCCAAGATACTGGCAGCATTGCCATGTTGAAGGACAATACTAATACGCTGAGCCAGATAGGAGCCAGCTCTAAGGTCACGCAATGTATCTACCCTAGCCCTGAAATAACTTTGTAAACTGAAATAGCATATACGCTAATTTTTATATGGGTAATAGGAAGCCGCTGGTAAAATAAATTATGTATTTCGTTCTATTTGGTTTTAAAAGTCACACTAGTAATAATCGAGAGTGTTTGCTAACAGGGGTAGATGTGATTAAACTTTGCCAGGCAAATACTGGGGCCCACCGTGGGACTGCAAGCGATTAAATTATAAACACGCTTGAGAGCTAAAATTACATACATATTCATGTTCAACTCCATTCTGCTCGTACACACCGTAAGATGTTTTGATGGCGTTACGATTTAATAAAGAACACAAATCTAATGTGTTCTTCCTCTGGGTTACATAAGAACTTATAAAAAGCTGTCGCCGTTAGGCAGAGATATTATAATTAATTTGAAAAGCGCATGTGACCACGTAACCACCAAGACCACCAAGACTGAGTAATGGTTAGGTCCCAAACCAATTTAAATAAAATAATTTAGATGAAGCCTTTCATGATTGTTTAAGATTTACAAATCAGGTTTTTACGCATAATATAGTAAATTTACCTTATATCGGTATATATGCTACAATTTTTAAAACTTTTAAACTTTCCAACATAACAAAAGGTATGCGCCACGATAGGGTAGTACACGTACAGTTAAAAAAAAATTAGCGTGCCTTACAGAAATCAGTAACATGTTATGTGTAACATCTTACCTTAGACATTAGGATATATATATTATATCCCAAACCTAAACATTATATCGTGAATAAGTTTATATAACAGTACACTTTACACTAAACATTGTTGGGTGACAGAACCAATCTCTCTAAAAATGGGTTGGTACCATCTAACGGCCAACTCTACCACCACTCACGCTTATTGTTCAAATTAAATAGCACGCGCTCCCCCGGCTTCTGTTTTACATTTCCGTCCTTTTCCACGTAATCACTCCCACAGATTGTAGGAAAGCGAGAGGAAAGATGTTACATATCAAAAAATGCATCCTACTTTACATGTAAAATATATTAATATATTTTTTCAAAGTTTTTATTTAATAACTATGTCAGGGACATGCAAACGTATTACCGTATTTGTTTTACATTATGACTAAAATTCTGCGTACTAGAACTCAGATTAGGGGCGGACAGACAGACAGACAAACAGATAGACAGATAGATAACTAGTTTTACGTAAAAAGAGGCCAAATCACCGATGATTTAGTAACTTAAAATACTAGACATGCTTAAAAGCTTTTAAGAATGCAAAATCCCATCGAACCAGTAGTTTAAACCAGCTGTTTTAAATGCCTAAGGGTTGTGTACTTGTGTACCTTTATCCAGAGGTCAATATAATCGCTCGGGTCGTAAATATTCCAGACTATTCCACGTTCTGAGCAATACGTTCCCGTCCGAGCCTTTTATATTCTTGGGAACGTTTTCTGATCGGTATCTCTCCGTCGCGGCGGAGTTATTGAGTGTACTACGACGGTTATGGACAGATATAATGCAGGCTAACCTTGCGCCGTATACTTAAATACACTTATTGATCAATTTTATTTTTGTCCGGCCTGATTTTATCGTGTGTATGCACAAAATCGTACGATATGATAGCTTGCAGGTAGTGCTATTATTTTGCTTTGTCGTTCTTTATTTTTAGGCGCACACTCAGAAGAATTCATAGTAAAAAACAAGATGAAAAATGGTTGTCAGTAAAGTCGGTTTACGGACAATAATTTTACGTGATAACGTCATAAGAACTTCATCGTGCCTCTCTATCGCTTGCACGCTCGGCTCAGACGGAACGTCATTTTTTTTCGTGCGTGGAGCCGACTTTCAGCGATTTATTAGACATTTTCACGTCAAATTTAGTGCACCTTCTAAAATGATAAAATCATTACCAAGACTGCTTGATATAAAAAAAGAATATTATTTTTTTGTTTCGATGACGTCTGTGGCACATTGGGCTTAGGTCCGGCTGAGACGCAAAAGGTTTCGGGTTCGATTCCCGCCGCGGGACAAATTTTATAATAATAAAGTATGATCTGCAAGTATTTGTCTCGGGTCTGGGTGTTTCTATGTATAATATATACAAAAAAAAAGTATATAAGTAGTATATCAGCCATGTGGTACTCATAACACAAGCTCTGCTTACTTTGGGGCCAGATGATGCGGTATTACTACGGACGGTAGTGAACGGTGGACGGTATTATTATATTTTTATTATATATTATTTTAAAAGCAACGGCGTAACTTTGCAAAATGTCATCTAACATTTGCAATGGTCTCACCAACGATTCGATAGCGTCAGGCGCTAATGCTAAAAGCACAGGTAGAGTTTGCCAAGGCCTGCCGCAATACGTCATGCAAAGTAGGTGGAGACGAGATATAGAGAGCATTTTCCTTTTTTTGGAAGTCGGTTAGAAAGGGCTGCTAAAACTGTATTGTAGACCTTTGTAACGTGATCTTATAAAACAAATTTGCTAGTATAAAAGAGTTTACTACTAGAAAATTTACCATTAAAACACCGGTTGTAGATCATAATTAGCTACTTGATTTACATAATGATTACAGAAATGTACAAATAAATATCAAATACATGTGAAACAGTTGAGCTATCTAAGGACCGTTTAAAACGATCTTTAGATAGCTCAACTGATCCAGATCACTGCCAGAGGGCGGCGTTCCCAAGACACTGGCGGCATTGCCACGTTGAATGCTAATACGATGAGCCAGATAGGAGCCAGCTCTTGGGTCACGCGGCACCAGACGCGGTGTGATAATTTTGAAAACGCTATAAAATGTTTATTCGATTGGAACTTATAGTTTTAGAATTTTTGGAGTTCAAAATGATATTAAAACATGAAAATTTTAAACCGAAAACGAGTCAACAACTAAATACGATTTCGAGGTAACAATATATTGTGGTTGCATTCACTACCAGTGAATGCCGTTATTGCGACAACTTCAAATAACTCGAAAATGATATTATATTATTATTTACGATTGTATTCTCTACATTCAGAGAATATTCAAACAGTTATTTGTGAAAAGCTTTGCTACCCGTTTTGATTATTCAAATCATCTTTGACGCTGTGTGTTTGGCGCAATTTAATACATAGCTTTTGTTACGCAAGATATTCAAATTGATCCTTCAGATTCTTACTTACTTACTTTGATATAAATAAATATCTAGTCAATAAACGTACAAATCTAACTCAAACGCGATCACTTGATGTTTAGTATACACATTTTATTTTTATATTGCTCAATATGACCTGGGCCACAATTCTGTTAATTTGGCTGCGGTTCGATTCCAATCGAGCTTACGGAAATTAACAGAATTAACCCCCTGCTCTCTCTCAGCGCAGTTGGTAGTAGCTTTGATTTGTCCGTTTTATACCTCAGGGTTCGATTCTCTCTTAGGACAACATTAATATGGAACATAATGTGTTTGTTCTTTGTCTGGGTGTTATTATGTATCATAATAATGTATTTTAAAATATATAAAATTCTATCAGTCATCTGGTCACTATAATACAAGGTTTGGGGCTAGATAGTGTTGTGTGGATTGTCCATAAATATATTTTTTTTCTATATATAGTGTACTATAGTATACCACTGCTGGGCAAAGGTCTCCCTTTACCTTCCACTCTTTGCCCTCCAAGGCCACAGTTTGTGAATTTGGCTCGAATGCATCTAGATCGTCTCGCCATCTTTTCCTGGGTCTGCCGCGTCGTCTCCGACTATCGTGCACCCACTGAGTGACGAGCTTTGCCCAACGTTCTGAATGCATTCGAGTCACATGACCTGCCCAGTCCCATTTCAAACATGCAGTCCTCGTACCTACATCCGCAATATTTATATTAATATTTAATTATTATTTAAGAAAAAGTGTTCGCGGTTCGCACACACTCAGTGTGAAGCGTGAACGCGAGCGGCTCAGGAATCAAACTCACTCTGATGAAGATTCTCTAGATAAATCAAAGCAGTTTCGGTGCCTCCATCGACAAAATAATATGTTACTCGTATACAACAAAATGTACAATTCAAAAAATGTGTCGAAAAAGCAATTTACTTATTCTTTTTTAGACAAACAAGGCGATCTTATAGTGCTCAGTTCTATTCAGTCGCACATTGGCCACTTTCAATGCAGTCACTTTAGCCCGCAGCTCATTTGGCATGCGATAGATGCTATGAAGGCCAGCTAACTTGATTGAAAGCTTTCGAGACGTTGGAAGAGCTTTGTTGATAACAAGTTAAACTCGGGAAAGTTTTCGAAATTTTGGACATCCGTAGATATGCCTAGTATTTTATTAGAGATAATAATTCACATTGTCCTTTTTCATAAATATTCAGATATTTTTGTAGACTTTATTCACATATATGAAAATAATAAGTAGGTAGTACATTAATTATCATCATATGCTCTGCTTACTTTGGGGAGAATCTTTTATTTATTTATGTAACTTATTTGTCAGTCAATAAAGTTTTATTCAATATCCCTACAAATATAAATGCGAAAGTAACTCTGTCTGTCTGTCTGTGTGTTACGTTTTTACGCCTAAACCGCAGAACCGATTTTGATCATTTTTGGTATAGAGGGACCTAGGAGGCTACTTTTTATGTATGTAGGTGCCACGCGTGCGAAGCCGCGGGCAGCAGATAGTAATATATACAAGGATCACTTTGAACCATCTTGCATACTAGATAAATTTACGTGCCGATACCTCATAAGCCGTCCAAGTAGAATCAAAGGAGACATAACGTATGCTTAGTTAAGACGTATAGTAGTGCTCTAAATTTAACAAACAAAATCGTAAGATCGCGCTTAGATTCATAAATGAATCATTAAACAAAAAAATCTCTGTAGTTGATAACTAACTACAATATAGATAATTGATTCAGGCGTGACTTTGCGGAAATCCATTACAAAACATTAAATAGATGGAGAATATTTAGTACTATTCCGCCAATGTATTCCCAAAGAGTTAGACACGATGCAGACGCATGCACCTCCTTCCTGCCCGCAATTGAAAAGCCATGCAAAGCGTTAGTAAAAGGCAAGCACACACAATCCACACATGCAACCTCCAAAAGAAATTTTCGAATTTCTTCTGGAGCTTGCATGCGCAACGGGAGGAGGAGAGAGGGGGAAGGAGGGAGAGAGGTGCATGCGTCTGCATCGTTTCTAACTCTTTGGGAATAGATTAGCGGAATAGTACTAAATATTTTCCATCTATTTAATGTTTTGTAACCACAATAATAAAAACTGATACTAAAAACTTCATTCAATCAAAACACTCGTTTCGAACTGCGTAGACACACTGCTACCAATGCTTGTAAACACGATTATGACTAATGTAATCGATTTCCGTTGTTTATAAAGCTTTGATCTTAAAAATATCCAGAACAATCTGGTTCATTGATTTGTTTCAATGATAATGTATTTTTATTCAGCAAAATTTATATATTAACATAACATATTATTGATTTGGATCAGTTGAGATAACTATAGATCAATAAATAAATAAATAAATATTGCTAAACAATGCACACAACACCATCTAGCCCCAAACAAAGTAATTGTCTTTCACATTTATAACAATTTACTTCAGGTTATTTTCAAAAACGTTATGGGAGCTTCGTAGCGCTTGAGGCCAAGATTCACGAAATTGGGTTAAGTGAAAAATACTGTAGCAAGAACTCAAGAATTAAATCAGCTTTAATATGAGAGCTTTCATACACGTACAGTTTATACAACAATGCTGGCATACATAGCATAAAGAAATTTCTTTTGACTTGTATTTGGGATGTTACGAGCAGGTATTAATCTGTTTTAAATTCATTCTTTCAGAGAATAATAATGCATTTTTTCAGAGCAAAATTTCAAATAGCTTTACAAAGTGACCACAATTGTTGCAACATATCTGAAACTTCAAGACTAAGTTCAAAGGTAATACGTGATAAACTACTACAACAATATCATGTAGCTTCTGTCCTAAAGAGGTTAACACCTCTTTAAGTAGGTAAGTTTACTATGCTTTTACTGTTAAGGTAATAACAAAGTCAGGAATACAGAATACAGGAATAATTTAAGAAGTATACGGTGTATTAGCAATAAATAAAATACTCAAACCGTTTTAAGATTTATTATTAATCTTTTAAGCATCTTGTGAGCTTTCTAGTACTGAATTTTGGATAGTGAGTTCAGCATAGAATAGAAATACGACACAAAATCATATAACTCCCACCGTCCAATTTCTCCGATCTATTTTCGTACTTCAAAGAGTGAAACCATGTACAGTTTTCCATCACAGAGCACCAGTACTATCCAATTAAAACCGAGCAGGACACCCGGGGCAGATTGCCCGACGCCCAGCACTTATTTTTCGTTTCACACCCACTCAGAAATTTGCCTCGGGATATAAAAACAGTTTTTGGCTCGCTTCTTGTATTAACTACTGAACCATGGCACTGACAATTAAGGCATAACTATGTTAGAGCTATGGTACTGTTTGATTCAACAGAGATGACACATCGGTTAAAAACGCAAAACTGATTCCCACTTGAGCTTTACTAGGGATAGCGTCGTGACTTTGCGTTTTAAAGTCATGTTGCCGATGTAAAATCATTACAGCTTCATTGAAATACAAAAAGGTTTAACAGCTAAATATTAGAAGATTTAGTTACACACTTTTCTCTACTTCTGTTAAAAATTTATCACTGTAGTGTGATCCCATGTGCAAAACGGAAAACATAATCTAGGTTTCATAATGAGAACTGCTTCTCAGTTCAGCGATGTAAGAGTGGCAATCATGGTTTACAATGCTTTCGTTCGAAGCAAGCTCGAATTTGGCTCTATAGGGTGGGGTCCACGTGAGGACTAATATACGTTATTGATTGAAAGGCTCCAACGCAAATTTGCTAGGTATGTATATAAAAGACAGTACGGATACTATCCCTACCATTTCCCATCCTTATTTGTTTCTGGTATGGTTGGCATGGACACACTCGAACTAAGGCGTAAGTTACGATTAGCCTATCACTACTGCCTGATTCTCCGTGGCAAAGTCAATAATCCGACTATAGTAAGCATGATGCCACTTTATTCTCCCGACAACTACGTGCGTTGTGGCAGACGTCGCCATCCTCTGTTTGCATGCCACACACCGCATACCCATTACGCGAACAACGCACCAACCCTAAGGGCGCTTATCTTACTTAATGCATATGTACACGAGGTTCAACATATATAGATACCTATTTTTAATGACAGTCTCTCCGCTATTTTCAACTCCTTGAGAATGTATTTAAATTTTAATTTAAGATAGATAGCACTTTGGTTTTTACTGTAAGCTTGTATCATAAATGTATTAACTAAATAAATAAATCCCTTTTTATAAGTGACAGGGCGAATCTAGAGTGATTAGGCAGTGTTCAAGTTGCGAGACTTATAATAAAGGCCGTAGATCCTCACTCAACAATCAACGCGAATAGGCGATGTAAGAAAAAGAAGGTAATAGCTGAAAATAATTTTCAATTAAATTTTTTTTTTTTCACCTCACAAATTATTCATAGTCTGAAAGATTGTAACGGGAAGTTATATTTTGTGAGTAAATAACAATAGTTTGCAATAGAATAGAACAGCTATATTGACCAAAAAACAATTACAGGCGTCTTACTAATTCAAGCTTAACTTTCACTTATAAGAATTGTTTAAACAATTTTTAAACTACTTATCCAAAAAATTGGTAATCCTACCAACTTCTTAAAATTATAAATACGAATGTTTCTGTGGATGTTTGGATTTTAATAAAAAATAAAATAAATATTGCTGGACAATGCACACCAGCCCCAAACTTAGCATAACTTGTGGTGACTTGTGGTGGTGATGACTGATATGCTTATATATGAAATGCTTATATATTTTTAAATACATATAACCAGCCATAGAACAAAAATCTGTTCTCAAATGTTTAGTGTTAGGAGGGAATTGAACTCTCAACTTAAAGCAGAGAAGGCAGAGCTACTACCAACTGAGCAGACCAGTCATGTCAGTGTTTGTTTGTTTAAGTGCAATAATACACTTTAAAACCTTAAATATCTTGAATCTTGAATCTAGTGGCTCAACACACTACAATGGATTTCAATAAAACTTGCTATAGTTGTAGTTTGTGACCAGGAATATACAGGCTACTTTATGTTGATAACACGCTTATGAAGCTGAGTATTTGAACGTTCAAATACTTTTAACATATGAAAACATGCCTAAAAATCTCTATGTATGTACTTGTATATCTCATCTCCGTGTGAAACGTGCAGTTGTTAGTTCTGCACTGTTGCAAACTGTGAAAGTTGAAACTGACTTCATGCATTATTCACATAGTTTCACGTCCAGAAGCCGAATACTACTCTCTCAGCCATTTCAATTACGGCCGAGTGAAACTTGACGTTAGGAGTTTTCGGCTATTTTCGGCTTGACCGCTTTGAGGGTCTTTAACAAGTCACCGATGCGATATAATAGCGCAATATACTACCACTGATTTAGTGCTTAAATTCAAACCTTATATATTATTATTATGAATAAAATATATGTAAAGAAACCTTAAGCCCACCTGCATATATGAGGAATGAGATGAGAGTCAAAATCAAAACTCAAAACTATTTATTTAGGAACAAGTAACATTTGCTTACAAAACAATTAGAAAAACGATGGTATCTGCAGAAGTTAGGAAAACTGTATCACAGACACCAATGCTCGCCTTCGTTTACAGACAATTAGACGTTTCAACTAACGGTATGTGTCAGTTTAGTATGTGTGTGTTTGTATGCATATCAAAAGTCAAAAGTCAAAAGATACTTTATTCACCACAATCACAAAGGTCACTTTGAAACGTCTTACATACTAGGTGAATTTAGGTGCCAATTCCTCCTAAGCCAAGCCCGTGAAGAACCGGCAAGAAACTCGTCCTGGTCCTAGCGCTTTTTTGCCTAACTACGATAAACTAATATAAGAGAGTTTATACATTTCAAGTGTGTCGGTTAATTGTCTGAGGGCAAAGCGGCATGAGGCCATGCATTCTTATCAAAAATATAGGAATTTATATTATAATACGCTTTCTTGAAAATACTACACTTTATCTATGCTTTAAATTTCTTAATAGATGGTTTAGTTGCATTGCATATGTTTGTGTGTGTGTGTGTTCGTAAGATTCATGTCCTCTAAAGAGACTATATAAAAAGTTTGGTTTTTGCTGCGGAAACCCGCATGAAACCCCAGTATGGTTTTGTATATGTGGCGTGAAATTGTATATGTGTGTGTATTATTATTTATTATTGTTTGTATATTCATGGATGTGAGAGAGAATGAAGCAAAAGAAGTATGTGGGGATCGTTGCAAGTAAAATTCCGAAGTCTCTGACTGCCCCGTAGCAGATAGATAGGGAAGCAGGCGTGCTTATGTAGGTATGTACATAAACAAATACATTAATATTGCACGACAGTTCACACAATTGTGATGACTGCGTTGGTTCGCCGGGAAAGCTACAATTTCGTAAAATACAAACGATCTTATTTTGCTTACAACAAAGTCCAAAAATGTATAAATTACAATTTTAAAATAAGTTAAGATTTTGTTCTCTCATTGAATAGATTTGCCTAAGATTTCTGCAGTTTTATTCAACATCAAATAACATGGTTAAAACGACTCAATCATATGTGAATTTAATACATTTTCGAAGTGTTATTTAAAAATGTTACGTTAATTCAGACTTTGATTCAAACAAAATAAAAGCTTTCGTATTTTACGAAATATTAGTTAGTCCTTTGCAATCACAGAGTCGAGGCCAATATCATCTAGTCCCAAACTAAGCACAGCTTGTACTATAGAAACCAGATAAATAAACCAGCTTGGGTTTTTCTGCGATCCAAAATCAAATTATAACAAATAGTTAAGATAAGCCCGCGGCCAAGCCTTCTTGGTCATACAAAATAACTTATCCAAACTACAATCTATCAAACAAGTTTCATCAGGATAAGCCATTTAGTGAAGAAAAGGTAAAAAACAGACAGAGAAAACTGACAGACAAGAATCATACATACATTAGTATGGATTCACGCTTGGACGAGGATAAGTAATAATGAGTCAATCCACTTTAAAACTGAGGGTTGAGGTTGACAAAATGTCCTTAACATTAAAGAAATCGTCCTGCTCCACTAACATCGATTGTCTTTTTTTGTGGGTTGCTACATTATTGCATACCAGCATCCATTTATACCGTCGCTATTAAACAACCGGCTACAAAACACTATATTTGTAATCGTGATAGATAATCGTGATATTTGGCCCGTCAGCTCAGTTGGTAGTAGCTCTGTTTTTTGTACCATAGGTTATGTTTTCGATTCATTTTCATTTGTGTAATGAATATGTGTTTGTTCTATTTCTGGGTGTTATAAAGTATCATAGGTATGTATTTAAATATTTAAGTATTCTATCAGTCATCATATTACCATGATACAAGCTATGCTTAGTTTGAGGCTAGACGGTGTTGTGTGCTTGTTGACCAATATTTATTTATTTATATTTATAGAGCAACTCACGAAAGTTTTAAAAATATAATCATCCTCATAAACATTATCATTTTTAAAATCAGAAGTTCTTAGCCAAGGTTATTTAGCTAGGGTTGTGTATCCGCCTACGCAGAACACCTTAGCATCAAAACAAAACCTTTCTTCGCAAAACAAGGCCACTTAATAAATAGCCCAATTAATTACCTTGAAGAATTCCTTTTATCGCGTGATCACAAATAACAAATCTAACTCACAAGATCTTCCTGTAGAGGCGTTTCCATTAATTTTCATCCGCTTTGCCTAAATCACTGAGAATTGGGGATTATTTACGCGTTAATTTCTACAAGCCTTGAGCTCTGGGACCTTGCGTACCCTTGTCTCAACGGGGAGGTTTAGCTGAGATTTCCTGAGAAGTAACCAGCGTCAAATAAAGAGGATGGAATCTACATACGAGCGTTTTTTTTTGACGCTCGTTGAATTTATTTCACACGCTGTGAATCAAAACATGGTACCTTATAAATGTTGCTATCGTATTTTTTAAACTTTCGCGATGTGAATACATGTTGTTCTAATAGTTAACGGGGTTTTCTTCATATCAGTAGATACCGTTAATGTGATATGTCGTAATGTGATCAAGGACATTTCTGAACTTGAAGACCAAGTTAGAACATAGTTTTCACTCAAAACGGCATATTTACCATCATATGTGAGTTTTTTTGCTTCCCGATATTTCAGCACAGTTGCATGCATCATGGTCACAAGATAAACTCAATTCTACTAAACTCTAAACTAAACTCCAAGTTTAAGGAGTCCTCCAGGTTTAAAAAGTTACAAGTGAGAGTAGTTTCGAAAAACTGTCCATTTCGGCGGCTACTTCCTAAGCATCCAATCTTTTATACGCTTTATATTAGCTTCCCTTGTACCCCACGCTTTTTGTAAAATAAAACATTTTTTTTTACTTACATTTATTAAATCTTATTTTCAATTTTTTAGTTTGGTTTTCTATATAAAGCGTGTTTTTTAGTTTTAAACTATTATTTATTTGTTACCTACCTGTTTTTTGCTTTTTTGTTACTTACCTGTTTTTTCGCGAATAAATGATCGTATTATATTGTGTATACATACGTGGCAGTGTGTATTGGAAAGTCATGTGTCATTGGCATGGGGTGTTGGCAATCATGCATTCTTTTTTTTACTGCATCTCTCGTTAGCCGAGAAGTTTGCTTAACAACAAAGAATAGGAGTTCCAGAAGTATGGTAACTAAGCAAGCTTCATAGTAAGTGAACTAAATAAATAGTCTGCATTTTATTGGTCAGCAAGCTCATGAAGTGGTTCTTGACCAATGAGATGCCACTGTCTAATTCAGCTTGGCCAGTAAGGCAGCAGCTTGTCTGAACTAGCCTCAACCAAATCTCCAGTAATAACAGGCTTATCATGTTAAGATTAAGTTCTCAGTATCTCAATAAACTTACTTACGGGGTGGCAGCCATGTGGCGAGCATCAATTATGATTAGTGAAACTAACCGCGTCATTGTTCGTTGATCTTATCTAACGTTTGGAATCGTATAAACTGTAACCCCCTTAAAACACTTTTACATATATGGATGAAATAGATACTAAATAAATCGAAAAAATCAAAACGTTTGCACATGTTCAGACTTTTTAGGTTTAAAAATCCAATTGTCTGGAAACTGGAACAACAGCAATCCAATAACAAAACTCTACAAAAACGTGATTCAATAAACAAGTTCGGGGAGATAGGACTTGACTTGCATTGTAAATTTGAAGCAATTTTGATGTTTGAAAGTGTGGGTTTTTCTTTTACAACTTAGCCACTAGCCGATAGCCTAGCCACAAGTTTTCTCAGACTTGGGTTAAGAGGAATTGGCACCTAAATTCACTTAGTATGTAAGACATTTCAAAGTGATCCTTCTGATTGTATTGAATAAAAATATTTGAGTTTGAATAGCCAAAGCTACTGCTACAAGATTATGTTTTACACGTGTTTTTGGTTCAATACGAAATGCTATATCACGGTTGCGTGAATCTTAATGATAGCAATCGTATGAAACATGCTTACAGTGATCAGATTTATCCCCATAAGATATTATGTACACGATAACAGCATACATAAAATTGTGAAGTCGTTAGAATATTAATCAAGTTATAAGACCTCATTCTTAGTATTATGTAACTCCGGGTAAGTTTATGACGCGTTAAGTTTAGTTCATAATTTCTGAGCTATGCATAATTCATGCATTCATGCTGAATTTACTAGTAGGAATGATCCAAATACTCACCATTCCATTTTGGAATTTCCTATCTGGTTAATAAATAGGTCAGTAATGGCCAATTTGTGTGGCATTGTTTTATTTGTATGCAAGTTGTCAAATAGCGAACCCTGCTATCTCTTAATCTATATGAAAACGTGATTGTGTAGAATAATCAATCGAACCGCCAGAATTCACTTCCTGTTTTCTACCATATCCGGCTTGACTAGCATTACTGTTTAAAATGTGTTAGTAATTATTCACATCCAAATTCATGAAGGAACCAAAATAACAATCGAAATATACAACACAATAAAAGTAGTAGCATACAATTATGAATGAACGATGCCAGCAAATAAATAAATAGTATTCGACACTAAGATACACAAATTTATTTTCCAATATATAAATAAAGATTACTGCATATTCAATTCAAACGTAAATTCCGCGTGGTTGAATAAATTTAAAATTAATCCGGGTTAAATTGGGACACTGAATATAGAAGGAGTAATTTATTCATTAATTTCTCACACTAGAGATCGAAGCGTTCGTGACATAGTTTCGTTAGAAGTTAACCAGCTGATTTCATTTGCGTGTGGCTGGTTATTGAATCTCGCCTGAAATCCTTGCATAATATAATTTGCAGGAAGTCGAGACTAAACATAGTTATGCATATTATGCACAAGCATAACACAAACAGCATTGTTGGTTTTTGTAATAGAAATGCAACTAAACTACCTATTAAGAAATTTAAAGATTACATAAAGGGTAATCCTTTGAAGCATGCGTATTATAATATACAGGGTGTCCCAGAAAATAGTGTCAAGCGAAAGTCCAGAGATAGAACACCCCTTGGGGTACCCGAATCACCCCCATGTGTGTTCCGCGATTTTTTATAGTTTTCGAGTTATTAATTTTTGAATTATTTTTCGACTTGAACAACAAAAAATTCTTTAAAAAAAGAAAAGAAAACTTTTTTGAGAGTTGTTTTTTTATGCATAAAATAATCAGCTACGTGACTTTGATGAAAACTGAAAATGTTGGTGTAAAGTCAGAAAATTACATCCGGTGAATTATGACTTAAATTTTCAACTTTAAATTAAAAATCTTAACAAGTAATTTCGTGGTTCTGAAATAAGCCTTAATAATTTTCCAAACTCTCAGCTTTCATAATCATTAAAAAAAGTAGTACTTAACGGGTAACTTTGGCTAAAATCGGCCTCCAAAGACGGCGAGGAGGAAAATTATATTAAAAAAAAAAGAAAGTTTTCAACTTTTTTTTTAAATATTTTTTTAAGTTGTTCAAGTTGAAAATTTTCAAAATTTAATAACTCGAAAACTATAAAAAATCGCGGAACATACATGGGGGTGATTCGGGTACCCCAAAGGGTGTTCTATCTCTGGACTTTCGCTTGACACTATTCTCTGGGACACCCTGTATATGACTATATTACTGATAAAAATGCATGGCCTCATGTTGCTCTACCCTCAGACAGTTAACCGACACATTTGAAATGTATAAACTCTCTTGAATTCGTTTTTCATAGTTAAGGTAGCTATAAGATGGATCATGCAAAAAAGCGCCATGACAAGTTTCTTGCCAGTTCTTGGGCTTGGGTTAGGAGGAATTGGCACCTAAATTCACCTAGTATGTAAGACGTTTCAAAGTGGTCCTTGTGATTGTATTGAATAAAATATCTTTTGACTTTGACTTGACTTAGTAACACCCAGACCCGAGACAAATACTTGCAGGTTCTACAAACATTTGTCTTTTTTTGTTCTGTCTCAATCGAGAGCATCCAGATCTCAGCACTGTTTTATTACGTCATCTCTATTATGGTCTCCTATTTATAAAAACTAAGGCAAGAGTAACAAGAGTTAAATAAGAAGCGCAAAAAGATTTCTCTCAACCCTCTAACCCTCTAAGCCGCGCTGGCTTCTAATTTATACGGATTCTCTCTAATTGTAGTTGTTGAATAAAACTGGCAACAAATGTCGACAGAACTTGTTCGGAGTTTGGAGAATTACTGAAGCAGTGACTTTACAAACACGATGTCTAGAGGACTTGATTAAAATTTTGAGTGAAAAGCGCTTTCATTGGGTCGATCAATGCTGTTTTACTAACTAGGATATTAACAGACATAAGTAGATCGAAAAAGGTAAATGCCTTTTTCTCGTCACTGGTTATTTTTACATAGTTATTTTAGTTAATCCATTCCAGCACCGATGGATTCTTCTGACCGAAAAAAGTATGTGCTTTAGACGAGTACTTTCAAACGGAAACGAAACCTCGTGTGGAAACCGGCACACTTTAATACATTCACCACACTGGTTTGAAATAACTTGTGACACGATCAGAGTGGTGAAAGAATTAAAGTACGCTTCGAAAGCTCGTGAAGTAATACATGCTCATAGCTCGTTTTTATTGCAATTTGATGGTTTGTCCTAATTCTAAGTCCTAATATGATTAAAAAATATTTAAATCATAGCTCATATTTGAGTGCGCCCCGACCAATCTTACATTCTCAAGTTAAGCTCCTCTTCATCCTAAGTGGTCTGGAAGAAATAGCTCCCTATTGATAAAACCGCCCATTGTACATTTATTTTTAGGTATTCTTGGTTGTCTAATTGTTTATGTGCTATTTTTAAAGTGTACAATAAAGTGTTTTCATTCATTAATTTCTATCAAGCTGCACCGGAAGTAATCTGAGTAAGCCACAAGAATAATTCTTGTGTTTTAATATTCCACTCGTCATACCCGTAGTCCGTAATAAATGTCGCTAGAAAGTTCCAGAACAGACAATATTCCCGGGAAAAGCAAAGCAATATTATTTACAACGAGCAAATGAATTCTTACAAATATTGACTCAGAAAAGCTATGGAAACTCGAAGCTTAGTGGGTAACATAGGCGCTGGAATAAAATCATTTTAAAACGAGAATTCCTATATAGCCCAGTATAAATGATGAGACTAGAATGTCTCATTTGTAAAATTATGATTTTATTAAGTATCTGCTGCCCGCGGCTTTGCGGCTCTGTACATACATACAAATTACAAACCAATCCGTACATAATTTCATTGTTTATTTAAAGCGAAACTAACTATACAAATATTTCAGTAGGTACATTTAAACCTGAGAAGGTTTGTCTAGGCACTAGACACGCTAAATATTAAATAACAATAGTAGGTAATTATTGTAGCAGACATACGAGTTCAATATTATGTAGATACACAGTAATTAACGGCAGTCACAGGGACATACCATCTTCACAATATGAAAAGATCATTTATTTTAACACACACAATGCAAACGTTAATGTTCTATCTACTACACAGTCAGTAGGACTCTCGTAAGCTCGTCGTTATATGAATGAGTGCGACAACAGCGTAGCATGTTTGCATCTGTGTGCGAGTAGTCTGTTAACGCTGGTCTAGTAGAAAACAAGTCAAACCAGTGAGATACAGAATGATTCAATATCTCAAAGTTTATAATTTATGTTTTATGTTTATATTATTCATAGTTGATAAAAAGTGGGTATGTAAGTATAATTACAATTTGTTTAAATTTTTACGCCATCATCCGTAAGAAAACTGCCTCATTGCTCAGCAGAGTGCAGGGCAGTTCCAACAGCATCCTGCAGATCATACCAGATCGCTACGACCTGCCTGTAATGAAGTCATTCGGGTCCTGATCAAGTAGAAAGTCACGCCTGAGACAGCTTGATCGGGGCACGAGTAAGGGTCCTTAAACCTTCTTTTTAATTTTGTATGTGTACTTTATTGTAAATTAACATAGTTTTTAAGACAACTTACTCACAAAAAATAATGGACCTTAATATGTTGTCTGACTTAATAAATGAATTTAGTTTTTTTTTTTATTTAATTTAAATAGTATTTTGTGTATGTCTTTATAATTTTTGTTATTATTTTCGTGTAGAATTTTTTATTTTTGTTATTAAGGGATGGTATTTACTATTGGGGATGAGAATGTTGGTAGTGCGTCGCCCGTAAAAGTTTTTAATTTTAGGTATACATAATTTCTGTTATGTGTTGTGTATAGTGTTGTTTTTGTCTTGTTAATATTTTATATTCGACTGGTTTACTTAAGTCATGATTATGGTATTGTTCAGTCAATAAGGTCAACTCTACTTTCTCATGTACCGGTATTATATTATTTGACAGTGTTTGAATTCTTCTACATATTGTAGTTTATTTTTAATGTTTAGGCGTTCTGCCGTTTAACCATGAAAAGGTAAGAACCAAAAATACCGCCAGTGTCTTGATATAATTCTGTTAATAAATGTCATCTATAAAACGCATTATCTTAAAGTGAAAAACTAACTAAAATAAACGAAAATATGTATGTATGCTTAGCAATTTGTGACAGTAATGAAATAAATATCCTCGAAAAGATTGAGGACAGATCTGAATTCGACTTTTATCCATAAGTATTTTTGCAGCTATTACAGCTTTATATTTAAACGGCTGTGAAACCCGTTTGAACTACTCAAATTTGAGTCGAGACTCGTTTTTTTGTATTTTTTTAGCAATTGTTATAATATTATCAGTATGGCGATTATGGAACTTTTGATACAATCAATGTCTATCAGTTTCGATTAGCAATTGTTTAATGGATTGGTATTACGTACGTATGATTTCTACTCATCTCATTTCTAATCAACATCAAATATCTGTAATACCAATTCATAAATAGTCACTGAAAGCTTTTATTATCAATGTTCTGATAGTATCAGAGTTCTATAATCGCCCGGCTGGTCATATATACTCAAATTATCAGGTTTCAGACAAATTACAATTTAATTAATAAATATTATGTCAGTATGACGTAGCTACGAGGGTGTTTACGCCGCTGCTATAAATAATCCCTACTAATATTATAAATGCGAGAGTAAATACACTGTAACACTGTCTGTCTGTCACGTTTCACGCCTAAACCGCTGAACCGATTTTAATGAATTTTGGTATAGAGATGGATGGGACCTAGGAGAAGGACATTGGCTACTTTTTATGTAGGTACCACGCGCGCGAAGCCGCGGGCACCTAGTATAAAATAAAACGTGTACGAAGTATCCATGAAAATTCTAGACCGTCATTCTGCGATGACATATTTTAGAATAGACAAATAAAGATTAACTGCAACTTTGTGTCGATGTTCTAAAAAAACAATCACTTGACTTGATGACCTCTGTGGCACCGTAGGCGAAGGCGCACCTAAGACGCAAAAGGTTACGGATTCGATTCCCGCCGCGGGACAAATGTTTGTATGATCTACAAATATTTGTCTCGCGTTTTGGTATTTTTCTTTTTATATTAAGTATGTATGTAATGGCAAAAAAGTATGTAAATGGTATGTCAGTGTGAAAGGTCATGCATTCTCTTTTTATTATTGTTATTTACTTGACACTGGAAAAATTTACATCAAGATAGATGTCATTATAAGAAGAAGAAGAAAGACTCTTGCTAGATTCTTCGTTTGACATTTCATGAAGTAACATAGCGCTTCTAATTTAATTATATTTTCTCATGCTATTGCATGTTTTATTCAGTAATCTTAGCGGAATATTAATCAATAAATTGTGACTACATAGCACAAGAAGAACCAATTATAGTGCAATGAGATTTGAGCGACGAGGAATCCCTAGAAAGTTCTAGAGGGTTAGTTCCGCTATGCACAAGTCCCGCTATGCTCGGATTCTAAAATACCTAAATAAAAGTGCCGCTATGCTCGGAATCAGTTTCTCGGACTGTGGAAAAGAAAAAGCTTATGTTACAGACGGCCATTCCGCGTTGACATTTAGAATAGACATTTAGAAATGACGATCGACATTCGACTAAGACTTTATAATCAAACAATCACTTGACACTGGCAAAATTGACATTATTATGAAACATACCATTAAGGAACTCGCACAGGTTTAACCCCATCATTGACTCCTTCATTGTCCATTGTGACAAGTGCCAAAGTAAGCACTTTAGTAAAACAATACCAAAGTTATAGCGGATACGAGGATAGCTTTAAAATTTTATACAAGCCTTCTAGACAAAACAGTCTGTATCTCAAGAGGGTTAGGTTCGTTTTGTGGCTGTTGTCAACGAGGTAGTTCTGGTTTTATGATATTAGCACCTAATAACGACGTAACTTGTACTGTGTAAACTGATCTTGGTAACATTTTAGTTTTAATATTCTACTTGGTTGCCCTTGTTTTACTTACCCTTGTTTATACTTAGGAGTGGTGCAACCACTCCTAATGGTATGGAAACGAAATATTTTGGAATCAGACATTTTTCAATGATAAAGTTTTACTTCTTCTGTCTCTAAAGCGGAAGTTTTCTTACCTAAGGTGCACACACATGGTCTTTCACCGAATCTTAGAAGTTCTCTCTCAACTCAAGATCTGCCAACGAGCTATGGAGCGTAGTGTGCTAGGGATAAAGAGGTAAGACAGAATCCGCAATACAACCTTGCGCGCAAAGACCGGGATCGCAAACGTCGGAGACAAGACCGCCAAATTAAAATGAAGTTGGGCGAGGCACGTCAGCCGTATGAGTGAAAACAGGTGGGCAGAGGACGTCACACAATGGTGCCTGCAGATGGGCTACGCAGCCGGGGCCGAAGAAATGTTGGCGTATCGATTTCGATGCCTTCGAGAAAAGCTGGTGGGAAGTGGCGGGGAACAGGGACAAATAGAAAGAATTGTGGCAGGCCTTTGGCAAGTATATTAATATACAGATAGAGTAGATTAATAATATTAGTATATTAATCTACTCTATCTGCGAGTTTACAGATAACGTAATCTTTCAAGCACAAACTCAAAGAGCTTCTCGTTCAGAAATCTTATTACAATATCGATGAGATATGTAACTAATTTATATCGCAAATTTAAAATGTATTATTATTAAGTGATAACTGACAAACAACTGACAGTTATATCAAACGCCAATAGGTTATATTAGAAAAGTTTATATTGTCAAAAGAAGGTTACATTTAAAAAGTTGATATCGTCGTTAAGTTTTTTTATTTTTTTTTTATTTTCCAAGTTAATTTCTTTATAAATCCTTTTATACGAACCATTTCCTGACAATAACAAACACAACAAAAAAATAATTAGCGAAATCGGTCTAGCCGTTCACGCGTGATGCCGTGACCAAGAGGAATAGCGATTATTTTTAATAGACCTACATATATAGACTATCCATAGTGATTATTACCATGTATTTTATTACAATATGTCGTTATTAATAATTATTATTGAACTGTTACCAAACTGACTTGTTACTATTTTGTTATTAATAGATAAATTAAAACTCAAACACAAACTGCTTAATTGCTCATAGAAATATATAATTCTTATAAAAAAATTGTAATTATTTTATAGCAATAAACCTTTTGTATTTAAAACTTTATAGAAAAGTACGGGATAATAAACAAAAATATGAAATATGTGTGCATGTAAAACAGTTGAGCTATCTAAGGACGTTTAAAATGATCTGTAGATGGATTACTGCCAGAGAGCAGCATCCTAAAGACACAGGCGGCATGACCACGTTGAATGGCAATATTTATTTATGGGTATGTGTATTAACTAAGTAGAGCAGTAAGCGAAGCTATTATAGTAGATTGTTGCACCGAGCGCAAAGTGAGTTATTAATGCACGAGTGTTATGTTGGTGCCCGAGCGCAAGCGAGGTCACTGAATTAACACGAGTGCATGAATTACTCTCTTTAGCAAGGTGCGTAATTTAGTTTTCTTTCAACTACCAATCTACCTACTGTGATAAAATATACCTACTCAAATAAAAAATATGAAGAACCAAAGTTTTACAATGGTAGAAAATCCGCGCCATTTGTTTTTTTTTTCCACCAAGTCAGTTTTATTCAGCCGTTTTTATTATCAGCCAGAAACTTTTTGATTGAATGCAATATTAAACTTAATGGGAGATATTAAACCTCTGTGGTAAATTTATATCTAAGTAAAAAACAGTGCAATAATGAAAAACAGTGCAATATGAGATTTCATATAACATTACTGCACTGTTTTGATTCTAAGCAAAACTGATGTCCTTTGTGATCGGTTTTGTAGTGATTAATGATAACATTACTACATTGTTGAAAGAAAAAGCCATTATTCCAAATCCTTCCATACCACGACATAGCCAGTGGAGAAAATCGGTAAAAAACCTGAAACCCCAACAAAATGTGCAATTTGGGATATCTAGAATAATATATAACCGCAAATTTTAGTGTTACTACTATTTTACCAAGGTGTTACTAATTTATTTAGTAATTTTATTTTACTTAGAAACTGTGTTCACTATTCAGAAAACGATAATGTAGGTATGGAGGGATTTTTTTAATACAGGATGCATTTCCGCTAATGTTACACTCTTGACACGTGCGAGAGAAACTTCAAGAAGCAAAGTAATGTTCTAACCTCTAACTAACTAAATACGAACCAACAAAGATGTTACGTAACTATCAAGGTGAACGGAATCCTTAAAATAAAAGTTTGCACGAAATAATTATGTACGCTGTGGCCAACGGCGTCGACACCGTTGTTTGCCTGTCACGTACAAGTAACACATCACACATCACGTTAAGGCAGGGCGCAAACGTGGACACTTTTGTGTCTTGTGTCGGGTACAAGAAACCGATGAATATTAAATTTCTATAAAACCAGTATGAAATCATCCACTCCCTGCGCACACGAAATATTTGTTGTGTCCAGTTGCTTCCACTTAACACATACATTGACGATCAAAAAGTGTTCGGTGTCGACACTGGAAACTAAAAGTCGTCAGTTAAAGACACAAGCAACATTATCAAATTTCCTTACAATTGTACTGATGGAAAACAAGCAACGAATTATACTAGTGGCCAGTAGTAGCAACAGGCGACTGTGTCCGATCACCGCCACAGGAAACAACTACGGTTTCCTGTGATGGTGTACCGTGTCGGCAACAAAAAGTGTCTTCGTTTGCGCAGCGCCTAAGAATGCGACAACATTAAAGCGCTTAATTTGTTAAATGCATTCATACACAAGCTCCAACATATATACTTGTTTGATGACAGCCTTTATACTATTTTTAATAGTCTTAGAGTATTTTTAAGCTTTAATTAAGACAGCTGTAATAAACAATTCTAATTCTAATTCAGCTACTTTCGTATCAGTTAGTGGCTAACTCTTGTGTCTGAGTTATTAGACTGCTCAAAAACGTCATGCCCTTATTAAAAAGCCTAAATCAACAGCTTAACACAGAAATGACCCTCCATTCAGGTACTGACCAAGCACAAACTTTGATCTTTGATCCGTTATGTACAAGAAAGTCAGCTATGTAACGAGCACTTCAGTTTCACGTGTCACAACAGACCTTTCATTAGGTAAACTTTGTTTCGACCCTGAGCCCCAAAGCCGTATTACATGACACTCATATCTTCAAAGCTGGTTGAAACTGCATCCTAGTTCCCAAGCCACGACAGCAATGTACCGCAGGCTTACAGGCTTTGCCGGGGCTATCGTGTTTCCAATGTCCCTGAGCTTAGGTATACTAGTAGCATTGTGTGTCTGCTTAGAGAATTGAAAATTACTTTGGTTTTACAAAGCCACGTTCACAGGAACATGAAAATAATATTATTGTTTTCACATAACATAATTTTTGGTGCTGGAAAATGTATCATATGGTCGTTCAAGACTAACACTCAAACTGAAATTCAGGCCTAAATTTTTTCAGTTCATTTAAATACCGTCGATGGCCCTGTTTTTATTGTTTTGCGACTAATAAAAAAATCCTATAATACGAACGTTTTTTTTTGTTTTAAGTGCTTTTTTGCTTTGATCAATTGTTCTATTTTTAAAAATCCATTTAACTATCGCAAGAGCAGCTTCACAAGGACTTCAAAAACTTCAATCTCCATAATAAAACCTGCGTCCCCAAAGTAACGTATACTTACTAGTGAACAAAGCGCCGTGTCGGCAAATACAAGAGTACCAAAGCCTTAACATTGAAAACTCCATTGAAGACAAAATGAAGGGTGCTCTGAAACTGATGACGTGTAAAAGCCGATAGAGCCATCGGGGCTCATTTAAATGACGCGAATGGGACAAGCGGCTCTTAAGCCTCCGCATAATATTGAAGGATAATCAGGGTTTGTCCGCGGATCTGAGAACCACCCGACAAATGTTTTATGCTCTTCGCGGAAGATAAAACATGCTAATGGCGTTATAGCTTTGTTTGGTTTATGTACAGAACATTGAACGCGGGTTTTTAAGATTGAACAGAACAACAAATTAAGTAGGTTAATGCTACGGTATAAAACTGTTACGATTTATACTGTACAATGATGATATGCTTCAATGGAAGCGTGAAGATATATTCGTATTTTAATATATTTTTGTGAAGTTGTAACCGCCCAACGAAGTGGGCACGGGTCAGCTAGTAAATAATAAATAATACCGAACATTTTACACAGCGTCATCTAGCGTAAATGTAAGCAGAGCATGTGTTATGTGTGTGTAGTACCCACATGACTGTTAAACAACTTATATACTTTTCCTTTTGAAAATATACAATAATCTTTGAAACACCTGTACAGAACAATATAATTAATAAAAATTAACTGGGCATTTCACACAGTGTCAATTAACTCCAAAGTTAGCAGAGCGTGTTATACTGGTATACTACTTATATATACATATTTGACGACCTCTATGGCGCAGTGGGCCAAGGCCCGACTGAGACGCAGAAGGTTGCGGGTTTCATTCCCGCCACGCGAAAAATATTTGTATGATCTACAAATATTTGTCTCGGGTCTGGGTGTTTCTATGTACAATAATGTATGTATTTAAAAGTAAACTTTTACACATAACACAAGTAAGAATACTTTTGTGCGAGATGATTCTGTGTCAAATTTCCGGCATTATTTATTTATACTATTTCACTTCAAAACTTTCGTGAGTAAAATGTATTTATCATTTGCAAATATATACCGATTATAGAAAAACAGAAAACTAATATTTGCAGAACATACGATTATATATCCCGCGGCGGTAATCGAACCCGTAACCTTTTGCGTCTAAGGCGTGCCTACGCCCACTGCGCCTCAGTTGTCGTCACATAAACATAATAATGTAAGAGGCAAGGTAGTGTGTAGTTGTTAACTGTACGGTCCTGTAGGATCGAACAGTCTTATTTATATGTATAACACAAGCCTATCGTAAAACATTACCTCTGAATTACCTATACATATAAACACAAAGTTACATAACAAGTATTGTTTATTTCCTCTACCGTTGATGGTTGGCTAAAGCTTAGCCTGTCACACGCAATTTGCTCTGTTCCACTATCTTATAGCTAAAAGCTCTAAGGGCATATATGTTCATAAAGGACATGACAAACTGGAACCCTCGCATGGCCACTTAACCCTCGTACACTCAATATCGCTTGTAACGGATGTTACATTTCGAATTGCAGCCAGTTGATGGTAGCCTTAATTGAAGTAAAAGGGAGAGTCATAAACATTTCAATTTATGTGTACGTACACAAGATGTTTTGCTAAGCATAATGCTTGCTATGGTAGATGGAGATATCTAAGGACTGTTTAACACGATCTGTAGATAGCTCAACTGATCCAGATCACTGCCAGAGGGTAGAGTTATAAGATATATTATTCTCCAAATGGATTCAGCCACTAGAGGGTTCTAGTGGCTGAATCCATTTGTACAACTCTACCCTCTGGCAGTGATCTGGATCAGTTGAGCTATCTGCAGATCGTGTTAAACAGTCCTTAGATATCTCAACTGTTTCACGTGTATTTTATGTTATTGTATATTATTCTGTACATTTATATATCTATTATTCTTGTTAAGACAGTGCCCTCAGCAAATGAACATTTGTATGGAAATGAGGAGTTATTTTCATACTGCTATTGAGCGGCTATCTTCTCGTTTATAGAAACAATAATAGTTATAAAAGATATACTCGTATAGTGTGTTTTTTTAATATTATGCCTCACACTTCCTAGTTTCAAATCGTTTTAAAGAAAATGTTAGATATATATTTTTATAAAATAAAGATTAAAATATTGAATTATCACCTCTCCTAAAGTTGCCGTCTTTTTATCTTGCAACTATATATAGGCAGAAAGTAAGCTAATAAAAATATTACCCGTTAAACTTTTTTCAGTGCCATAATTGATTGATTTCTGATAAAAAAAATCGCGATTTGAGCTCCGTGAACATGCGCCATAATCATTTGATAAGGGAGTCGCCTTAAGTATAAAATATCTTTTGCTCAAGTAACACGGCGAAGATAGAGAGACAAATTAGATGCCCATTTTAAAGATTGGTCCTCAGTGGCTTTGAACAGGTACAATTGGAGAGAAGGAAGGGATATTTGCCCTGGTCACAAAATCTTAATAATAATAATAATAATGAAGGTGTATCTCCGCGAACGGATTTACACACGTAGTACACGTGGTATGATGCTAATATCGTCAAAGAGACCTATATAATAATAAATAATAAATAAATATTGCTGGACAATCCACACAACACCATCTAGTCCCAAACCAAGCATAGCTTGTAATACAACGGTGAGTAGATGAGTGATGGAATACTTATATATATTATATATAAATACATAGTTATGATACTTTTTAACACCCAGACACAGAACAAACACATATGTTCTTCACACAAATGTTTATCCTGGGAGGGAATCGAACCCTCAACCTACAGCGCAGAAGGCAGAGCTACTATCAACTGAGCTGACAAGTCAGTCAATGGCCTATGGCCGTATTCCAGAACAAAAACCAAATCAGATTGACAAATCGACAAAACAAAACATAACACAAACTCAGATTAAGAACTAGCCGTAGAATTTGTGACAATTCTACCTTCTGACAATTCTAAATGCTGTCAATAATTAAAAAAAAATCCTGAATTGTCACAAATTCTACGCCTAGTTTATAATCCTAGTTAGAGTTATATTCTTGTAATTATATGGTCCGTCGTAATCAGCCTTAATTATCTCGTAAATCAGTATCTAACAATTTAAAAATTAATAGATTGGATTATCTTTCAAATATATATGTAGTCTTGTAAATTAAACAAGCAATTACAACTGCTGCAGTGAAAAACGAGTCTTCTCTCGAACCCCTAATTGAACAAAGACCCGAGAAAAACTGTTGGACATTTGTTCTTTGGCACTGACGTAATAGGTTTTATCTTAAAGAAAATGTAAACGAGGAGATAGTGGCGCTTTAAATAAGTTTTCTAAATGTTTCTTAAAAAACTATTTCTATAAACATAAAAATCAAACATGCTCGCCCACTACTATAGTCCCCAGACTCCAGATCTGCTCAAATATAGAAAGAAAGAGAGAAAAAAAATTGTAGAACATTATATAAATGTGTAAAAATAAATAAATATATACGTAGTTACTATGGTAAGCAAATTTGAATGTTTTCAAAAACATTCAACTATATATTCTATTTTATAAATTGCTTAATTATAGAAATGTACAGAATAATATACAATAATATAAAATACATGTGTAACAGTTGAGCTAGCTAAGGTCCGTTTAAAACGATCTATAGATAGCTCTACTGATCCAGATCCAGGAGGCAGCGTTCCCAAGACACTGGCGGCATTGCCACATTGAATGGCAATGGTAATACGCTGAGCCAGATAGGAGCCAGCTCTTGGGTCACGAAATGTAAATACCAGACGCCGTGAAATAATTACGAAAAGGGGCTGGGCTTCTGTTCCCCACGGGCCCAGGGTCTCGACTCCAAAAGGCTCAAATATATAGGCCTTATCAAGACCGGCATATTTGCGCCTTTTGAGGTCCTCAGCACATTCAGCCGCCGCACCAGCTGTGTTTAGTAGTTAGTTAGGACTTACTCGGGACGTTAAGAATATCTAACGGGTTAATATAATGGCACGTCAGTTCCTACCATCTGATTCTAATGCCATCGGTGCAAATCCGTACCCCTATTAAGTAACTCGCGATAACTACCAATACGCCTATTAATAGTTAAATGGCGTGATCACTGCTATTAAATAAATATTTTAGGGTCTGTCTGTTTGCCCTTAATGAGGACTCTAAATCGCAGGCTATTGGTTTTATCGTAATGGATTTGCTAGGTATGTAGCTACGTAGTAGTGGCCTCAAAAATTAAAACATGGAAAAAAATATTTTAGGGGTCGTACCTCTACTACATGTTTATTAAAGGTCCGTACTAAATTATGTTATATTGCTAACTAGATGGTGTTTAATTGGTTTGATACCTAATCACTAGATCAGCGTTCTATTCAGTAGTACTACTGAACGCAACATCATGCTGAGTCGGACACGATTTTGTGACGTCTTCCCATTTTTACGTAATAATCCGCCCAAATTGTTTTCATTTCGGAAAATTTATGTGCACAGTGCAAGTGTTCTCAAACGGTGAAGGAAACACCGGAATGAAACCCGAGGCTTAGTCATATCCGCACCTCGTGACCAAGACTTTCCTATGGATACGGCAGTCTAAGCTGAGAATAATATAGGTATAGACAAGACTACTCCATCTGAATATTGTACCAGAGACAACAGCGTCTTGTAAATAAAAAGTTCTAGTTTAAATTAAGTTTACTTTAGTTAAAAGTTCGTGATAAAAGCTCACGTGAATCCTTTAAAACTCTCCTACATTGTGCTCGATTTCTGATAGTTTTATTTTACTCCAATCGTGCTGAGTGCAGTAGGATGTTTACGGAACGAGAGACAAGCATTATTTATGAGGACCTTTGTAACGTATAACTTCTTATTTTTACAGGGTGTTGAAACTGTTTTTATTGTTTCATGAAATATTATTTCAAGCTAAATATATAATGCGAGCTTGAACTGCAGCTGCTGTTTTTACCAGCTGGTACACATAAATAAATATCGACCTGTGTATTATTATTACAGGTTACAGTAACAATTTAAACTAGTCTCAAGAACTCAGCATGGATTATGCCAATACGAGTTCACAGTAACGTCACACAACACAGATTAACTGTGTTTTTTTGCACACTGTTTTTTTGATTTCGGTAAACACATTGATAGTTACCTAAGATCTTTGTTCGTTTGTATTTAGTTATAGGCAAACATATACTTTGCTTCTGGAAGTTTCTCTCCCACGTGTCGAGCGTGTAACATTAGCGGAAATGCATCCTGTATTCTTTGAGGTCACATTATTTCAATCTTGAATCCGTTGAGAAACTAAAAATTTTTGACCGTTAGTAAACCTTTGTGGGCATCGTCACCCGTCAAAAAGGCAAACCAAGTATATCAGTCATGTGGTACCCATAACACAAGCTCTGCTTATTTTGGGCTTGATAATGCTGTGTGAAATGTGAAATCATTAATTTATTCACTTCACAAGGTTCACTTCAGTTGGCATTCTCGGATTGATTATTGTTTATTATAGTATTTAATAAGCATTTATTTATTTTAGTATTTAACAACTCGTACGTCGTGTTCCCGTGTTCAGTATAATTCGTATTTTATGGTTTCTTTAGCAAACTTTGTACCAGTTTGGTCAATCAGTAAAAGCTACCAAGTGGCTACTACATCGTCATCATTCACCACCCGATTTCACCCACAGCTGAGTATTATATTATATCCCTATGTCTATACCATCCTCCTCGATCCTGCTCTAAACTCAGCTATCTGCGACCCATGATTACTCTATCATAATGGTTATGTTACCACTACAATTAAAAGGCTTGCTTCTTGCAGTACCTGTACTACATCGTCAGGGTATTTGTCCAAAACCAAGCAAGTTTTCTCAAATAAAACAGCATCTGAAATAGACCTCGTAATGAACGGAATTCCATTAATGTGTGTTTCGTCTGAGGAAATTACTGTCACATTTTATTGTGTCCTAAATCTCGAAGAGCTATTACGTGAAAGCTACATGATGGGCCAGGGACATAATGGGTCTGCTATATAAGTCGTCAACGTGATTAGTTACGAAATTAAAAGTTCACCCATCAGTGGCCTCGTCCGCAGCTGAGGACCTTTATCTAGACTCTCTATCGAATCAATTAAAACGACTGCAGTCCCCAGATTTGGTAGGCACCTCCACAGATCAGAGAGTTACAAAGATCTTTGAAGATACACTTTGATAAACACGGGTTTTACCAACGTATTATTTTACCATAATTAAGTTTTAAAAACTAAAAAGAAAACCAACTTCATTAAATGAAATTTGATTTAAAACATTTTTAGAGGAAAGTAAATGTATTTTGTATATACCTATATAATATGGGTAAGCCAAATAAACGCACCGCTCTAATGAGACAGCGAGGTATCGAAGTACACGAAAACATCATCGATGTATAAAATTTTTAGATTTTCTTTGATTTTTCAGTGAAGTATTTCACCAAAAAAAAATAATTTCCAAATCAGTCCAGGCGTTTTCGAGTAATCGGTGAAAATAGATAAAAAAAAAAGATTCCGACGAATTGAGAACCTCCTCCTTTTTGATGAAGTCGGTTAAAAATAAACAAGAAACAGTGTCTGTGCCTCTATCGACAAAATCATACGTGAGTAAAACTCATGTTTATCAAAATATATTCACAAAAGTTGTGAAAGTTAAATTTTAGAGGATGTCTGCGAGAATTAAGCGCTGTATAAGCATACACTAAAACGAGATAATCACCCTTCAAATTATAATAAAATAATATTTATTTAGGTCTTAGTTAAATTATATAAATACTCTCTGCTAAGTGAGGTTGGCTCAACATTATTAACCATAAGTGTATAAGTAAATGATTTACGCGTCAATTTAAGCTTACACTAACCAGTAAAATCGTTCACAGCGTCGAAAAACAGGGTATTTAAAACGAGAAGAAGATTTTAAGGCACTAAAAAGTACGTGCCGACTCCCTCTAAGTACTTTTGGAAACAGATGTTCTTGCTATAAATCAGTGATCGTTCAGCGTTCATCCCCCTCGTAATAACTTCATGTTATCTTTACCGAAACGGATGAAAATATTCCTAATTGAAACCGCAGGAATTATCAGTCCCATTAGTAGCTCGTTACGGACCTTTTCCGAAGTTTTACCATAACACTCATAATCGGTTTTCAATCTAAAACTGAGCTTTATAGCGTTGACTTGATAATAAATATGGCAGATTTTCGCGCGTGGTTTTTTTGTCTCTGAACTATCGTTCTTGCCACAGGTACATATTTGAATAACTGGTTTATCCTCGGCAGCTGAAAGGAATGCCTTAGTATTAATTTAGTACTTTTATATTCACTGTGGTTTAGTAGCCGGGGGTGTTTTGCGCTACCCTTTCACTTTGATCATCACTAAAAGTAAGTTAATTATATTTTAATGAATTTCAATTTAAAAAGCACTTTTTTGGATACTTTAATTAATCTCGCAGCTTTCTAACATCTTGTTACGGTTGTCAATTTTAATTGAGATTTTTCCTTCGGATATTCAATGAAACCTATTTTGTAGGTAAATTCTTAAAAAATCAATATCGTCTCAGTCGATTCTGACTATACAAACTCAATAAATATTCTATTAAAAGACCCGAACTTCAAATATCGTAAATCGCACACAAAGAACGGAAAATGGGTTCGAACGGAGGCACAATGTGATAAGTCACGACTACAAAGGGTTCAAACAGTACCCTTCATGTGGGAACTATGAATACTTGCACGAAAGCAATAGCTACGCAATTTTATTGACTGAAGGTTACACATGAAAACTTGTGTGAAACTTACACAAATTAAATTATACCTTTTCATATTATTCATACAACTACACTCTATACATATTTATAAGAAGTTATTCGGACGGTGACGAATCGGAACCTCATTATTATTATATTATTATTAACCAAGTATATGTCATACATATTACGCTTCAAACACTTATATTATCCGTTCCGTTAACTTTTATAATGAATGTTTTCTATGTACGATATTTTTGACTTCTCCCTTTCCGAATTTAAACACGCCATCAGCGAAGAATTGTGATAATTAAAAAACTAGTCAAATACATATGTTATTTTTTGTTTTAGTTAAAAAAACTAATTAGATAAATTATTACAAACAGCATTATCGGATCATGAAAGTCTTTACAGAAATGTGCATAACATTTTAACAACCTATATAATATCCCACTGTTGGGCAATGTACTCCCCCAATTCTTTCCATTTGTCCCTGTCACCCGCCATTTCCCACCAGTCTATCTTGAAGGCATTGAGATCGTCACGCCAACGTTTCTTCGGCCTGACGGCTGACGTGTCCCTCCCAACTCCATTTTAATTTAGTGGTCTTGTCTCCAACGTCTGCGTACTCGGTCTTTGCGCGCAAGGTTGTATTACAGACTCTGTATGTCCTTACTGACATAATAATATAATAGTAATATCTAACTCGATGTCTAATTTTAGGCTTAGAGCATGAAGTTATTAAAGTTATATAAAAATAACCTGTTTATCAAATCTATTTAATCCATTTAACATTCCCGAGTAAAATTACGTCAATAAATTACAACGCCATTATGCTCGTCATTGACAAAGCGGCAACCGCTGTCGCGGACATAAAAAAAACACCTACAATTTACTGCCAGTTCTGCCACTGTTCAAAGTGGCCGTCAGGGCCGTAGTAAAGGAAAAACTTCATCACCTCCAGCAATATTCGATTTTACGTTAAATATTGATTTAATGATTTTATTTGTAAGTTTAAAGTAGGTAGGTACTATAAAAATAACACTAGAAAAACATTGCCTTTGCAGAATAAAATACTTAGGTGCTTGTACAAAAGTCGGGCACGCTAAAAAAGTCTGTTAGAACTCTTTGGTCGGTTTGATAATGTTTTAAAAATAAAATAATACTTAGTCAATATTGCTGGACAATTCACACAGCACTATCTATCCCCAAACTACTTATGATACTTTATATCCAGACACAGAACAAACATCTTTGTTCATCACACAAATGTTTGTCCTGGGAGGGAAACGAATCCATAACCTGCTTTTTTACTACGTACTATGTACGATTGTACGTAGTAAGTAGGTAGTAAAACTGGGAAAACATTCCCTTTGAGAAATTAAATACCCTCGTGATTGTCCAAAAAAAAACGCTAAAAATGTCTGAGTTAAAACTCTGGTCTTAAAATAAGGATTCAAACATCCTCTCAGTATAAACCTAGATACGACTCTGTTGTCATATGTTTTTAATTACTTCGCAAGTGCCACTCTTCTACAAATGTATGTACTCACATGATTAATGATGTATGTGTGATCCATTGATTCGTAACACGACACCGGACCGTGATGGATTGTGTATATAGGTTATTTAATTGTTGGTCGTGTAATAATTCAGGGGACTGGCGCTCTGCAAATATGGTCTTCGATTAGAGTTGATAGAAATCATTATTTGATATCGCATGAGTCCGTGGGTAATGGTGGGCTGTAAGCTTGGTTACCGACTTCACTACATTGTATAAAACAATGTCGGTTCCCGCTGTCTGTCTGTCCCTATGTATGCTCAGATCTTCAAAACTACGCAACGGATTTTAATGCGGTTTTTTTTAATAGATAGAGAGATTCAAGAGGTTTATATGTATAATACATATAATATACTATAGAAACACTGATAATTTTAGAGGTTTCTAATCCCATTAGACATTCAGTATTATATTTAGTATCAGCATTGCACCCGAAGCCGGGGTGCTAGTAGTAAATAAATTGGAAAGTTCTGAATGAACATATAAAAGTTATAATCTGGTGTTTTCTGAATATGCAGTGATCCTTGCATTAGACGCACAATACCTTGATGGGCCCGTTATGTCAACTTTTAAACATTTAGAATAGTATAAAAGACATACAGAATAGTATAAAATACTAGCACACGTGAAACGGTGAAGCAGGACAGTTTTAATCGATCTATAGATAGCTCAACTGATCCAGATCAGCATCCCCAAGACACTGGCGGCATTGCAACATTGAATGCAAACGCTGGGTCAGATAGGAAAACGCGATGGTTCACGCGATGTTTTGGCCGGGGTTTTTGTTTTTATTATATGTACTGATTATTCTGTACATTTCTGTAAATAAACTCTCATAAAAGCTATGTTCTAATACACACAAAATCAAAGAATTATATATCCCTACTATAAATGCGAAAGTAACTCTGTCTGTCTGTCTATGACTGTTTGTTACGTTTTCACGAATTTGATGAATTTTGGTATAGAGATAGATGGGAACTTCGAGAAGGACATAGGCTTTTTATGTATGTACCACGCGTGCGAAGCCGCGGGCAGGAGCTGGTATATAATAAACTCAAATATTCTCCATCCATATTCACAACAACACTGCCTTCACATAGTAAATCGTTTCTCCAAACCACTTCAATCAACTTGCTAAGTTCAAGTAACGTCGATGACTTTGATTCTTTACGGATACATTACCTACGCGAAAATGTTGACTCAAATCAAAGATCTACGTGCCTCGCTAAGGGCTACCAGATTTTTTGTATACGAGTGAATAATGTGTATAATAAATTTGCTCACCACAAGCAAGGTTAGCTTGTTTATTTTTAAACAGATTTTTGCTCTTACCAACGAATGCTTATACTCTCGCGTACTTGGGCCTGTTTACGATCTTGAAGATAATTTTTCTTCATACCACATTTTTCTTGGCAGTATTTAACCTAAGTTAAAGACGTTATGTCTATAACTTTAATTTAGTGTTTACATTATGCTAAAGAAGTAAGCTGTGTGCGGTCGTTTATTTATACCGTACTTATCCGTGTTTAAGTTTCTTATCGCACGTTACGGGCTAGGCAAAAAAAAAGTGTAAGATTTTTCCGTCACGAATTTGCGTCACGGCCCTTTACAATCGATATCCGTCTACACTAAAGTGTAGACGGATATCGATTGTGACACGATTCTTCATCCCCGGACAAAATATCCACTGACAAAATATAATATATTTTGTCGGGGATATTTTGTCGGGGATATTTTGTCGGAGATATTTTGTATATTGTAATTTGTAGGAAATTTTGTAATAATTATATATTTTCGAATTGTGAAAATAAACATTTAATTGTAATTCATTAATTATTTCTGCGTTTCATTTAATTGCTCTAGTATTTCATTTATTTTTATTTGTTTATAAATAATAATATACTACGATAGGAACTTTGTTTATAAATAATAATATACTACGATAGGAACTTTGTTCCAACCAAGTGTTTCACGACACTCAAGCATTTTATTTATGTGTATAAAAAATAACGTCATTGTTTCATTTTGAATTATACAATATCACAACTCACATTACTGATTCATTAATTTTAAAATGTTTCAGGGTTCTATCACTACTAGCACATGAACATACCATAAATACCACAGCTATACTAACTGCTGTATTATATTCCCAGGTCTCACAGCGCAGTCAGAAAGTAAGCTAAACTTAAAACTAAGCATGAACTAGCTCACACAATTCAACTCCATGTAGAAATACTCCAAGGAGGAGTCTATCAAAATAGCAATTTGCATGGGCCATTCAGTAAAGATACATTACAACAACTGTTAAGATACGCTTACAAAGGCAATTTTATAAGCAATAGTTTATGGCGACTAGTAACGATTAGTTTGGAATAACTAGTTTATTTAAATAGCTCCTTACCACAAGGTGTGGCGATATCTCTATACAAATGCCACATGTTGCCATTACCATAAGTCGTATCCAGTATTGATAAATGACAATTGCCCTTGTAAGCGTAATTTCGCAAGTTTTTTGAGATGAGATTCGCTTGGATGTCAAAATCATATTGCAAAAGGCTTTTACTTAATGGCATATTCAAGTTCAGCTATTTTGGTGTGACCTGTATACCGATACTTCACTGACACACATCGTAGTTCAGACTGACTGTAGTATAATACTCGATTGCTAATACACTTACTTGCGAATCGATATGTTGACCTTGCCTACATAACGTCAATGGAATAGGTTTTTTCGTAGATACGATTTTACAGTGTAAATGATTGCTTGGTTTTCAATCAAAATTCATTTGTAGAGTTATTTGTCTGATATGTAACTAGTCAAAATTCAGACAAAATATTTATAAAAGAAAGTTAACGCTATTTCGTGTGTATTGAAATCTATTATAGGACATCCTTCCGATATCAGCGAGCACTTTCGTATCCATACTCAATGGGTTCCTAAACGAATGTTTCTGACAAAGGGTCGTGCAGCCTGCCCTTTTCCTATTTTCATTTTCTATTGTCGGTTTTTCTGAGAAATTCTAAAATATCCAGTTAGTTTTACGAGGCAAAGACTAAACGTACAAACCCAAAACATAAAATAGATATGTCTTTGCAATCCTCTCACATATGTACATACTTTCTTATCGCTATTAGGTAAATAGAAAAATATATAATTCAAAATTTAAAAGTTTAGTTGTACAAGAGTACAGTTTTTCTACTGTGTTTTTCAGTCAGTTTTTTTAAATAAACTGAGCCAACATAAAATATAACATTTTGCTTAAAATCCTTTATACAATTTTACGGGTATTTCACTCTCTATACCTTTGTAAGTTATTACAGTAGGTACACATTTTGATAACCACGGGCTTAATTTCACCCTGATGAAGATTATCTAGATGAATCGAAACAGTGTTGGTGCCTTCATTGACAAAATAATACGCAAGTAAACTAACCAAAAATGTTGGGTATTGTTTAAAATATAAGGTTGTCAAGTCAAAGGTCTATCGATCGGCAATTAAAATAGTATTGAGGTAGTTTATTAGCGTTCCTAGATTTATACACATATTATAGATAGATTTACACCCACAACAAAGCATGACTACAGCCCACTCGACCACGTTTAATCATGCCATACACAGTAGAAATAATGTCGTTTTCTATAGTATATCAATATTATAGTAGATTCTGTTCACAGTTCAACGAGCGAATGAAACTTAACATAATTAATGATATGGTGAGTACTTAAATTAGTAATTATTTGATACCAAATTATATAGCTTTGGGTACACTCGGGGATTATGTCGTTCGACAACGCGTGATTGTCAACCCTTTTGCTAGCACACAAGGTAACATGTTGAGTGAAGTGTCCTACATCACCGTTTCCCTGGAGACACGGAGACGACACTTTCAAGAGAAGGTCAAGGACTTCGATATTGAAAGAAGCGAGAACTTGATTATAAGCTCAAACTCAAAAATTAACCTGCGAAAATACACTATAACAGCTATAATTACCCGACTCGTGATTTTCATTATGTTTAAACACTAAAACCCATAACTAGCTGGATAACTAGCTGTTGCTCGCGCCTCCGTACGCATTTTCTTTTAAAGAAATTGTAGCTATAATTTCTTTACATTTCTTTCTGGAGATAAATTGCATCCTTCCCCAGGATGCAATTTATCTCCTTACCAAATTTTATTGATAAGTTTCAAACCAATCGCACCCACCACCCATTAAACAGTTTCCATACAAACATTCACACCCCATTTTACTCCTTTATGGGAGTTATTTTGAACAATCCTGAAACACGTGTCCATTTATTTTGCATTTTAAGTATCCGGACCAAGTTTCTAAGATATCACACCACCCGTTAAAAAGTTCCCATTTCCCAAAGTATTCACCCCTTTTCACCCTCTTAGGGATTGAATTTAAAAAAATCCCGCCTTAGTGGGTGGTTTTACTATAAAAGGAGACTACCTTCCAAATTTCAGCTTTCTAGCTTCAGCAATTTATGCTCGGCGATGATGAATCAGTCAGTCAGTCAGGATAAGCTCTTTTCTAGGTATAAGATTATACCCATTCATCGCATAAAAGACCAAGCCCATGCAAGGAGCCTTTAAGATGCACTTTAATCCTTACTCCACACTATTTAGTCATAACTAGAGACACGATATGAAGACGAAGCGACATGATAAACATACAACAAATTTGAGCGAAACTCTGGATGTAACCTCTAGTTTATCTAACGCTTATGCTTGCGTGACAAGAAACGAAAACGAATTATCTAACCTCCATACCCCTCCAAAGTTAGTTCACTATCTATAACACTAGTTAATAAATCTACAACCTAATCTATTGACCAACGGAAACGTGAACATAAAAAAAGACGAGAGATCCGGGTAGAACAAAGTTGAAAACCATACAAATGGTAGATATTAACACTTGGCTGAAAAAAAATGTAAAAGAAATTGATTGCTTTGCACAAAAGATAGAACGTAGGGTTCAAACTCTGGACTCAGTATTGATAGACGGGATGTCAACTGCTCAGCTACAGTGATACGTATAAAATTAGTCAACAGCTTGTAGTTTCGTTTGTAATCGGTTTGGTACACTTTTGTCGGCATAGCCCTCATTCCCCAAATGTCTGTAACGTGCGATAAGAACTTCGTACTAAAAATACAATCGAATCGAGCTGATTGGTACGTTAGCACCCGCACGTTACAGTTTTCCTTTTATCAGGAACTTCGATCATTTTTCAAACTCACTCAGCCAAATCTAACTTTGAGTCGATAGAATTACATTGTTGGAGTTATAGGCTATTCGTTTGCTTGATGAATTCACGATTCGCCGAAATTTTATGACTGTATATAATAGGCTCTAACTCGCCTTTCGCTTTATATAGCATTCATTGTTTGACTTGAAGGTTGTAAGAACAACTACAGTACTTCACTGGTAAAGATGTTTGTCTTCTGTGCGTGTGTTGTACTATGCGTGCCTATTTGATTGGCATTATAGTATATAGTACTATATATAGTACTCTCAATCAGAGAAGGAAAACATCGTGAATAAACCAGCATGCTGTAGAATACATTTTAAGATATGTGCCAAGTGCACGAAAAGGAGCATGTAAGGCGCACTTTAGTCCTTTCATCACATTGGTTCGAAATACCTAGTTACACGTTAAGACGAAGAAGGTAGTAACTCTGCCTTCACCGCCTTAGGTGTGAACAAAGACGACCTCTGTGGCTCAGTGTGCCTGAGACGCAGAAAGTTGCGGGTTCGATTCCCGCCGACGGACGGACAAATGTTTGTATGATCTGCAAATATTTAAATATTCAACAGGCCCGTCAGCACCGTTGGTAGTAGCTCTGCCTTCTGCACTGTAGGTTGCAGGACAGTGAGAGGTAAAACGGCAATAATTACGTTTTAAAAACTAAAAAGAAAACCGACTTCATTGGATAAAATTTGAGCCTAAAACATTTTTAGTGGAAAGTAGATGTATATTGTATATATATAATATGGGCAGGCCAAATAAACGCACTGCTCCAACAAGACAGCGAGGTATAATTAATTATATACAATTTTTAGATTTTCGTAGATTTTTCAGCTCGACCGATTTCGATAAAATTTAAATGGGACCACCTGTGAAGTAATCGGTTAAAAAAAATAAAAAAAGATTCTCACCAATTAAGAACCTCCTCCTTTTTGATGAAGTCGGTCAAAACAAGGATTTATAAGTCTGACGTTTTATCATAACACAAACTCTATTACTTTGGGGCTACATGATGCTGTACGACATGTCCAGAATTATTTGTTCTGTGTATTTACCACCATTCAGTTACTGGCTATCATAGTTCAAGCTCTGCTTAGTTTGGGGCTAGATGGTCATGTGTAAATTGTCCACCGAAATTTTTTTTTAAAGGTTATAAATTTTTTCGAGATGATAGTGTCAGCAAAAATGTGTAGCGTCAGTGTTTTGTAATTCGTCAATTATGGATTTTTGGACCTTTGAGATCTTTTTAACTAGAACCTTTTAATATTTGTAAATGATGCAATGCTCTTCTTCTTATCGTGCCTAACCAGTGTGATGAAAGAATTAAAGTGACCATAATAGGCGCCTTTCTTGTACCTGGCATATTATTATGTCTTTGAACTTCTTAGGTTCTACGATAAGCTGAGCGTCTACTCTGCAATTTCGATATAGCGAAACGATTAAGTCGTTGATTTGCTCGTCGAATTCAGTCGAATGGACAGTTATAAATTCAAGTCATCGAATCGTCTGTTGTGGAGGATTACGACATCGATTGACATAAGTAAATGTCTGTCGTTCCATCGCTCAAAACGAGTCAAACGATGTAGCTAAGAGTAGGGTTTTGCACGATTATTAACCCGATATATCGTTAATCGATTGCAAGAATAGGCCCCCTGGTTTCTTCACGATTTTTCCACCACTATTTAAGAGTACTGGTATGACGCACATGCAATTTGCACGACCTGATTCGAACCCACGACCATAGGACCAGAAGGCGAGGCCACTACTTTGGACAAGTAAGATAACTAGAAGCAATGTTTACACATCTCAGTCCAATCTCCGGAGCCCAACATCCAATTGTGTTCCCGGATACCGTTGCATTATTCATGCAATGCCAATTATTGTCAGAGCTTACGACACTGTTAACAAGAGCTGTTGAATCATTATACAGCTAGTTAATGAAAAAGGTGTATTTTACCAGAATGCTAATGATGAAAATTACTTGCGATGCTAATTTCAGTCATGGTTTTGATAATCATTACATTTTGAATCTCTGTATATATTTTAAGCTGGCAGTAGAGTCTACCGCCAATTTTGTCGTATATTTTAAATGCATTTGTGATTGGAAATCGGTAATTTGTCTCTATTTTCCTTGAGTATCTTGCATTTACATGCGAATGCCATTCGGTAAGCTGGATTAAAATTATTCAAGATGCAAAGTTATGATTGTTTACAAATTTAAATCCTTAATGTTTCTAAGGAGCGCCATCTTTCAGATATATCAACCTCTTTTTAACCGATTTCATCAAAAAGGAGGAGTTTTATTTAAATTTTATCTAAATCGGTCGAGCTGAAAAATCAACAAAAATCTAAAAATTGTATGCATCGATAGTATTTTCGTGTACTTCGATACCTCGCTGTCTCATTGTAGCGGTGCGTTTATTTGGCCTACCCATATTATATATATACAAAATACATCTACTTTCCACTAAAAATGTATAATAGGCCCAAATTTCATTCAATGAAGTCGGTTTTCGTTTTAGTTTTTAAAACCTAATTATGCTCTATGCTTTGCTAGGTGTCAGACTTATTCTTTCTTCGTAAATATGTATATATAAAACAAGGTCGTGTTAGTTACACCATTTATAACTCGAGAACGGCTGGACCTATTTAACAGAATTTACACCTACCAAAAAAAAATTTTTTTTGAATACAGATTTGAAGTAGTGAGTTCAGTTTGGCGATATTTCAACCTTTGGCAATATTCGGTTTGTTAGGTTAGTTGTGCGTGTATGAACAGTTGTGTCATATAGAAGCAAAGTCAAACAAAATGTTTTGTTCTGATATATTTTTCTTTTTAAACATTCTATATTTTTGTTTTGTTGTGCTCTAAATATTAGACTTAACTTTAAGACGAATATTAGACATTATAAATTATCTGCTTTAAGGCCACCATTACAAACTATTCTCATACACAACATTGCTAAGTATCAAAATGATGCTAATAGAATTTACTCTTTGGCAGTTTCTTCAGCTACGTAATGAAATCAAATTAAAACTTTATTTATCCAATTAAACCACAAGAACCACTTTAAATCATCTTTTTACATGCTAGTGAAGCTAAGTGCCGGATCCTCCTAACCCCAGTTCAAGAAGAATCCGACAAGAAACTCGTCTGCAAAACTTTTTTGTATGATCCTTGCCAATTTGTTACGGATGCCGAGTCGATATGGAGCAGATTCATCCGAAGCTTTCTTGACATCTAAATAATCTGATATTTTATTAAATTTTATTTAATTAAAGATATTTTAAAGATATTTTATTTAAGAGACAGTTTCTGTTTCATTACGTTTTAAAATTTGCAAATTGACAACACGTCGCTTGGGACCATGTTATAGAAGCGTACAGTTTGCCCTATGAAAGGCTTATTAACTTTAGCGTGCCTTACTGTGAGAACAGCAAGTTTATGTTTATTTCTAGTATTAATACTATGATTATTGCAATTTTTTTTTAAAGAAATGAACATATTTGTGAACCTGCTTAAGATTTTCGTATCATAAAACAAGCAATTCTTTTATAATATGTACATATATAATCTGGATCTCGGAAACAGCACTAACGATTTTCATGAAATTTAGTATGTAGGATGTTTCGGGGGTGATAAATCGATCTAGCTTGGTTTCATTTTTAGAAAACGTAGTTTTATCCGTGTTTTACACCGAGCGAAGCTCGGTCATCCGGGTACTATATACTGACAAGGCTTTTTATTTTTTTCAAGTCAGTAGGTCCTATGTTATAAAATTGCACGAGATACGTAGAAAAGTGCCATTTGAAATTACAGTATTTAATAATGTAAAGCTGTAGTGAGTACCTTTATCCTGCACTATACCCGCCGCTCAGGCGCTGACGATGTTCATCCCAACAGTTTATTAGCCCAGCTCAGGGCCCAAAGTACGTAATTCCAACTTGGCGTATCAAAATTTTTCGCAGCAGCTTATTTTTTATTGATATGTTTTAAGTTTCGTCATAAATTCACGGGTTTATTTTACTTTAGCAAATAGCACAAATTAGGTACAATTTGGTCAAACTGATGCTTATGATAGAACCACTAATATTCTTGCTTTTTCCGTAAGCATATAACAGGTTATTATTTTCATATTATATATATAACTAGCTACTGCCCGCGACTTCACACGCCGTTCCTAAGTTCTGTTGATCCGATTGCAACCAAACTTCCCAAGATCACCTGCTAGGCCGATCTGAAGATTTCCTAAAAATTTCATCAAAATCGGTCTAGCCGTTTAGGAATCTATATGGAACATATAAACACACATCGCCTTTTATACATATAGATGTATAGATTATAGGCAACATTCTTTCATAATCAGAGCATTCTCCTCCTTCAACTCTTTGGCAAAGGCAAACATTGACATTTTCAAAACCCCAATAAGTAAGCTAAGGCGCATGCTCAATGATAATTTCTTCTTGGTTAAACAATCGTAGTTTACTCTTGATATGTAATTGTTTTGTTTTATTTTATTGTTCTTCAAAATCTCATATATTCATTGTTTTTCTAGAATCTGTCGTCTGCTATTGTATTTCTACTTACTTATTTATTTTTACTACAAGTGGAAACTTTTGATTCACCCTCTGTAAAATATATGTATGCCTATATATAAAACGAATAAACTTAAAATAAATAAAGTAGAAATATCCTAACTTTATTATCCGACAGATCAGTAGTTACTCCTTTCTTACTTACATGTATCATCTTTCACACAGTTATCTTAAAACCCGTTCGACATATCTATTTCTGTGTAGTCGGTTCTGCCAAATTCGTTTGCACAATATCTTTGTATTTTACTAGGCAACTACTATCGCAAGTAATAAAACATTGACGACCTCTGTGGCACAGTGGGCTAAGGTCCGGCTGAGACGCATGCGTGTTCGATTCCCGCCGCAGGACAAATTATTGTATGATCTGCAAGTATTTGTTTTGGGTCTGGGTGTTTCTTTGTATGATATGTATGTATTTACAAAAAAAAATGTATATCAGTATTTTATCAGTCATCTGGTCACCATAATACAAGCTATGCTTAGTTTGGGGCTAGATGGTGGTGTGTGCATTGTCCACCAATATTTATTTATTTATTTATTTATTAGTCTCTATCATACATTGAAGAGGGTAAAAAACTGGTTTCCTGCCTAAAACACACTTTATTTCATCACACGCGAGCCTTGTTTTTCCCCAAATAGGGCTCTAGAGAAATTATTCGTATGAGTTTACAAAAAACGCTACAGAGAAACTTTGGAGCAGAGATGCTCATAAAGTTATTTCTAAAAGAGAAATTAAAAAGTTTAAGAATGAATTCTAAGTAGGCTATTATTATGTGCGATTTTGCTGTATCACTTGGAAGTCTTGAAACTTAATCGAGTTCACAAGTGCAAAGTAATGTGATATTATCATCATCATAATATCAGCCCCTAGAAGTCCACTGCTGAAAAGAGGCCTCCCCAATAAATTTCCAGGGATTGGGGGTTTTGCCATAGTCACCACGCTTCGCAGGTGGATTGGTGACCGCAGATTTAGTATTATGTACTCGGGTGGTGCTGCTGCCCAATCCCCCGGGGTGTGTTCCCTTAGTCGGCTTTTACGACATCCACTGGAGGAAATGGCCCCTCCATTTCCTCCCGTCGATGTCCTATTCTATGCCGGAACCACCACGGCAAATGATATTATATTATATCTGAAAACTTTTGATAGATCTGCATATTTGTATATAGTCGATGAAACAATGGATGCCATGGAGCACTTCATGTATCGATTAGTATAGAAATAAATCGTTTAAGTGCGAACATCGCTCCTGAGAGGGTATCGTACCTAGGTACCTACCTCCATTATAAGCATCATGGCTCTTTTACCATTGTTAACTATCACAAGTCCAATAATAGCGTCAAGACCTAAGAACATACATTGTGTAACCTCTGTAGAGCCAAAGCCCGGCTGAGATACAGAAAATTGCGAGTTCGATACCAGCCACGGGAAAAAATTTTATATGCAAGTATTTGTCTCGGGTCTGGGTGTTTCTATGTATAATATGTATGTATACAAATAAAAAGTATATAAGTTGTATATCAGTCATGTGGTCCCACAACACAAGCTCTGCTTACTTTGAGGCTTTCTTTTGTTTGTGAGTGAAACGTAAGATCACACAAAAATCTGTTTATGAACTCTTTCCTTGAGACCTAATTTCTTACCAAATTTCATGATTTAGGACCACGGGATCGGGACGGTACCTCATAGGTTTTGATTTACTGGCGAGTATCGAAGTATGCGGCATAAATAACCGTATTTAGGCCGGGGACCACAAACCTGAGTATTGGATATTAATTTGAACTTGATACCCTCCACGCGTTCTTGAGAGAAAGAAAACAGACATACAGACGAACAGATAGACACACAGACAGATAGACAGAACGTTAAGTAAGCGTAATATGCGGACTAAAAATCAACCACAAATAGTGCGTAAAGTATATTTTATCGTAAACCAACAAGAGAATGCTTTTTGAACGGTGACAGATTATTTACTGACGATCCAATCCCTCGCTTATTATGTTACTAGCTGACCCGACAGTTGTCCTGTCCTAACTATGAATATTGAATTCGAATTAGTATAATCTATAACTGTCGATCCACTGACAGTTATGTCAAACGCCATGAGGTTACATTAGAAAAGTTTAAATTGTCAAAAGCGCCAAGGCAACTTTAGAAAAATTCATATCGTTGTTAAGTTTTGTTAAATTTTCTAATTTTCCACGCATTTCTAAATTCTAAACAGCTGCTTAGATGAAACTATGTATTTCTAACACCGCACGTGGCTAGAATAGAAGAGCGAATCACAAAGATTCAATGGGCATTAAACAAAGGCTGTGACTGGAACTACAGAGCTTAAAGACTGTTACATTCGTTTTATTATAGTAGGGATCCCGGCACGCTTCTCATAAAGACTGGCTTATTTTTTCATTATTCGCTCTGAATGAGAGTTCAAAGTATTCACTGATTCCTTGCTCGCTTAAAAGGTCTTTATTTTCTCTCGGTTTTCAGATATGATCTCATTAAAACTTTAGTTATGGTTATGAGAAAACAAAATAAGGTTTTGCTCTTTGACGGTGACTTTCGAATCGCGTTGCAAGGTAAAGTTTCTTTTTTTTAATTAGTTATAGGCAATTTTAGTATAACATTGTGATTGTGCTGTAGCGTTTCTGAACGAAAACAGTCACTTTCTCGTTAATATAATATAGATAATTCTAGTATCGCATCTTAGAATGCAACTGGATACATAGATGAGCCCTGCCTAACTCCTATCTACTTGGCAAAGTTCCCTAATCCTACAACACAAGCATTTTACCCTACTCGACCCTAATACAGATTATTATCTAATACAATATGTTGTGATTTTATTTGTTAGGTTCGTAGAGTAAAGAAGATTGATACTGTGTGATAGATATACTAATTATATGAATAGTTTAACTTTAATTTCATGAATAATATCAAATTTGGATAGCTTAGAGCCTTGAGAGATATTTCTCTATACTACTACTAGGTAAAAGTCTGAATTAGATAAAATTATATCAACAGTAATATTCATACTGACTCTTCGTCGATAGCACTAAAGCTGCTATCGACGAAGAGAATAATGAGAAGCGTGCCGGGATCCCTACTATAATAAAACGAATGTAACAGTTTTTAAGCTCTGTAGTTCCAGTCACAGCCTTTGTCTAATGCCCATTGAATCTTTCCATAGATTCAAGCAAGCTAGAAGGACTTTTGCCTCAAGAGTTTGATAGAACTTATCTAATATGATTATTAATAAATCAATAGTAGGACTAATCCATAAGATCTCCATTAAATATGTACCACAATGTACAAATAATGAACATTTGAATTTAAGGTGTAGGTAATCATTATTCCATTTCATAAGAATTTATAATTACCCTCAACTAGACATTTATTATCTAGTGCAATGTTTCAGCTAAATCTTTAGTCAATGATAGTTTCCCCACTGATTTGCGCACCGATTTAGTATACAGATAAACTACGTAATCCTACGAAAACCATAAGTAGATTTATACTACTGTTTAGGTATGGATAATAGTAATTCGACAACCTGTTCAAACTTGTCGAAACGTGTTGTGTACCTGATGTCCTACCTAACCTAATCTGGTGTGTTATTCCGCAATTCTTTAAGCAAGTTTCGTACATTTAATTGTGTATGTCACTCATCAGGGTGCAATGATGAGCTACCTAGCTGCTAATTGGGGGACAGCGAGTTGTAAACCTCGACTTTGTACCTAACCCCTAGTACGTCCCTACAATCTACTTCCGACAGACCGAAGACCTGGGATGTCATCCGTAGATTAAAGGCAATATAATGTGAAAATATATAAATAAATAAAGATAGACTATATCGATTGCTTCTGTTAAGTCCGGTTCTACCTTCCTTACACAGAATGCAACCAATCATAGGGAACCATTAAGCCGATCCTCAGGAGAGGTAAAATCTGGCTCCATGCTCATTCCGAGAGGTTCTGGGGGAACTCCTAACAGGGTGGGAAAGCCAGACTTGAGTATAACACCGCTAGGTTTCCATCTGACCCACAGACCATGCCGTGTAAGAGCCTCATACAATCACTTTGGCGAATCTTGTCTTCTTTCCGACTTACCGACCGGATAAACTATTACGTAACTAACACAATAAAATTATCACAGAAACAACGCACGACAAGACACCATGTAATTGTAGGAAACCATCAGAGAAAATTCTACCGAAAACGTTCAGCTCGACCAGCCTTACGCCCCTCCTAATTCAGAATGCCAAAATCCGCCATCTTCCTTTTTATCTTTTTTTTTGTTTTTTTTTCTTTCCATTTTCAAACACATTCGAAATTTCGATTCTATTTCAATTTACGTCCCAACCTCCGTGGTATAGCTAAATAACCTCTTTACTAAATCAAGCCCTAAATTAATTAAAATTTCAATGAATTCCTATCTTTATGTAGTTATTTCATGATTTTTATATTATATCGTTAACATAAATAGATTTTAATTTATGTATTCTAGTTTTAATATTGTTTTTGTATATAACAATTAACAATTAAATAGCTATATAATGTTTTTTTATATAGCTATTTAATTGTTTACCCTTCCGAATTCAACCTCCTTAGAGATCTTCCCGTCCCAAATCATTCTATCAATAATATATTAATAGAAGGATAGATTATTCTATCTTATAGAATCAAATTCTATTTAATCTTACTAATTCAAATCCAGTATTATTTATTATTATACTCTATGAGTCGTAAGATATTTCTAAACCATAGTCTATAAACTTAGTATTAATTACTTTTTGCTAGCTTTCACTCACGGACCTTGACAATGACATACATCTGCCATAATCCGTCTATGGTATAGTTTGTTATGACAGATGCTTTGTTTACTTACATTGTAATGAATTACGCACTATTTTATTCAATAATTAAAGATCTGAGATAGAATTGCTGGTAAATCTGTTCTGATAAGAATGACCCATGTATGCCTACGTGATATTAATAAGGTTTGTACCCAAGCATACCATAATAATTGTGAATTATAACGGAATGACCTTCTGTCCCATTACAACTTCCATAATCCAAAATACTCGAGTGGTTTTTAAATAGAACGAAATATATACCACACTGTTATTAGTTTTCCGAAGTCTACAAGAAACTCTTATAGATTCGCTATGTCTGTCAGTCTGTCTGTCCGCTCTTAGTCTTGCTCTTGCTCGCAGACTATTAATCACATATATATCGTGATTAAATTGCACGGTAATACGTTCAAATTTATGAAATACCAACATAAAAATAACGGTTTTTATGGACACGTACCTCCACTACATGTGGGTTGGTTTTTAAATATTGTACTTCCCAATTGAGGTTTCTTAAAGTTTTTCGATGCAGATATTCTTTTGATAGCTTTGAAGTTGCAATTTTTAATAGAGATCAGTGTCTTACCCTTATACTGGCTGAAAAACTGTCACTGATAGTAAGAATAAATAGATTTTGAGTAAAACCTGATTAGTAAACCTTAAGAAAGTATTTCTTAACATTACTGATTTCAGAAGCCTTCACTGTAAGCTTGGGCAATTATTTCAATTGGTCTTTAGATCTTTTAAGAGGCTCAATATCTATTTTTGAGTAGAGTTGAATTAGTGCATTTTGGATCATATGTCATTGACATACTAAATAAATAATCCCGGACATTTCACACAGAAACACCCAGACCCGAGACAAATATTTGCAAATCATACAACGATTTGACGACCTCTGTGGCACAGTGAACCCGCAACCTCCTGCGTCTCACCCAGACCTTAGTCCACTGCACCACAGAGGTCGTCAAATTGTCACCACTGTATTCTTTTCTTAGTAAACAGACACTACATACTCATATGTAACTAATCTGTAACTAAAAGGTACTCGCCTGGGTTAAAAAAACACTCCTAAGATTATCGTGTCACTAACAAGTGTAGTGAATGGAAGGATATGCGCCATGCACTTGGCTTGTCTTTAAACTTTACAGGTTTTAAAGCAAGCTGGTTTCCTTACGATTTTCCTTTACCGTTTCAGACTCAATACTTCAAATCACCATACCTCCGATAATACATTTTTCAACCAAAAAAAAAAAACCATAACTGTACTACCGGATTCGAACCCACTACCTTAAGATTGACAGACAGGATTACTACCTCTAGCTAGACCATCAATGCTCAAGCAAAGAGATGATTTGCTTATTTAAAGATTTCCTTTGCTGTTGAATTATAAACATTATCAAAGAGATCTGAGGACATTCTGCGAAATCTGGGAAGGATTTTCTTTTCTAGCAACCATTTAAAAGCCAAGCAAGCAAGTAGGTATGTTCTTTTGTGCTTCGCGATAATAAGCACAGTCTAAAGATAGTGTTTTATATTGTGCTTTGTTGAATACATAGTAGAACCAAGTTAATATAAAATATAAAAAGCAATCTGTGAAACGTTAATAATCAAAAGATTTAATATGAAATGTAGAATTAGGAATATACATAATTTAATTGACGACCTCTGTGGCGCAGTGGGCTTAGGTCCGGCTGAGACGTAAAAGGTTGCGGGTTCGATTCCCGCCGCGGGACAAATGTTTGTATGATCTGCAAGTATTTGTCTCGGGTCTGGGTGTTTCTATGTATAATATGTATGTATTTACAAAAAAAAAAGTAGGTATATAAGTTGTTTATTAATCGTGTGGTACCATAACACAAGCTCTGCTTACTTTGGGGCCAGATGATGCTGTGTGAAATGTCCGGTAATATTAGTATTTTTATTAGTAATACTATTACATACTAATATTATAAATTGTCATGTCTTTGTCTATCGGTCTGTTGGTTTGCTTATACCGCAGAACGTATCTTGATGGTAAGTATATAGATTGCATCTTGGGGAAGGATATAGGGTACTTTTTTTGTAAGTATCATGGGGGCAAAACCGCAGGCAACAGCTAGTAAAATAAACAAGCAAATTGTAGTAAAAGATTGTTTAAAATCAAGAGATTTAATTAAGAATGTAGAAACATGATAAATATTCAGTTAATTATGTAAATTATATGAATAACCATGATAGCTTTTAAAGTAATACATTATCATTGGTTTTTAGACCATCGTTAGTCGTTCGTACATTTATATAAAATCAATCGATTATACTGGTTTTCTGAGCACTTGCTGGATGGTAGTTAAATAGTCTTTTCGGGACCCTTAGCTTTGGTTTGCTTGAGTCTGGCAATGACGCCCGTTATATACCGTACAAGCTAAATACAATTATTTCTTAATTATCGATGGTAAGGGGTGTTTATTATTACAAAAACTGTTTGTTCTGCTCATTATAAGTATTTTTGGATATTCAATTGTAAGAAATACATAGTAATAACTTCTAGATAAGGCGGGAAAAAGTTCGTTGCCATGCTACTGATTTCGAAGTGATTGATTACTAAACTATTTATTATAAAATATAGTATTTGACTAAACACGTTATTTTTATGCCTGATAGATAGGTAATATATCTATTAGTACATTGTTTTTACAGAATGATAATATATGCTTTGGTTGTAGAGTTATTACATATTTAGTGCAATGCAGTATTTTTTTAGTATTTTTGCCACCACCTAGTCTAGTCTAGGCTCTAGTGCTAGTGCTGCCAAAATTTTGAACAAAAATTCTTTCGCGATTGAAGAGTTAAATAATATTATTATTCATTTGTTTTTTTGAGTTCTATAAAATTATTATCCTTTGGTACCCTTTTGTATGGAAAAAAATGCAAATTTTCATGGCAATCTGTTTAATTATTAAAAGTATTATAATTGTTTAAAAAAAAGGATGTATTTTGAATATCTTACCATAAACTTGCTCGCTTTAAATTGTTTTTAAGGTTAGACATATATACATATAAACCTTACTGTTGAATCACTATATCTATTAACAAAAACCGCATCAAAATCTGTTGCGTAGTTTTAAAGATCTAAGCATACATAGGGACAGACAGACAGCGGGAAGCGACTTTGTTTTATACTATATACATATTATGTAGTGATGATCTAAAATATAAAATACACATCAGCTTTTCCTTATGTTGACGTTGTTTTAACTTGCAGTTTACACTACTAAGAAGATATTCATATAAGTAATTGAAACGTTGCCCGTTCCACTTTTTATAATTTCTTTATTGATTTTTTTTCTGGTAAATAATCGCGATTCGACCGCACCAAATAATAAGTCATAGTTAGTTACAGTAAACATATAATTAACGTTCGGTTAAATAATCTATTTATATTTTCAATTGGCCTGATAGCTCAGTTGGTAGTAGCTCTGTCTTCTGTGGAGGATGAGGGTTCGATTCCCTCCCAGGACCAATATTTGTGTGATGAACATAGGTGTTGGAGGTCTGGGTGTACCATGTATTTAAAAATATATAAGTATATTATCAGTAATCTGGTCTCCATAATACAAGCTTTGCTTTATTTTTTAAAAAGTACGCAGAAAAAACGGATTTTTATGACAATACACTTGTTACTTCGTACATTTTTGTATTCATGTTGGTTACATCCCCTCCTAGGACAAACATAAATATTTAAGCTAGGTGTGTGTCTTAGAAAGTATATTATGTACGTATTTAAACATTTATAAGTATTCAATCAGTACTCTAGTCCCAGCTTCTAAGCACAGTTCGTACTGTAAAAGCTATGCTTAGTTTAGACTAGAAGATATAGTGTCAAAATCATTCCTTGATATCCACGGTTTTGATTCATTAATTTTATTTATTCATGTTTTAAGTATTGTTAGGATAAATATTATATTACGGTCAGTTGTATTACGGCCGTTATATGATGGGTACAGCATTTTAAGAAATCTAAGTGTTAGCCAGTTGCTAACTCCGCAACTCCGCTCTCTAGGGACCGGAGACATTGCAGCTTATGTAGGAATGCTTATCGCGTCTGCAGATATTCCATTCCAGATTTGCTTCTGGACTCCCCACAACTTATGTAATCTTATAAACTCTTGTTTAGGGATGATCTCTTTATGGTAGAAAATTGAGCCTCTGAGGCGCACTTTAAACCTTTCACCACATTGGTTTAAAATAACTGTTAACACGATAAGAAGAAGGTACAAAAAGTGCCCTTCGTGCGTCATGGCAAAATGTATGCCTACAAAAGATATATATTAATTTTATATACATTTACCATCTATCTCGTATACTGATAATAATAATACTGATAAACGTAACGATCAAGGGGGCCGACCGTGGTAATTTTGAACGTTTGAATCATAATTACGTTTTTAAAACAAAAAAGAAAACCGACTTCATTGGATACAATTTGAGTGCAAATTATTTGATTTGGGAATTTTTAATAGAAAGTTGTTTTATTTTGTTTATATATGATATGGGTAGACCAACTAAACGCACTGCTCTGCACTGCAGGTATCGAAAATATTATAAATTTACAAAATTTTTAGATTTTGTTGATTTCGACGAATTGAGAACCTTTAAAACTAAACCAAATAAAAACCAAAGTCAAAACGTTATGTGTGAAATCTCCGGGAATATTTATTATGAACTTATTATTATTTTGTTGATGAAAGTGAGTAAATACCTGAGTATCTATAATGAGTATCTATAGTACCTACCACATTTTTGTGGATTTTGAATTCATTAGGGAAAGGCGATAATAGTAATGCTACTGATTCATACTTTTGCTGTCTGTTATACCTACATAATAATGTTTTAGTTTTACTCTGCTATTTTGCTTCAAATATGCTGCTCCCTGAAGCTTTGCCCAAGTGATACGTTGATAAAAAGTAGCCTATCCTATAATGTTAACCTAAATTCACATATAAGGTACCAAGTTTCATCCAATTCAGTTTGGCCATTATTACTATTATTGAGTAACGAATATCCAAATATCTACACAAACTTTCTTCAATATTTTGTACCTACCTTTATTTATAACTAGCTGTCCGGGCGCACCTTCGCCCGCGTTGAAGAATTTTCTCGGAATAGAAAGTAACATATTTTTTTTTAGTATTTTCCGTGAGCTTTAAGGAACATACAAAAAATTAGCCGAATTGGTCGAGCTATTCTCGAGTTATGCGCTTAGCAACATTCATTTTTATTTATAGAGATATTAGTAGGCTATGGTTGGGTTTATTTTGTAACAATAAAGTGATATGCAAATTGTTTCCTCTGCACCTGGGCACGTGCCTCAGGCAGCTCCAAATTTTCGAGCCTGGAATCGTATTTCCGCCGAGCTCGTTTGTTTTTTTACAAAATATGGCCTCAGGTCGAGAATAGGTATACAAAACAGCAAAAAAGAATCTGATAATTATATTTCTTTCTATCTCTCTGGTTTCATAAGAACAAAGATGTTTCACCACGAAACTTTTCGAACAATGAAATTCTCTAACTTGGTAATAAACTCGTAACTGCGCAATTACTTTCAGCGTTTAAAAAGATGTTTTTCGTTTATGTTTCTTAAAGACAAAATTCAGAAAGAGATTTGTTTTAATTTCTTTTAATTGTTTTGGTGTATGTATCTTGGTGGCTGCGGCTCTTATTAATTATTAGCTATTATCAAGTAGCTATACTGCTTTACTAGCAGGATGCTACACCATGCTACGCGCTGCTACGAAGTGTTTGAAGTACACTTCTACACGTCGCTACGAGTTGCTACGAAGTTCGAGTCGAATTCAAATTCAAAATCGTTTTATTCGATAAAATCACAAGGGCCACTTTGAATCCTCTTACATGCTAGGTGGATAAGTTCGAGAAGAATTAAGCATAAAACTCGTCTTTGTCCTTAGACTTTCTAAATCCTCGAAGCAAACAGTAGGGTATCATAAGTTTAACGCCTGTATCTGGGGCATCGTAGTTTGAAAATAGAAGAACCAATTTTGATATAGTATTTTTTTCCTTAAAAGCCGACTTGAACAAAAGTGTTATTAGTTATGATTCTAGAAAATGTTGATAGTTAATAAATGGATGTAAACACCAGGTCTGGTCAATTATACATTTGGTATAGTTCTTTCAATAATATTGCAAGAACAAGGTCAACTTGACATGGTGCTGCAGCAATATCTGGAATCTGCAGGATTCCCAACTTCTCACCAACTTACTGCAGAGGTGTCGTGTTTCGGCTCATTGGAATGATCCCAATATGGTTCAATAGATTATAAATAGTTAAATATGAGATTTAGAATAAAGGTTTTAATTTTTTTTTATTTCATACTTCTTATAGTGGTCTTTCTTGTCTAGCTTAACTATGTCTACCGTATCTAGGCAAGTCTAAGTTTTACTCTCCTTGATATTTAACTATATTCAATCAACCTAACCAACGCCAAGAAGGTAGATGTAAAAAGGAATCGCTTTAAAAACATTCATGAGTTTTAGGTACACAAACATTTTGATAAACATGGATTTTATCCACATATTTTGTCAAGCAATAAGTCACTCGCAGTGCGAACCGTGAACGCGAGCGACAACGAGCAGACCACGGACTTAGCTAGGTGAAGATTCTCTAGATGAATCGAAACAGTGTCGGTGCCTCCATCGACAAAATAATACATGAGTAAATCTGTATTTATCAATATGTATGTATGAAGGTGATCTATGACATCAAAATGATGTCATCATCCATAAAAAATGTGTTAATAATATAGTGTTATTTTTATGTTATGTACTCTCTCATAAAATCTAAAAACTCTGCAATATGTACCGACAGGCAAATCGATTGAGTTCATTTGCATTTTTACGGTTGAGAAGTAATGAACGAACAATATTTTCACACTCGTTTAACAGAATGTTAACGAAGCATGCTTTAATTGACGTTTTAGCCCAAAATATGAATAATTGAATGCTAAAATTAAATGGTTATTATAAGGTTATTAACGAGTCATATTAATGCATTTTTTGTCAATATTATTTCACTGCGTCGAGTAGAAACATCACGTTAGCCAAGAGCTAGCTCCTATCTAGCCCAGCGTATAAGCATTACCATTGAACGTGATCATGCTGTTAGTGTCTTGGAGACGCTTTCCTCCGACAGTGATCTGGATAAGTTGAGCTATCTATAGATCGTTTTTAACGGTCCTTAGATAGCTCAACTTTTACAGATTTATTTTATATTATTGTATATTACTCTGTACATCATTTCTGTAAATATAACAATAAATAATTAAATATTGGTTGGCATTTCACAGAACATCTAGCCCCCTATTAAGCATAGAACCATACTGATAGAGTACTTATATATTTTTAATACATACTTATGATATTTTCTAACGCATGTTAGAAAGTATAATTTTCTGCGTAGACAATGATGAAAGCTGTTGCCCGCGACTTTGCACATGTCCAATTTACATAAAAAGTAGCCTATATCCGTCTCCACAATACAATATTGACTGGACTGGTCAGCTTATTTGATACTAGCTCTGCTTTCTGCGCTGCAGGTTCAGGATTCGATTCCCTCCCAGGGCAAACATTTGTGTGATGAACATAGGGTGCTTGTTCTGTGTCCGAGTGTTATAAGGTATTTTAAACATGTATTTAAAAATGTATCGGTCATCTAGCCGTAATACAAGCTAAGCATAATTTGAGGCAGGGTGCTGTTGTGTGCATGTTCCACCAATTTTTATTTATTTAGTATATCTTATTACATAGTTTAATCAAGATCCGTTTAACCGTTTAGCCATGAAAACGTAACAAACAGATAAGCAGACATTGAATTAATAATTATTAGTCACTACATGGTATAAAACAAAGTCACTTCCCGCTGTCTGTCTCTATGTTTGCTTAGATATTTAAAACTATGCAACAGATTTTGATGCGGTTTTTTTAATAGATTTTTTTTTATTCAAAAGGAAGGTTTATATGTATAATACGTGCATAATATAGTAGTAAAACACTTATAATTTTAGAGGTTTCTAATCACATTACACATTCTGTAGTATATTTAGTTCAAGCGTTGCACCCGTGAGAAGTCTTGGCGGGTCGCTAGTATATAATATTACGTACATAGGAGACGATATTATAAGTGTCTTAAGCCTAGCTCTCACTGGGCTTACAATATGATTTGAATTTAATTCTCGATATATATTTTAGTGTGAAGTTAAAGTGAATTCTCAAGTCAAGGTAATCCTGTTCCACGAGCTACTTTGAAGATCCTGTTGCGCTGTCACGTTCAAGAAGGCTTTCAGGGGACGTGTTTTATCTGATCTGGACCTTCTGGTTTACTTGCGAATTTTCAATTTGTTTAAGAGTCTTGTTTGTACTGTGCTAACGTTTTGTAGGTATCTTGATACAATCTTCGTTTGTGGATCGTGGATTTTGTCGTGAATATTTAAAAGTAATTCAATAGTTCGTTTATTTCATAAGAAGGTTGTGACCTTTAAGACACTGATATAAAATTCAATATGCAATAACTTACACGTCTTTGTGATACTTTCCTTAAGCTGTTAGCCAGAGATTTGTTTTTTTCGTTTTATGATATAACATAACAGCTCATAAATTAATTCGCCTTGCTCGTGTTATTTCTTATTACACGGTGGTTTGAGAATATATTTCTCACAAGAATTACAAATTCATATACTGGGAAATACTAGTTACTTAAATGTGTTGTCATCCATGCGTAGCTTATACTCGTATTATAATATCTTAATAATTATGTTTTAAAAACTAAAAAGATAACCGACTTCATTTATACAAAAACACTAAGAAATTTCGTGTCACGAGATATTTTATCTACCTATTTTGATTTAAAAACCTAACTACTGAACCGATTTTGATGAAATTCGGAATTTTCAAATCGGTCATAAATGAGTTAAACAACATAAAAAATTAAAAATAGAGAACTTCCTCCTTTTTTGAAGTCGTTTAAAAGGATACAAATTGAATATAAATGTATATATTGATAATGTGAGTAGTTGGATAATGGAGTGAGTAGGCCGATGCATACATTGGATAAACTTAGAGGAATTTTAATCAATAAATTGTTAACAAGAGTTGACAGGTTAATTATTATTATGGGTTTGTGATTTGTAAGAAGAGGAATCCAAAAAAATTCTAGGTGACCTTTCCGCGATGACATTTAGATAAAATATATCGATGACTAATATTATAACGATTGACTGTGACTATGTGAAAATACTAAAACAAAACCACTTGGTATAGGCAAAATTAACATTAAGACAGATGTCATTATAGTCTTCGTAATAAAACCATGGCTTATGATGGATCTCATTTATGATCTATATGTCTATCATGTATATTTCACACAGCACCATATAGGCCCAAAATTATATAAACCATTACCATAAAACAATTACGAAAAGATAGAAGCGTCGGGAAAACCGTATTTCAACTTTGATTCTAGCGCAACTTTGGGCGTAAATAAATAACATACGGAGTACACTTACTCCAAAATCATTCCAATACAAGCATAGTTTATTTATTCAAGAGGTCAAATAACCTTTTTCGAATAGATATATTCAGTAGTTTTTACATGACAACTTTTGAGCCAAAAGTCTGCACATGAATATTACGCGGTCGTTTTATGTAGATATCATAGTATGATACTATCAACTTACTCATCCCTGCACGTATTAATAATAATAATATTTATAAAGGTTTATAAAGGTTGCACTTCGGGAGTGCCGACAGAAGTGAAAACTTATTTTGGCGCGTTATTTTTTAGATGGGTACTAGGGTTATAGGGTTATAGGGTTATAAAGAAGACTTAAAACCAAAAAAACCCAAGTAAATAGGAATTAAAAGTATGACTTTACTGAGTTATTCAATATTATTAATACAAATTTGACTCATTGTAAAAATATAGCACTCTCATACCCATCTGCTATGACATTCAGAAAGCTGTTGTGACTATATCATACTCTGCTCATTATTCCTGCTATTCTCTTTCGAATAATTGCTGCGAAGTTCTTGCGTCAGCAAACATTCCAGAAAATACATGACTATGCTATACAAATCAAGCTCGCAATATCAACAAAAATCACATATCTATAATGTTTGTAGAGTATTTAACAATACAAGTAAATATTACAGTAACATTATCTCAAACGACAATACTTCCACAGTACATAATTCAAGCAGCAGGTTGGCGGTAAATCTCCATGGTTGTTCGACGCCGATAAGAAACTTAGGCGGGGAATCGACCGATAAATCAACGTTGCATGTCGCATCATGATACCAGCGTTGACTGGACTGGTTTGTCGTTCGTTGCCACTCGTAAACTCGTACTAAAAACGCTTTATTTCTATAAATGTGAATGTTTAAAGTTGCCCCACTAGTGGATCACAAGTATCCCGATATTCTCCTCATGAGTGACCTTACAGCGCAGTTGGTAACGGTCTTTAGATTATCCCCTATCAAGACAAACGTATCATATGTATGTATTTAATAATATACAAGTATTCTATCAGTAATCTGATTAGTACAAGGTTACAAACTATTTTTTTACCTTAACGCTAAAACATTTTTTATTTTGGGCGGTTTACTGTTGAAAAGGTCTACTTAGTCTGAGGCCAGATGGTGTTGTATTCATTGTCCATCAATATTTATTTATATATTAAGGCAATCGAATAATAAGGCTTTATTTTTATGAATGTGGATTTGAAACTAATGATGTGAGTTATGTATAACAAAACACAGAAAAAGATAAAATTATAGCGAGTTGTCAGCATAGTAATTGATAAATAATGTCATAATGTCGGAAATTTCGCACTGCATCTTCTGGCCCTTAGGTAAGCAGAGCTTGTGTTATTTGTACTACATGACTGATATACTACTTATATACTTTTTTATTGGTTTCTCATATTTACATGGTTGATGAATTGTGTAATTCTATTTATTGTCTATTATGTGTTCCTAAAAGCCTACAGGTGCTCCACTGGAGATGACAAATATTTTCATAATCCTAAACTGCAACAATAAGTATAATCAAAATTTTGTTTCATCCAAGTGAATGACATACTTTTCTGGTTTTTTTATTTAAAAACTTAACTACTGAACCGATTTTTTATGAAATTTATATGGTGGTTCCATTTTATCGGAAAGTATATCCTTTCACAGGAAATCAGATGTTTTTAAATAGGTTCATAAATGACGGTGTTATGAGGTAACGAACATAAAAAAACAGAGAAATGAGAACCTTCTCCTTTTTTGAAGTCGGTTTAAAATGTGAATGACATTCAAAGAAACAGTATTGAAAGAACTGAAATAAGTCCTAACATACGAGTAAGTCATTAATAACTTTGCTTATTGGCTGAGAAACTAAATAACCACTCAAAAGTTTTATAAGTTAGTGGCTCAAATTATATTTTAATTGATATGAACGAGTTCAAGAACTGCCGCGACGTTTCCGACTTACCGAGTTATCCGAAGATTTACGAGAAAAACTCACAGTTTAACTAGAAATTCTCCGCTGTTTAAAAACTTTAAAGTTTCAACTATTTTACTCTGCTGAGAATAAAGCATTATTAATGATATTTATAAGTATTTTTGTTTTTTATCAGTCATCCGGAGTCAAAGATTTGCTTATTTTGGGGCTAGATGGCATGAATTGATGTGAAATTGTACAGTCATCCCAAAAATAATTGACGACCTCTGTGGCGCACTGGGCTAAGATCCAGCTGCGACGCAGTAGGTTGCGGGTTCGCCGCCGCAGGACAAATGTTTTTATGATCTGCTAGTATTTGTTTCGGGTCTGGGTGTTTCTATGTATAAAATGTATGTATTAACAAAAATAAAAAATATATAAGTAGTATATCAGTCACGTGGTACGCATAACACAAGCTCTGCATACTTTAGAGCCAGATGGTGCTGTATAAAATGTCCGGGATTATTTATTTATTTATAATACATCTCTAAGTTACGACTAGAATAAGTAAATCGGGTCTCTATAGGGGAACAGGGTGCGTTTCAACAATAAACTTTCTGAAAAGAAAGAAGAAAGAAACCACTGGCTCCTGAAACACAGTTTTTACTAGTTCGGGAGCCTATGGATTCATTATAGATCCTTATAGAACATTGAACATTTAATTTATTGACGTAATAAACAATAAATGATTTTTTTATTTGTTTGATTTTAAAATGCTAAATGCTAAATATAACTATTTAAAAAAAAAATTAAGCTTAAATATACATAAATGGTAGCCTTGTGGACAAAGCATGTTGATAAAAATGCATGGCCTCATGTTACTCTGCCCTCTGACTGTTATCTGACAGATTTACAATGTATAACGTACTATTACCCTGTAATATGTTTTCGTAGATAAGCTTGTTATACGAAGGATCATACAAATGTTCTACCACGCACAGTCAATGCTTTCGAAGTCATTAAGGGTAAGAATAACTAGGGTCAGGTCCCAAATAAATTGAACACCAAAAAGGTTTTTTTTTTTGTTTTTTAAGGTTAACAAATCAGGTTACTTAAAATCTAGTAAAGCCATTCAAAATTTAATCATGATAAAATAAATAGTCTGCTAGAAAGAGCTTCGATTAAAGGCGGACAGACAGACGGACGGAACTTGGAAATCCTACAAAGCCATAAGAGTTTTTTTACCTTGTATTAATTATACAACATTTACATATATCACGGATCATACAAAAAAGCGCTAGGCCGAGTATCTTGTCAATTCTTCTCAGACAACCCGAGGAGGAATTGTTATCTAAATTCACCTAGTATGTTTCAAAGTGATTCTTGTGATAGTATTGAATAAATGATTTTGAATTTGACTTTGCAATGTCCAAAAAAAAATATCATAAAATAAAATATCTTTAAAATATCTGTTTAATAACCTCTTTATTGTTGTACCATAGCCAGTAAAGTTAATAATTCCTTGAAATCTAGACACCTATCGCTAAAAACATTGCTTCCAAGACCGTCTTTGAACCTTTCCGAGTTTCATCTATTTTCTCTCCTTAGATACTTTGCGAGGGCGGAAAATACCCTTCATCGTAAATGTACGAGAATGTATTTATTTACTTTGTAAAACAAATACAATTTAAACGGACAGCTCAATTTAGCAAATGAATTATTTGCAATTTACTTAGCTCGGCTTACTTATACGCACTGTAATATTAAAAATATAATAAATATTGGTTGTCAAAGCACACAACACCATCTAGCCCCAAGCTAAGTATCTTGTATTATGGTGACCAGGTGACTGATAGAATACTCATATATTTTTAAATACTTACTTATGATACTTTATAAGAGACACAGATCAAACACCTATGTTCATCACACAAATGTTTATCGTTGGAGGGAATCAGATCCTAGAGCACAGAAAGAAGGGCTACTACCAACTCAGCTGACAGGCCAGTCAATAATGAATACTAAATACATAAATATTGGTGGACAATACACTGAACATATTTTCCACTCAAAACGGGATTTTTGTTGTTTTTATTTCTTTCCGATTTTATCTTTCATCCGTTTTTCTCATGATCATGCGGATGTAACAGAATGCCGAAATATTGGGAAGAAGTACACACATAATCATGGTTAATATCCCATTTTTGAGGAATGGCGATGAACTGAGAGTGGGGCAATTTGGATTTGGACAGCGGAACCAACGGGGTCAACGATTGGCCGACTTCATGGAAAAGGAGGGACTCTTTATGATGAACTCCTTTTTCAAGAAGCGGTCGTCCAGGAAATGGACGTGGCTTCACCCCGGTGGACACAAACGCGAGATAGATTTCATCATGACTACAAAAAAGCAAATATTTAATGATGTCTCAGTGATCAACAGGGTCAAAACCGGCAGTGATCACCGAATGGTTAGAGGCTCATTAAATCTTAACGTAAAGCTAGAAAGGTCCTGTCTGATGAAATCTACTCTTCGCCCAAGTCCTGCCCAAATCCAAAACCCCGAGAGCTTTCAGTTGGAACTCTAAAATCGCTTCCAATGCCTCGCCGAATGCGGATCCGTGGACGAAATAAATGACGGTCTGGTGGAAATTGTCCATGCCGTTGGGTCAAAGTTCTGTAAAACCCAGCGCAAAGGTAGAACCCAAAAACTCTCTGAGCACACTCTTAAACTCATGGCAGAACGTAGCAAAATGAAACTGCAGTCTTCAGTGGACATGTTGAAATACAGCTCGCTCAATAAACAGATCTCTAAGTCTATGCAACGCGATTTGCGTCTCTTTAATACGTGTAGTATTAAGAACGCAATAGAGCGCAACCCACGTTCCACAGTGTTCGCGAGAGATCTGTCTATTGGGCAAAGTCTGTTGACGAAGCTGAAGACCGATAGTCGCAATGTCGTTTCCTCGAAGCCAGAAATTTTACGAGAGCTCGAGAAGTTCTATGGACAACTATACACCTCATCGCAAAGTCCTACTACAAGCACGAATAGCGATGCAAGAGCCCGCCTAACCCGACACTACACTGAAGACATTCCAGACGTCAGCCTATATGAGATTCGAACGGCTCTCAAGCAGCTTAAGAACAACAAGGCACCGGGGGAAGACGAAATAACGACAGAGCTCCTGAGAGCGGGTGGAACACCGGTACTTAAGGTCCTCCAGAAGCTGTTCAACTCCGTCATCCTCGAGGGAACTATGCCAGAGGCGTGGAACAGGAGCGTGGTGGTACTTTTCTTTAAGAAAGGGGATAACACCCTCTTAAAGAATTACAGGCCCATATCGCTGTTGAGCCATGTCTATACGCTGTTTTCTAGAGTAGTTACTAATCGTCTCGCTCGTAGGTTTGACGACTTCCAGCCTCCCGAACAAGCCGGGTTCCAAAAAGGCTTTAACACCATAGATCACATCCATACGCTCCGGCAGGTTATACAGAAGACCGAAGAGTATAACCAGCTACTTTGTTTAGCGTTTGTGGACTATGAGAAAGCCTTTGATTCTGTCGAAACCTGGGCAGTGTTGCGGTCACTTCAGCGGTGCCAAATCGACTATCGATATATCGAAGTGTTGAAATGTCTGTACAGTAACGCCACCATGTCTATCCGACTCCTGGACCAGAGCACGAATCCAATCCCATTGCATAAAGGGGTGAGACAGGGAGATGTTACTTCTCCGAAACTGTTCACCTCTGCATTGGAGGATATTTTCAAGCTCTTGTACTGGCATAGACATGGAATCAACATCAATGGCGAACACATCACTCACCTTCGATTTGCCGACGATATAGTCTTCATGGCAGAATCTCTGGAAGACCTTGGCACAATGCTCAGCGACCTTAATATCGTGTCCCAACAGGTGGGTCTTAAAATGAACATGAGCAAGACAAAAATCATGTCAAATGCTCATGTTGCACCCGTACCGGTACATATTGGGAACGATATAATCGAAGTTGTAGACCATTATGTCTATTTGGGTCAAACGATTCAACTAGGCAAGTCCAACTTCAACAAAGAGGTCAGCCGACGAATCCAACTCGGATGGGCAGCGTTCGGGAAATTACGGCACATCTTCTCGTCACAGATACCGCAGAGCCTCAAGACGAAAGTCTATAATCAGTGCGTGTTGCCAGTGATGACATATGGAACTGAGACTTGGTCGCTAACAATAGTTAGCGACCAAGTCTCAGGCCAATAGGCCTCATACACAAGCTCAGAGTCGCGCAACGTGCTTTGGAGAGAGCTATGTTGGGTGTTTCACTACGTGATAAAATCCGCAACGAGGAAATCCGTAGAAGAACCAAAGTCACCGACATAGCACTCAAAATTTGCAAGTTGAAGTAGCAATGGGCAGGCCATATAGCTCGCAGAACTGATAACCGTTGGGGAATAAAAGTTCTCGAATGGCGACCAAGGACAGTAAAACGAAGCGTAGGACGACCCCCCACCCGATGGACTGACGACATTGTAAAGATCGCAGGAAGTCGGTGGATGGAGAGGGCTCAAAATCGTTCTTCCTGGAAATCTATTGGGGAGGCCTATGTTCAGCAGTGGACTTTATAAAGGCTGTTATGATGATGATGATCTCATTTTTAGTGAAAATTATGTTCGTAAAATAGTTTTAAAAATTATAATTGACGACCTCTGTAGCGCAGTGGGCGAAGGCCTGCCTGAGACGCAAGAGGTCGCGGGTTGGATTCCCGCCACGGCAAAAATGTTTGTATAATGTGCAAGTATTTGTCTCGAGTCTGGGTATTTTTCCATGTATAATAAGTATGTATTTACAAAAAATACGTATGTAAGTAGTATATCAGTCATGTGGTACCCATAACACAAGCTCTGCTTACTTTGGGGCCAGATGATGCCGTGTGAATATGTCTTACTTATTTATATATATAATACACATAACATCAAGTGGGTGGATATAAAAGTAAAGGTAGGCCTAAAAAAGATAATATAGGTAAAGGAAAAGAAAGGAAAAGAAAAAAGGAAAAGAACCAGTTGTGCCGACTCCACCTATAATAATAATGAGATAATGAAGTAGCGATGGTAGGGGATGATAATGAATTCACACAACACTACACCCTCCGCAAACAATGTAAACCCTGTACAAGATCTAGATAACCACAAATGTTTGTCTTGTCTTGTGTGGGAGACGGACCCACAATCTACAGACTGAGCAATGTAGTCAATATTATTGTTACCAGCGTTCAATTACTATAACAGTTTGCCAACTATACAGTAGCTAGGTATTCAATAAATTAAATAAATGTTGGTGGACCTTTCACACGACGTATACCGTCGGTCGGTCGGTCACGTTAGGTTTAACACCAAATATTTTTAGTAGAATTGGCAGCCCTAATAAAACTATTGCTTAGAGAGGCAATACTCAGATACCTTATCTGTTATTTATTATTGAATCAAAGTAATTCCATTGTTTTACTAATAATATAAATGCGAAAATGTGTGTGAACGACTGGACGGATTTGGATGGTACCTGGCATAGTCTGTGACCTGAATTAACATACAATAATAGCAATAAGGTATTTATTCAGAACACACACGTACGTAGAAACCAAAAAAACAGACATGTATATGTCATGCCATGTATATCAGACAAATAATTAGCAAAACAGTACATACGTACAGCTATGATTATAACAATATGTCTAAATTAACAATAATAAGATCAATATATTCTCATAAGTGGTGAACTAAAATGGATGAGGGCTCAGCCACGGTGGTTCTCAACCTCCCCTTAGAAATATGTCTGATTCCGCCACCAGTTCGTACCCGGATAGTATCAGCCGTTCGTAAGTTATAATTATTATGAGCCTGTCAGCTTAGTTGGTAGTTGCTCTGCCTTCTGCGCTGTGAGTTGAGGGTTCGATTCACTCTCAGGATAAACATTTGTGTGATGAACATAAGAGTTTGTTCTGTGTCTGGGTGTTATAAAGTATCTTATGGAATTTAAAATGTATAAGTATTCTATCAGTCATCTGTTGTCACCATAGTACAAGCCATGCTTAGTTTAAGGCTAGATGATGTTGTATGCCACCAATCTTGATCGTCCACCAATATTGATTAATGTACTATATAAGAACGTGTTTTAAGGGTAAGCTACAGCACGAATATAGCACAATTTTGTAAAGGTAAGACGCATGCAAATCCGTATAAATAAACCAAATGACAAAACACAAAATCTTCACATCACAATCCACGTTTGCTGTAAACGCCGGCTCCTTTGCGATCGCATCCGACACGTACCTTTTCCGATGCATCGATAAACCGTGTACAATGTACACTGTAGACTACACTTGCTACAAGTGACATGTTTTATTCAATAGTGTAAGCTAACGGGAGAATTCTCGGAGAAATGTTGTCGTTTTGCAACGACAAGAGGTTTGTAAACCACGTTTTCTTAAAGCTATCAATAGCGTTTGATGGTCGTAAGTATGACATCCGATGTACTTCTTCTTCTTTGTTTATGGCATGTGACATAATAATATAAATTTTCCCAGACAAACATACTGACTATAAACACTTGACACTGGCAAAATTTACATTATGTATTATGTATATAATATGTATATCACAGGCCATTAACAAAGAAGAAAAAGAAGAATAAGTCTTAGTCGATGGTCAATTGTCGATTCTAAACGTCATCGCGGAATGGCCGTCTTGAATTTTCTTGGGATTCCTCGTCGTTCAGATCACATTGCACCATATTACACATATAATTTAATTGTCTATACTTGTCCTATGTAGTCACAATTTATTTTTTAAAATTCCGCTAAGATTAATGAATAAAAATTGCAATAAAACGAGTAAAAAATATTAAATTAGCAGAGCTATGTTACTTCATGAAATGACAAACGAAGAAGCCCACATCCGATGTAGACAATATTTTGAAGATTATGACCGAAAAGATATATTAATATCAATCATCAATAAAAAAATAATATTAAATGAGTTGATAAAATGACCATAAATCCTTTATTATATTAGTAAACTTTTGAGTACACCGCTATGTTACAACCTTAATATAGCAGTCACATTTCAGGAAGTACTGCTTTAGAATGCTCCATGTTTTGGCACAAACACAGTCGAATTGACAAAACAACTTGGACACTTATAAGAAGAACAAATCGTTGTACGTATCTCAAAAACGTCAGTGTTGAGTTCTTTTAGAAAATGCATTCGATAAGTTATTTATGTAGTTCAATCTAATAAACCTAGGACAGATGACTCTGAAACAGACACAAATAGAGTTCAAGTATGACGCCAACATGCACAGATGCTCTATTCATTCCTTTGACATGCCTTACTGAAGACACTCGATGTGCATGGCTCTACACATGCCAGAGCCTAGTTCGGGAATTGATCCGATCAAATGTACAGTCGGCTGCACCACATTTAAAATTAGAAAATATATATCATAAAGAATAACTTAGATAGTTCTATTGAATTTGCTATAACTTTACTGATCCTTAATAAGAACGGAAGCAACTGAATCGCGGATCACACTCGTGAAGATTCTTTAGATGAATCAAAACCGTGTCTGTGCCTTCATTGACATAATAATACGTGTTTCTCAAAATGTCTCATAACTTACACACTTTTTAAAAATATTTGTTCTGTAGATCTTTATTTTGATAATTTGACACTATTTTGAAAGTTGTAAAATATATCTCAGTGTAGCCGACTGTACATACCTATCACGCAGGTATGTAGTGTGCTCGTGTGGAAAGCGTTAGTAGGAATACTTTATCAAATACTTCCAAAGACCCACGTCATAGACCTTTGTTAAATTGACGTCGACATGATCGACTATATTTTTGGGTTTTATAAGGGGCTGAGTGGGTATTTAGTTAGACTCGATAAAAAAGGCTCCAATTTGTATGTCCTCTGCATATATCATTTTTTTGTTATACGTGTATCTAGTAATAAAAACGACCAAATTGATTTCTATTCAGTCAACATAATATTTTGAAGCTGAATTGAAAGAATTGTTTATTGGTTAAAAATTGTGAATCCCAGGATGCTTTCATCAATATTGAAGTTATTTAGACGTTTCAAGCACATCACTAGAGATATAAAATCCATCCACTGGCGACCATCGAAACGTGTTCAGATTTGCAAATACGAGTAGGATGAAACATCGAAAGTACGATCAAAGACGAAGTCATAGATAATTCAGCTCATGCGTGATTATGGAATTTCGTGTCATCCGGATTTTCTCTAGTTTGACTGATTCTTTCCGAGTTGACGGTAATGATTTGTTGGAGCCATTAACCAAATTCTTCTATCGATCTCTTAACAGCCTTTAATGACATAATTTAAAACTGATAGCGTTCCAGAAATCATGTAAATTTTTGTTGTCGAAATTGCTGTTGTTCATTTCCATTTAAAAACAGAAGGATAAGAAACACTATGGCAACCCTGTTTGGGCTTCGGGGTGTTCTAGGTTGATTGTAAAACAGCAAGGTAACATATAGTAAATTTAAAATAAAAAAAAATGGTTGTCTGTAATGTTTACGGACGATAATAAGAAAACATTGATGAAAAATTGTATACTTTTAACCTATTAAGAGGCGTCACAAGCCGAACGTTTAGGCCGATCGTGCCTCTCTATCGCTTGTTCCATGCTCTCGCTTGCACGCTCGGCTCAGGTGGAACGTGACAATTTTTCGTGCGTGCAGCCGGCATTCATCGATTTATAAGACGTTATCACGTCAAAAACCCACAAAAATCAATTACCAAGTGTAAAAGTCGCGCCTGAGTGGGTCACCGTAGGTATCTACGTAACTACTTTATTCTCTGGTTATTTTACCATCGCATCGGTCCAATGCAGGCAACTACACTGTCACAAACTATTTAAGCACCGAAAATTGCTGTATAAAAAAGATAAGTTGGATTGATGGACAATTCAATTTGTAGTTTACAAGATATTCCCATAAACGTCAGGTCATATAAGTTAATTCAACAGTTTTTTAATGTATTAAAAAAGGTAGAAAATTGCGTGACCCAAGGGCTGGCTCCTAAACTAGCTCAGCGTATTAGCATTGCCATTCAACGTGCCAATGTCGCTAGTATCTTGGGAATGCTGCCCTCTGGCAGTGATCTGGATTAGTTGAGCTATCTATTTTAAACAGTCCTTAGATAGCTCAACTGTTTAACATGTATTTTATATTATTGTATATTATTCTGGACATTTCTGTAATTATTTCTATAAATAAAGTTTTAAATATGACGTATAAGTTTTAACTAATTTCGGTTTTTTTTCTTTAACTTGTGCTCTGTAACCTTGCTTCTTACCAAATTTCAAGATCCAACGGGAAGTACCCGTTGAATCATGAAATTGAAACATTTAAATGAAAACCTATGGTTTGATTTACTTGCGATCGTCAATATATGCGACATAAAATGCAGTACTTATTGACCGTATTTTTAGAATACATTGACAAATAAAATTGCTTTTTTACAGCTCCAAGTGAAATTCATAGTCAAAGTTAATGTCAAAAAATATTTTATTCAATACATCACAGAGATCACTTTAAAACGTTCTACATACCAGACCGTAGACCTTAGGCCCTTAGACCCTAAAAACATCTATAACTATTTATTTAGATGGCTTTTTCCTTCGACAAAGGAATTCAAAAATCCTCGTAGCCTTTTGTACCTATTCAATTGGTAAGGTGTGTTCTGTAGTATGGTAGTCCTATATGGACCCCTACTACGGAGTACATATCAATGCAATCGAGAGAGTCCAGAGAAAATGCTTGAAAATGTTAAACTTTCGTTGAGTCAGATCGTTCTAGCCTGAGTTATATAGACAGGTTAAATAAATTCAACGTACAATCGTTGGAGACACGACGTATATACTTCTATTAAGTTTCTGAACTTTTGTCTAAAATCTCTTTTAATATTAAATTTAGTGCCCGTAGATCTAATCAAACCAATATTTTTAGCCTATTCGTGTATAAAAACAATATTTCCTTTTTTAATCCTCTAACCAGAATGTGTCGACAACTCAATGAGTTGTCTGAGACTAACAGCTGGATATTTTTAACTCGAAATTACATCAATTTATTGTAACAATCAAAGACATCCTCCATTTTAAATGGGCATTTGACGCTAATAGTAGCTTCTCGAACCCCAAATTCCATTAGCTAGTTATATAGCCTAAGTATCTTTATTATATGTTATCGATTTAATTTAATACTTCTTACTCATTATTTTTGTGTAATTTGGTCCTCAAACATATTTTGTGTATGCATTATGTTCGCTCACATTGTATTGTTTTACTGTGCGCTCAAAAGTTATGTTCCAAACCAGGTCAAAACTGTATTCTAGTTATACATAAGTATTGTTAAATTGTTTGTAACGTGTATTGTGTGCCTAAATAAATAAAATAAAAATAAGAATAAAACAGACCATTCGGATGTGCCGTTTGGGCACGTTACCTCTGCTGTATGTTGGTGCGGAGTTGAGTATCTTGGAGAATCCAGGTGTTGCAGCGTCAGGTCAAGGTTAACATGTTCATGCAATATCATTAAAGTTTATACGAAAATAGAACATTGTTTGTCTTGGGCCTGGGTGTTTCTTTGTATAATATGGTCTATGTATGTATTTACAATAAAAAAAGTATCTAAGTAGTTTTATCAGTCATGTGGCACCCATAACACAAGCTCTACTTACTTTGGGGATAGATGACGCTGTGTGAAATGTCCGGGATTATTTATTTCCTGGATACCAAATTTCGAATAGATCAGAAATTGGAAGTTACTTAGTTCCCTTCACCAACGAGAATAGAGCTGAAAATCAAACTCAGTTTATCCGTTTGGAAGCTACGATACCACATATATAAATACAGATAGACATAGAAATAGAAATATAAATAATTTATTTGTAATATGGCAAGTGACAGATTTTGTTATACAGTAAGTTCACATGTTTCACCAATGAACATTGGCATGCAAATTTTTATGTTTTCAAACACATTTATTTAAACTACACAGTATTCTATTTTAGCATTAATCAATTACATTAATTCGTTTCCAAGAAATTCATTAACAGTGTTGAAGCCTGTTATACTTACTTTTTAATTTTTTTAGATACCTGATCGACATGCGCCTTCTAGTAACAATTTTGGTCCAGCATGATGCCTAGGAAATTGGATTTTGGTTTGAACACACGTTAAACTTAAAATATCCCTTGAGTTTGTGTTTGCGTCGTTACGATTTTAAATTCAAAAACGTAACGGCATTAGATGATACAATAGATTCTGAAATTAATGTAAAAAAACTTTTTCCAACCCATAACAATATATTTCTTTCACGCTCAAATTTCGTGCAAAAACTACTTGGCAAACAATACCAAACATTAAGCTCGTAGAAACTTCGCTAAATGACTTCGAAGTAAAAACTATAGTAATCTGTTCGTTCAGCTTAGCAAATACTGTTTTTGTATCAATTTATTTCATTTTTATGGTATTTATAAAAGTAAGAATACGCAGTTTTTCTTCTCATTGTTTTATGGCTATCTATTCATAAATATTATCAGCAAGAAGCAAGCCACTACAGGGCAAAGGTTTTCGCTAATGTGTCGCGTGGTCTAATTTATCCTCCACATCAATATTAACAGTACATACAGTAGATATAATGTTGTCGTCTTTTTCATCATCAAGTCATCTAAACCTATCCTGGTTTTACACAATAATTGGTATTGTAGGCTAGATAATAGAACACATATTTCATAAAACCGGGTTGTTATTAATAATAATAATATATTCATATTATGATGATTGATACATGTCTTTAATCTTTTTTTAAGTTCTACGACATGCCGGTTCCTTACGATGTTTCCCTTCACCGGTTGAGGGTACTGGTAAATCGCACATCATTATTCAATCAAAAAGATCCTTTGGAGCACGACTGGATTCGAACCTATGACCTTAGGATTGGAAGGCAGGGCCACTACCACTAGACCACCAGTGCTCTCTATGCTCTATATTATGAGGTTATCAGCTCAAAACGTCTGTCCATAATGCTTTAAATTGGGTTGAAAAGATAATGTAATCCATCCGCCAGACCAGACCCACATTAGCAGCTGGGAGATGAATATTTTATTCAGAGATCACGAGCCAAAGCTCGGCTAAATAGGAATCTGTGCTCTGGACCACGGATAAACCAACCACTGGACTCAAACAACAATGCGCTTATTCTACAAATCATAGCCAAAGTTCTAAAACAACTTCTTTAATCAGCAAAAATGTAGACATCATTAAAAACATTAAATTACAGCAGTTTTATGTATCCCCATCCCGTAAATTAAGTAGTTGAGTTTTAAGGAGATTTGACGTGGTATGTAATAAAATAACTCTTGGATAATTAATAAAGTATCTGCTTTGATTCTGTCGAAACATTTCATATTATAATTATAATATGAGTCAAATGTCTAGATATGACTCAGCATCATCTAACCACAAAGTAAGCAGAGCTTGTGTAATGAGAACCACATGACTTATATACTACTTAAACCATTTGGTCAACTTAATACAAGCTATTCTCAGTTTGATGCTAGATGGTTTTGTGTGCATTGTCAACCAATACTCTTTTTTGTAAATACATACATATATACTATATATTTGTCAAATACCACTCTCTCATTCATCACGAAATCTCAGAAACCACCGAACGGATTGGAGTGAAATTTGGTATGCAGATTCCTCTAGGGCCGTAGGTGCTCGCTAAGAAAGGTTTTCAAAAAAATCACTCGGGTTCATTTTCAAACCGCGAAAACCGCGATTATGCTTTGTAATTTTTCCGACACATTCATTCGTTCAATTATTATCTTGCTACTTTTTGTCAACCACGCGAATAAAGCCGCGGGAAACATCTAGTTATACATAGAAAAGCACCCAGGCCCGAGACAATAATTTGTCCGCGGCGGGATAGTACTCGACTCTGTTAATCTTCTGCGTCTTAGGCGGGCTCACCCACTGCACCATAAAGATCGTCTATAAGCAATTTATATTTTATGGTTAAAGAAATAAGCTAGTTTATTTTGATTCTTGCATCCAAGAGTTGCATAGTCCATGGTTCGGACAACAAGCCAGACAAGAATGGATCCCGTCTGCTCCTAGATATCAAATTAAACCTCCAGGAAAACGATGATTGCTATGCGACTGCCTTAAGCGAACTTATTTAATGCATTTATTGCAATTGTACTCGTAAAATGCATAATGGAACTGAGATTCGTCGTATTACGAGTTATTCATGCTTCCTGGAATTGTCATCTTGGAGGTTTTGCTTATGGCAGATAATAGTATATAAGTATATAGATAGATTACCACTATATTGTACACAAAGAAAACACAGAAGAAATAATAGAAATAAAATTGTATGGGCGGTCTTATCGCTAATCGATCTCTTCCAGACAACCTTGGAACCTTGGATCTTGGATATACTGGATAAACAATAACAGAACAACGGCGGCGTACAAAAAGTGACATAATAGACTAATACATCAAAATACAGAATATTATGGTATTATGGTAATATAATATATTAGAGTAATTTTTTATATACCTATTGTAGTTTTAAGTATTATTAATCTCCAGACATTGGCGATAACTTTTAACATTGGCACCCTATTAGATCCCACAACATTGCGGCTGATTGTGCCGAGGACCTCAAAAGGCGCAAATATGCCGGTTTAGATAAGGCCTACATATTTAAGCCTTTTAAAGTCGAGACCCTGGGCCCGTGGGAAACAGGAGTCCAGCGAAATTTCCAAAATTATTTCACGGCGTCTGGTAGATACTAGTAATACTAGTAATGATCCGGTAGTGCTAGATCCAAGAGCTGGCTCCTATCTGGCTCAGCATTGCCATTCAACGTGGCAATGCCACCAGTATCTTGGGAACGCTGCCATCTGACAGTAATCTAGATCAGTTGAGCTATCTATAGATCTTTTTAAACGGTCCTTAGATAGCTCAACTGTTTCACGTGTATATTATATTATAAATAAATAAATAATCCCGGACATTTCACACAGCATCATCTGGCCCCAAAGTAAACAGAGCTTGTGTTATGGGTACCACATGACTAATATACTACTTATATACTTTTTTTTTGTAAATACATACATATTATACATAGAAACACCCAGACCCGAAACAAATACTTGCAGATCATACAAACATTTGTCCCGCGGTGGTAATCGAACCCGCAACCTTCTGCATCTCGGCCGGAACTTGGCCCACTGCGCCACAGAGGTCGTCAGATTATTGTAGATTATTCTGTACATTTCTGTTATTATTACTGTAAATATCCCCAGACATAAAATATTTTAGATATCTAGTAGAGGATATTATATTAACATTACATTTTACATTACATTACATTTTGCATAAATGTTACAGTTAGTTATTTTAGAAATAGGTATAACTAGCTGTGCCCCGCGGTGTTACCCGCGGTAACAAACAAAAAAAAAATTATTTTCCCGCAGTAAAACGTAGCCTATGTGTTAATACAGGGTGTCAGCTAACTCCATACCAAATTTTATTAAAATCGCTCCAGCCGTTTAGACGTGAAGAAGTAACAAACATACACACTCACACACTCACAAACTTTCGCCTTTATAATATTAGTGTGATTACAATTATAGATTATGTAAATTTATATATAGAAATCATGAGTAGAAATCGTAGAGTTTTCGTAACTAAGTTAAGTACATATGTAATAGGTATGTAAATACATACACTACATACATCCTTGACTGACCTGTCAGTTCAGCTCTGCCTTCTGCGCTGTAGGTTGAGGGTTCGATTCCCTCCCAGGATAAACATTTTTGTGAAGAACATAGGTGTTTTTTCTGTGTTTGGGTGTTATAAAGTATCTTATGTATGTATTCAAAAATATATAAGTATTCCATCAGTCATCTGGACACCATAGTACAGGTGCTACTATGGTGCTTGTTAAATAAAATATTAATAATACATAAATAATTTTATAACCGGGAATGAAATATCATTCGATTTATCACTCGTATTGTCGCGATACCATCTCCCGCTCGCAAAAAATCTGCGCATTCATTTTTTGCTGATAAATTGCATTGAACGCCGAAAGAGGGGTGGGATTGTACCAATTTTGCGGACAGGAAACCCAAAACGGGCGGTTGAATGAATGTGGATTTGTGATATCGAATATTACAAGCTTCCACGGTTTCAAATTGGCGGTTCCGATGTAGGTAGATGGATTTTGAATTGAGAAAAAAAGCTTCTTATACATTTAGATATTATTTGGCTTAAGAAGCCGAAGGCCGAAGTTAGGATAATTACCAAAGTTTCAAGGTACTCGTATTTAAATACGGTTTAGTAATAACTTTTTAATTCTGTTTTTTGTTAGGGATTTTAGCTAACTTTTGGTTTCTTTGCATAATGTTATTTTCCTTAATGCCATAATGCGCAAGAGAAGCGCGTCACTGAGAAGCCGGGTCCGTGGCAGCCCGAACACCATCGTGAGCACATTCTCTGAAAGGTGGGACTGTCCCCTTCATAATTATTGGATGCAGCTGCACTTTCACTCATCATTAGAAATTCTGTGGTAAATTTCACTAACACTGGTTCTTAAGTTATTTTGTTACTAACATAATATGGACTAAGACTGAAATAAATGAAATTTAATTTAATATATTATTTTAATTTAATGTTAAGCAGGGTAAAAATAACTTACAGAAATATGGTAATCATAAATCAAAGGGATTAATTAGGTACATATGACGTACAATGACGACCAATGTGGCGCAGTGAGCTTAGGTTCGGCTGAGACGCAAAAGGTTGCGGGTTCGATTCCCGGCGCGGGACAAATGATTGATCTGCAAGTATTTGTCTTGGGTCTGGGTGTTTCTATGTTATATGTATGTATTTACAAAAAAAAGTATATAAGTAGTATATCAGTCATGTGGTACCCATAACACAAGCTCTGCTTACTTTGGGGCCAGATGATGCTGTGTGAAATGTCCGGTATTATATAGAAAGATATAATACCGGAAAAATAAAATATACAAACATCCGAAAGTATTATGAATCAGTTATATTTTGTATGGGAAAAATAAACGATCTTTTATGATTTTCCTAAAGATTTTAGTTAATGAATACTACGATTACTAACAGACGATGTCAATTTATAAAAACTAGTAGTCGCCCACCGGTCGAAATTCGACCATTAATGAATAATTAATGTATATTTCATGCATAATTAATAAAATATATTACCATTCTGCACTCCTCTACATAAACTATAAGTGTGCGAAATTTCATACTCCTCCGTCCGCGCAATTTTCGTAAAAAGGGGTACTAAGGTTTTGCTTCACGTATTAATATAATAGATAAGGCCTTTCAATATAAAAACCGGCTGGCGTTTATGAATTGGACAACAATAAAAAATGTATATTCATCTTGTTGAACAGAGGTACAATTCCATATGATTATATTCACAAGATATAATCATATGTTAAACGCAAGATAACAGTAAAAACTGGACCTTATGTGTATAAAGCCGATATAAATCTGGATTTATCCACATTCCCGCAGAGTATTGGACAATATCCTTCCATTTCCCGGCGGATAGATAAAATCCTAGCATATTTGGAATTGCACCGATATTCCACTGAACTTAGTCTATGTGCTATGAAGTTGGCTTACTGCTGCAGTTTATTCACGGTTTTATTTGATACTCTGAATTTAAATATATGAGTGAAGCTTAAGTAATATGCTTTAACACTTAAACATTTAATTGACTGTAAGTGTGCATTTATTATTGTGTTACGTGATAAACAAAACATTTTTCCAATTTTATAAGAGGGCGCTGTTTGTATACTCAAACAATACGAGTTAATTATGTTTTAAAATAAATAAATAAATGCCGGACATTTCAGACAGCATCATCTAGCCCCAAAGAAAGCTGAGCTTGTGTTAGGAATCAACATGACTCATAAACTTATATACTTTTTTGTGTAAATGTATAATGCATAGAAAAACATCCAGACCCGAGACAAATATTTGCAGATACAAACATTTGTCTCACCGCGGGATCAAACTGGCAACTTTCTGCAATTATTTAGATTCGAAGGTATATTTTGAAATAAACGATGTCTAGAAGAAGTTATGATTCGTTATGATTCCACCAAAGCTCGCGAATCGAGCCGCATAGAGCGCGCACTAAGTGAAATTTCACCGTAAATTAGTTAGGAAACCACCCACACTTATCTTCTATTCTCGTCGTCATGGCATAGTGAATAGTTTGTTTTTTAATAGCTGGGAATTGACACATTTTTTACCGCGCCACAGAAATGTGCAGTGGCTCGCATCACAGCATCTAGTTTTTTCTTTTTTTTCAATCCGCCCGATATGGTTTTAGTTCTGTGATATTGCAATATCTTGGTATTTGTGCATCAAACATCAGTTCTATCTCAAAATACGAACCAACATGTAAACAAACCGAACACACAAAGTAGTCAGAATATCCATCAAAATATATTATTTACTCTTTTATGTTCTGACGCGTATTGAGCACAGCCAATTTGTATAAATAAAGTTTTATAAATGTAGGCCAAAGCTTATACGAGTTATGAGAGTGTAAACTCGTATTGGACCGTCTAAAGCTATTTACGTGACAAAAGATAGACGAATCACTTAAGCCGTTTACTTAATTGCCGGGACCAGCTAAGCTGAACTTTATTCAAGTTGGAGCTAAGTTACCGGCTGGAGTTGACGACTTGCTGTCCTGTGCTCGCTCATTTCAAGTTTATAAAGTGAATGGAGATGAACTTTGTGATAATTTAGTTCAGAAACGCATTTATAATCCTGTATTGTTTTCTTATTTTAAGAGTTATCTTAATTACCAAATGGAACCGTTCTAACCAAATTGAATGTTCTAAATAGAGAGTAAATCCATCTAAAACTTGAAAAAATATTATAGGACGCTTAAGAATGATGTCTCGAATCGACTGGCTTAACCTACCGCGAGTTATGTTCGATTTGGCGGCCTATTGTACAACTTAATTACTTCTACTTTAATTAAATTGGCATATTGCGTTTTATTTTATAAAGTGTTCAATAAAGATATATTGTATTCTATTCTAAATAAACAAGACACGAGAGTAAGGTCGTGTTCGAACTCAGTCGTGCATCAATGGATTTTAATAGTCGAAAAATATATGGTTCAGGATAACATCGTGAACAAGTGCACGAAAGGAACCTCACTGGTTCAAATAATAAGTGATACGATATGAAATAAACGAGTATGATGTTAGTACAAAATGGTTGTAGCAAAGTACGCTTATTTTACATAACTATCGTAACGTTTATTTTAAACTTACGTAATTGACTTCCATACTTGTATTTAGCCCACCGTATTATTAGGCTCCTATCTGGCTCAGCTTATTAGCATTGCCATTCAACGTGGCAACGTCGCTAGTGTCTTGGGAACGCTGCCCTTTAGCAGTGATCTGGGTCAGTTGAGCTATCTAAAGATCGTTTCAAACGGTCCTTAGATAGCTCAACTGTTTTACATGTATTTTATATTATTGTATTTTAAATATTATTATAAATAGAAATATTATTTTATTATTGTATTTTAGAACTAAACTCCGATCGAAAATTATGTTTCTGAAAGTTCTGAATTAAATGTTGTCAAAAAAAACTATACTTTCTCGTTGCTCGTAGGTTTTATATATTATCTTTCTGAATTGATCTGTAAACTGATTTTTCTCAGCCAATATTCAATTTTCAATATTCCGTGTAGCGTGGCTTCACTTCAGGTCTCTGACGGAAATCCAATCAAGTTAGTGCCCGCAAATGTCTTCAAAGTGGCGTCTCGAGTCTGGCTTGATGGCTCTCTCGAACGCGCAAGCACCTTCGAGGGCCGAGCGTGTGAGCAGATACTGTTCAGCATATACCAGTGATATAAGTTGACTTTAAGTAGTAGTCGCCCCTGAGAGAGACATTCATTCGTGTTTAACTTACTTTCTATGTAGTTCTCCTAGTAATCCTAGGAGAACTAGTAAATAAGTAAATGTAGTTCGTCAGAAAAAGTATTAACCCGCTTAATACCCGCACCCGCACGCACACAAATGAAGCGATTATCTGTGCAATCCAAAAACTCAACTGACGGGGTCGATTTTTGTAAAGACGCTCGTTTGAATGAGTGCAACCACAGTTGTTAACGTTGCGGTCGCTCATTCCACTTGTTGTTACTCGTATAGTTACCTACCTACTTTGTTTAACCCCTTTTGAGTGACCGTTTTTAACACTTGAAGTGTTTAATGCTTATTGATATTTAATTATTACTACTTTTGCTATCGAGAACCATGTGTTAAGACAAACCTAATATAGGCGTAAAAACAATATTAACCAATGATTGTTACAAGTTTAAAGAAATAAAAATCTATCTATCTATCTAAAAGGTTCAAAAAGGTCGAAGCTAATCAAACCTCTAGATCGCAGACTCTGTTAGAGTCTTATCGTTATGAAAATTTGCACGTTTATATTAATTAGTGGCCCTACAAAATTATAAAATAAAAACATTGAAAAGAGTGTTTATAGGTACCCTTCATCTAAAGTATTTTTTATTTTATACTAGCTGCTGCCTGCGGCTTCGCACACGTGGTACCTACATAAAAAGTAGCCTATGTCCTTCTCCAAGATCCCATCTATCTCTATTCCGAAATTCATCAAAATCGGTTTAGCGGTTTAGGCGTGAAAACGTGACAGACATATAGACAAAGACTTTCGCATTTATAATAATAGTAAAGATTGTATATTTTACAGCGTTATATCGGTGGATATATTAAAGATTTTTTTGTTGATTTCGATACATATATTCGTTTGATGAAATAAACTTCGCAGTGGTCATTTTGATGTGGTTCTATGTAAAGTATATATAATAAACTATTTATATAGATAACTCACAGATCGATTAGTAATAACTCTGCCTTCTGCGCTGTAGCTTGTGGATTCGATTCCTCACAAGGACAAACATTTGTGAGATGAACATAGATGTTTGATCTGTTTTTGGGTATTATAATGAATCATAAGTATTTACACGTATATAAGTATTCTATCAGTCATCTAGTTCCCATAGTACAAACATTGCTTAGTTTGGGTTCAGATGGTGCTATAAAATGTCCAATAATATATTTTTTTATTTTATTATAGCGTATATTTCTGCCACTTGAGTAAGTGTGGTGTGAAAAAATGTCTTATCCTAACTGTAAGAAAAGTGCTATTGTATATATTATTTTATTAAAATATGCAAAGCAAAATTACACATTAGCCTATTTAGCTAGATTGTAATATTATTTAGTGTATGATTTATAGTGTGCACTAAAGTAATTAAAAAAAATAATAATATAGATCATGCAAAAAAGCGCTAGGACCAGGACGAGTTTCTTGCCAGTTCTTCTCAGGCCTGGGTTAGGCGGAATTGGAACCTAAATTCACCTAGTATGTAAGACGTTTCAAAGTGATCCTTGTGATTATCACTACATAGTATAAAACAAAGTCGCTTCCCGCTGTCTGTCTGTCCCTATGTATGCTTAGATCTTTAAAACAGCGCAACGGATTTTGATGCGGTTTTTTTAATAGATAGAGTGAGATTCAAGAGGAAGGTTTATATATATAATACATGCATAATATAGTAGAGAAACACTGATAATTATAGAGGTTTCTATAATTACATTAGACATTCTGTAGTATATTTAGTATAAGCATTCGCACCCGTGCGAAGCCGGGGCGGGTCGCTAGTATTGAATAAAATTTCTTTTAACTTTGACTTTGACAATAGTGGATTGTTTATTGTCTATTGCAAGGCCATTGTTCTTTGTTGAAAAAAGCTTAATTATAACTTCTAAAACTATCTTAGTTTTTGAACAGATTTTCACTCAAACGGGATATTTACCATGATAAACTGATCCCTATGTTTATCTCGTGATTATGGCGCATGAAACTGTGCCGAAATATTGGGAAACAGAAAAACTCATATATCATGGTAAATATCCCGTTGTGGGTGAAAATTAAGCTTAATTAAATTGCTTGTCTTAATGCACTTGTATGGGAAAATACTTAAACCACAGGTAAAGTATAACTATAAGTAACTACTACGTTACTAGAACTAAGACGACCCGCATGCCTGTAATTGCTTTGAGGAACTTATCTCTCTGGAGAATGATAATACAGGCTTAGTTAGTCTCGTACCCATTTGAACTCTATTTGCTATAAAATAGCGTTCAAATACCCTCAGAAAATTTAACGGTCGGTGCTCAAAACGTTCTTTGACTTGCCAGAGGAGAACAAAGGAGTGAGGCGACTCGAAATGTTATACCTGTTTCGTTCTAGTTAATTGTTTAAAACTATCAAGATCAACGAAAAGCTCGTAGCGTTTTTACTGTAGTATTATATTTTTGATGTACTTGGTCGTGTATTTTCGTACCCAAAGAGTGCCAACTGAACCGTATTACTTAGCCAGGGCATTCCAGACAGACACATAGTCAACTATCTCAATAAAGTAAGTTAAACTTCGACTTTGTGGTCGGTATTAAATTACAGAAGATCATGACAACCAGGTCGTTCTGCAGACGTAGATGGTCTGTCTCCTGGGACTCTGATTTCTAGTCATTATCACCACGCTATAAAACGACATTTTCCCGTTTCTAAGCTGGTCAGACTATCTGCTTGGTGAATTTTCTCAGTTAAAACAGTCAGGGTTTAGTACGGTCGAAATATAAACAAGAACGTATAAACACTTGGACAAAATATTAGCAATAGTGGCTTAGTGGCTTTTAATAATTGGTTCTGTGTTAATAATTTAAAACTTAACATTGCTAAAACAAGTGCTATTTTGTTTAGATCTACCGCACGTGAGCAAGATATAATTCAAAGTTTTAGTAATGGAGTTAAAGTGGTGTTTGTGGATAGCGTTAAATTCCTTGGAGTCCATATTGACCAATATTTAAACTGGAAACCTGAGCTAGAGGCAATAGAGAACGCAATCAGTTCGGCTTGTTACGCATTAAGGAGTCTTAGAGACGAAGTAAGTATGGAACAACTGAAAACGACTTATTATGCTCTTGTGGAGTCAAAACTGAGATATAGTGTAACATTTTGGGGTAACAGCTATGACTACAATATGAATAGAGCTTTTACTATTCAGAAACGTGCAATACGTACCATGGTACGCATACCACCATGGGAATCATGTAGAAATCATTTCATGGAACTCCATATTTTAACTCTACCTAGCCTATATATCCTTGTAACTCTTATGGACATTATCAGACATCCGTCAAAGTATGAAACACAAGAACAAAGAGCTGCAAGACTAGATACAAGAAGAAAAGACCTTGCGACCCCACTGTGTCCGAGGTTAAATATTGTTAGGCATGGTTGTAGATATCAGGCCGTTACACTGTACAACTCACTTCCTGTGGCTATGAAAATCATAGAAAGTCCCACTACATTTAAGTCTGCATTGATAAAGCTTTTGTTGGAGGGGTGCTTCTATACAGTTGATGACTTTAAATTAAGAAAAATGTGATTATTTGTACTTATTGACATACATGCTACTCTTTTATATTATTATAATGTTTTTAGGCTTAAGTATTTCAGACACAATGTAAAAATTGTTATTGAATAAACTCTTATCTCTTATCTTATCTCTAATATAGATCACGTGTAATAGGCAAGTGCCAAGAGGCATGTTCATTAAAATCTGAGGAAATTGCGCAATAACCACACCATGGCGTAGGTAACTTACCTACGCCATGGTGTGGTTATTGCGCAGTTGAATCTCGACGACGAACGAACTACGTATTGACAATAATATAATTATTTCTTATATAAAGACACTCGGTAGTCATATATTGAGTCATTTGTGTAAGACCACTAAAGTTTATGAACATTTTGTCGGTGAATGTTTTGTACCAGTGTGGACTCTGCTGTAATTATGTAATTCTAATTTTAACAAAATATTCAGGTACTATTAATGAATTGATATTTCAGAAGCTTTATGTTGTTTCTAATATAATAAGCTATCATATGAATAGAAACCAAATTTAATAGCAAACGCATATTCGATAGAAACACAACATTTCAAAATATCCAATTGCATTTAAACAATGCCTATACGTAATACCAATTAAATTAAATTCTTCTGTTAGTGGCCTTTGTGAAACGGAGAACAATTTCACCAATGTCACGTTTTACATCATGGCCGACAATCATTGAACTTTCAATCCTGGCCGATTCTATATATAACTAAGATAGTTAACAGTCCCTCCCCTTTCTTTCATACTTCTTTCCTGTTCGATCCGGTCATGTTTGTTTCCTATTTTGCTGTCAACATCAAATCAATCCAAACAAACCACCCAAACTAACAGGCAACAGCTGTTGCAGTTTCATTCAAAGTTGAATAACGTTGATTTTTTAATTCTGTAAGTACGAGTAATTTATATTTATCCTCTCAATTCCTGAACCTGTAATTTAATCTCGCAGTAATGTACGAGTGCTGTGTTGTGAGCTGTGCTAGTAAACGAAAAGACGTCAGTTTTTTTATGCTTTCGAAAAGAGAGATTGGACTCTTAGATTGGACTTCGATTAGATTAAAAGACTTCGAGACCTGAAGTTTTCAAGATCTTCGCAAGCAGTATGTGTGTCGAAAGCATTTTAGAAGAGATTTCTCGCCTCAATAAGAGAGCACATGTCTATCCAACGTAATTTACTGCTACCGAAATGTCTGTCTATTGATGTTCATACTTCTGCTATAATCACCAGTAAGCCTGATGACTTCTGTCCCTTAGGAGATGGGTGGGCCATTGATATGAGATGCTACTTGTGTAGACACCCTTGCCGCATCCCATTAGAGTTTGGGATTTCCGTTTGAGCTGGTGCGGCAGCTGAATGTGGGGAGGTGCAGAGGACCTGATAAGACGCAAATATGCCTTTCTTGATACGGCCTACATTATGTGAGCTTTTTGAGTCGAGACCCTGGGCTCGTTGGTAACAGGAGCCCATCGCGTTTTCAAAATTATTTCAAGGCCGCCTCCGTGAAATTATCAAATGTTCTGGACCAGTTTGGCTATCTATAGATTGCTTTACGCAGTTTAGATAGCTCAACTGTTTGACTTGTTTTTTTTATTATTGTTTATTATTCTGTATATTTCTGTAAATAAATGTCTAATTGTATAATCAATGTGTTTATTATGATTATCAGGGTCTTTCCTTTGTAGATCGATAAAATATTTTAAAATAGTTAGCAATTGTATCCAAGCCAGCAGTAAAAATATACTCGGTAGAATGAATACCCCGCTGATGCTAAAAGGTTCATTCAAAATAAAAAAGTTATCTGTCATATGGGACATGAGTGAACGAGTATTGGACAGGATTTCGTCTAGGGGAGTGCCCCGTCTGATGCGTTAGCATCCTATAGTTTGTGTTTTACATATTGCAATCCCCTATTGCGAATAGAAACTGATAGACTTCTTTTTCTATGTTTATGGCATATGTAATAATAATGTCAATTTTGTCAGTGTCAAGTGTTTATGTGTGTTTATAGTCAATTTCTTTATCAAAGTCTTAGTCGATGGCCAATTGTCAATTCTAAACGTCACGCGGAATAGCCGTCTAAAATTTTCTTGGGATTCCTCGTCGCTGAAATCACATTGCACCATATAATTGTGTAAAATTATGGACATTAGAAAAAAAAGTTTGAAACAAAAGTTGTAGAGAATAAACTGATCTTTAAAAATAAATTAATGCATTTAATTAATTAATCTAATATTTCAAAAGTTATCGGCCGCAATAGAAAAATCGGTTCATTAAATGGACCATAAATCGTAAACGGTAAGTTTTACAAAAAAGTTTACAAAAAACAAAAGATGCGAATTTTTTTTCTCTACAATAATGTTTTCCATAACTTTTGCCCTAAAGTGCATAGTTTCCGAGATGTCGGTCAAAAACGTTTTTTCAAGATGGTGCTTGAAGCGTCACCTGGATCTGACTAAACCTTATAAAAAAAAGAATTTGGATCGGAAATTCAGTTCAAAGTTAAATGCTATTTTGACTGGCCTATAAACACTGCAGAAGATGTCACTGTCACTTTGTGTCACTACCTTACAAATAGGGATGACACTAGCAATGATTTACTTATGAAAGACGTTGAGAGACGTTTATAAGAAAGGCCGTGATTGAACAAAAATACCGTAATAGCTATACTGTACCTACTGTGGTGCAAACGCTTTTATCTCTGTCTCGATTTTAAACGACGATATAAAATGATAAAGACAGAGTGCGCGTATATTTTATTAAAAGGTTTTACTGTGGTGTCCACAGAATAACATAGCATAGTTTAAATAGAAGTGGAAATTCACCTGTCATATACACCTGACACCTGACATATTTGAAAGCCATGTGTTTGCTCAAAATGGATGGATTCTTTTGTTATTTCATAAAGTAACATAGCACTTCAAATATAATTATTTTCTGTCGTGCTATTGCATGTTTTATTCAGTAATCTTAGCAGAATTTTAATCAACAAAATGTGACTTCATAGCACAAGAACGGACAATTGAATAATAAGTGTATTATGGTGCAATGTGTTTTGAACGACGAGGAATCCCGAAAATGTTATGTGTGCATTGTCAAAACGTTAACAAATATTTATGGAGAACGCTGCTGCTAAACGCTATAAAGGCACTGGCAAAACCGCTAAACAGCCTATATAAAAATAGTTTATGTATTCACAGAAATATTAATCATTCTTTTTAGACATACAAATTCTTAAACCCAATGCTTTTTATATAACATTCTTTTTTTTTTCCTTTTTTGCGGTAATGTAATATAAAAAGTGTACAATAAGCACCATTATGAACTAAAACTGAGTGCAAAGAGCCACTTTACGAGCAAGTGTATTCAAAATAAAAATATTCACCTTATGCTCTTAAATATTTCTAAAATCAATAAACGCTTTATACGGACTGGTCCGAAGACTAGGTACGAACGAGTATTCTATCTGACTGTAGGCATTTGGCACCGATGTTGGCTCAAAGCTGGGCTTATCGAAAGCCTTATCTGAATTAGGGCGCGCTTCCACTGGCGAGGCTGTTTAGAATAAAGCTGGCTTGAACTTGTTTTAGATAGATTGGTGACTACACACATTTGTGCAGTAATAAATCATATTAAATAGCAACGATGTGCTTGCATTGCAACCTCTTTCGTACTGAAAGTGGCTGATACGTGCCTTACTACCTGCCATAAACAGCCCCAAAAAGGACTAAGTAACCAGGTTTTCATAGTACAGCTATGCTTAGTTTGGAACTAGATGGTGCTTTATGAATGGTCCAGCCATTTATGTTTATTAACATTTAGTAACTGCTGCCAGGTTCACTCGCGTGGTACCTTCATAAAAATTAGTCTATATCAGGATATAGACTAATTTACGAAAGTAGATTGTACTTGAGGGCAGGCCCTAAAATACAATCTTCTTCCGTATAAATTTCATCAAGATCCGTTCAGCCGATTAGCCATGAAAAGGTTACAAAAAGAACAAACTTTTGAATTTATAATATTTGTATGGGTTTTTATGCTCATAAGTTAAAAAAAAAAAAAAAGTTATGGTACCCAGAAAATCAGGTAAAGAAAATTTAAGGTGCAAGTTTAGTTTAAATACATTAATATAACTAGTTAGTTCACGGAATTCGCGACCTGCAATGACCTGATTCTGTCCTGTCATGAGTAAGTAGAATAGAGACAGCTGGATTTCGCAACAATCTCGACTTTAGTGACATCTGTCAACATTAATCCTGCGTAGCAGCTCTACGTGAGTTGCGTAGCACCGCGTAGCTGCGTAGTTCAAACGCTAAAACATTGTGATGTGATAGTAAGCATAGTTTTGTGTTAGGGTATTAGTCTACTAGTGGCAATTCACTACATAGTTTTTCAAGTAATTTAATATTCGATATTTCACGATAGCAATGTACTACTATCTGGTGATAGAAAATCAAAGTCTTTTGTTAAACGATATACAAAGCCATACAAATCACCATTAAAAATGTATATGAGCAATACCAGTGCCCTCATACGGTGAAAATATCTAATCGTTTCCATATGTCCCATTGAGGACAAATTTAGACTAAAATAACACATTTGTTACATTGGCCTCCATTACTGAAACAAATGAGACTAAAAAGTCTCATTTGTTTCAGATGCTTAATTAACGTGAGTACATTGCGAGGAAACCGGAAACCTTAGAACCTGAAATACGAAGGTGGGTGTCATCAGCTAGTATATTTATAAGCGGCTATGGGCTTGCAAACTGTCACGATCGCAACATCTATGCAAAAATGTGGACATGTACCAAATACAAACATACATTATTTGGGCGTCCCTCTGCCTATTCGCTTTAGACACTATCTCTTTTTAACCGACTTCAAAAAAGGAGGAGGTTCTCAATTCGAATGTACTTTTTTATGTTTGTTACCTCATAACTCCGTTAGTAATGTACCGATTTGAGAAAATCTTCACGTTTTTCATTTCATGTGAAATGATGTACTTCCCGATTGGTCCCATATACATTTCATAAAAATTGGTTCAGTAGTTAAGTTTTTAAATAAAAAAACTAAAAAAAAAATGTCATCCACTTGGATTAAACGTAATTTAGATATTTTTCTTTTTTATACATGATGTCGGTTGTCTTTTAAGTTTTTGAAACGTAATTATTGTGTGTCTAAAGCGGGTCTATGGAGCTGTTTACAAGCCTAGGGATTACAGTCGCTAATGTTCGTTAAAACACCAGTGTAGAATACAGCTTTATAAGTAACGTCACTCACTCGTCAGCATAACGCCGTTACAACGTTAATTTTAAATGTCAGCAAGCTTTGGATATTAAATTAAAAGCTCCACGGGGTATAATACAACGTCGTTAACTGCTGAGAGATTAAATTCTGAAGGAATTCCGACACTGATTAATCTTGGGGATATTTTAACTCATTTTACATTTATTGTATAAATCATCGGAATGCTTCATCGATATAAAAAAAATAGACGTTAATTATATGATCACTGCAGACTGAACATACTTTTAACACGCGAATATTTCAAGTAAAACAAGTAAAAAGCAGCGAATGGCTTATGAATAATAACTTTTAATTTGACGACCTCTGCTAAGGTGGCTCAGGTGGCTAAGACCCGGCTGAGACGCAGAAGATTGCGTGTTTAATACCCGTCATGGCACAAATGTTTGTATGATCTGCAAGTTTTGTCTCGGGTCTGGTTGTTTCTATGTATAATATGTAAGTATTTACAAAAAAAAAGGATATAAGTAAGACCAGTCATGTGGTACCCATAACACAAGCTCGACTGATTTCGCAGATATTGTTGCCGCATTGATATTACTGTCAGTATAGCCAATTTTACGTAATAACTCTGCCGATCTTTTACTCCTACAGGTTTTAGCCTGGGTTATTGCTGAAGAATGCGCCGATGTGTATCTTGCCCCTCAAATATCCTCTTTCTCAGTCCATCTCCAATAATGAAGGTTCGAACGATTGGTTCATGTTTGGTATTCATAGAAATTTCTGAACTGAATATTCTTAACTTATATAATATTGAGTGATTACTTTATTACGAGCAGCTTATTTATATTTTCAGATGTAGGTACTGTGTATTTTCAACATAAATTACTTTGACCCTATTTAGTAATAACATTTCTAAATAAGTACCTATTAAAATTAAAATGTTTTTATATTGTTTAGTAGTTATTTATCGTTTTACTTTTAAATGTATTATTCTTCTTGTCATATCACTAGTTATTTTTAAGCAATGTGGGGAAAGGATCAAAGTGAGCCTCAGAGGCATCTTTCGTGCACTTAGGTAAGCCTTGATGTAAGCTCTCTCGCTTGCCGACAGGACCACCAGGAAAGACGAATCAGTACATGCGGTGTCGGTTGCAGGTGCAACGGCTGGCACCGAGCCGGGCTTGTTTCAAGTTTTCCTTCTCTATTGCTAGCTCTTCAGTTAGTCATCAGGGGAACTAAACCCCAATAATTTGAAGACTATCAGCAGCATTCATCTGGGATCAGTTCCACGTAGAAATCCTCACTCGAAGTGTATATAACTCTGCGAAAATTACTCGTACCAACCCGATTTTACAGTCAGATGTACCCACATCTGACTGTAAAATCGCCAAGCCATTTCTGATGATCCTCAACTGATCGTTATAGAGTATAATGTATTATGAGGTAATGCGATAAATACAACCACTAAAGCAATATGTATTCGGATAGCGAAAGTTTATAACAATGATAATAATAAACAAACGAAAATAACTATTGCATTGAACAAAATTCAATACAATCATTTTGGTGTCATTTAGGCGCCTCTTTTAAGATAATAATTATAATCGTCAAAATACACAGCACATTAATAGGAAACGGAAATAAAACGGATACCTACTAACAATTTAAAAGAAATAAAATATGCTCATGGCCGTAGATTTGGTAGCCTTCTCCTCATATCTTCAAATGTTCAGATATTTGGGGATACTAAGACGGGTAGTTAGAGGTCAGAGGCATACATACCTAAATTGGACACATAATCTTCTTCGCATTCTTCATTACGAAGGTCGTGCCCTTCTTGTTATGCTTTAGTGCAAGTATTAATCTGTTTCCATGCTACTTTGTTAGTATTTATTAGCTTCAGTAATAACCTTTAGGAGGTATCAATCTGTTTCCATGCTACTCTGTCTTCGGCTCGGCTCTGGCATAATAATTATTATGTAAAATGAACAACTTAGTGTGATTGCCTTATTTTCTTAAAGCGAAAGTAAAAAGTCGTATTAGCCGAGTGAAAGTGATTGAATGGTGAACTGAGCGATGGATTGCAAGACCCTCATCAAGCTTTAAGGGCCGAAAACAAATTTCAAGGCACCGCGTCATTGACTTGGGAAACTCAAAAAGAAGGTTCAGTATGGTAGAACTATAACTAGCACGCTATTCTGATATAATTTCAACGCAATTAGTATAGAGTTTGTAATAAATTTTGTTCCTATAATTAGATTCTATGTTGCACAGAATATCGCGAAGAAATTCACTGCGTATTAATCCGCAATGCACGCTAGGCCCAATAGTCTGTAATGTTTGGATTTCGTATTAAATAGAATAGTCTTTGGGTTAGACAGCCGGACGGACGGACGAAAATTACAAAACTAAAAACGAGGGTTTCTTGTTGGACTCCGGAATCCTAAGAATACTGTGGCAAGCTCATCTGCAAGAACATTAAATACATATATTGTATGTAAATACAAACTATAAAAAACGCAACGCAGTGCGATTCTAGACCACAGAATAGACAATGTTTACTACTAGCTGCTGCCTGTAGCTTCGCATGCGTGGTACCTAAATAAAAAGTAGCCCATGTCCTTTCCTAAAATACAATCTATCTCGTTACAAAATTTCATTAAGTTCCGTTTAGCAGTTTAGCAGCTAAAAGGTAACAAACAAACACGCATACAATTCAGAATGTATAACACTTGTATGGTATAGACGGATATGGATTGTTCGTCGCTATTTCTTCCAAAAATAAAACGTGCTATTGAACAACCGCGTTTAGTGTGTGAGAGCTCTTACAACCCCCTCCCCCTTCCGGTACTGGGTCGGGAAGTGCTTTCATGATCAATTGATCATCCGGTATGTCCATAAACTGTGATTACGCGTTCAATAAAAAATGTAACCGCGCCTATATTATCGCATTGCTCGTAAAAATCGTAAAAATATACAAATACGTTGTTGGTTATCTGTACAGTTCATTGTGTTGTTTTGGGGCACAATAAATTTTTTTTGGTAATAAAATAACACGATTTGAAAAAGAGGTCAGCGTCATGAAAAATACTTTTAGATTTAATTTTAGGTTTTATTTAAATATACTTTTATTCAGCCTTCCAGGTTCCGAAGTCCACAAGAAACATGTCCGTCCATCAAAGTTCTAGCAGTTTATTAGTGTCCTTGTAATTAAAAAAAATCACTCAGAAAAAATGATTTTTATTACCTGTACCAAAAACCTGTAATATATATATTCCCGGACGTTTCACACACTGGCCCCTGGCCCCAAAGTAAGCAGAGCTTGTGTTATGGGAACCAACATGACTGATATATTACTAATCCCTATTTCTCTTGGTCACGGCATCACGCGTGAACGCCTAGACCGATTTTGCTAATTCTTTTTTTTGTGTTTGTTAGGAGAAGGTTGTAATTAAAAAAATTAAGAAACTTAACGACGATATAACTTTTCTAATGTAATCTTAGCGCTTTTTAATCTTATGGCGTTTGACATAACTGTCAGTCGTTTGACAGTTATAAAGTATACTAATTTGAATTCAATATTGAGGATTATTTTTGGCCATTTTGTGGAGTATAAATTGTGCTTTTATATATATATTTCCAGAGTTTTCGGGTTTTATTTGTAATTTTGGTGATTTTATACAAATCATCATCATCATTGGCCTTCGTTCATCTGTTGAAGATGATTTAGGTGGCGTCAGTCAAGTTACAGAGCAGTTATTTGTAATTGAAAACATACGTTCATGGATTCACTCCAGCAAGCTGAGGTGGGTGATGTTTCCTCTCCACTGACGTCACTCTGCCTGGGATTCTGTTTGATAGCGCAGGCCTTTCCAAGTACCCACACTAACCTCTCGACCTTGCCGACAGAACCCGCAGGAAAGACGAATCAGTACATGCGGTGTCGGTTCGGTTGCAGGTGCATAACGGCTGGCAACGAGCCGTATATCTGGTTAACTATCATTCCTGAATATCGTTACTCTTCTTGTTTAAATGTTTGCGTATGCTGGTACGATAAAATCGAAGAATTTTATATTCACTACCAAAAATTTATATTGAATTATTTTCCTGACGATCACTTTCTATTGATAGGAAAGTCAAAAGTTTTTCAAATAATATATTTGTGCCTAAAATGAGCCAATTAAACACCTAATTGCGTGCCTACTATTACCTATCAATCACTCACTAATTGCATAATATCATAATGTGTTTTGTGTGTTAAATAAAAATATATAAAAAATAACACTTGACATTGGCAAAATTGACATCATATGACACATGCCATTATCGAAGAAGAAGAAGAATGCAATATTCATAGTTAAAACAGGACAACGTATGTCAGGTCAGCTAACTCTATAAAAATAAATCAATTCATAAAAGCTAATCTTAGACGCTTTGAGAAAAATGAGATGAAAAAATCTCTACTTCCGCGGTTTTTTCATCATTATTTTCTCAAAGCATCCCACTAAAGTTAGCTTTTATGAGTTTAATGTTTCCGAGAACTGGTATATTATGGATATGATAAAATTAACTTTAAATAGAATATTTAAAAGTTTTTAGACATATACATTGTAACTAACACAAAAATAAAACATACAAGATATACATGCTTCGATTGTACGCACGTGTGTGGTACCCGGAATCGACACAAACTCGGATCGCTACAGCGAACTCTCAAGAAGTCATCGAATCTGACGCATGTCATGGGTCCGACTGTGTACAATTAGCTCCCAGACAATGTCACAGAGACCCCAATCATAGCCATTTTTTAAAATAGGCTGAACCTCTGGCTTATCGAGCAAACTTTTTATAGCTATGGCTACTTTTTAGATTATTAATTACCTAAAATATTAAGTACCTACCTAATCTAATTTAATTGTCATATTTACACAATAATTTATTTAATAATTATGTATTAGTGTCTTATTAACTTCATTATTATGCGTGTTTTGACTTTTGACTAATAATTATCAATTAATAACTAGTATGACTTTTATTATTATTATTTGTATACCCCTGGCTCGGAAGACACCTAAGATCTTTAGTTACGTATTTCTTTGAGGATATCTAAAAGAGGTATTCAAAGGTACCATTATATTTCACACAGTTCGTATCCGTTAACCAAAGATGCCTTCAAATGATCGTCTCTGCTGACGTTACTCGAACTTTTAAAAAGTGCCCTTTTGATGATTTTACGAAGGTACTCAGTAGAAACCCCAATAAGCCAGTTCTCGTAAAATTGTCAGAACACGTGACTTACTGAAACCCCAGAAACATGCGACGGCTCTTATTCATAATCGTCTCGCAGTGGTTCAATTTCTTTCTCAAATGCCGTTAATCCTATTAAAGGGTTATTCGGCTCACGTGCCTCGCATTTTGGTTATACGTGACTACGTGAGTCGTGTCCCTATTGTAATTGCTATTGGTATCGTATCGGTACAATCGGAACAGGTGGGAATTCTAATTTGTACTTATCGAGCGACTGATCTTGTTCTGCGCCACAGTGTCGAGGGAAAGCGGGTATGAACAAAGTCACTTAGCGGTACTATCTGCCTATTCCTATTAATATAGCGATACTATATTAGTTAATAATTAGTTAGTTAATAATAATAATACATCATAACCTTCCTATTAATATAGTATCGCTATATTAATAGGAAGGTTATGATGTATTATTATTATTAACTAACCCGTTGACAAAAACATAGACAGTTTAAATAACCCTGAGTTCTAATGTCTTTGACTTGAGTAACTGCATTTTGAATTCGATAAATTCACATTCAAATATGTTTTACTCAGTAAAATCATAAGAATCACTTTGATACGTCTGAGATACTAAATGAAATTAGGAGTCTATTCCTTCTAACCCAAGCCCGAGAAGAATTGACAAGAATCTCGTCCTAGTCCTGGCGCTTTTTTGTATAAATATTTTTATGACTACGGTAACTAAAAAAAACGAACAAAGGTAACAGTATGTTATACATTGCATATTTATCAGTAAATTGTCAGAGAGTAGAGCCAACATGAAGCCATGCAACAATACATTCCGCGAACGGCATAGCCACAGAAGACATAATTCCGTTGCTATGAATAAGATACCAGAATAGTGGTACCTACCTATATTGGCACGGATTCTCTGATAGATATCTAAGCACACTAACTAACTAGGCACCTACAGGTCCAAAACCGAATATTTGCTTAAGTAATAAAAAAAAAACGATTTTGCTGGTAATTAAGCCAAGAAAATGAAAAAGTATCGAAAATAGTAAAAACCTGAATTATGTTCTATATTACTAGCCGCAGCTTCGCACGCGTGATTTGCACCTGCTTTGAAATCAAATATATGCATCAAAGTATATTTCCTTACAAAATTTTATCAAGATCTGTTCATCTGTTTAGCCGTGAAAAGGTCACAAACAAACAGACGTACAGAGCTAAATAAAAAAATCCAATAAATATGTCATGTTAAATTCAAAAACGATCAAATCTTAAATTCTAGAACTATTTATAATTATATTTGTCAAATTCATATGGTGCGAGCTCAATGAGCAATCGTTTGAGTTTATTTTTGAAAGACTGCGTCGAACATGGACTTTGTATACCTTCAAGCAGTTTATTCTTTACCGAAGGAGCCATGATATGCACTAGTTTTAATGTCTTAGTGAGCCGGTGCGGAATCGCCATCAGCTTATGTAAATTTGCGCGTGTTGTAACTGTGGGCCTCCTCAAGTGTTGTAAAATAGTAAACAATTATATACATATATTATTATATTGTGATACTTTCGAATTAATTATTTTAGTGTGGAATATAGAAAACTTCTGCTACAATACCTACTTATTTTGTTGTTCTGTAGTATTATATTATACTTATTAGCTGAAATTTCCTCAAAATAACTACCAACTTCTACTCCAAGACCGTCCACCGTCCAGCAACAAAACAAGGCCAATAAAAACGAGCCGTCATCGAAAACTTTTATACTTTAACTGTAACTGAATAAAAAAGTTTGTAACTACGAAAATGTGGCTCATTTCAGAAAGTATCTCTGAGATGGTAAGCCGAATTCCCGCGAGTGCTAGTCAACGAGCTCTTACATGGGGCGTCGTAATGAGCTTTGAGTATTATGAGATTCATTTTAATACGGAATATCAGGTGGCGTAATAAATTTTATGCTGAAAATTACATTTCACTAACTTAGTCAAAGTCAAAACATTCTCTATTCAATAAAATCACAAGGACCACTTTGAATCGTCTTCTTACATGCTAGTGAATCTAGGTGCCGGTTCCTCCTTGTTATGTAGGTAGTTAGTTAACTTTAATTTTATATATACCCGCAATTGTCAGTCTGGAATAAACGTGTCATCCGATTACTTCGTAGTTTCTATTAATAGTCTTATAATCTAAATACAGACCAGCTGGCGCCGAGGATAAACATTTTTCTTGCATAATGTCGATCGGGAAGATCGGACAATTCGATGTGGATAGTGGAAACTGGACGCTTTATTGTGAAAGGGTCGAGTTATACTACGAGGCCAACAGTGTAAAGGAAGAACTGAAGCTGCCGACTTTAATCACCCTGGCAGGTGAGCGTACGTACGAGCTCATGGTAAATTTGGCAAGTCCTAAAAAGCCAAGTGAACTTAAGTATGCAGAGTTAGTAAAATTAGTGCGCGATCATTTGCAACCGCAACCATCTGTAATGGCGGAACGTTACCGGTTTAGACAGCGCCGGCAGTGTAAAACAGAAAACGTCACACAATATATTGCTACGTTGAAGCAGTTATCTCGATACTGTGAGTTCAAGAATGCCTTGGAAGAAAACTTGCGTGATCAGTTTGTTTGTGGAGTAGCAAGTGATCTAATTCGCCAGAGATTATTCGCAGAAGAGTCTTTAACTTTTGCAAAGGCTATGAGCCTGGCGAACACTTTAGAAGCTGCAGAAAGGGACGCCGCGTCAGTCGAGTCATCGGCCATCAAAGAAACGGGGAAGACGAGTGTATCGGATAACCAGACTCAAGGAATCAATGTGATGAAGTCGGGGCGTAGACAGCGGTACGGGGCCATCAGTACCGAGGCGAAGGCCGCATTCAAAAAGTCGTGCTCAGCTTGTGGATACCAGGGGCATGACGCCTCTAAATGCCGGTATCGTAATTTTGTGTGCGATAATTGTAAAGTGAAAGGGCATTTGAGGCGAGTCTGCACGAAATCATCAACAAGGTCCAGCACTAGGGAGCGTGATCGAGGGGGTAATCAACGTAACTTCTTCGCCAGCGAAATGTTCGAGGAAACCCAGTCCGGACCTGAGGAGGAAGAGGAAGAGGCAATATGGCAAATGTCTCTAAGTGAATATAGACCGGTAAGCCTTACGGTGCTAGTGAACAAGATACCTTTGGTTATGGAAGTGGATACCGGGACCCCTGCGTCTTGTATAAGTAGATCTACGTATGAAGCCAAGTTTAGCGATTTACCTATTGAAAAGATAAAAACTTGTTTTAACTCATACACTGGAGAAAAAATCAACCCTATAGGAATAATCTCACCTATTGTTCAGTATAGAAATAAAAGCAAACGATTGGATTTGTATGTGGTGGAGAAAGGTACCACAACGCTGATAGGTAGGCAGTGGTTATCTAATTTTGATATTCAGTTGCCTAGGTTCAAAGTCCAAAATAATAATATGGTAAACAACATTGTATCTAGTGATGTACCGCGTAGTAAGACATTGGTGACGTTATTCGACAGGTATAAAGATGTATTTGAAAATGGTCTGGGGCGGTACACGGGTGGCACGGCGCAGCTGCGGGTGCGGCCCCACGCGCAGCCCGTGTTCCACCGAGCGCGGCCTATGCCGTACGCGCTGCGGGAACGCGTCGACGCCGAACTCGACACGATGTTGCGGGAGGGCGTCATCGAGCCGGTCGACTGTTCCGACTGGGCGACGCCGCTGGTGCCTGTCCATAAAAAGGATGGTGGCCTACGGGTTTGCGCTGATTTTAAGGTAACCTTGAACCCTGTTTTATTGGTCGACAGATACCCATTGCCGAAAATACAAGACGTTTTCGCTAATTTAGCGGAGGGGGTTAGATTCTCTAAAATAGATCTTTCGCAAGCTTATAATCAAATTTGTTTGTCGGAAGATTCGAAACCATATACGGTTATAAACACGCATCGCGGTCTATTTCGTTACAATCGTCTCGTATACGGACTTTCATCTAGCTGCGGCATTTTTCAGAGAATCATAAATGATCTGATTCAGGGTATTCCTAATACGCAGGCGTTTTTGGATGATCTGGTAATAACAGGCCCCGACGAAGCTAGTCATTTGCGTAGCTTAGAGGCGGTGCTTACGCGCTTACAAGATAACGGACTGCGAGTTAAGAGTAATAAATGTGTATTTTTAGCAGATGAAATTAAGTATTTAGGCTATGTGGTCAGTGAACAAGGCGTCAAGCCAGATCCGACCAAGTTAGAGTCAATAAAAAAAATGCCAGCCCCTGCCAACGTATCAGAATTACGATCATTTTTAGGTATGGTTAATTTTTATGCTAAATTCGTGCGCAATATTAGTAGCTATCTATTTCCCTTGTATGAGTTATTAAAAAAAGGTAGAAATTGGCAGTGGAGTAACGAATGCGTTAGAGCATTTAATGAAGTGAAAGAGTTACTGTCGTGCAGCAGTGTGCTGGCGCATTACGACCCTAAACAGCCGCTGGTGCTGACGTGCGACGCGAGTTCACGCGGCGTCGGCGGGGTGCTGTCGCAGCTGAATGCGGCGGGCGTGGAGCGGCCGCTCGCCTACGTATCTCGCAAACTCAATAGCGCGGAAAAAGCATATTCTCAGATACACAGGGAGGCACTCGCGATCGTGTACTGCGTTAAGAAATATCACCAGTACTTGTACGGTCGCCATTTCTGCCTGAGGACTGATCACAAGCCATTGGTCAGTATTTTTGGGCCGCAAAAAGGCATTCCTTGTATGGCCGCTAGTAGGATGCAGCGGTGGGCTATTATTTTATCTGCATATGATTACGAGATAACATACGTGAAATCAGATGATAACGGGGCCGACGCGCTATCTCGCTTACCCATAGACGGGCCGGTCAGCGAACTTAACCCATCAGAACAATCTTATTTGAACTTCGCGTCCACTGCGCTTTTGTTGGATTGCGAAGAAATCAGAAAGCAAACAATCCATGATCCAATCATGAGTAGGGTTTTGAATTACATAACAAACGGGTGGCCTCAGAATGTCGAGTTGGAAAATCTACGCCCCTATTGGAACAGGCGAAGCGAGATTTATACCGAGGTAGGGTGCGTTATGTGGGGACATCGCGTCATAGTCCCTACGGCGTGCCGCGAGGGCGTACTGCGCGAACTGCACGAACCGCACATGGGCATCGTCAAGACGAAGGCCATGGCACGAAGCTACGTGTGGTGGCCGGGTCTGGATGAGGAGCTAGAGGCGCGGTGCCGCGCTTGTACAGTGTGCGCCGAGTGCGCGGCTGCACCGCCACGGGCGCCACCGTCGCCGTGGCGGTGGCCAAGTCGTCCATACGACAGGGTCCATATTGATTTCTTAGGCCCGATAGACGGAGCTACTTATCTAGTTTCGGTAGATGCCCGATCGAAATGGATAGAAGTTTTTAAAATGCAACGAACAACAGCGGATAACACAATTAAAAGGTTGCGGGAGTCGTGGTCACGGTGGGGTTTACCTAGGCAGGTAGTCTCTGACAATGGGCCACCGTTCTCTGGTAAAGAGTTTAATGAATTTTTGAGCAATAATTCAATTAAGCATTTGTATTCTCCTCCTTACCACCCGGCATCCAACGGGGCGGCTGAAAATGCAGTAAAATTAATAAAGGGCGTAATTAAAAAGGCCAAAGTTGCCAGAGAAGATCCAGATACAGCGATCTTTAGGTTTTTACTAAATTATCACAACACGCCACATACTACTACTGGCGAAACACCGGCGAAACTTTTACAAGGGCGTTCTCTAAGAACTAGAATGGATGCATTGCGACCGGATCTTGACGCACGAATAGTAGATAAACAACAGATCGATTTAACTGATAATAATGTTTCTCAAACCGACAATAGGCAGCTCGACACTGGCGATTCGGTGTGGTACAGAAATTATAATTCGAATAATAAATGGTTAAGGGGACAGATATTGGATAAGTTAGGTAGGAATAACTATAATGTATCTTCGGTGCAAGGAGGCATGCATCACCGTCATGTTGACCAATTAAAGCGGTGTTCAAGGCGATCCACGTGCGTTTATCCGGAGGCTTCAGAGCCAGAGGACGCAGGCAGTAGCGGCGTCGGTGAGTCAGGGGCGGCGGCGGCTGGCGAGACAGCGACCGCGCTCGTGGAGCAGCGCGTTGAGGTCGGCAGTTCGCGCGCGCCCTACCAGAGCGAGCCTCATTTGGCAGACACCCATAAACCTCAAATTAACGTAGAATGTCAACCAGATACTGGTTCGCTACTTAAAGATACGTCCTCCTCAGTGGCACCAGAAGTCAGATCATCTAGGCTAAGAAAACCGGTTAATAGATACGGTTTTGAGTTTGATTAAGTACCTGGGTTCCTAGTCCCGTGGGTATCTTATATAGGTGTGCGTATTTAAAAATATGTAATCATTTTATTATATATTTGTTTGTAAAGGTAGGTAGGTACTGTTATTGTTTAAAATCTAATTATACATATATTTGTTTCTATGCTATTAGTTTAAGGGTGGAGGTGTTATGTAGGTAGTTAGTTAACTTTAATTTTATATATACCCGCAATTGTCAGTCTGGAATAAACGTGTCATCCGATTACTTCGTAGTTTCTATTAATAGTCTTATAATCTAAATACAGACCAAAAACCCCAGTTCAAGAATAATCTGACAAGAAACTCGTCTGGTCTTTTTAGGGTTCAGTACCTCGAAGGGAAAAAACGGAACCCTTCTAGGTTCACGTTGTTGTCCGTCCGTCCGTCCGTCTGTCCGTCCGTCTGTCTGTCTAGAACCTTTTTCTTAGGAACACGTGGAGGTATCGAGCTAAGAGTTATATCAAATACTCAGGTCTACTGTCCCTTAATGCTGTGAAAAAATCAAACTTCTAAGCCAACGCAATCAAAAGATACAGCCGTTTATGCCGAAAATTTTCGCAAATTTTCGACATTCGCAAGGGAATCAAAACCTACAGGGTACTTCGCGTGAACTCGGAATCTTGAAATTTGGTACGAAGCAACGTCTTATAATCTCTAAGCACAGATAATGGAAAAATTGCGAAAACCGTAAATTTTTAGATGGATTTCATTTTGCAATAAACATACCACAACCATGACACGATTGTCGTGATGGGTGAACTTTTACTTATATACCTACAGGTTTGAACGGAACCCTCGGTGCGCGAGTCTGACTCGCACTTGGCCGGTTTTTTGTATGATCCTTGCCAATTTTGTTACGGATTTCAAGTAGAGTAGGAACAGTATTCGAGTATTTTTTGTCATCTAAATAATCAGATATTTTATAATCTTACTTAGCTTATAATAAAGACAGGTTCTGTTTAATTACATTTTAAATTTGCTAATCGACAAATATAACACTAAACTGAGTTTAATGTTCGTTTCATACAACATGTTATCTTCTACATACCTACCTATGAAGTTTAAGAACGAAGTGTTCGGTCATATATAACAGACATTTGGCAAATGGTCCTAATTTACCAAATGTGTGTAACGTGTGACAATAACGTCCAGTAACGTGACTAGGTAAAAAAATAACGACACAATTACTAATTGAAGAAATAACTACAATGTTCAATGCTCACTGTAGCTGAGCGGTTGACAATAATGAGCGCCGAGTTCAACTAATTTTATTCTACGTCTAATATTACCCGAGTGTTCGTGTCCCGACGTCAATATTTTTTTTGATTTTCAACTGCGTTCCTATCTATGATTAAAGCGGTAAGACGAGAGACTGGTCGCGTGTGTGGGTATTATACAAACTATGGTACGTACTACAAATGCGCTAACAACGAATGAACGCGGCGAGCATAGACATTAAAATTCAAAACAAAGCTTCTGAACCCAATGCTATAAAACAAAACTCCACAATAACTCCAAAATAAAGACTATTCAGCACTCTTCCCGAGTAATTTCCCCGAAGTGCAATGCTGAGTTTGGCCCAATTGCTAACGTAAGACGTGCAGTGCACCGGTTCCTGGCAGTTTTGTCTATTTGTTCATTCAACTTGAAACTGCTTTCATCATTCCGTGCCGCGTTGTACCACTACTATTTTCTTCGGTAAATAAACTCTTATGGGTAGAAATCGTCAAACTGTACACATAAAACTGTTAGTATGCGCAATAGATTTTGAAATACATCTTTAGATTTAAATTATGATTGCACGTTTGCCAAGATCCACGCTCGAGTATCTTTTATTTGAGCACAGAATTACGTCATCGTAACCAAAATAAATTCTAATGCCTGAAATCAAGGAGAGACTTTCAAAGAATTCCCAAAAAATAAGAAGTAGCCTAAAGTTTTACCAACTGTTAATCCGTTATCAAAAGTTCCGAGATCGATTATCCGACCCAGAATGTGTAATGCTAGGCAACTCAAAAACCGACAGAACTGATGGTTTGTAAAAAAAAATCGGGTTGCACTCTGGGATTGCCGACAGAAGTGAAAACTTATTTTGGCGCGTTAGAGTTTGGTAATAAATCACTTCAAAATAAGTAATTATGGCGACTGCCAATCAAATACTGAACGAACACAGATGATGCAATATTTTTTGTTCAGAATATAGATAACATATCAAAAAACCTAACTCAGTTACTTAACTTCTCCATAAAAAAGTAGACTGTAAACATGTGAATTAAGGTTTATAATCAAATGGGGTGAGCGCGGCAGCCGGCTGCGTCTCGCCCCAGACGGTAACGGTGACGCGAATCCAGAGGTTTTACCTCATCTGAAAATATGCGTACCGTGCTAAAAGAAGTTTTCACTTCAATAAGCGTTGTTCAGCTAGGCATCCTGATTAGTGAAAAACGGCGTATGTAGGATAGGGGGAACATGGTGCGCTTCTATAAATAAGCTTCCTGAAAATGCAACTAAACTACCTACTAAGAAATTTAAAGCTTATAGTCCAGGATCCATGGTCCATTTTTGCTTTTGATTACTATCACTCTAATTTTCCGTGAGTAGCTTCATTTTGATGAGACGCCCAACAATTTCCTGTACGAAACTTTCTATTGTGGTAGCTAACAGAGGAATCAAGAATAAAATATGTCGATTTTATGATTATCAAATATTTATTACTAATAGTTTTTTTTTTGTTAAATCTCGAGATAATTATCTAAATTATTCGAAAAAATATTTGTCCTACAAAATCTATGGTTTGATCAAAGAATCCCCTCCTTCCAACATGTATCGATAACGAGGTCATCATAAATGATTACTAACCAGCTGATTATAATTTTTTTACTTAGTTAATATTTATATAATTTAACAATCATATTTTTATACGAATTGCGTGGTACGTTATCCCGGTCCCACGCTGAAAATTAGTAGTACAGATCCTTGATATCCAATTTCAGAGCATAGGAGCATAGGATAGTATGGACAATTGAATTTTAAGTGTATTATGATGGTGCAATGTGATTTGGACGACGAGGAACCCGGAGAAAGTTCTAGACGGCCATTCCGCGATGACGTTTAGAATTGACATATTACCATCGACTAAGACTTTATTAACAAACAAAATGACTAGAAAATATAAACACTTGACACTGGCAATTATTATGTCACATGCCATTAACATAGAAGAAGATGTTAATCAGAGTTGGTTTTGCTTGATTTTCCCGATATATCGTTTATCGTTTTGTCGAGCAGACTCAAACTTCGACAGAATCGAGTTCACGTAGTATTGTTTGCGGTAGAGGCACAGGCTCCTCTTCAATATTCATTTGCATTCAACATCGAGCTTTGTGACCTGAGACAATAAAACCTATTTATGACAATCTGTGCGCTAGGGAAGTGCGCTATGTTTTAGAATTATTTACTGTAAGAACAATTGTATCTCATTTTATTCCAGGCTCGCCTCAGCTTAGTAATAGCTCTGCTTTCTGTGTTGAAGATTGAGTGTTCCATTTCCTCCCAGGACAAACATTTATGTGATGAACATAGATGATTGTTCTGTCTGGGTTTTATAAAGTATCAAAGTATGTATTTTAAAATATATATAAGAATATTATTAATCTGTTTCCCATCAATCAATCTTTTAAAACTTTCGTGAGTTTTCTACATTTACATACATGTACATTTTGATAAACAAGGGTACTCACGTATTATTTTGTCGGTGGAGGCACCAACACTGTTTCGATTCATCAAACACACCCTGATGAAGATTCTCTAGATGATTTATAATATTTATTATATTTATGAATCTGTAAAAGCTATGCTATGTTTGAAGCTAGATAGTGTTTTGTGAATTGTCTATCTATATATATTTGCGTTTACAATTATAATACATTAGAAACATTTACGTTTTATCTATGTTAAACTGAAAAAACATTATAAGCGAAGATAAACTAGCTTTGTGACTTTGAGTATCAAAACCATCTTGACGTACTGGTATAGTACACAGTCATACACTTTAACCCATTCACCACACTGGTTCGAAATGACAAGTAAAATATTAAGAAGTGTAAATTGCAAAGTCATTAATTGTTTTATTATGATTTATGTAAGTTTCTTCTTCTTCTTTGTTAATGGCATGTGACATAATAATTTAAATTTTGCCAGTGTCAAGTGTTTGATAAAGTCTTGGTCGATGGTCAATTGTCAATTCTAAACGTCATCGCGGAATGACCGTCTAGAATTTTCTTGATATTCCTCGTCGTTCAAAACAAATTGCACCATAATACACATATAATTCAACTGTCCATACTTGTCCTATGTAGTCACAATTTATTAATTAAAATTCCACTCAGATTTTTGAATAAAACATGCAATAAAACGGGTAAAAAATATTAAATTAGCAGAGCCTTATGAAATGATAACGATGAATTTTGTGTAAGTTTATTGAAATAAACTCTAACTATTTGACTTTTATCTTTCGACATGTCAACGCAAAAAGCATTCTGTCGAATAAAAACTCAATGAATCACCGGAAAAAGTATAAAACACGTAGCCCTGTATTATATTCGTTTCATTCCGAACAGAAGCAAAGCGATAATGTCGTGAAATATTGAACGGCAATTAGGGTGGCGGCACACTTGTTGCTAGTAGCTCCAGGCGGGGTTGTGGAACTATAGCAACTAGAACGGTCAGTTCAAAGTATTTTTTAATCATTTTGATAAATACTGGCTTTACTCACGTATATTGTCGATGGATACACCGACACTGTTTCGATTCATCTAGAGAATCTTCATCAGGGTGAGTTTGATCCGCGGTCCGCTCGTTGCCGTTCGAGCTCACGGTTCGCACTCTTTTTTCATTTGATCAATTGATGAGAATAACAACTCGTTCGCCTGAGCGCCATGCATGATCATTGCCGAGTCACCCAACACTTTGATTCGTTAATGTTCTTAGTTAAACGCCTTGACCCATTAATATATTATTTAGATATTTCAGTCTCATCTCTAGTAGGATACATCGCAAGTTGTTTAACAATTTGTAGGTAGATACTATTAATAATTCTGAATTATTGTACCAATCAGAGGCTTCAATCGCTTAAATTTGGATACTAAACAGGCTATCTGCATAACGACCACTCACGCACATTACTAGCTAAATGTGGATTATTGGATGTAATTTATGAATGATTGACAATTCCATAATCAGCAGGTAGTAGGTATTTTGGAAACGATATTAAATACAGAAATGTACAGTGAAAAATACATATAAAACAGTTGAGCTATAAGAACAGATCAATAAGATCGATAGCTCAACCGATCAATATCAAGGCAAGATCAAGGGCAGTGTCTTCAAGACACTGGCGACATTACTATATTAAATGACAACGTGATAATACGATGGGCCAGATAGGAGCCAGCTCTTTGATCACGCGATGCTTCTACCAGACGCCGTGTAATAATTTTCGCGACATGACATCGCGATCGACTCCTGTTCTCCACAGACTTAGTCTCGACTAATATTAAAAACTAGCAGACCCGTGCCCACTTCGTTGGGCGTTTACAACTTAACAAAATATATTATAGTACTAATATCGCTACTAAAAAAAAGCCATTCAAATTATTGTTACAATTACAGAGATTAACAAAGTTGCGGATAAATATTGATAGATGGCCACCCGTGGCTTCGCCCGCCCCGTTCCCGTTGTTTTTCCGGGATAAAAAATAGCCTATATCCTAATCCAAGTTACTATCTATATTGTTTTCAAGTTTCATCCAAATAGGTCCAACGTTTCTCGAGTTATAAGTGGTGTAACTTACACGACTTTTTTAATATATATAGATAATTATCCAAAAAGTGTACCTCTTTTTTCAAGTGCAAAAAAAAACGCCACTGAGGCGCACTTAAATCCTCTGACAACACTGGTTCAAAATCATTAATTTCGATTATCATTTTGATTACTTTTTTTATGAAGAAGAAAAAGTATCTCGACTGTTTTCAACGGTCCTGCCTGCTGCATCAACATCATTTCAATATTCAAATTGCAGTCGATCGCGCTTAACGAATGCGAGTGGCTATGTCGCTTGTGCAAATCTTGTTTTCAACACAAAACTATTTTATCTACACACAACCACTTATATAAGTTTCCTTGGTCTGTTGTTATTATTCGTCTGTTAAATATGGGCAGAGTCGTGACTGTTTGAGTCATTGCGTCCTGTAACTTATGATATTAATATTAAAGTCGATTCTCCTTCGACATTTTATGAAGCAACATAGCTCTGTTAAATTAATTCGTTTCTCTCGTGTTATTTCATGTTATTGGTTATTCTTACCGGAATTTTAATTAATAAATTGTGAATTCTTACCACAAATGTAGTCTATTTAATTAAACGTATATTATGTAGCTTTATGATTTGTACGACGAGGAATCCAAAATTATTCTAGACAGTTATTCCACTATGACTTTGTAACGTAACATTGGCAAACTTGTCTTCTGTAGAATGCTTCTGTATGCCACTATAAGAGGAATAATAATAATAATAATAATGCCTTTATTACAAACATTTCACACAACATCATCTGGCCCCTAAGTAAGCAGAGCTTGTGTTATGGGCACTGCATGACTTATATACTTATTTTTTTTGTAAATCACCAGACCAGAGATAAATATAAATTGTAGATCATACAAACATTTGTCCTACTACGGGAATCGAACCCGAAACCTTCCACGTCACTGCGTGGTCATTAGCAAAGTTGTGATCGAGACATATGCCATTATAGGAGGAAGAAGAAGACAAATTTCAACTAAGACAAAGTGAAAAGTTGATCGATTAAAACCGCGCTGAAATAAACTCCACAAATAAAAACGGAAATTTATTTATATTAATAAAACACGGAGTAAATCTCACCTAATGTAAGCCTCCGTGACCTGCGCGTGCCTGTGAATATGTACCGTTTCTGCAACTGTAGCAATGAATAAATTTATCGCTTTTTCAATTCAAATTTACTCCTCTAGCTAAACCTTACAAAAGTCAAATCAAAAAAATGCTAAAAATTTTACTTACCTACTTGAGTGTACGAAGTCGACAAAGAACTCTAAAAACGAAGTGAGTAATTTTTTCAGCATTATATACTATACTAGGGACCCGCTCCGGCTTCGCACGGGTGCAATGCTGATACTTATTATACTACATAATGGTTATCCCTAAGAGATTGGCATATATCATCTCGGACTTTTTTGTAGACCTTCTGAGGGTGTATAATACTGTAGTACATTATTTTGATCTATCTCGTAGGGTTCAGCCAGCATTTGCAATGTAAGCGTAAAAATATGAGTTTATTTACGACACCACATTAGAAACCTCTAAAATTATCAGTATTAACCTAGTATATTATATATGTATTATACATATAAACCTTCCGCTTGAATCACTCATCTTTAAAAAAAACCGCTTCAAAATTAAATGCGTATTTTTAAAGATCTAAGGGGGGTCGCCGACATCGCCGACACGAGCTAGAGTCGAGGCGGCGTCAAGGTACAGGCGCAGAAGCGGTGCACCGCATCTACGTTTTGTTAAGGAATATATGGCAGTGCGCTCACATTCTAGAGTCGCGGCACGGGCGAAGTGCAGGCGGTGCGGAGTCGAGGCGGGGGCGCGGCGGGGGCGTCTTGCCCGACCGCGACGCGACTCTGCCGCCATTTTGTCATTTTGTTTCGTGCGTAGCTGCGTTTAGACGTGTAAGTCCAGCGTCCAACTCAAATCGATCAGTCGTTACTCCATATTCTTGTATAGAAAGAGGTGACCAGGAAGGCACACAATTGGAACGAATCAATATTTTTAGCACAGTAGTTAGCCAAGATGCGGCTATAGATTCACCCGCCTCTGTTTCAAATAAAAAGTAAATTTTGTGATAACTTCCATATACATTGATTATTTACTGTTGAAAGTGTTACCTACATACCTAATGTTTATTTTCGTTTTTTCCAACAGTAAACCAAAGGTACCATGTGATATTCCATAAAACTTTATAAACTTGTCGGGTTCATAAGTCACGTGTAGCTCTGAATGCTCCTCTTCTGTCACAATGTCTCAGATATGGTTGTATCCAAGTTTTTTTCTATTTAAATTAATGACTTGTACGAGTGCCATTGTAATAATGACTGTAAATAAATATGGAATGTGTGAAGGAAGCATAGCCGCCTGCGCCTCGACTCTACATAGAGACGACGCCTCAACCGTGCCGCGACGCCGCCGCGACCGCGCCTCGACTTACCAGTGAGCGACGCGCCTAAGCATACATAGGGACAGACAGACAGAGGGAAGCAACTTTGTTTTATACTATGTAGTGATGTTATGTATTACATTATGGACTACGTTAAATATTACATTATGTTCCACTTCATTATGTATGTGTACAACTGAAGCACATAATGTTGTCATTATGTGCTTCAGTCCATCTCCCATCTCCCATGACCCATCTCCCAACTCACATCTCTCATCTCTCATCTCCCATCTCCCATCTCCAGTGATTTCAGGATTAGCAAAATAATCCTTATAAAGGAGTAAAATGGGGTGTGAATGTTTGTTTTTTTTTAATGGGATTTTTTTTAATAGGTAGTGGGTGTGATTGGTTTGAAACTTATTAATAAAATTTTACAAGGAGATAAAAATCTTGGGGACGGATTTAAGCTACAATTCATTTAAAAAAATGCGGAAGAAGTCGCTAGCAACAGCTAAAACAGCTAAAGCAACACTTAATATATATTTTAAGAAGACTCGATGAAACTATCACATTCATTACCCTATAGTCAAGGATCCATGGTCCATTTTTGTTTTTGATTACTATCAAGCTAATTCTCCGTGAGTAGCTTCATTTTGATGAGACGCCCTATACGACACAATTTCCTGTACGAAACTCTCGATTGTGGTAGCTAACAGAGGTAGCAAGGATAAAATATGTCGATTTGATGATTCTCAAAAACTTATTACTAACTGGGTTTTTTTTGTTAAATCTCAAGATAATTATCTAAATTATTTGAAAAAATATTTGTCCTACAAAATCTATGGTTTGATCAAGGAGTACCCTTCCTCCAACATGTATCGATAACGAGGTCATCATAAATGATTACTAACTAGCTGTTTTTTTTTTCAGAAATTGTCTAGGACGTTTTAGTTGTCATTAGGGCATGTAAAAACCGGGCATGGTTTTTAAAAAACCAGTTTTCGGTTTTTATTTTTCAAAAACCGGCAAAACCGGTCCATCGGTTATTTTTTAGTTTTTATAAAGGTGTCTTAAAATAAAATAAAACTAGGTTTTAATAAAAATGAACTTATTATTTGAATAAGCAAGCACCAATTAAAAACTTATAAGGTTTAAAAATAAAATATTTTAATGTACGTATAACTCACTCCTACTCGAATAATGTAATAACATTCAACAACGTTATAAATCAGTTCTAATCGTTACTAAGTGTAATTTACTTTTTTATTTGGTAGTATTAAAACTGTACTTAAGGGGCCCTATGTCTTAAGTTATTATGTAATTAGCTCACCTAACAATATCTTATAGTGACCATATCAATATTAAAAATATTTTATTTTAAAATAAACGTATTGACTTGGCCATCGCATGAAAACACAATGTATCTCACAAGTAATACATATTATATTAAATTAGATTGTTTAGTGCGATTGCCATGTCAATCTACTTATTTAAAACATAAAAGATTTTTAATATTGATAAAGTTACTAAAAGATGTTGTTAGGTTATGGTCTCTTATGTAGGGACTAGGGACTGAATAAATTAACCGACTTGGTTAATTACATGGATCTCACAACTTTTTACGGTAGAAGAACTGAGTTGCGAGGCTTGTTTTTTTTTACAAGTTATGTTTTTGATGGCTAAGGTTTTCATTGACACAGACAATAAGGCTTACATTCTGTTTTGATAATAAGACCTAAGTGAAAGAAGTGCTTAGTGCTGCTTTTTATATACAAATACACAAATTTTTGTTAATTTTTGTTTATTTAAATTTAAAAAAAAGATTATTTTCACTGTATCTTATGTTACAAACAGGAAAACGAAAAAATACAATTCTTGTCGGACTAGTGATACATACCTGTTTTCTTGTAGGACTAACCTATTATGTCATATTTTTGTCCTACAGTTACTAATGTGAAAAATGGTCTTATGGTATTAACAATTTCTGAGCGTAGGACCGGGATAACGTACAACGCAATTTGTAGGACAATATGACTGTTAAATTATATATATATGAACTATGTAAAAATAAAATAATCAGCTTGTTAGTAATCATTTATGATTACCTCGTTATCGATACATGTTGGAAGGAGGAGATCAAACCATAGATTTTGTAGGGCAAATATTTCTTCGAATAATTTAGATAATTATCTTGAGATTTAACCAAAAAAGAATCAGTTAGTAATAAATATTTGAAAATCATAAAATCGACATATTTTATCCTTGCTTCCTCTGTTAGCTACCATGATAGAGAGTTTCGTATAGGAATTTGTTGGGCGTCTCATCAAAATGAAGCTACTCACGGAAAATTTGCTTGATAGTAATCAAAAGCAAAAATGGACCATGGATCCTGGACTAATACTATTATCAGTAGCAATGTACGGAGGTATAAACTATTTTCGATACCGCATTTACTTACATCACCACGCCCATGAAAAATAATCTAGAGAACACACAAAAATAGACATCATATTTATTTTGAGAGGACGCGTTGACACTGTCATTTTCAGTACCCTATACCATCAGATAGCGACCCTTTTCTATCAGAAACTGATTTCCGATGCACATACCCATATTTTAGTGTTACGTAAATACACAGCTGTTGTATATCGGCCACGTAAACACATCGGTCAAACAGGGACGAATCGTAAACGTGTTTATAGCTTCACTCCCCAGGGCCGGATCAGGCCGTAAAATAAATGCCAGTAGCACCTCACTCGGAGTGCTTCCAGATTTACTGTTGAATGTGAAACTGTTCAGCTACTGGACATCAATTCGGGGACAAATCGCCAATCTTATTCTAGAGCGAAGTATGTCATCAGTACATTTTTGGGAGTTCCGAAGTCCAACTAGAAACCTTTATAGTTTTGCCCGTCTGTATGAGTGACCTTCTAATCAGAGATCTTAGATCTTAGATAGATAGTAATACATATTAGTGGCCCCTACAAAATAATAAAACGTTTCGGTTTAGTTGACAATGCTGTTCAATTTAAAAGCATGTTTTATAAGTTAATTATATAAGTTTGTACCTATCTAGTTTGTTTATTACAATGATTAAATAATGGTAAACTCAAATAGTGTCGGGACAAACCTTAGTGGCTTAAGATGCTATTTTTTAATTTTAAGAACGTACATATTGTTTAAATGATAATACAGGAAAAAAAAAATTATTTATGAATTTTAAGGTTGACTCTTAATAAATTTCATATCTTTTTACATTAATTTGTTTTTGTTTGTTTGTGTATTTGTTGTGTATTATTCTAAATTGTATATAACATTGATGAGTTTTTATAACACTTGGAATTATTATGTAATTCCATTTGTGTTTTTTATGTAAATAAATAACAAAAAAGATTTTTAGAAAAATAAAAATGACATCTCCATGTAAAGGTTTTTTTTTATTATTCTACCCATTTACCATTTTTGTTGATTTTTTGAAACGCTGTTTGGAAAAACCTGAAATAATTTCAAAATCTTTTTATGGTGAAATTTCAACGAAAATTATCACTGCTCGCAAGAGCTTCACTAGATTTTAAGCAAGAGGCATGAGCCTATGAGCAAATGATTGCAAACCAAAAAAAATCCTCCATACCATATTATTGTATTACTAAAAAGATCATGTTGAATTTGTTAGGAGTCCTCTGGTCATTCGTATTCTTCTGACTTCGGAAGAATTCACTGTTCGTGCTTACTGTGCTAGGTTGACTTACTACGGACCACAATTCCCAGCCTAAGTTTCTCGACCTACATGAAGTAAAAACTAGTTACAATAGATCAAAAGAAGTATTTCACTGAGAACAATAAAAAGAAACAATTTTATTTCACGGCGTCTGGTAAATACATCGCGTATTAGCATAACCATTCAACGTGGCAATGCCGCCAGTGTCTGGGAACACTGCTCTCTGGCATTGATCATTCTATAGATCGTTTTAAACAGTCCTTAGATAGCTCAACTGTCTCACATGTATTTTATATTATAGTATAGTATTCTGTACATTTATGTAATTTTTTTAAATTAAATCCATTAAAAAAAATTTTGAATTACTAATAATACATCGTTTATGAGTCAGACTAATTCCAGCTTGAAACTTTGGAATAGAACAATGTGTGGCGAGACTTCACACGCCACAACTCTAATTTGTATATTTTTATGAAAAATAAATTTATAAAAATTAACTTGGGCCAGCCCCTTACAATTCTGGTTTTGCACCTTAGCCCGCGCGTCTCGCACCGGCAAGCGGCCACGACGAACGCAACGAGCGAGCCTACCTACACACACACACTACACTTTATTTAATATCCTGAGCTTCACTCAAATCAATTAGATACTGCTGTTTCAACTCATGTCATAGTGGAGTAGTGCCTAACCAACATACTACTATAAATGAATCTCTTCTCCTAAGCCACTGGATACCTCTAGTTAAAGATTTTGGTATAGATGTACTGTACAATATGGCAAAAACGGGTCCGGAGATAAATAAATAAATAATGCCGGACATTTCACCCAGCATCTTGCCCCTCTTATTATACCATAATACTTATTATGTAACTATAGTTAGGTAACGGCTTACAATATGCCCGAACTAGGAGAACCTGTGCCTCAGCCTGGAATGGACTAACAATATTACCTTATAGGTAGGTAAATAATCAAAAAACCGGCCAAGTGCGAGTCGGACTTGCGAACCGAGGGTTCCGTATAAACCTGTAGGTATATAAGTAAAAGTTCACTCATCACGACAATCGAGTCATAGTTATGGTATTTTTTGCAAAATCCATATTGATTATTAAAAATATTTTTATCATATGATGTAACTAAAAATTTACGGTTTTCGCAATTTATCCTTTATCTGTGCTATAAGACGTTGCTTCGTACCAAATTTCAAGATTCTGAGTTCACGGGAAGTACTCTATAGGTTTTGATTCCCTTGCGAGTGTCGAAAAATTGCAACATAAGCGGCTGTATATTTTGACTGCGTTGGCTTAGAACTTAGATTTTTTCACAGCCTTAATGGACAGTAACCTGAGTATATGATATAAATTTCAGCTTAATACGCGTTCCTGAGAGAAAGGGTCTTGACAGACAGACAGACGGACGGACGGACAACAAAGTGATCCTATAAGGGTTCCGTTTTTCCTTCCGCGATACGGAACCCTAAAAACCTGTTAACTTAAATGATAAAATTAAAAAAAAAAAAGATACATAAACGGACACAAATTCATGTGAAAAACAAACAAAGCGAAAACCAACTTTTAACATAAAAGGTTGAAAGTTTTAAATATTACCTCTTTTACTACAACTAATAACTCTTCAGTTTCTTCGTAAGAAACTAAGTTATGGGTTATATGACTGATTTACTACTTAAGTATATTTTTTTTTTGTAATTACACACATATAGAGACTTACAATATATACTTGCAGATCATACAAACATTTGCCCCGCGGCGGCAATCGAACCCGCAACCTTATGCGTCTCAGCCGGGCCTTATTTTCTGACTTCTGTAGCCCAATGCGCCACAGAAGTCGTCAAATGTATGTTATGTAGAAATATAGCTACGCGAGTCCAGTAACTTGACTCTCCCATCCAGGAATACTGAGAGGGTCCAATTAGCTTTGGAACCCACCCCTGAATACTGGCTCGCAAGACTTTAGGGGTGAAAATTTACAGTAAAACGAAAAGGGCACAGTTATTTTAAGAAACCCTGTATCAACAAAATGATATTTTTTATAACATAATCTCGTAACGTCGCCTCATAGTCTGTTACGATATATATCCATACTAATATTATAAATGGGAAAGTGTCTCTGTCTGTCTGTTTGTCACGTTTTCACGTCTAAACCGCTGAACCGATTTTAATGAATTTTGGTATAGAAATAGATGGGACCGTAAAGAAAGACATAAGCTACTTTTTATGTAGGTACAACGCGTGCGAAGTCGCAGGCAGCAGCTAGTTACAAATAAAGTAAAAGTGTTATAAGGAATCCTAAGCATGTTTTTATCCCTATATATCAAAATCTTGTGTCACAGTTTTCGTGTTTATACTCCTCCGAAACGGCTTGACCGATTTTGATGAAATTTTATACGTATATTCAGTAGGTCGGAGAATAGGTTTATAACTAATTTATATACCCCTAAGTGTTAAGGGTGGCTCACCCCAAACATTTTTTTTTTTATGTTCAATAAGGCAAAATAGCGTTTGCCGGGTCAGCTAGTAAATATATAAGTATTCTATCAGTTATTTGGTCACCATAATACAAGCTATGCTTAGTTTGGGGATAGATGGTGTGTGAAATGTCACACATCAATATTTGCCTACCAATATTTATTTATTTAATACTTCACCTTGCGGCTTTACAATAGAAAATAGTTTGTTGCACATCACAAACACATTAGACTGTTTTAAGAAACAATGTTTAGGTACACGGTAGTACAATGGTCGGTTTTATCGCTAAATAGCGGATAGAAAGGGATTAAAGTTTTTTAAACTTACGCGATCAGAACACATTATTATAAATATTTACGGGTATTTATCGCGTTTAATTACCTATTTTTCCCGACGTTTCGACAGGTTTACACTATGTCGTGGTAACGGGATGTGTCATCCCGTGACCACGACAGAGTGTAAACCATCACGAAATAAATATACGTGAAATAAACGCGATAAATACCCGTAAATATTTATAATAAAGAAAGGGTTTACTTCCCGATTGGACCCATAGAAATTTGATCTAAATCGGATCAGTAGTTTGGTTCTTATCATAATAGCTGATAAAAAATATGTCATCCAGTAAACTAAATTTAAATATTTTGTTTTCCTGTTACTTTCCAGAGGTGTTTACGAATGTCGAAAATGATAAGGTATTAAAAAGCGTAAAATAAAAACTTTTTTAACCAACTTCAAAAAAAGAGAATTCCTAATTAGGTATTTACATTTATTTACAGAAATAATTACAGAAATGTACAAAATAATATACAATAATATAAAATTATAAATTAAGTTATATTTTTATGTCTCTAATTTCGTTCAATGAAGTCAGATTTGTTTTTTAGTTATTAAAACGTATATATTTATGCTATAGTTTACCATATAATAATAATAATAATAATACCGGACATTTCACAGAGCATCATCTGGCCCCAAAGTAAGCAGAGCTTGTGTTATGGGTACCACATGACTGATATACTACTTATATACTTTTATTTTTGTAAAAAAAATGGTATATCTTTAGATAGGTTTTTTAAAGATACGACGAGGTTTCTTGAAAAGTTTTTCGATACAATTATTGGTTTGATAAATATTAAGCTTTGAAGTTAGCATTAATAGTCTAGTGTCTTCCGGCAAAACTGCTGTTTGGAAATTACTTTCAAAAGAGCAACTTAAATGCTAAAATTACAAGAAAAATGATCAGTACAGGCCTTACTAGATTTTGAGTTAAAACTTCATAATTTTTTTTTATGTTTTGGTAATTATGTGGTGTTTAATTGGTTTAGGATTTGACCACCAATCATTCTTATCCTAACTGACTTCGGAAGCCTTCACTATGCGTGGTTCCTTAGTTCGAACTTCCTTTTTTTTTCTTATCTTTTCACTAGTTATTTCTAACCAGTGTGGTGCAAAGATTAAAGTGCGCCGCAGAGGCTCCTTTCGTGCACTATTACACTATATCGTTCCTTATTGCACGGTACGGACTTGGCTGATGGTGGCTTGGCAAAAAATAGGTGTATGATTTTTCCGTCACGAATTTCCGTCACGACCCTTTCTGTGTAGATGGTTATCCATAGGGTGACACGAATGAATGAATTAGATGAACGAGTGATGTACAAAAAATGTTTATTTTCACAACTCGAAAAAATATATTACGAAATTTCCTACCATTTCTTCAATTCATTAGTTATTTCTACGTTTCATTTAATTGCACTCAGACGCATTCATTCATTTGTATTTGTTAATCAATAATATAATACGTTTATCAATAATAATATAGGTACTTTGATAGGAACTTCGTTCCAACCGAGTGTTCCACGACAATCACGTATTAGACCAATTTATTTTTACATGGATTCTACAAACATTTATAGTTGACTGGCCTTCCAGCTCAGTTGGTAGTAGCTGTGCCTTCTGCGCTGTAGATTGAGGGTTCGATTCCCTCCCAGGATAAATATTTGTGTGAAGAACATAAGTGTTTGTTCTGTGTCTGAGTGTTATAAAATGTATTCTATCAGTCATCAAGTCACCATTAATACCGAATTGTTATACCGAATATGTGGATAATGCAGTGGGCTATGATATTGTTACTATATTTATGTTACCTTTTACCTAAAATATTGAATATTGTAGCTGTTTATTGTCCCTAAATAAATAAAATAAAATAATAATAATACAACTTATGCTTAGTTTGAGGCTAGATGGTGTTGTGTGCATTTTCCAACAATATTTATTTATTCATTTATTATTTATAACACAATGAATATCAATGAATAAATCAATATCACATGGATTCCTGTTTGTTTGTAATTAGGTAGGTCTACCCGTTTCCAATCAATCCTTAATACAAAACATCTACCTGAAAGTAATTTCCTCAAGTGTTAATCCTATGGAAAAAGGTACAGAACCCTTCACTTCCATCCAATAAATTAGAGGGACCGCACTTTAATTCTCCGCATTAGGGCATGTCACAGTGGTTTTAATTTCCCGGGCGGATGGCGTGACGTGTTGACGGCTCCAAACCCCACAGCCTGGGAAAGGTCGGTCAGAACATCCGGAAACAGAAACTGAATTTATACATTCGCTATGGGAATATATTCCAGTCTTCTTCATCTCTTTCTATAGTGACATTTGTTTTAATGACAATTGTGCCAATATTCTTTTTTTACGTTAATGACATGTGTCATACTTATGTCAATTTTGCCAATGTCAAGTGTTTATATTGTTTATGGTATGATGTCCGATTCTTCTTCTTCTCTTCTTCTCCTAAGTTTAATCGGTTGGTCCTATTTTGATGTTTTTTTTTGTGTGTGTTCAAGTGGATTCGAGAATGGTTTGTTTGGAATGGAAAATGTTTTTTTTATTTATTCTTCTTTATAAAACGCGCGGAGGAAGTCGCGAACGGGTCAGCTAGTAATTTATAACATTTCATATTCATTGATTGGCATATTATGTCTCCTCAACACTGTTATTTTAAGGTGCTCGTAAACCGGCTTGTTTTTTGTCAATTTTGCTGAAATGGTGTAGCCGCCAAGTTGCCGATTATATCTCTCAACACAGTGCTGTTTAGCCCGGCGATATTGCCAGGATATGTCATTATAGTCGCAAGTATTTAATGTCTAGCCGGCTACATTGCTAATGATTTATCCCGCTTTGACTTCACTGCAGTATTGCCGTATATCGTCTTTGCTCTGATGTATAGGTACATCTCTTTTCTCTCGCTCATTTGGACATCCTAGTGATGTTTTGAAACAGATATTTATCGAGAATCAGCTCCTTGTCAAGGTTAGGTATGATTTGGTGTTTTATGTATAATATGTATGTATTTACATAAAAAACTATATAAGTAGTATATTAGTCATGTGGTACACATAACACAAGCTCTGATTACTTTGGGGCCAGATGATGTTGTTTGAAATCTCCGGCATTATTATTATTATTTCTCGTCTGTTTAAATATGACCGGATCTACACTCTTCTTCTAAGTTTCAGTTTCTTTAAACGATGTCACAAAACAATAAAAGCTTCAGCAACGACAACAGCTTTGGTATCCACCATTTTATCCTGCGAGATCTAGCCGCAATATGCCCCGCGTGTACGAACAAAATTCCTCAGCAATCCAGTAGCCGAATCGTGAAGGGCTGGACTAGGCAATGTATTGCAAAATGAAATTGCAGCAAGGGCAAAGTTGCAAATATACTGAGCAATTTTGAATGCAATTTTTGTAGCCCGTTTACAGACTTCAAGCAAAATGACTGCTGGTCACAAATAAAAAGGTCGTATGATGTACTTACTCGTAGTACTTAGGAAACTGTATACAGTAACAGTGTGCTTGGGTTTGCTCCTAAATGACCCAGCGTAATCAACGTGGCGATGTCGCCAGTGTCTTGAGAATGTTGCCCACTGGCAATGACCAGCGGGGCTAAAAAGGTAACATTGTATGAATCATAATATGATCCTAATATGAATTACATTGCAAATCACAAAATGGCCACATGAAGAGAATTCATATTATGATTCACGAACCGATTCATATCAACAATTCATCTATTTGACAGTTTTGTATGGAGATTCGTAAAATGGTACACAAAATCTGAATTGCTTACACGTCAAATAGCCGATTCATAAAATGTTACTCGTGAGGAACTTTTTACAATTCATATCGTCGATTTTGATGAAATATGCATTAATAATGTCAGATTTTTAGGTCTTTATTCAAACTTTCTGATGCGCGGGCGTGTTTCGGAGTATGTTTCATATCGCCGGCAAAGTGTTCGCAAAATGGGACTATCTTATGAGATGCCGGACTTTCAGTTAGTTGGGTTTTAGTGTCATTGCCAGCGGGCAACATTCTCAAGGCACTCAAGTTGAGCTACCTATAGATCTATCTATACAATCTATCTCCTTACATAATGTTATCAAGATCCGTGAAGCCCTTTAGCCGTTATAACTTAACAATCAAACAAACAGAACCACATTCAAATTTATGATATTAGCATGTCTGTCTTACTCTGTACATTTCTATAAAGTAAAGTGTTTATTTAGTTAGTAAATTGTGTAAATTCTATTTAAAAGTGACATTTATACTATTGACATAAAGTAACATTTGTAACTACGACTGTTAATATATTGAAGAACCCTATCTGAAATCTTACTGAAGAATAATGTATTTAGTCCACGATCGTTAGTATTAGACTAAAGGTTTCCTAAAGTCAAACGCTTCGGGCATCTCCTTTGTACTTCTTAATTAAACTGTCCTGGCTTTCTCTGACTTCCCAAACTGTGGTCTAATTCTGATGCTGACATCTGGGACAGGTGACGACGAGTTGACATCCAAACGGAGGACGCAAGGGAAATGCAGCCTTAATGTACAGGAAACTGACACTGAACTTGTGACTTGGGCTTGGACTCGGCAAACTGATTTCGATATATCGGAAAGATAATGTCGTTAGCATGTTCGTTGAATTCAGTCTAATTAACAGTGATCTCGTGATTGTCAAATTCAAATAATCGTATTGTCTTTTGTGAAGGATTACAACATCGACGTTTCATTGTTCAAAACGAGTTTGAACGATGTATCTAAGAGTCGGGTTTTGCACGATTGACGTTTCGGTACGATTTATCGGTTTTAGGGGGGGCAGTAGCCCTGATTCTGTAAGGTTGCCAGACAGGCAAAAATTTCCTAAAATAGGAATAACTTTATTTTGTTTGCTCAAAGTATAAATAAGAGTAACACTTTTAACCCATCAGTCTTGAATTCAAAATTTCATCAAAAATTTGGCAGCACGAGCGCCTCAGACAAGGTGGCGGCAAAAATACTGCATTGTACAAAATATATCTGAAATTTTAGTAAATTGACGTGTGATTGACGTGTTTTAGCTCATCCTTTAGATGACTTTGTGAATAACCTTTAGGTGTTGAATAAAACTGTGGAAAATTGTAGGAAAATCAATTCAATAAAGGAATCAAATGGCAAATGTTACTTATTTAGAACCGTTACTTACTTATTCATAATTGTTACTCTAATTTCGACTTTGGTACAAGTAAAATAAGGTCGTTCGGGTCTTAGGACATTTTTACTAAACTACAGATACAGAGCCAGTATCCCAGTTTTGTCGCTTAAACTGGAGTTGTGATAGTTTGGGCTAAAATAGTATTCGAATGTTGTATTTAAAATCATAGTTATACTTACGAGTCATTACTCGTATCAGTTTATTTCTAGAAACAAAAAATAAACTCGCACCTCTGTGGCGCAGAGGGCTAAGGTCCAGCTGAGACGCAGAAGGTTGCGGGTTCGATTCCCGTCACGGGACAAATGTTTGTATGATCTGCAAGTATTTGTCTCAGGTCTGGGTGTCTCTATGTATAATATGTATGTGTTTACAAAAAAAATAACATATTTAAGTAGTATATCAGTCATGTGCTACCCATAACACAAGTTCTGCTTACTTTGGGGCCAGATGATGCTGTGTGAAATGTCCGGTATTATTATTAAAAAAAAAAGTTTTTATACGTTTTATGAGCTTTCAATATACGTTTTGCTTTAATTGTGTTTCGATTATTTTCAGTTCTCTTTGTTACCTTTCTGATTTTTCGCCTTATAGGTTTGCTTAGTATGGCTTTCTGTTAGAGTTTTTTTGTCTTTCTTTTTTAAGCTTATGAAGGTTTTCCTTTTTTGGAGTAGCTCGCTTATTTCATTTGGAATAAGGGAGTTCTTGTTTGTGTCTTGCTTCTCTTCTGTTATTAGTATTCGTTCAAGCGGCCGAGCGATTATGGAGTTCTGTTACTCTCAAAACATTGATACTATCAGCTTTTAGTAACTATCAATGAATTGGTATTACGGAAGGTTGAGTTGATTTTAACATGCTGCCTTAATAATATAAACTGAAATAGAAACCGACCGTACGTTACACCAATCCATAAAATAACGCCTATTGCTAATCAAAACTAATTGATTGTATCAAGAGTTCCATAATCGCCATACTGATTGTCTCTTTCTTGAAACGTGAGTCGTGTTGTTTCATTTCTGAAGTCTTTTAGAAAATCATGTAGTTTTTTTTTATTATTGATAGACCTACGTTTGGCCACGACCTCGTCTGATGGTAAGCGACGATGCGGCAGACGATGGGGCACGTAGATTTCAGAATTTACCAGATATTATTCTATGTTTAATTCTCAGCTTTCTATCATGAATAAACTGTTTTTTTTCATAATCCTGTACGTGATAATGTAAGTAACTAAGTAGTAAGTATTGCTTAAGTAACATCACACATTATTTAAATGCTATAACAGCGTCCTTTCTTAATGCAAATCGCAATTCCATTCGTTGTCGTAGATAACAAGACCGTGTCATTTATTAAAAATTTTAGGTACATGAATGAAAGGTCAGAAGGTCGAGATGTCCTTTTCTAAATATCTTTTGTAACTCTGAACAAAAGATTAAATTACCTTACCTTACATCTAAATCAGAAGCAAGGAAAATGCTCTGCATATCATGCAAAAATAAATCATAAAGCGGTCTACACGAGGTGACATAGCCCGGCGGATTGATGTCGGCGGCATTATAATGTTACCTACAAAATAGATACTTATAGAAAATATTTAATTAACGTCACAAAACAAAATATAGTGAGAATATAACATAAGTACAGTTTATACACAGTTAAGGAAAGGCTAGCACTCAGCATATGATACAGGAATGTGAGGACTGCTGTATCGCTGGTATTCAGCGGCGCCATAGTGAGTAGCAGCAATTACCACACACCGCTCGTGTAGCACAAACATTATTCAATTTATTATAAACTAGCTGTCCCGTTAGCAACTTGGTCCGCGCGTTTAAAAAAGAAAAATATTAATACATTAATACACTTCTTTCTTCTTTTTTCCTATAATGGCATCTGTCTTGTTGACAATTTTGCAAGTGTCAAGTGATTGTTTAATAATAAAGTCTTAGTCGATGGTCAATTGTCAATTCTAAACGTCATCGCGGAATGGCCGTCTAGAACTTTCTCAGGATTCCTCGTCGTTCAAATCACATTGCACCATAATACACTTATAATTCAATTGTCCATACTTGTCCTATGAAGTTACAGTTTATTCATTAAAATTTAGCTAAGATTACTGAATAAAACATCCAATAAAACGAGAAAAAAATAATAAATTAGAAATGCTATGTTACTTCATGCAATGACAAACGAAGAACCCACATTTCTTGACTTTGGTTTTTTACGACACAATTATTAATGCACGTAAATTTCAACGTCAATCATGAACTAACAATCCGAACGTCGTATATCAAACTGAACTAGCCTCTTGAAATGTAAATTTTCTAATGTTTTAAAAGTTATTGTGTTATTGGGGGTTATTGGGGGTTCCTGAGATATAAATGGTGTAATTAACACGACTTTGTTTTATGTATATGTATAGCTAGATGGTACGACAAGAAAACAAAGATACTTCACATATAACTATAAAACTAAAAAAAAATCTAAAATTGTTAAGGCTCTTATAATAGAACTAAAGAATTAATATAAAAAAATAGACCAAGCTAGTTAATCTTGACCTTGGATGGTTTACGTGTTTTTTAATCATTAGTTTGTATCTAAAAAACTTATTGGGTACCTACTTTAATATGTAGCTAAAACATTAAATTGTACTTACTCGTGCTCCACTTATGTAACGTTACAGTTTGGCGCCCAACGTGGGGCGCCAAATTGCAGCTTACAATTTTTTTTATATAAAAGGGGATTGTAACGCTACTCTTACTACACAAAATTCGTAAAACTTCTGAAAATAGGTAACACTAAATACACTAAAACAGCATCACGAGTTTACAGCTACTATGAAAGTTACTCGTAAATCACCCGTTTACGATCTGACCGAATGTTGAATTACCTACCAATACCTCAATAAACACACTAAAAGTTTAGAAAGTTCTTTGTGGAAGTTTGCTTGTTTGAAGCCTCAGAAAACTGCGGTATTTTCACTTCTCAGAAGTATATATAAGTATATACTTCTGACGGTCGACCTGACTTTTGGTTTCTTTTGTGAACATCTTAATAGGTCAGGTCAATTTATGGTTTCTACAGAACCTTTGGGTTTGTCTGTGCTACCTTTCATTTTAAAGAAGTCACGTTTTTACTTTATTGACGACCTCGGTGGCGCAGTGGGCTAAGGTTCGGCTAAGACGCAGAAGGTAGCCGAAGCTTCGATTTTAGCCGCGTGACAAATATTTGTATGACCTGAAGTATTTGTCTCGGGTCTGGGTGTTTCTATGTATAATAATATGTTTACAAATGTATGTATACAAATAATATATATAAGTAGTTTATCAGTCATGCATGTGTCAGTAACCCATAACACAAGCTCTGCTTACTTTAGGGCCAGATGATGCTGTGTGAAATGTCTGGGATTATTTAATTATTTATTTATTGTTGAGCTAAAAAATGCTGACCAAAAAAATCCATATCTCTAAAAAGAATACCTATTTTACCTCTAGGTATAGTTAGGTAAGTAGGCTATAAAAATACTATTGGTTTTCCTAACAGACGGATCGGACAATGAAAAACGTAAAAACCCAAGATAAAAAGAAACAGTCGAGAAAAAAATTTTAGCAAACTGACAATAAAAACAAATTCCCTTTGGCAAAGTAATAAAACTAGTACCTATTCTGTAGCTTTTAGCATAAAAAAAGCCGTTTATTGGGATATCTAGTTAAATTTTATAACTACGATCCGAATTCTAGTGTGAGAGTGGATTGCGAGTTTTTGACAGTTTTTCAATCGAAATGAGTCATCTCGATCGAAGACTCGCTCAAAAAAGCTGTGCTTTCGTTTTTGTATGAAAACACAAGTGCAGCTATTGATCACTCTGTTTATCAGCGCTAAGACAGAAGTCTTTTATACCTTTATTGAAGATATCGTTGTAGTAGATCAATAATTGTATTATGCATGTTTTGCGGCGGCTGAATGTGCCGAGGACCTCAAAAGGTGCAAATATGCCGGTCTTGATAAGGCCTACATATTTGAGCCTTTTGAAGTCGAGACCCTGGGCCCATGGGGAATAGGAGCCCACCGCTTTTTCAAAATTATTTCACGACATCTGGTGCAACATTGCACATTGGAACATTGCATACCTATCTATCTATCAATCTATAGATCGTTTTAAACGGTCCTTAGATAGCTCAACTGTTTCACATGTATTTCATATAATTATATGTTATTCTGTACATTTCTGTATTAAATTATAAAATAATGTCGAGATTCTGATCTCTTGGACGTATTTATTGGCTCAACTTACCTTCATCTCTTTCATCTCGGCAACCAAGAAGTTAGCCAGTAACCAAACGATATCCATCCATATATATAAAAATCTTGTGTCACAGTTTTTGTGTTTATACTCCTCCGATACGGCTTGACCGATTTTAATGAAATTTTATATGTATATTCAGTAGGTCTGAGAATGTGTTTATAAATAACTTTTATACCCCTAAGTGTTAAGGGTGGCTGAACCCAAAAAATTTTTTTTATGTTCAATAAGGCAAAACAACGTTTGCCGGGTCAGCTGGTTATATATAAGTATCTAATAGGTAATGATAGGATTTATTTATTTATATCAGCCTCCTATAGCCAACCCTAATTCCTTACATTCCAGCATTTTTTTATCATAATTTAGTTTAGTTAGGTACATGCATTCCGTATAAAAAAAAACAAAAATTTATCAATATCAATAATATATATATCTGTATGTGCTAATAACTTCATAATTGTGTTTACTTAACTAAGTACGTATTTGGATATTTTATTGGTTTATTTGTTCCACAAAAAAATAGATAGGTTGCTAATAATGTTCTTTTTATATTATATAACGCTTAGACCGTGTCTGATAAGTATTTTTGTTTAGGGTTTTGTTTCCCTTCATGCATTTGAAGTTTCGTTATATATTTGATATAGTTTATAAAGATCCGGACTCTGAGAATCAGGTCATAAGAACGACCCGTAAATCAGACGCTGGCAATGAGGTCCACTCCTAAGCAAAGTGCTCATTTTGTTCTATATCAAAATCAAATAGAATAGATACTATACCTATAAAAGAGTTTAACCTGACTGACTGACTGATTCATCATCGCCGAGCCGAAACCGCTGAAGCCAGAAAGCTGAAATTTGTAAGGTTCACTTCCTTTTACAGTAAAACCACCCACTAGGGCGGGATTTTTGAATTTCAACCCCTAAGACGGTGAAAAGCGATAAAAAGGAATGTATGAAACTTTTTAACGCGTGGTGCGATTTGCTTGAAACTTGATGTGAATAAATAAAACGCAAAATAAATGGACACGTGTTTCAGGATTTTTTAAAATAACCCTAACAAAGGGGGTTAAAATGGGGTGTCAAAGTTTGTATGGGAACTTTTTAACGGGTGGTATGATTTCTTAGAAACTTGTTTTGGATACTTAAATGCAAAATAAATAGACACGTGTTTCAGGATTTTACAAAATAACTCTCATAAAGGAGTAAAATGGTGTATGAATGTTTGTATGAAAACTTTTTAATGGGTGGTGGGTGTGATTGGTTTGAAACTTACTAATAAAATTTGACAAGGAGATAAAAAGCATCCTGGGAAAGGATTTAAGCTACAATTTCAATAAAAAAATACGGACGAATTAGCGAGTAACAGCTAGTCCTATATATATTTGCTAAAAAACGAACTCGGTACGTCAGAAGGTAAATGCTATTTTTTTACTTAAACATTTTCTACCTCTAAGTAAAAGTATACGACCTCTACAAAGGAATTTTTCTAAAGAAATAAGTCTAAGAACAAACAAACTAGACTATGTTTTATCATGGACTTACCATAGGTAGCTATTATAGTAAGAAACTTCTAGATAATTATTTTGTTATAAGTACTTTGTTATTTCTGTTGCGTAGAACAAGCTCTTCAACTTGTGATCTTAATAAAAACAGGCTGAAACAAAACCTCGCCTCTTATCATGAAGATGCGTTGAAATAGTGTTTCCATTAGTGAAAACCTATAATTGGCACTTTGTTATTTTTCTAGATTTATGTTGCGTTTATTTTAGCTACTGGTTTGCCAAATATAATTGAATAATTTAGAGACGAATGGCGCAGAATTGTGCAGCGAGCCTCTACTCCTGACGTGACGACCACGACAACTCTGCCATGACTTCTCGCGACGACCTCTGTGGCGCAGTGGGCTAAGGTCCGACTGTGACGCAGAAGGTTGCGGGTACGATTCCCGCTGACAAACGTTTGTATGATCTGCAAGTATTTGTCTCTGGTCTGGGTGTTTCTATGTATGATATGTATATATTTACAAAAAGTATTTAAGTAGTATATCAGTCCTGTGGTACCCATAACACAACTCTGCTTACTTTGGGGCCTGATGATGCTGTACGAAATGTCCGGGATTATTTGTTTATGACAGTAGACTAAGAAGAAAATAGATAGGTACTTATTTCAGTGATTATTGAACGGTATCAGCCATAAGATATATAATACCTACATACGACTGCATTCAGTAAATGAGCTATAGCCAAGTTTAGCTCATGGATTACCAACTACACTGTAGTGCAAGGTTGCAACATTCTAAAATAAATACTTACAAACCACGCGATCGCGTGCTCTCTGACACAACGACACGTTGCCAACTGTATTACGGATAGTCGACACTACCACCACCATTTGAGCTGCCAAATGTCGCTTGAAATGATCGAAATGCATGTTTTAAAATGTAAACTTATTTTTTAGACGGCTAAGTGGTAAAATTTCCTAGAAATTGCATGTGATACTTAACAAGCTATCAACAAGTGTTAGGAAATAAATAAAATAAGGAAATCCTTACTAATATTATTAATGCGAAAGTAGAGTTACTTTCTGTCGGTCTCGCTTTCACGCAAAAACTACTAAGATAAGATAAGATAAGTTTATTTAACCAATAACATGTGTACATGGGTAAATTTTTTACTCAGATTAAAATCTTACACTATAACGACGCTAGGTATAGGTACCCGGTATGTAAACCGTTACCTTCCGTGCTAAAGCCTGAGAAGGCATATAGGCTACTTTTTAATTTTAAAAAAGTGTTGTAAAGGGTTGAAAAGGGGGATGAAAGATTGTATGAAAGTTTTGTCATTTTCAGAACTAGAAGCATAACATTCTGTTGATTGTTGGCTGTTGATTCCTACTAATATTATATATGTGAAAGTAACTCTGTCTGTCTGTCTGACTGCTACGTTTTCACGTCTAAGCCGCTGAACCGATTTTGATGAATTTTGGTATAGAGATAGATGGGACCTTGGAGAAGGACATAGGACTTTTTATGTAGGTACCATGAGTGCGAAGCCGCGGAAGGCAGCTAGTATGGATATAAATTAGTAGGTATGTACCTCTAGCCACCCATATCGAAGCGCATCTTTTAATCTTTGAAGGGTGATTATAAGTATTCGTCAGTTCCTCAATCGAGGTAAGACACTCGACACACCTACAAAAGCCCAAAGCACAGCTGATTTGGATCGAGACACCCCGATCGGTCGATCTGAAACTGAAAAATTATGAGTAACTCCTCTAAAAATGTATACCCTGAAATCCCAATTAGGTAATTTACTAGAAGTATTATAGCACTGCCAAGATACGACTCTTTAGCTCTCAATTTGGCTAGCTCTCTACAAAGTTGTCAAGGTCATGATCTAGTGGTCGTGAACGGGATTAACAGTTCATTCAAACGTTCAGAATAAACTTGGCACTTTACATACGTAAAATAACGCCTGTTTCCCGACGGGGTTGGCAGATACTACAGATTGCCATTTGCTATGATCCTGACACCTCTTTTGCCTCATTCACTCTCATCACATTCCTCATACATGCGCGTTGGTTTAAGGTACTCTTTACTTGGCCTTTCTCTAACACATGACCAAGTACTCCGAGGTCTTAATTCTCTTTTTAGTGTCCTCATTCACACTCGCCTCCTCCACCTGTTTCATCTTAACTTCACTGCCACCAAATTTCAGAAGTAACCAGGGCACAGAGCTTGTTCAAAGCTATATTGCTATATTGGCTGTCAGCTCAGCTGCGCTTTAGGTTGAGGGTTCGATTCCCTCCCAGGATAAAAATTTGTGTGACGAACATAGATGTGTGTTCTGTGTCTGGGTGTTAGTAAGTATATTATACATGTATTTAAAAATATATAAGTTCTAGCTGCTGCTGCTAACATACATAAAAAGTAGCCTATGTCCTTTTCCAAGGTCCCATCTATCTCTTTACCAAAATTCATCAAAATGGTTCAGCGGTTTAGGCGTGAAAACGTAACAAACAGACAGACAGACATAATTACTTTCGGATTTATAATATTATAAATAGTAGGGATTCTATCAGCCATCTGGTCACCATAATACAAGCTACGCCTAATTTGGGGCTAGAGAGCGGTGTATGCATTGTCCACCAATATTCTAGCTACTATTTTATTTTAATTTTCAGGTCCTTGTGATTCTTACTGTCATAAAAAGGTGGTTTCTTGGCAAAAACACGATGCCTGCGTCACACGCAAACATAAATTTCAGTTACACCAGACCAAAACAAACGTCTGAATTGCCCTATCGGTAGTAAAGATCAGCGACAGCGTTGTTACACTCGACGGAGGCGATAACGAAGAAAAGTAACAGTCACTTTGGCAATTTACGTAACAGATAAACAGGGCTGAAGCTGTGCTGAAGTCAGGGGCTGCTGACAGGTGCTGACAAGCCTAGGTTATTTGTTATGTGAACATTAGGAAACACATTTTGACAAACACGGGTTTTATTCACGTATTATTTTGTCGATGGAGTCACCAACATTGTTTCGATTCATCTAGAGAATCTTTGTCAGGGTGAGGTTCGCTCGTTGCCGCTAGCATTCACTGTTCGCATGCGACATCGACAAAATAATACGTGAGTAAAGCCCATGTTTATCAAAAGATAAAACTTAAAAGAAAACCGACTTCATTTATATAAAAATACGAAATTCCGTTTACTTGGCCGACATATTTTTTCCACCTACATATTTTGATTTAAGAACCAAACTACAAAACCGATTTTAATGAAATTTCTATGGGAGACCATTAGTATACCATTAGAAAGTATATATGTAGTTTCACATATATTTTTTTAATTGGTTCATAAATGACGGAGTTATGAGATTAAAAACAACAGAATTGAGAACCGCATTTGAAACTGTACAAACACCTCTTCAGAGTTACAACTTGCGCTTGGCTTTGCACATGAAGGGGATACTTAATTATTACACCCGGCAGTATTGGGAATCCTGCCCTGCATGGATAAACATAGATACTAAGCACTTTGTGTCAGTTTGATGCTCAGCCAATTCAGTGGAAGTGCCGTTCGTGAAAATACGAAGGTATGAATCGAATTGTAAATAAATTTTTGCAGACCAAGTCACTTGGCTTATTTAACCTTTTTCCAAAATGGGAACAAGCTAATGTATTAAGAGAATTATTATTTTCTACTCGTATGTTCTCTTATATTTTAGTAATAAGTACTTTAATTTTTTCATTTCTCTACGATTATTTTGGCCATAGACCAATATCTATCTACCTATCTGTATATGTATATGTATAATCAGAATCTTGGAAACGGCTTCAAAGATTTTCATGAAATTTAGTAAGCAGGGGATTTTGGGGGCGAATAATAAATCGATCGATTAATCGAACTAGCTATGTTTCAATTTTAGAAAACGTCGTTATATCCGTCTTTTATAACGAGCAAAGCTCGGTCATCCAGGTACTGATTATTAAAGACGGTAAATACATAAATAATGTAATAGCACACTGCCAAACGGGACGATTGGATGGAATACACCTTTGCGCAACCGTGAGTCAACAAAAAAAACATACTCACCTAGTTTTCTAAACACGGAACCGCAGGTAATATTATTAATGTATTAAATACTACCCGCCCTGGCTTCACGCGGGTGCATTTTAGAGTTGTAACATTATTGCAAATTCTAGTAATCGTAATTTTTTTTCGTTGAAAATGTACATAGCTTTGTAAAGGTGAAAAAAAATTGGTTGTCTGTAAAGTCGGTTTACGGACGATAGTTTAACGTGACAACGTCATAAAAACGCATAACGCTCCCGCTCCGATCGTAACGTTACAATGAGCATAACGGGACAGTGAGTCATTCTTTTTCGTGCGTGCAGCCGGCGTTCATCGATTTATTAGACGTTGTCACGTCAAATTAAATCGATAAGCAGCTTTTTTAATTAATCCACTACAAACAGACACACAAATAAGTACGTTTTAAAAACTAACCGGTTTCATTGAATAAAAATTTGAGGCGATATAAAATTCAAGCCCGTTAAAAATTTCAACCCCAATTTTTCACCTTTGGTAAGTTCGTAAACACCACTGGAGATTCACAAGCAAGCAAAATACGAAATTTCGTTTACATAGATGACATTATTTTTCCAGCTATTTTGATTTCGAAACAAAACTACAGAGCTGCTTTTGATGAAATTTCTATAGGACCAATCTACACTAATATTATAAAGAGGAAAGATTTGTATTTTTGTATGTAATGAATAAACTTAAAAACTACTGGACCGATTAGAAAAATTATTTTACCGTTGGAAAGCTTCACTATCCCCGAGTGACATGGGCTACTTTTTATCCCGGGAAAATTGGTTTGTCCCGGGAAAAATCTTCAACGCGGGCGAAGCTGCGCGCGGACAGCTAGTTGGTAAGTATAACCTATCACATAAAAAATATTTCTTAAATCGGTTCATAAATGACGGATTTATGAAATAATAAACATAAAAATAATTAGATGACATATGGAACTGAGACTTGGTCGCCAACTATTATACACAAGCTTAGAGTCGCGCAACGTGCTATGGAGAGAGCTATGGTTGGGTGTTTCACTACGTAATAAAATCCGCAACGAGGAAATCCGTAGAAGAAACAAAGTCACCGACATAGCACTCAAAATTTGCAAGTTGAAGTGGCAATGGGCAGGCCATATAGCTCGCAGAACTGATAACCGTTGGAAAGTAAAAGTTCTTGAATGGCGACCAAGGACAGGAAAACGAAGCGTAGGACGACCCCCCACCCGAAGGACTGACGACAATGTAAAGATCGCAGGAAGTCGGTGGATGGAGAGGGCTCCAAATCGTTCTTCCTGGAAATCAATTGGGGAGGCCTATGTCCAGCAGTGGACTTCCTAAAGGCTGATATGATGATGATGAAACATAAAAAATAATACAACCGAATTGGAATTGAAAACCTTCTCCTTTTTTTTATGTCAGTTACAAATATAATCTATTCTCTTTATAATATTAGTTTAGAGTAGCTGCTGCACGCGGTTTTGCTCACGTGATATCTACATTAATAGTACGTTTTATGTTATTCCCTGAATGTTCATTTCTATATCAAGTTACATACAAATCGGTTCAGCCATTATTGCGTTATCGAGTAACAAACAATACATATTAAACATTTAGAACTTGTGGCTCTGTGAGCTGTAGACCTCGCGAACATTTTTCGCAATGACTAAAATATATCTTATTTTACGTTTTCAACCCCCATATCTCCACTATTTTGAAAAGTTTCCAATAACTAAACCGACAAAAAACATCTAAGTATATAGTTATATAACCTGCTCACAAAATTTTACAAGCATTTTCGCCTAAGCTGAATCGGAGACACTCGCTCGCGCTTCGCGCTCGCTCGGTCAATAAACTGCAAGAAATATTAGCAGGATAAGCTACATAATAGAGGTAACTAATCAAATAATGGAGCACCACGTGTGATGTGATGATGTTCAAATTATTTCCCCAAAGCGAAATGTTATTCTTATAACTTAGCCTGTGGATACTTACATTTATTTACTCTGTGACTTGGCGAAGAAAACCGAGGCGTCGAGCCCGGAAGGTAGCCCACACTACTCATTATAAGTACCTGCTTATATAACGAGTACCCACCTTTTCAGTTCCTACTATGTGTCTGGAAGTCGAATTCATGTGAGCGTGAAAACTGGATATTCTATTCCTCTATGTCGGGTGTTGATCTGTATAATATGTATATAATTACAAAATATATGTGGAATGAGCTCATAGCCAAGGTTTTCCCAGGGGAATATGGGGTATTTCAAGAGGGGAGTTAATAGGTTTCTTAAAGGGCGGCCACGCGCATGTGATGCTCCTGGTGTTGCAGCTTCCATAGCCCGAGGTGACCGCTTACGATCAGGCGGGCCGTAAGCTTTTTTGCCACCATTGTAGTATAAAAAAGGGTGACATCATCTGCATCTAGCTTTCTATAACCACAGAATATTTATAGAACAAGTACAGAAGGCAGACATAAATGTAAATAAATAGCTACTTCCTACGACGCAATAAAGTACAATTCAGCGCGCACAAGCGCTTAGTAACATTATATTTACCTACATTGTGACTCTCTCTCTATCGTGTATCTCGTCTGGTGCGGCACTTCTTTGCGAATATGCCCAACAAATGTACTTGTAACTTAATGTTTAATGTTTATTATCTTGTGGAGTAGGTACCTACTGCGAATATGTACCTAAACAGTAATAAGTAGACAGCATTTCAACATGGTACTTGCAAAGCTTGAAGAAGTCTGTGAAAATATCAACATCTTATTACATGTCGAAATAATTTCCTTTAGAAAAACCCAAAGCTGCAAACCACGTAGGTACTTGAACCTAGGAAGGAAACTCACACAAATCATATAAACCTCCTTGAAGAAGTAGAGGTTGTACCATGAGTGCGAAGGAGCTTCTATATATTTAACATTACATTCTATATATTTAGTAAATTCCTAGGTTTGGCCTCAATTGGCCAAAAACATAGGTAGGTATGATCTAGTGTACTATACTAGTCTAGCTAGATAGGTACTAGGACCGTTTGAATAAAAGTGAACATATTTACCACAAATTTTGATAAACACGGGTTTACTCACGAATTATTTTGTCAATGGAGGCACAGGCCCGACACTGTTTCGATTAATCTAGAGAATCTTCATCAGGGTGAGTTTGATCCGAGGTCCGCTCGTTGCTGCTCGAGTTCACGGTTCGCACTCAATCCTCAATCGCACTCCATCGACAAAAAAACACAAAATGTGTTTATCAAAATGTACAACTCACTTTTTGAAAGTGAAACCTTTACCACATTTTGGCTTTTACAAAAAACGTTTTACAAACGTTTGAAGCCATGGATTTTTATGTTACCGAGTTCTTGCTTTTATCCCGCGACTTATAATAAAAATTTACGTCAGCGATAGGTATTATATTGAACAGTTTGAGAAGGTCAAAGTTTGAACACGCCCAAAATTTTAAGTGGCTTCAAGGGACTCATTCAAACTTTTGTACACAGCGATCAGATTTCAGGGACAACGCTTTCCAACATATTATTTTAAAGATGAATGTGTATGAGTAGAACTATGCGTATGTTGTGCCTACAATATAATGATGATAAGATTACTAAAATCTACTTCTCCTTATTGTGCCACTAGTTATTTCGAACCAGTCATTGTGGTGAAAGGATTAAGAGTTAAAGGGTCTCAGAGGTTCCTTTCGTGAGCTTGGCTTGTATATTTTGGATCTTTTTTTGTTCTACGACATACCGGTTTCCTCACGATGTTTTCCTTCACCGTTTAAGAGTACTTTATAGTGCACATATTTTTGGTGCACGACCGGATTCAAACCTACATACTAAGATACAGAAAGCCACTACCACTATACAACCAGTGATGAGATAAAGACAATTAGATATGTCATTAGAAGATGTTATTAATTTCAATTGATAGAGTTTTGCGGAGGACAGAAGACTGTTTGACAATAAAATATTATTATTGTTATCCTTTGAATGCAAAAAGCACAGCAGTAAATAAATACGAGCATACAAGTATGCACATATTCGAAACAAAATCATTGATTGATATTATCGCGTATCTTCTGTGCGTGTGTTTGTAATAAAACTCCTTCTAAACGGCTGGGCCGATTTTGATTATTTTTTTTGTGTATTCAAGTGGATTCGAGAATGGTTTAGATTTACATTTTTTTTTAAACGCGCGGATAAAGTCACGAACGAGACAGTTATCTTATAACTTATTTCCGTTTCGGTTTTGTTGCAATAGCCGTGGTCGCGGGCTGACTGGATGGTAGGAAGTGACCGCAACGTTTCTGAATCTGAAGTCTAAGTGAAGGTAGTTTCGAAAAAACTGCCCATACGACTCGGTGGCACCTCCATAGTCAGCCCGTGACCACAGTTATTACAACATAAATGAAACGTCGATAATCCTTACTAATATTATAAATTTGAAAGTAACTCTGTCTGTCTGTCACGTTTTCACGCCTAAGCCGCTGAACCGATTTTGATGAAGTTTTGTATAGAGATAAATGGGACCTTGGAGAAGGACAAAGGTTACTTTTTATGTAGGTACCACGCGTGCGAAGCTGCGGGCAGCAACTAGTAAATATTAAAGGAATACACGATAAACACCCGTTGATAACTATACAAATATATCTGATCGCGACAGTTAAAAAAAAATCAATAAAAGAGACAGGTTAATATAATTGTTTTAACAAACAACAAACACAAGAATACAGTTACGTGTCCGTAGTTGGGTTAGGGAAAAAACACCTACATAAATAATAACTAACGAAACAATACCGAGAGAGAAAGTAGGTAAATAATGAGAAGAATTGGTGTCTGGGGATCTACCTGGATGGAAATAATGATAAATCGCTTTTTGTATTCAATAAGTGCTACATACGGGATCTCAATCGTATTGCTGAAGGTCTTGAAAGGCCAAAATAAATTGCTGATATTCTCAGACCTTCGTTTGTTTTATTTATTGACATTTCGGTTACACAATTTTAATTTTATTTGTTTATATTTGACTAGCTGTCCCGTAAGCGCCTTCGTCCTCTCGTAAAAATAAAAATATCTAATTGTAAATCTAAACCATTCTTGAATTCACCTGAACACACACAAAAAAAATCATCCAAAGCGGTCCAGCCGTTAGGAGGACTTTAATTACAAACAAGCACAGAAGATTTATAGATATAAAGATATTATAAATATAAAATCATAATACATATTGATTAATACGGGTTACCTACGTATTATTTTCTCGATGGAGGCACCAACACTATTTAAATTCATCTAGACTAGAGAATCTTTATCAGGGTGAGTTTAATCCACGGTCCGGCCGTTGCCGCTCGCGTTCTCGTTTCGCACTAAAATCGCATCGAAACAGTGTCGGTGCCTCCAGAGACAAAATAACACGTGAGAAAAACCCGTGTTTATCAAAATGACAACTCACGAAAGTTTTGAAAGTGAAATAGTATAATATACTAGCCGCTCGCACCGGCTTCGCACGGGCATTGAACATAAATTTCAAAAATTATACGTTTTAACACACCCTTCTTTTTGCGTCGAGGTACAAAGAGTACATTATAAAGAAAGTTTTTTAATGATAAAATTTATTAGGTCAGAGCTGTTAACGTTTTTGATGTTGTTTTATTTTGTGGCAGCAAAATCAATTGATTTTCAGGAGCTCCGACCCGCGATACCCGCGTACCGACTGAAAAATATATATTTTTTTTATTCGATCAATTTAGTTTACACGACGTTTTGTTTTACACAGTCACATGAGTCACAATTCTTTGTAATGGACACTTTGTTTTTAAAATGAATGGCACGACGTGTTAAGTGGCGACTTGGCGAGATGTATCGTATGTGCGCTATTATGAAACGGAACGTTTATTAACTACTCAAGATATTATAATTACGTATGTACTAAAACTAGTAAATAATAAAACCGTAGTATGTAGGTAAGTATTACCCACAATGCGTTATTAAAATTGTATTCAGCCGAGAGCGTACGGAAACTCACTGAATATTTCAATTCTGCGTCCGCGGTGCAACGGCGTGCACTTGTACAGTCGCGAACAAAAGCGTCGCCTTTTAAATGAAAGCAGTTGGAAAAGCTGGAAAAAATGCTTTTTTAATTTTGTTATTTAATATTATGGATGCTCACGTTTAATGACGTCATCATTTCATCTGAAAGTGCTCGTGGCACGGCTGTCGTTCATAATAGATCAATGTATGCAACTTTGTGCGCGGTCAGTACCCTGATGCGTAATTGCAATTTTATCTGAGGGCACGCTGAACTTGACTCCTTCACCAGTGTTAGACACTTACTTATTCGAAAGCAGTAGTATCATCAGCTCCCTGGTCTGCGATTATTCAGATAGTCAGCAATAGAGTCTGGCCGAACTAATTTTGCATTGGTATAAATGGGTCACCCTAAATTATTTATTTATGGTATCCTTTTACATAAGTAAAAACAGTTTAGTTAATAAAAAAGATCAAATAGTTTTGATTGGTTCACAAATATTTTGGATTGGTTCCCCAATGGTTTTGATTGGTTCATAAATGGTTTTAGTTTTTCCATGTACTTTAAAATTTCAAAAAAATAAATGTATTATTTCTACTATAATTTTCAATTAAAACCGGGATAATTTTATTACCAGGACATGTGAGCTTTACTGCTTCCTTTTTTATATTTCCTATTTCGGCATAAACTCATTAACTTCTTGCAACCAACTTTTAAGTTAGCGTAGTCAGACTCTAATAGGTATAGGTATATTTTTTACTTTATAATTCTGTAAATAAAATAATTCATTTCTGTAAATAAGACCGTTACAATGAAAGTATATTGATCCAGTTATCAAAAGTTTTCTATAAGAATAATAAATGTCATGTTCCTGATTAGCTTTGTCCGCCTGTTCAAACATTTAGCATAGATAACAATATTTCCCTATAGCCAGAGGCACAACATCATTTTTTATTATCTCTAATCTCTATTGAAAGCTCGTTTCAGTAATTGGACCAAAACACAAGGTGATGTTTTAATATACTTTTTGCAAATCTTAAATGGTGCATAAATGAATGTTTCTGATTAAAATTAAAGTGCGCTAGTGCTTTCAAACAGTGAAGGAAAACAGCGTGAGAAATCTGGCATGTCATAGAACTTAAAAAGATCGACAACATGTGCCAAGTGCACGAAAGGGCCCTGAGGCGCACTTTATTCATTTCACCAAACTGGTTTGAAATGTAACTTCTAAAACTAAAAAGATAACAAATGGTTCTAAAATGGTTTTGAACATAATTTTCACTCAAAACGGGATATATGAGTTCTTTTCATATATCATGGTAAATATCCCGCTGATAAACTCTGTTTATCTCGTGATCATGGCGCATGCAACTGTGGCTAAATATCGGGAAGCAGACAAACTCATATATCATGGATAATATCCCATTTTGAGTGAAAATTATGGTTTGAAATAGCTAGTGACACGGTAAGAAGAAGAAGACTCATATAATTATATCTATAAAATAGAATTCCTCGTACCTTCTGATAAAAAGGGAGAGCTCCACAATTGTCCTTCACGTAGAGTCAATCCTACGCAGTCACTATTTTATCATCGCCAAGGATCTAGACAAATATCTTTCTCGTAGGTTTTTTACTTATACTAACGCCTTTGCTGAAAGGCTGAATTGTATGGAAATCACATCACAAGCTACTGTCATAACCATACAATTTCATCTTTCTACAGGTGTCAACGCTGACTTAATATCATTAAGTTCAGCTCTCCAATGCTTCTAGGATACCTATTTTCTAATAATGATTTTCTAAAAATGATCAAAGTATGATTATTTTTTGCCGTCTTGCGAAGCAAATATTGCGCTTTTATATTATTTATATTTCCTGAGTTATTTCAGGTTTTATTTGTAATTTTGGTGATTTTATTAAAATAAAGCTAGAGTTATTGACTTGAGTGTGAATAATTTGGAATAGGGGTTTTGGGCTTCTTTGTGATTCAAGCAAACATAATCTGTATAATTATTTTACATGTAAGACACCATTTTATATATTGTATATAAAATAACAAATAACGAACGACAAGATACGACTTTGTGACATCATACTATAAACAAAATAAACTCTTGACACTGGCAAAATTGACATTATTATGACACATGCCATTAACGAAGAAAAATAAATATCAAAGTATTTTTAAATCTTAATCATGTAATCGTTTTTTGTTCATGTAGCCCATTGTACCATCTAGACGATCTCGACGCTAAATCCGCGGAAATTACTCTCATGCCACAGTATATAAAACAGTAACACGCTGCACGGCCGTATGCACTGAATAAATAAACGTCCTTAATTACTGCACTTGTACTTTTGTGCGCGAGCGTACTCTCCGAAGAGGTCGGAATTATTTTTACCATTACTTTCCACATTTGCGAGTAAAGTGAAAAAGGTTTAGAAAGTGTAAAAATGAAAAATCAAGCTAATTAAATACCGGATTTCAAAAACGAATAAATTTATATATAGAAACGTAAAGAATAAAAAGGTACAATCGTCTAATTGCCTTGCGTTATTCTGGCAAAAACATGAAAATGGCTCGATCAATTAGTTTTTTTTGTTCGTTTCCTGGTTGGTTTAGAAAAAAAACATTACGAAAAACCCAGCTGAAAAATCTAATATATGAAAATTGGTAATTTTATATGGGAATTGCTACATAATTATCCGATGGGATTTATATCAATAAATGACGTTCGTGGCGGACCTATCGTTTGACAATCAAATCAATTTTGGGCTGTACGATGATATGTAAAGGCTTGAGTTATTTAAAGACCGTCGAAAACGATCTATACATAGTCAAACTGATCTAGATTACTAGTCGTCCCTCAAACACTGGCAGCAAAATTCAAAATTCAATATTTATTTATTCAATAAAATCACAAGGACCACTTTGAATCGTCTTCTTACATGCTAGTGAATCTAGGTGCCGGTTCCTCCTAACCCCAGTTCAAGAAGAATCCGGCAAGAAACTTGTCTGGTCTTAACACTTTTTTGTATGATCCTTGACAATTTTGTTACGGATGCCGAGTCGATTTGGAGCAGATTCATCCCAAGCTTTTTTGTCTTCTAAATAATCAGATATTTTATAATATGCTTTAATAGACAGTTTATGTTTAATTACGTTTTTAAATTTGCCCATCGACAAATCTAACACGTCGCTTGGGACCTTGTTATAGAAGCGTACACATTGCCCTATAAAAGACTTATTAACTTTAGCGAGCCTAACAGTGGAAACAGCGAGTTTATCTTTATTACTATGTTTATCGCAATTTTTTTTAAATAAATGAATATTTTTGTGCACATACATTAAATTTTCGTATATATACTGACAAGGCACTGTCATAATATTAATTTCTTTAAACTTATTTCTAAGTGATTCTCTAGGGCTCATGTTATAAATTGCACGAACAGCCCTCTTCTGCAGCACAAATATGGTGTTAATATCAGCAGCACTCCCCCACAACAGAATGCCATACGACATAATGCTATGAAAGTAGCTGAAGTAAACGAGTCTAGCGGTATCTACGTCGGTAAAATGACGGATCTTTTTAACAGCGTATGCCGCAGAGCTGAGTCTCTTCGACAATTTATCTATGTGCGGGCCCCACTGCAGTTTATTATCTAAAGTAATGCCTAAGAACACTGTGGTGTCGACGAGATCTATCTTTTCGTTTTTAATTTTTACATTAGCTTTCACCTGTTTAACGTTGGGCAGTATAAAACGAATGCAATTCATTTTTTTCTCGTTAAGTAATAAGTTGTTTACATTAAACCATGTTACAACTTTAGAGATTGCATTGTTTACATCGTCAAGATTAGTAAGTCGTCGCTTTAATTTAAATAAAAGCGACGTGTCATCAGCAAACAGTACAATCTCCTGATCATCCTTTACAAGTTTAAGTAGATCATTTATATAAATTAAAAACAAGAATGGCCCGAGTATTGATCCTTGTGGTACACCCATTTTTACCATTGAACCTGGAGAACGCTTTCCATTTACATCTACTCGTTGTGTTCGGTCACTTAAGTAGGATGTAAGAAGCTTAAGTGAAACTCCCTTAACACCATAGTGATTTAGTTTGCTGATGAGAGTTTCATGATGAACGCAGTCAAAAGCTTTCAACAGATCACAAAAAATACCTAAGGCATCGCGTGATTCCTCCCAGATATCAAAAATATGTGATATTAACTCAACACCGGCATCAGTCGTTGAGCGTCCCTTTATAAATCCGAATTGTTTACTGTCAAGTAAATTGTTGGTTTAAAATGCCGTTGTAATTGGTTTAGCATAAGTTTTTCAAATATTTTACTAAATGTAGGAAGTACTGATATAGGTCTAAAGTTACTAGGATCGGAATGACTACCTGATTTGAATAGAGGTATGATCTTGCTATGTTTCATTAAATCAGGAAATACTCCACTGTCAATACATTGATTAAATATGAAAGCTAGATCTGGTGCAATAATGTCAATTAGTGGTTTTATAACACTGACAGAAATGCCCCAGAGATCAGTGGTCTTTTTTACATAAATCATTTTAAATGCCTTGATAATATCATTATTGTCCACATGTTCAAAGTAAAATTGTGTGACACATTCAGGTAAACTATCTTTTAACAATGATTCTGCTATTACATGAGAAGAGTTTAAAGACTTTGTAGTGGAGACTGGAATATCAGTAAAAAAGTTTCAAATGCCTTTGCTACATCTATATCTTGCTTAATGATATTATTGTTGATATTTAAATTTATTACACTTTTATGAGTTTTGCATTTTCCGGTCTCACTATTAAATATTTTCCAAGTTGCTTTTATTTTATCTTGACTGTTTTTAATTTTGGAACTTAAATACTGAGATTTAGCAAAGCGACAAACATTTTTAAAGATTTTTGAGTAATTTTTTACTTTTTCTTTAAACTCTTTACTAAAGTTATACCGTTTTTCACTGTACAATTCATACAAGGTACGCCTACTCTTATGAATACCTGCTGTTGCCCACTCACAAAATGTTGAACTGCCAGAGACCACAATAGTTTTGGATGTGAAAATGGAACTGAATACTTTATTAAATTCAGTGAAAAATGTATTGTATAAATCATTTGGATTATCATCATTATACAACAAAAAAGGCAAGTTGGTATCCAGGTTCAATCTTACTTTCTCCAAACGATCAGTGGTAACTGGTATATAAGTATTTTTTTTTTGTACATCTTTATTATTCATTTTAGTTTCTATTTGAACTAGTTGACCGAGATGGTCAGAGTGAATATTACTAATTATATTTTTGCTTATTATGTTTACATTGGTAAAGATATTATCTATGCATTTGGCCGAAGTGGCAGTTATTCTAGTTGGCTCCATAAATGTAGGTTCAAGACCAAATGAATAAAATAAACTAGTTATTCTGGTACTTAATGAATATTTCTCAAGCAAATTTATATTAAAATCACCGCATACAACAATTTCTTTATTTGATTTTGTAATGGACTTATGAAAAATGTCCTCCATAATTTTCTCAAAAATATCAAATGAGGCGGTTGGTGGGCTATAAGTGCTTATAACAAGGAACCGCTCCAACTCTATGCAGGCTATCTCAATGTGTCTTTCTACAGCACTCTGTAGAAATCAACTTCAAGCAAAGACGCGAAGAACGCAAAGACATTGTCGCCCACTGGCGACAATGTCTTTGCGTTCTTTGAATTTTATTTGTTTAATTATTAATATTAATGATCCACCTCTTATAGAATTTACTCTGCAGAAAGAACTACCAACTTGGTGATGCTTGAAGTTGAACATGAGCTCATGACTTTTCAGCCAATGTTCTGTTAAGCAGATTATGTCAATATTGTTTGAGTTCATGTACAAGTCTAATTCTAATTCTTTGTTACAAATTCCTTGAATATTTTGATGCACCAAGTTAGTAAACTTAAACTTTTTTACAGTATTTATTTTACAGTTTTTAGTCTTTTTGTTTGATTGACTATTTTTATAACATATATTATTTGACTTGTCAGTGTCATTGCAAGCATTGTCATGTTGAATGGCAATGCTAATACACTGGGCCAGATAGGACGCCAAAGTTATTTCAGACGTCATGGAATAATTTTGAATATGCTATGTTACATTATGATACATACATATGAAATAATTCAACTACCTAAGAACCGGGCCATTCTTGTTTTTAATTTATATAAATGATCTACCTAAACTTGTAAAGGATGATCACGAGATTGTACTGTTTGCTGATGACACGTCACTTTTATTTAAATTAAAGCGACGACTTACTAATCTTGAAGATGTAAACATTGCAATCTCTAAAGTTGTAACATGGTTTAATGTAAACAACGTATTACTTAACGAGAAAAAAACGAAATGCATTCGTTTTATACTGCCCAACGTTAAACAGGTGAAAGCTAATGTAAAAATTAATAACGAAAAGATAGATCTCGTCGACACCACAGTGTTCCTAGGCATTACTTTAGATAATAAGCTGCAATGGGGCCCGCACATAGATAAATTGTCGAAGAGACTCAGCTCTGCCGCATACGCTGTCAAAAAGATCCGTCATTTTACCGACGTAGATACCGCTAGACTCGTTTACTTCAGCTACTTTCATAGCATTATGTCTTATGGCATTTTGTTGTGGGGGAGTGCTGCTGATATTAACACCATATTTGTGTTGCAGAAGAGGGCTGTTCGTGCAATTTATAACATGGGCCCCAGAGAATCACTTAGAGATAAGTTTAAAGAAATTAATATTATGACAGTGCCTTGTCAGTATATATACGAAAATTTAATGTATGTGCACAAAAATGTTCATTTATTAAAAAAAAATTGCGATAATCATAGTATTAACACTAGAAATAAAGATAAACTCGCTGTTCCCACTGTTAGGCTCGCTAAAGTTAATAAGTCTTTCATAGGGCAATGTGTACGCTTCTATAACAAGGTCCCAAGCGACGTGTTAGATTTGTCGATTGGCAAATTTAAAAACGTAATTAAACATAAACTGTCTATTAAAGCATATTATAAAATATCTGATTATTTAGAAGACAAAAAATCTTGGGATGAATCTGCTCCAACTCGACTCGGCATCCGTAACAAAATTGTCAAGGATCATACAAAAAAGTGTTAAGACCAGACAAGTTTCTTGCCGGATTCTTCTTGAACTGGGGTTAGGAGGAACCGGCACCTAGATTCACTAGCATGTAAGAAGACGATTCAAAGTGGTCCTTGTGATTGTAATGAATAAAGTTATTTTGAATTTTGAATTTTGAATTTCCGTTTAAAATGATCTATAGATATTTTAACTGATCTAGATCACAAGCACGGTTCGTTGAATTACTCTTCGTAGAAAGCACTAAACACACAACAACCATTCACCATCGGCATCCGCACACGGCACCATACGACAGTATCTACCAACTATGACATTGGTGGCATTGCCATGTTGAATGGCAATGCACACTGGGCAAGATAGAAGCCAGCTCTTTGATCGCGCTATACTTCTGCCAGATTTGATAAGATGAAAGCAGGTATCGTATTTTTTTTTTAAATTGTGTATACATTTTAAGAACTTTGATTAGTTTTGTTTAGATTAGGTACCTATATACATTTATTATTATTAAGATAGTTTATTTTTTTTATAAGTAATTTAGTTAGGTTTATGGACTCAATATTTTTAACAAACCATTATTTATTATGTATCTATTATTGTATTTACTATTACCGTTTAATAAAATCAGTTGTATATTACTATAGAACATCCCATTGCTGGGCAAAGGCTTCCCTTACTAGCCCATTCTTGTTCGTCAGCGCTGAGCCTAGTCCATAGCACGCCTTGTAATATTGGTATTATTTTAGTTTTTGTTAATTGTTGTCTTTGATACAGTATACATTTTGATAAACACGGTTTTTACTCACGTATTATTTTGTTGATGGAGGCACCGACACAGTTTCGATTCATCTAGAGTATCGATGTAAAGAAGATGAATCGAAACAGTGTCGGTGCCTCCATCGACAAAATAATACGTAAGTAAAACCCGTGTTTATCCAAATGCATCGTACAACTCACGAATGTTTTGAAAGTGAAATTGTTTCTATAAGATCTTATTTCCAATGTGTTTCCAACAAAGCCTTAGGTAATGTAATGCAGGGCTGAATATAACAAACAGCCAGTACCGAAATTAAACCGCAAAAGAGGGTAGACCCAACTATTTCACATCCCTATCAGATATTACACAAAGGGTGTGTTGTGAAACCTTTGATTCACAAAAACCGGCAACCAGTAAAATGGCGACCGTACAAAATATAAAGAGGCAATTATAAAATACAAAATATAATATACATGTGAAACAGGTGAGCTATCCAAGGACCGTTTAAAACGATCTTTAGATAGCTCAACTGATCCAGATCATTGAGAGCAAAGAGCAGCGTTTCCAAGACACTGGCGGGATGGCCACGTTGCCACGGTGCTAATATGCTGAGCCGGATAGGAGTCAGCTCTTGGGTCACGCAATGTATTTACCAGACGCAGTGAGATAATTTTGAAAACGCGGTGGGCTCCTGTTCCTCACGGCCCCTGGGTCTCGACTCCGAAAGGCTCAAATATGTAGGCCTTATCATGACCGGCATATTAGCGGCTTTTGAGGTCCTCGGCACATTCAGCCGCCGCACCAGCTCTAACGGAAGTCCACGACAGATGAGATGCGGCCAGGGAGTCTACGCAAGTAGCATCCCACACTAATGGCATACCCATCTCCCAAGATACAGGAGTCATAACATCGGGCCTCTTACAATCATGTTGTGTTCCTTAAATCTATTGCTATCTTTATTCATTGGCATTAGAATGACAAGGATAGACAATACTTTGGTTACAAGTTAGGTAATCTTGTGAATATGAGTTTTGTTTACAATTTTTTTATCTAGAATGTAACCAATTGTTATTAGAATAATAGACGAGTATATAAGATTCCAACAGTAATTTTCACATTGATTTTCTGCCTTTGTTGAAACGTTGATCCCATCGGTAGTTTGTACAAAATAGTTTATTTTCTGTACATCTATTTTCATCCTCCATTTATTAACCAACTTCAAAAAATGAGAAGGTTCTCAATTAGTCGAAATCTTTTTTTTTTATGTATGTACCGATTACTCAAAGATGCCTGAACTGATTTAGAAATTATTTTTTTGTTTCCAAGAGTATACTTCCCAGGTGGCCATTTAAATTTTATCGAAGCCGATCGCGCGGTTTTAAAAAAATCAACAAAAATCTAAAAAAATGCATTCATGGATGATATTTTTTATGTAAGTACACGAAGTCGGTTATCTTTTTAGCTTTTAAAACGTAATTATGATTATAACGTAAATATATTATATGACGTAATAATTTTAACGTTTCGTCATACGCAAATAAAAGGGATAATTTCATGTCTCCAATTTCATTTTCTCCAACGATTTGGTTTTTTTGGTTGGCCTCTTTTTCAGCCGTTATATAGCGTCAGTCGCATACTAAGAAATCAAGTGTAAGTGCTAATTAGGAGCTGCTTAGTGAAAAGTGCCTTAATATTTGCGGTGTTACGTAAGTAATAAGCTCTAAGGTGTAATTAGCCGAGCGTGGAATGGAACGCACAAATTATACGCTTAGGTAGTTTACCTTGACGGCAAATTAGGTGTCTATAGAGTATGAATATTTATAGTATATGCCTTTGTTTTGTGCTGATAAGAATTGCTTCGCCCGTGGGATTATGTTGGGGATTACCCTTCATATAAAGCTTTGGAATATAATTTTCTAATTGTAATACATTTTGAGGTACGCAGATTTTATAATTACGGATTATTTTGTCGATGAAGACAACATAATACTGTTTGGATTCATCTAGACTAGAAACACATTTTCAGTGTGAGTTTGAAGACATTCGCGAACGTGGGCTATAGCGTGCGGTACACAGACAAAATAATATGTCTTAATGCCCCTGGTTTCTCAAAATGTGCTAGAATATGTAATTGTTCTTAACTACTTCTTCTTCTTCTTCTTATTATCGTGTCACTAGTTGTTTTAAACCAGTGTGAAGAAAGTATTTAATTTAAGTGCCTCAGACGCTGTTCCCGTGAACTTGGCACATGTCTACAACATGCCGGTATACTTTAATTTAAGAGATTTAACTATCTGTTTATCTGTTAGGAACAAATAAGTTATCTATGCCACGAGTACTAAAGAATACATATCTAGATTATATAATGTTATGTGACTTTTACTAGCTCTAGGAGACCTAAATCGGATTATAACATGCAAGACCTAAATTGTAAAATATCCTAAAGCATAACACTTTTCACAAACGTAAGGCACTCCTAGTAGACTCTTCTTCCTATAATGACATCCGTCTTGTTGTCAATTTTGACAGCGTCACAAAGTTGCAGTCGATCGTCATTTGTCTATTCTAAACGTCATCGCGGAATTCCCGCCTAGAACTTTCGACTTGACGACCTCTGTGATGCAGTGGGCCAAGGCTCGGCTGAGACGCAAAAGGTTAAGGGTTCGATTCCCGCCGCGGGATAAATGTTTGTATGATCTGCGAGTATTTGTCTCGGATCTGAGTGTTTATATGTATAATATGTATGTATTTACAAAAAAAAAAGTATATTAGTAGTATATCAGTCATGTGGTACTAATAACACACGCTCTGCTTACTTTGGGGCCAAATGATGTTGTGTGAAATTTCCGGCATTATTTTTATTATTATTACTTTCTCGGGATTCCTCGTCTTTCTAATCACATTGCAACATAATACACTAATAATTTAATTGTCTACATTTGTGCTAAGAAACCACAGTTTATTGATTAAAATTCTGCTTAATAAAACATGCAATAACTTGACAAAATATAACAAATTTGGAAGTTTTGTTACTTTATGAAATGACAAACCAAGAATTTCTACTAGACTGATAGAGATGGGACAGATTAGAAATAATGCTGGATAATTTGAGACATTTTGCACAGTGTCTTCTAGCCCCAAAGTAAGCAAAGCTTATGTTATGGGAATCACATGACTGATACTACATACATACTGTACTTTTTTGTTAATAAATAAAATAAAAATAAATAAATATTGCTGGAAAATTCACATATCATAGCTTACTAACCATAGCCCAAACTAACCATAGCTTGTATTATGGTGAACATACATAGAAACATGTTATGCATAACCCAGACCTGAGACAAATATTTGATGATTTTACAAACATTTGTCCCGCGGAGGGAATCGAATCCGCAAACTCCTGCGTCTCCGGGCGCTTATTGCGTCATAGAGGTTGTCATAAATATGCATTACTTAGGTAGGAATCAAATCAATAAAATCAGGGATTATAATACTTTAGTAAACCGTAAAAAAACAGGAACTGTCTTAATTAACGTCTTGTGTTTATTGTCACATAGCGATATAACTATGGCGCTCAAACTCGGAAATCAGAAAGCTTACGAAATTCAATTCCGGCTCTCATAACGGATAATCGGCTCACGGCACCGACCTGCATGCAATTCGGAGTTTGGACTCTCAACTGAGCTAACAGAGGTAGAGCTGGTTCATAAATTTTTACGTTTATGCCAATATTTAAACACATTGAGGGTTAACTAAATATATATTGCCGGAGATTTCACATAGCATCATCTAGCCCCAAAGAAAGCAGAGCTTTTGTATTATATCTATACCACATGATTGACATACTACCTATAGATTTTTTTTTTGTAAATATATACTTACTATATTTAGTACTGTGTAGTCCTGTACCAACTTATCTAAAAATTATCAAAGTCAAAGTCAAAAGATATTTAATTCAATACAATCACAAGGATCACTTTCAAACGTCTTACATGCTAGGTGAATTTTGGTGCCAATTTCTCGTAACCCAAGCTAGAGGAGAACCGGCAAGAAACTTTCAAGAAACTTAGAATAATTGCCGCGGGGCATATGTTTGTATGATCTGCAAGTATTTGTCTCGGGTCTAGGTATTTTTCTATGAATATATATTATGTATAAAAAAAAATGTACATAAGTACATTTCAGTTATTCACAAGCTCTGCTTACTTTGGAGACAGATGATGCTGAGTGAAATGTCCGGCATTATTGTTATATTAATTATGATAGAACAGATTTTAACAAAACATTAGCTAATGTGTGATACGATACATCCGTAGTTTGTTAATGTGTCTGTGATATAAGCTTTTATGGATGTACCACGCGGGAAAAGCCGCGAGTGACGCTAGCAGGTAACAAGAAAAAGAAGAATCACATTTAAGTTCTCCTGTACGCGGTCGTCCACATACTCGTAAAACCAAAGAAATAAAAGCGACGTCCAATGTCCAACAATCATTTTAACGAAGCAGACTAGCTGTCTCAAACTACAGTGAGTTAGGTTTATCTCTACTCCGGATCTAGATTACTGAATCTAGTGGAGGATTGACGTAAACGTACTGAAATTCAGACACAGGTACGAGTACAATAATAGTGTCTGAACTAACAACATTAAACGGAGGGATAAATATTGATTACTATTCCGCCAATCTATTCCCAATGAGTTAGACACGATGCAGACGCATGCACCTCCCACAACCCCGTAGTTGAAAAGCCATGCAAAGCCTTAGTAAAAGGTTAGCGCTCACCATCCATACATACAACCTCAAAAAGAAATTCGACACGTGGCTTACTCCACACCTTGACGAAAACTCTGCTCTTCAGACTTGTTGCTTTGCAGCTCGTTAGAATGAGACTAATTCTCAATCTAACTAAATTCTAAATATTTATCTATCCGTTTAATGTTTTGTAATGGATATTCGCAAAGTCACGCCTGAATCAATTGTTTATATTAGTGTCTGAACTGTCCAAGCTGAATAAATAAGCTTAAATAATTTAAGAACATCGACTGCACTGAGATGTTCACTTAATAATCAAACGAACCTCTGTAAGTGATGTTTGATTCCAATTAAAGATAACTTGTTATTGAGTACCACATGGTATATTGCAATAACAATTATTGTAGTAATAGAAGCAATTCAATCGGCGGCACTACCGATAATAGCGATCTCTATCAGGCAACCTTTGGATGGATTGGACTATAAATAAACAGAGAAGGGGCATGTAGGTATACACATAATTTAATAGCTGTAATAATAAAAATAAACAGTCTAAAAAAATCAACGATACAGAAATATCTAAATATAACAGCACGACAAATAATGTTTCAAGATCGTGTTTTTGAAGTTGGGGAAAGTCTTGGCCTTTCTGATATCTACAGGGAACGTGTTTCACAAGCGGACAGCCTGCACTGTAAACGACTTTCCGCAGAACATAATAATATTTCACAACATTCAAAATGGTGTCAATTTAAAGGAAAAATACTTAAAACGTACGAGTGTTTGTATGTGATGATTACGTATGTATCAATCAACTAAAATAATTTGATCATAAAGAGTTTTTGTTTATACCTCTGATCTAACACTGGTACGCCGTGACACCGATGTTCTTCGATGACCTAATGTCTGTGCGGTAGAAATATATCTGATGTGGCGTCAGGTACTTTGGTCCGTGCACCTAACCACGCATACTCAACGATTCTTCAACGTGTCACTAGTTATTTCTAACCAGTGTGGTGAAAAGGATTAAAGTGCGACTTATAGGCTCCTTTCGTGCACTTAGGTAAGCCTTAACGTAAGCTCTCGACCTTGCCGACAGGACCCGCAACGATAGAAAGGTAAAATGCATTTTAATGTTTGAACTAGAACTTTATAGAAGGAAACGTGGTGGCTAGTTCATACGTTTGAAAGATGTTCAAACAAGACATATTACTTTTCATGTGTCTTGTTTTAACATCAAACGTAGGAACTGGCCACCACTTTTCCGCTTATGTCACATTGATCCTTCATGTTAGGAGTCCCTAGCTGAACAGCGTCCTAAGTGGAGACGACAAGTTCAGAAGATTGGAAAAGTTCAAAGACTTTAAAATTGAAAGAAAGCGAGAACTAGTTTAACAGCGCGACCGACTCAAAAATAAAAACGAGCGAGCCTTACAGTCGCTCTTTCTTTATTTCTTTTTTCTCCACACACACGCACACACTCTTGGCTGACAGTATCAACCTCTCGGAAAATGATTGGAAACCATCTGACGGCCAACTATATCACCGCGCGCAAAAAAGACGCGACTCCGGTCACTTTTCTCTAAGCACTCCCACAGATTGCATGAAAGCAAGAGAATAGATGTTACACGTCAATAAGCCGCCTTCGATCAAACTCTATAACTTTGTTAATGGTACCCTAACGTGTGCCTTGTGCTCTCGTTCGTTCAATGCAAAAATTGGGCACAATGAGTCAGATTAGGGCGAAACACCCAAGCCCCTGAATATAAAGCCAATCACTGAAGCCGAAAACGGCTAGGGGTTGTACCTATATAGCAAGCAAGGTATATGCAACAAACGTGTATAAAAAAATATGACTAAAGAGGCTAAAAATAAAATGCAAAATGGGTCTTAAATGTTGACAACATTAAATACCGAAGTGGCATTTTATTTATATCTACTCGTATAAAAGGCGATGTATGTTCCCTATAGACTCCGAAACGGCTGGACCGATTTCGATTAAATTTTTAGAAAATCTTCAGATTTTCCTAGCGGGTGATCCTGTGAAGTTTGGTAGCGATCGGCTCAACAGATCTTATTTTTTGTGTAAATCAAATTTGGTATATGTAGATTGCATCTTAGGCTACTTTTTATGTATGTACTACGCGTGCGAAGCCGCGGGCAGAAGCTAGTTTTTTCAGTTATAAGTGATGGACATCTAAGCTGTAACAATATTTTTTGACAATGCAATGTGACATTATTATTTTTGACCTAATTATATTTTTAAATAATTATGGAAATGTACAGAATAATAAACAATACTTGTGAAACAGTAGAGCTATCTAATGACCGTTTAAAACTATCTATAGATATCTCAACTGATCTAGATCACCTATAAACTATTATTGATTAATATTGTAGCGTTACAATTCCTTTCTATATAAAAAAAGGATTGTAAGCTGCAATTATTTTAGAAATTTAAATAGAAATCGAGAGAAACTATCTGTTTTTTTAAGTAAAATAAGAAAATTATAATCAGATAAATATTATATTTTATTATAAATACACTCAGTAAAAAAAAAACTTTAATATTTTATAGTTCAGTTAGTTTAAATGTTTATATGTTTCTTTCATTTGGCTTTTTTTTAAAAGATGTTAGAGTTACACTAACCGGAGAGGTCCACACATAGTTTAATGATTCAGATTATTTCCGTCTCTGGTATTTTTATTTGGTTAGATGGGGACTTCCTCTTTTCATCAATCTAAGGTCTTCGGGTCCTTGTCACCATTGGTCCTGTAATTCATATGGGCCCGTAGCGTTTCTCTGGCTCAGCTCAGACCTCCATTTTCTCTCCACTAGTAGATAATATTTTTTATCCATTCAGTCTCAAAACTCCGATCTGAATGACATCTTTCAGTCCTCCCTTCATTTTCCTGCGCAAATCGCGCATATCAAATCCATCACGGATTTTGAATTTCAAGTTTCAGCCAGACAGTGTTATGAAAGTTTTCATTGTAATATTAGCAGACCTCTCGCTAATTTGAGAATTTATGAAATATATTGACAGCTTCTTTCACCTTTCAATTTTGATTAATTAAAATGTAAACAAAGATTTTACAATGAAAAGTTATGAATATAAATAAACATCGTAAAATGTGGTAGATATTTGTGATGGTGTTCAGATTAAACTGCTCGGAAACTCCGTATGAAGTCAAGGATACGAAAGTAAAATGGAATACCATAAATATGGTTAAAGACGCAGCTTGTTTATGTTGAGCAGTATAATCCGTTACATGTCTTCACGTAAGTAAAATAATATAATATGTACATAAAGAGCGTTTACGAGCTAAGTAGAAAAGAAAGATATTACATTTTCCCCCAAATACCCAGAAAATTTTCGACTCATAGAAAATTTTGAGGTTAAGAATAAGACCTTGACCATACAGACTTCATCTTTCATCAAATCTTCTTTCACTCACACTTTCATACATAGGGGTTATGGTTCACATTCAATGACTCATACTCCAAAGGAAATATTCAAGTTAGATTAACGTAGGCTTTTTTATTTTTAATAGGTGTCGTAACCCGCACCTGTTTGAAGACCCGTTAAATAGAAAACTTAAGAAAGAATACACATTGGCTTATTTAATGAGTTGTGTACCGCTCAAATCAAGGAAAGTTCAAGAAAAAACTCATGCATTAGAGGCTTATTTAACGAGTTGTAGACCGCTCGCATCAAGGAAAGTTCAAGAAAGAACTCATGCATTAGAGGCTTATTTAACGAGTTGTAGACCGCTCGCATCAAGGAAAGTTCAAGAAAGAACTCATGCATTAGAGGCTTATTTAACGAGTTGTAGACCGCTCGCATCAAGGAAAGTTTCAAGAAAGTTTAAGAATTAAGATGTCACATAGGCTTATTTTACGAGTTGTGTACCGCTCGAATTAAAGTTAATCAAAGTCATGACTAAAAAGCTTAGGTTAAATAACCAATCATAATTAGTAATTAATAAAAATTGTGGAATATAAAATTACCAAATAGTATTAAAGTCATTGAGTTATAAATTAAAATATTAAATTAAGATTAAGTTAAACGAGGACATAAGTATATACAAAATTATATTATATATACATTCAGAAAAACATCAAGTTTTAAAGTCCTTAACGTGCCATTTTCCTCGTGCACCGTTAAGATCTTCAAGGATAAAAACCAAGGGAGATAGCTTCTCTATGATGGTAGCTTTTACAAATTTAGGAGCCAATTTAGCCGAAAAGTAGGCACCAGCATTGCTTTGCACGTAATTTTTACGCCAAACCGTATCTCCGACATTAAAATCTTTAAAGGTGTGTCTTAAGTTATAGTGTGCAGCGTTCTTGGTATGTGCAGTGTATAGTGCAACCTGCACTTTATCAAAGATAGATGACAATAATCCAATATTTGTGGCGTAAATGTCTCGAGGTAGAAAAGTAATTTCATCAAGGTTGGTACAAGTAGTGTAGAGTGAACCGCAAGGTATAGTTCCACGACCAAAAACAAGATAAGAAGGGGAGAATCCAGTTGTAGCATTAATAGAACTGTTTAAAGCAAACTGTATTTTTGGGAGATGAGTATCCCAAGACCTATGGTTTTCACCGACTAATGGTGCTAAGGCAGTTATAATAGTTTTATTATATCTTTCAGTAGGGTTAACCTGAGGACAATATCGAGGAGAATAGAAAATAAAAGGTACTTTGTATTTATTAAGAAATCTTTGAAACTCATGAGATTGAAATTGAGAACCATTATCCATGATAATAGTTTGAGGGACTCCATGTAAAAGAAATACAGAGTTTTCTAAGTGAATTATAATATTGTTTGCAGTAGCACGTTTAATTGGAAAAATCAAGCAATATTTAGAGAAACAACAATTAATCACGAGAATGTATTGATTACGTCGTCTAGTCATTGGAAAAGGACCCATTAAATCTAATGAGATAGTTTGAAAAGGTCTAGAACAAATTTTAGGTTTACCCATAGGGCCATAAGGAGAATGATTTGAATGTTTATAAGATAGACAAGTTTCACAAGAAGAGCAAACATTCGCAACATCTTTAAACATACCCGACCAATAATAACGAAGTGACAACTTTTTGTAAGTCTTAAATATACCAAAATGAAGATTATTTGAGTCGCCATGATCAGTTTTAATAAGATCGAGTCTTTCGATCGGAGGAGGAACTTCTTTCCATGTGAAATCATTGGTTATGTTATCCTGTAAATTTGTATAACGATAAAGTTTATTATCGACGATTTTATAATTGGGATAAGCGTCAGGGTTATCCCTACAAACGTTAAAGAGCTTGTTGAAGTGTTCTAGTTGAGATTGATCTCTAGAAATTGGTTCAACAGCACCTAACACAGCAATGTCAGGAATTTTATGTCGTGACAGAAGGTCTGGAACAACATTGTCCTTACCTTTTTTATGTTTTAGTATAAGATTAAAACAAGATAGACGAATAGTCCATCGAGCTAGTCTCCCAGAAGGATTCGTTAAATTCTGAAACCATTTTAAAGCCGCGTGATCAGTATAAACCGTAAACTGTTTACCATTATCAAGATAACAACGCCAATGTTCAAGTGCAGCTATGACTGCTAATGTTTCTCGTTCAGTAGTAGAATAGTTTTGTTCATGTTTATTTAAAGTTTTACTCATATATGCAATAACCACTTCTTTATCATTTTGTTCCTGAGTAAGCATTGCACCAATACCGAAGTTAGAAGCGTCACAGTGGACTGAAAATGGATTGTCAAAATCTGGACAAGAAAGAATCGGGGTTGAAATTAAGCATTGTTTAAGTTTAGTGAAAGCAGATTCAGCATCATCATTCCAAATGAATTTTTTAAGAGCATTTTTACCTGAAGATGTCAGTTTACTGAGAGGTGAAGCAATGGTACTAAAGTTAGGAATAAAACGACGAAACCAACTGCAAGTTCCTAAGAATTTTCTAATATCCTTCTTTGAAGTAGGAGCAGGGTATTCTAAGATAGCCTGAATTTTACTAGGATCAGCACGTAGGCCTTGTTCATCTACTATGTAGCCTAGATATTTAAGTTCCTTTCGAAAGAATTGACTTTTCTCAAAGTTTATAGTGAGTGTAGCATGAGAAAGTTTTTGAAGGACTTTAAGCAATAACGAAATATGTTCGTCAAAAGTTTGACTGATAATAATAATATCATCAAGGTAACAAAACACTTTATTATCAAACTCAGGAGTAAATAACGTGTCCATAAGTCTTTGTTGAGTTGCAGGTGCATTAGTAAGTCCAAAAGGCATTACAGTAAATCTAAACATACCTCTACCTGGTACATAAAAAGCAGTTTTATCTCTATCTTTAGGATTTAAAGGGATTTCCCAGAAAGCTTTAGCAATATCAATGCTTGATAGATATTTTGCGTTTTTAAGGTTATCTAGGATTTCAGTGACAAAAGGAAGACTATAAGCATCGCGACGGGTAACCGCATTAAGTTTTCGACTATCAACACAAAAACGCCATTCACCATTTTTTTTAGGAGTTATAAGAACTGGCGATAACCATGGGCTTTCACATTCTTCTATAACTTTTAAGTTTAACATTTTATCAACTTCATTTATTAAAGCCTTTTGTTTTTCAGGTGAAAGTCTATAGCATCGTTGTTTAATTGGCAAAGAATCACCTGTGTCGATTCGATGACTTACTAAGTTAGTACGACCTAGTGCGCCTTTTTCTTCAAAAGAAATATTTTTAAAACGTTGTATTATATCAGTAGCGATTTCTTTTTGAGTTTCTGATAGATGATCAAACGGTAAAACCTTATTTTCGATTGCACATATAGTATGATCGTTAGAGTTGAGATTTAATTTTAAAGAAAGGGTTTTTGGAGATAAATCAAATTTATTCCAAAAGTCCCAACCAAGAACAAGTGAAGGAAAAATTTCAGGGATTACGTAAACCTTTAAAATATGAGTTTGATCATTAAATACGATTGGTAAAAGAAAATAACCCGTTGAAGAGGTTTTTTGTTTATTTGCTACCATAACTTGAGTAGATGACTTGAACAACTTATAGCCTAGTTTTAGAATATCTTTATGAGAATTATTCCCAAGGATAGTAATACAGCTTCCGCTGTCTAATAGACCCGAAAAACGTATGTTGTTAATTGAAATATTAATAAATGGTCGATCAAAATCTTTTTCATTTTCATAAAACACAGAAGTTGTTTTATAACAATACATAAAATTTCGAATAGTTTCAAGCCATTGTTTCCAATCATCTAGATTAAAGTTTTCGTTTTTAGGGTCACAAGAGTTATTCAAGTCATTCACTAGTTTTTTTGATGTTCATTTGAACATTTAGGACAATTTGAGATTTTAACGCCTTTCTCACCGCATTTGAAACAAACTAAGTACCTGGGTTTGGTACAATTTTCTAGAGAATGCCCATTAATGCGGCATCGTAAGCAAAATAATTCTTGATATAGTTTAGGTTTAGAGTCATTGGAGATTGCGTTAGAGTACATTTTAGATGTTGGTTTAGAAGTTGAAGCCTTATATGCGAATTCATTAGCATATAAACCATCTTCACTTTTAGGTTCGTGAAAATTCTTATCTCTTTCTGATATCCTTTCGTATAACTGGCATGTTTCCAGTAGAGAATCGATGGTTTTGACATCTTTCAGTGCTATGAAAACCGAATAGCAGGGTCTTACATTATGTAATAAAATTTCTAACTGTTCGTTTTCGCAAAGTTTTTTTGAGAGTCTAGAAAACATACCAAACATAATAGATATGTAAACGATAATCGTTTCGGATGTGCCTTGTGTTCGGTTCCTTATAGTTTCTAATAGTTTGTAATCATAATCATGTATTCCAAAGTCTTTTATTAATAGGTTATGTATGTTAGACCACGTTAAGTTAGGATTACGATTAAATTGGAATCGAAACCAGTGTAGTGCATCACCCGAAAAGATCTCGAAGGCATGTCTAGTAAGTTTATCTTCAGAAATGTTCCTAGAAATTCTGAATTCTTCTAACTTTTGCAAAAATGATCTAGGACATGATTTGCCATTATATGAAAAGTTTTTAAGTTCTCTACCCAAGGTAAATGGTAAAGACGCATCATGTGTATGTGAAACATCTAAAGCCATTTTTCTTTAATAATCAAGATAAAGTAAAGTTTGAGTAAGATTTAATTTAATTTAAGATAAGAATTAGTTTTAAGTTTAGGTTTTAAGGTATCATATGAGTGAAAAACCTCTGAGTGGCAGTAAAGTTTTTTTTTTTTTAAGTTAAAGAAGTTTAAGAAGCTTTACTACTAGAGCAGTGTTTAGATTCTTTAAAACCTACAACAAAAATATCATGTTAAAAAAAAGAAGAAGAAGAAGACGAAGAAGAAGAAGAAGAAGAGAAATAAAAATCGAGCCCACGCTTATGAGTAAGCCACGTTCGTGTTAAAATAAGAATAAAGTTTAAGTTTATGTTTTCAAAGGTTCAAATTGTGCGAAAGTATGCCAAAATGAACTCTTAAGATTAAGATTAAAAAATAACACTTCGCTTAAGGTGTAAACGTTAAAGGTAAAACAACAAGAACTACAAAACAAAACGAGACACGAAACCAACAAAACCAACAAAACGAACGCACGAAACGTAAGACGACGATAAAAATAATCGTTCGCGTAATGTGTATGTGTAGTGTAGAAGTGTATCATCAAATGTTGAGTGGTGGTAGAGTTTAAAATATGTCAATGATTTTATTAAGACTAAAGATAATAAAGAGATACGGTTAAGGTAAATATAAAGTATAGCTAAATAAAGATGAGAGATGAGTTTAAAATAACTACAGCCAAATAAAAGTCGAAAGATCAAGTAAGAAAACTAGGAGAAGAGTTTAAGTTTTAGGATTTAGAAGAGGTTTAAGAGGGTCGAATTTAGTTGGGCGCCAAACTGTAGCGTTACAATTCCTTTCTATATAAAAAAAGGATTGTAAGCTGCAATTATTTTAGAAATTTAAATAGAAATCGAGAGAAACTATCTGTTTTTTTAAGTAAAATAAGAAAATTATAATCAGATAAATATTATATTTTATTATAAATACACTCAGTAAAAAAAAAACTTTAATATTTTATAGTTCAGTTAGTTTAAATGTTTATATGTTTCTTTCATTTGGCTTTTTTTTAAAAGATGTTAGAGTTACACTAACCGGAGAGGTCCACACATAGTTTAATGATTCAGATTATTTCCGTCTCTGGTATTTTTATTTGGTTAGATGGGGACTTCCTCTTTTCATCAATCTAAGGTCTTCGGGTCCTTGTCACCATTGGTCCTGTAATTCATATGGGCCCGTAGCGTTTCTCTGGCTCAGCTCAGACCTCCATTTTCTCTCCACTAGTAGATAATATTTTTTATCCATTCAGTCTCAAAACTCCGATCTGAATGACATCTTTCAGTCTTCCCTTCATTTTCCTGCGCAAATCGCGCATATCAAATCCATCACGGATTTTGAATTTCAAGTTTCAGCCAGACAGTGTTATGAAAGTTTTCATTGTAATATTAGCAGACCTCTCGCTAATTTGAGAATTTATGAAATATATTGACAGCTTCTTTCACCTTTCAATTTTGATTAATTAAAATGTAAACAAAGATTTTACAATGAAAAGTTATGAATATAAATAAACATCGTAAAATGTGGTAGATATTTGTGATGGTGTTCAGATTAAACTGCTCGGAAACTCCGTATGAAGTCAAGGATACGAAAGTAAAATGGAATACCATAAATATGGTTAAAGACGCAGCTTGTTTATGTTGAGCAGTATAATCCGTTACATATCTTCACGTAAGTAAAATAATATAATATGTACATAAAGAGCGTTTACGAGCTAAGTAGAAAAGAAAGATATTACAATATGGAGTGACATTGTTTTATTATTATCATTTATTAATTCTGATGCATCTCCAAAGACAATAAACTAAATTATCTAGGACAACTATTGAAAAAAAATGGATGCTAAGGAATATGGTTGGACATACAATGAACAAACTACTTTAAGACCAAATTGTATCACATACGTGCAAGCAAATAAATAATATTACAGTTTATATTATTTCAATTCGTTTTAAATTGTTCCAATGATCAAAGGGCACGTGCTTACCTCAGACAAAAGGATTAGTATGGCTATTCAACGAGGTAACGCTGCCAGCCTTTTGAGCACTTTAAATTACTTGCGGTCAGTGAACTGAACTTTAAGTTTTTAAACTGATCTGAACGTTTTTAATATATAACTTAATATCAAATTAGTAGAAAAAAGAGAGAAAATAGTTTGTTTAGAATAACTAGGTTCATTTAAAATAAAATTTTAGATTAAATTTTTTATGAAGTTACCATATTATTATAGTAGTATACGAGGACCTATGCGGTGCAGTGGGCGAAGGCACGCCTGAGACACTGAAGGTTGCGGTTTCGATTCCCGCCGCTGGACAAATGTTTGTAGAAACTGCAAGTATTTATTTCGGGTCTGGGTGTTACTAAGTCAAGTCAAAGTCAAAAGATATTTTATTTAAAACAATCACAAGGATCTCTCTGAAACGTCTTACATACTAGGTGGATTTAGGTCTCAATTCCTCCTAAGCCAAAAATAACTGGCAAGAAACTTGTACTGCTCTTAGTGCTTTTTAGCATGATCCATCTTATAACCTTAACTACCATAACTACGAAAAACTAATACAAGAGAGTTTATATATTTCAAATGTGTCAGTTAACTGTCTGAGGACAGAGCAACATGAGGACATGCATTTTTATCAATAATATAGTCATTTATATTATAACTAGCTGACCCGGCAAACGTTGTTTTGCCATGTATGTATTAGAAAAAAAAATAGGGGTTGATCGTAGAGGGGTGAAAATTTAGGGTTGCATGTATTTTTGTATGATGTATCATAAAAAAATAAAAACAAAAAATTTTGTCTGAAAAAAAAAAAAAAACTTAAGGGGTGGACCACCCTTAACATTTAGGGGGATGAAAAATAGATGTTGTTCGATTCTCCCCCCTGACTAATATCCTCGCTAAGGATCACGAAAATCGGTCGAGCCGTTTCGGAGGAGTTCGATTACGCACCCCGTGACAGAAGAATTTTATATATTAGATAATACCCATGTATAATATATGTATGTATTTACCAAAAAAAAAGGATATAAGTAGTATATCAGTCATGGGGTACCTATAACACAAGCTCTGCTTAATTTAGGGCCAGATAATGCTGTGTTAAATGTCTGTTTATTTTTGAAGTGAAAACTTCTTGAGACGCGTTGAGCACTTTTCGGGTGAACAAAAATCATGGAACTCGCGTCATCGTTACCGCACTCTTGGCATGAGCATATATATAGCATATATCTTATAACAATATTAGATTATTATTTGCGAATTATTTTTAGTTTATAAAGAAGGGTTTATGATCAAGTATTAAAGTTTAAATTGGTTATTAACACTTCTTTACACACCAAAAATAAATATAAAATAATAATATAATAGCTCGACGATCAATTCACAAGTTACTTTATTTACAGAAATAATTACAGAATAATATAGGGCAGCGTTCCTAAGATACTGGCGGCATTGACACGTATGGCAATGCTAATACGTTAATACAAGTTACTTAGATTTCACTTCTATCGGCAGTCCCCAAAGACTGCCCCCATTTTTTTTATTTACCGTTACGCCGAATTCTGTTTTTAAATGTCAAATCTCATAAATTTGGTGATCTTGGTACACACGTCTCGACTGTACTCAGCGCTCTTTATATTCGCAATGCATCGTCTCTGACCCTACAATGTATCTTATATCTTTCATCTTCTGAAGGTGTGGGGTGTATTTCCATACAATGTTTCTTTAAATTGTATTTGAGTATCATTTAACTACCCTTCAACTCAGAGTGTGACGTGTTTGTATTACTACTGTAAGAGATGTTACAATGTATGTTTTATCCAATCTTTTAATACGACTGGTCTGTCAGCTCAGTTGGTAGTAGCTCTGCCTACTGCGCTGCAGGTTGAGGGTTCGATTCCCTCCCAGGATAAACATTTGTGTGAGGAACATAGGTGTTTGTTCCGTGTCTGGGTGTTATAAAGTATCATAAGTATGTATTAAAAATATATAAGTATTCTATCAGTCATCTAGTCACCATAATACAAGCTATGCTTAGTTTGGGACTCGATGGTGATGTGTGCATTGTCCAGCAATATTTATTATTATTATTATTTATAATTCTATGCGTCGATATTTCGGTCCGGTTTTCCATTTTATTAAATTGGGTGACAATCCTTTTAAAAATCTCATAGATTAAAAAAGTATTAGGATCAGTGGCGCAGTAGGTGAGAGCTCACCTGAGATGCAGAAGGTTGGGGGCACTATTCCCGCTGCTGGATAAATATTTGTCTCGAGTCTCGGTGTTTTTCAATGTAGGTATATTAAGTATGTAAAGTATGCAGGTACCAAAATATACATAAGTAGTATATCAGTCATGTGGTTCCTACAACACAAGCTCTGCTTACTTTGGGGTTAGATGATGCTGTGTGAGATGTTTAGGATTTATTTGAGGCATATTTTTCTTTCTTGCAATTATGTTAAACTTTCAAGTCTATAAGATGTTTACTAACAATATAACATAAATTCACATAAGAGCGATATCAAAGATAAAAAAGTTTCTACCCTCATAATGTTTGTAAAAACCGGCCAATCCTTACCGGCCAATGTCTTTGGTTTTAAAGAGTTTGTTTTATGAAGAAGTGTTTATGATCAAAGATTAAAGTTTAAATTGGTCATTAACACTTCTTTACAAACCAAAAATAAATAAAAAATAATAATCTAATAGCTCGACGATCAATTCACAAGTTACGTTATTTACAGAAATAATTACAGAATAATGTACAATAATATAAAATACTTGTGAAACAGTTGAGCTATCTAAGGACCGTTTAAAACGATCTATAGATAGCTCAACTGATCCAGATCACTGCCAGAGGGCAGCGTTCCCAAGATACTGGCGGCATTGACACGTATGGCAATGCTAATACGTTAATACAAGTTACTTAGATTTCACTTCTATCGGCAGTCCCCAAAAACTGCCCCCATTTTTATTATTTACTGTTACGCCGAATTCTGTTTTTAAATGTCAAATCTCATAAATTTGGTGATCTTGGTACACACGTCTCGACTGTACTCAGCGCTCTTTATATTCGCAATGCATCGTCTCTGACCCTACAATGTATCTTATATCTTTCATCTTCTGAAGGTGTGGGTGTATTTCCATACAATGTTGCTTTAAATTGAGTTTGAGTGTAATTTAACTACCTTTAAACTCAGAGTGTGACGTGTTTGTATTACTACTGTAAGAGATGTAACAATGTATGTTTTATTCAATCCTTTAATGCAATTTCTGATCGATATCCAATGCGTCGATTTTTGATCTAGCCGTCCGGTTTTCCATTTTATTAAATTGGTTCACAATCCCTTTAGAAATCTCATAGATTAAAAACGTATTACGATCAGTGGCACAGTGGGCGAGGGCTCACCTGAGACGCAGAAGGTTGCGGGCTCTATTCCCGCCGCTGGACAAATATTTGTCTCGAGACTGGATGTTTTTCAATGTATATTTAGTACGTATTTACACAATATATATAGGTAGTATATCGGTCATGTGGTTCATATAACACAAGCTCTGCTTACTTTGGGGTTAGATGATGCTGTGTGAAATGTCCAGGATTATATATTTATCTATTCTTGAGGCGTATTTTTTTTATCAAAACAACTTCAAACTTCCAGGTCTTAAAGATGTATACTAACAATATAACATAAATTCACATAAGAGCGAGATCAAAGATAAAAAAGTTTTTACCCTAATAATGTTTGTAAAAAACCGGCCAATCCTTACCGGCCAATGTCACAAAAGAACAATTCTACGAATTACCCCCATAAGTTGATGTCAGATGCTCTCAAACATGCAATTTCGCAACCCCTCTTGAGGAGATAAGAGCACGATTCTTTACAAGACCACAGAGCGTCACAAAAGGGTTCAAAACCAGGGCCATATATAAATCAACCTCAAAGACGTATTAACTCATTCACAGACTCATTCGTCGGCCGAGTCTCGAGATAATCTGCTGATAAATTGGGCCAAAAGTTTGTTCAAATGCATTCATCGAACCAGATTTGGAAAGTCAGTTTCAGTAGTTGTTGGAGATTGTGAATTGTAACTACCACATTCAGAGTCATTAATGGTCTTAGTGTAGATTTGAAAAAGAAAATCTCTATAGATACTAAAATACTAGGAGCGACTTAAGTAATCGTTAATGACTGTGAATGTGGCAGTTAGTGTTTCTAATTCGATAACCTCTGAATCGCAGTGGGCGAAGGCTCGCCTAATGCAAAAGGTTTGACAAATGCAAAGGGTTTGACTCATTTGTTTGTCACTTGTCTCGGGTCACGGTGTTTTTGTATGTATTTACACAAAAAGTATATATTTAGTATATCAGTCATGTGGTTCTCAAGACACAAGCTCGACTAGATGATCCGTTAATATAAATAACTAGCTGTACCCGGCATGCGTTGCAATGCCACAAATTTCCTGACCGTTTAAACCTTCCCTGGACTACAACAAACATTTCAACACCAAAATCAGTTAAATCAGTCCAGCCGAGACTAACGAACAGCAATTGATTTTTATTATATAGATTTACTATATATTAACGGATGCCTTTAAGCGGCTTATTCAGTCACCAGAGTTAATAAGGATATTTTTAACACCCGACAAAAGAGGGGTGTTTTAAATTTGTAGTGTGTATCTGTTTATCTTTGTGTCTGTAGTGTATAGTGTGGCATCATAGCTCCTAAACGGATGAACCGATTTTGACAGATGACTTGATCGTATCCTTAGAGCTATAATTTAAGAATCAGTTTAGCCATTAGAAGATCATCAGATCTTATCTAGTTGATAAAGAGATGTGAGCAAATTTCATAGGTCTGATTCATTGAACATTTGGTGTACTGTTACATAAATAATATTGCAAGAACATGGTAACCTTGACCTGATACTGCAGCATCACCTGGAATCTGCAGGATACCCAACTCCTCACCAACATACAGCAGAGGTATCGTATTTGGGCTTAATGAATAAGTTATCTAGATGAATTTCTTTTGTGTCGGTGGTTTTTTTTTAAATATAATTTTTAATTTTAGACACTAGGTACAATGGTGTGCTTGACAGTTTGAGAAATGTCGGTGTAGGTGTTAAGCAGTGGGTCATTATATAAAAAAATATATATGTAAGACCGCCGATTGCAGGACATTATTAATTTTTGTATATACACTTAGGTTTAAATTTCTTATTTTGTTTTGTAGTGTTCTCAATAATGTTTTTATTATTATAGTAATTTCCATTGCTTCCAAAATTCAACATCTATTTTGACGCTATCAATGACGAAATGAAGAATTAAAATTTTTATCTAAATGATAATACAGAAATACCTTCATGTACTGATAATCTGATAAACTCTATAAGATATATTTTATTGACAGTATTTTATTTATATTTCTTTGATAAAACATAAATATAAACTTTTTACACAACACCTTCTAGCCCCAGTTGGGGCACAGTTAAGCATAGCTAGCACATATATTATAGAAGTATAGTATAGTATAAAAGTATAGCATAGTTTAGTATAAAATTATAGTATAGTATAGTATTGTATCGTACACTATGGTAACAAGGTGACTGGTAGAATACTTTTACATTACATACTAATACTTTTACATTAGTATGTCTTTATACTAATGATACCTTATAACAGAACAGACATCTATGTTCGTCACACAAATGTTTGTCCTGAGTGAGAGTCGAACCCTCAACCTACAGCGCAGAAGGCAGAGCTACTACCAACAGAGCTGTGAAGCCTACAGGCAGAGCTATTCTAGAATAGCCATTCATTTACTTACGTCACCTTTCTTAAAACTTATGGGATCTTTTACTTCCAGTTTATTCTTTTATTTTACAACATACGACATACGCATGAACAGTTTCAATTTGTAATTTTCTTGATACGAGTATTTCTGCTTCCTGAAAGAAAGCTCCTTGCGGTTGAAAACACGGGTCGTTAATTTTCGACTCTATTGTCCTGCATCTGAAAGGTCATCTTCGTTCCACCCCACTTTCACTTCTCTATCCTTCATTCTAATGGGTCAGTCCATCAAGCCATCTCCGCCTTGGTTAGCCACGGTTCCATTTAATGTTTTATACTGGATCTTTTTGGTTATTTTGGGCTATTATTGTGTGTACACTTGAGCATTATGGTATTAGGAACAAATAATTGTCTGTCTTATTTGAAAAATAGGAAAAAATCTAGAATTTTATATTTAAAAATCTAAATAAAATAATATTGCAATGGGAGTGCCACAAGGGTCTATTCTAGGGCCTTGTTATTATTGATGAACTTTTTAACCAAGTTGATAGCCGTAATATTAAAATTATTATTATGTACTACCCTGTCAAATTTTTCAAGTGTACTGTACATACGTATCTTATTGGAATAAATAATGTTTAATGGATATTTCAATTTAGCCGTATTAGACGATGCTTAGACGATGTGGCCTACGAGGCACGCAGGTCTAGAAGACACCTATTTACTCTTGACTTGAAGAGACCCAGATTGTAGTTTTCAGGAAAGACAGACGACGGCAAAGCATTCCAATCCTTGGTTGTACGCATTATAAATGTGGAAGCAAAGCGCTTTGTTCGTAAGGGTGGTAGGTTGACAAGGTATGGATGGTACTGAGCGGTACATCTGCTTGTCCTGTTGTGAAAAGGAGACGTACGTAGTTCTCTAAACCCAAAAGATCTGAGTTAAACTATTAAACTTAGTTTGAGCAAAACGTGTCCTCTTGAATGAAGGGTAATTCTAATAATATATCTTTGAACTCGATTAGAATCAAACCGCAACTGAACAAAGCTTTTCAACATATTTTTGAGTGTTTTTTATATTCTGCTATTGAGCAACGGTACAGCTTTCGCTACGTTAACGAAGTCGACAAACGATCGAATGTTTTCAAAAAACCATTCCTTAGAAATACGATAATAGAATATACAATACAAAAAGTTTTATTGCTAAAGACATATTATTACAGAAACACGTACTAATAGATTTATACAGTTCTGGAAGTAATTTAGCAATTGGAGTAGGCTCAGCACTATATCTGTGGTACCCATAACACAGCTAGCACAGCTCTGCTTACTTTTGGGCCTTACAGTGTGAGATGTCCGGCGTTATATATTATTTAATAATTACGTTTTAAAAACTAATAAGATAATTACGTTTTAAAAACGAAAAAGAAACCGACTTCATTAAATGAAATTTGAGTCTATAATACATTTTTAGTGGAAAGTAGATGTATTTTGTATATTATAATATGGGTAGGCCAAATAAACACAACGCTCCAATGAGACAGCGTTGTATGAAAATACATGAAAACATCATCGATGTATACAAGTTTTAGATTTTCGTTTATTTTCAACTCGACCGATTTTGATAAAATTTATATGCGACCACCTGTGAAGTATACTCTTTCAAACAAAAAAAGAATTTTCTAAATCGGTTCAGCCGTTTTCGAGTAATCGGTGAACATACATAAAAAAAAGATTGATTTTTGAATTGAATTGAAAACCTCCTCCTTTTTGATGAGGTCGGTTAATTATTTAAATTAACTGACATTGGAGCTGTCTAATCTGGCAAATTGATCAACGATTGGAGTTGAAAAAGTAAAGTTAGGAGCGTCACGAAGTGTCTTGGCCAGGTGCTCACAATCACCAGGTGAGTGTTATCAACGCTTGAACGAGCTACTTGCGAAGTTACGGTATCGGCCATGGAATTGCCAAGTATTTGGTGGGCTTGCTAAAACTTAAATTCAGTTTTAATTCTTACGTCACGTTATTTTATGGTTCTTACTACGTTTAAATTATTAAGTTTTAAACACTAAAGACAACCAACTTCATGTATATCAATAATTACGTTTTAAAAACTAAAAAATAAATCGACTTCATTGAATGAAATTTGAGCCATACATTTTTAGTGGAAAGTAGATGTATTTTGTATACTTATATATAATATGGGTAGGCCAAATAAACGCACTGCTCCAATAAGACAGCGAGGTATCGAAGTACATAAAAACATCATTGATGTACCTATACAATTTTTAGATTTTCGTTGATTTTTCAGCTCGACCGATTTTGATAAAATTTATATGGGACCACCTGTGAAATGTACCCTTTCAAAAAAAAAAGAATTTTCCAAATCGGTTCAGCCGTTTTCGAATAATCAGTGAACATACATAATAAAAAAAAAAAAGATTCCGACGAATTGAGAACCTCCTCCTTTTTGATAAGGTTGGTTAAAAAGAGGCTTTAGATTTAAACGATACATTAGCTAGTACGTGATTATAAGATCCTTACCAGCCTCTATCCTCTATCTAAGCTAGCGTCGTGTTTAAGTATGTTCTGTCCTTGTCATTTTAATGTCAATGAATAAAGATGGCAACAAATGAAACAACTGATTAACAAGTGTTTTATAAAGTAACCTAGCACTTCTAAATTAACATTTTTTTCACGTGTTATTGCATGTTTTGTTCAGTAATCTTAGCGGAATTCCAATAAATAAATTGTGACTTTAAAGGACAAGTATAGACAATTGAATTATAAGTGTATTATTGAACAATGTGATTTGAACTACGAATCATTCCAAGAAATTTCTACACGGCCATTCCGCGATGACGTTTAGAATAGACAAATGACCATCGACTAAGACTTTATTATCAAACAATCACTTGACACCGGCAATATTGTTGACAAGACAGATGCCATTATAGGAAGAAAAGAAGATGTAGGTTCTTAGGGTTTATCATATAGCATGCTATATCATGCTAATGATTATAAGGTATTTATAACTGATTTAAAAGAAAACTCCCAAAAAACATAATTTTCGAAAACTACATATACATAGTTATAATAGTTACACAATACGATACAACTTTAGGAGACGCTGAGTTTTTTTTTTTGAGAAATTATTATTTTTTGACGTCACTGTTCGGACCTCCTTAGTATTTCAAAAGAAATCTTGGTGCAATAATTACGTGTTAGAAACTAAAAAGATAACCGACTTCATTGATATAAAAATACGAAATTTCGTTTACTTGGATGACATATTATTTCAAGCTATTTTGATTTCAAAATCAAACTACTGAACCGATTTTGATGAAATTCTGTGGGACCAATAGGAAAGTATATCTTTACATATTCAAATAAAAATCAAATCGATTTATAAATGACGCTTTTATGACGTAACAAATAAAATAAAATAAAATAAAAAACCTTTTTTTGAAGTTGCTTTAAAATTTTATATCTAGCTAGGGTTTTAGTAACCCTTTTAGAAGCATTCTCAGAGCATGGTGGAGTGTGAAAACTCAACTTACGAGTACACGTAAGTGTATGTAGGTAATTTATGAGAGCGGTCGGAACGAGGAACACGTTCGCGGCAACCCCTCAACCCTTACCCCGTAATGCACGATCCTGTAAAATAAATTCATCCCTTATGTAGTAACATCCGTTGATTTCACTATGAAAATCAGAACGGGCTGATTCTTTTCTTAGAAAAAGTAACTGACACCGACAGATGCTAAAGAAAATTTTCTTTTGCTTGATCACTGCTGTCAAATACACTTTTTAACCGACTTCAAATAAAGAGAAGGTTCTCAATTGTTTTTTTTTTAATGTTACCTCAGACCTCCGTCATATATGGTTACGGTTTTGAAAATTATATTTTTGTTTGGAAGGTTATACTTCCTCTTTTGTCCCATTTAAAAAAGAAAAAATACTTACGTTTTAAAAAATAAGAAAAAAACCGACTTTACTGAATAACATTTTAGCCTATAAAAATAGCATCTTCTGTTTTACCACCCTTAGGGATGCAATTTTTTCAAAACGCATTTAATTATGTCTATAATATTGTAAACTGACTAATTCGCGTACCTACCGTGAAGTTAACAAACCATGCGATGAGTCAGGACATTGTATGGCGGGCTCCCGAGCACATACTCCCAGAACGGAACGTTGGAAAGACACGTTCGCTCTGTCGTGCGTATATTATACTCAGACGAACTCTGTAGTGCAGTGGGCTAAGGTCCAGCTGAGACGCAGAAGGTTGTGGGTTCGATTTCCGCCGCGGGACAAATGTTTGAATTATCTGCAAGTATTTGTCTCGAGTCTGGGTGTTTCTATGTATAATATGTATGTATTTACATAAAATAAGTATATAAGTAGTATATCAGTCATGTGGCACCCATAACACAAGCTCTGTTTACTTTGGGGCCAGATGATGCTGTGTGACATGTCCGGGATTATTTATTTATTTATTTCACTAAAAATCCAATACAAAATTTCTGACTCTATTTTTTCATCGGTATTTTTATATATGATTTTTTCTTCAAATTTAATGTACCAAAAGGATAGACAAACAAAAAAATAATTTTCCAAATCTAATTCGATGTAACAAACATGTTGAGAACCTCCTCCTTTTTTGAAATAGGTTAATACTCACTAATAATAACCAGACTATATTTATTCAACACATACCTACATACCAGCGATTCTCACTCAAATAAATACAGACTATATAAATTGACCATTTAAACTAAATAAATGCGTACGAGTAGTGCGCAGTTTCCTTTATTGAATAACTTTCACAATCCCGGTTCGTATTTGCATCATGAGTGGCCAATATTTCTTCCTTCCTAACCGCATTTACATAGAAAACAAAATTTTGGAACTAATGGGTATCTGTCGGCACTAATAAATGTAGCCCAAGCTCAGTACAGTGCCATTAGAGACGAGTGAACATTCATTCATTCGGTCCTCCTACCCTAGTCGACAGGGTTATTACGTAAAAAAGCAGATCAAAGTCGTAAAAAAACTCCTATTACAGAAGCTACCCGATGAGAATCAATTGCCTGTCGAAAATATGCTTATAGCAGAGATATTAATAAATAAATAAAATAAAATAAAAATAAAAAATAAAAAAATAAAAAAGCCTGTTTATTCCTTAACTTATAAGTAGTTAAGTACGTAGTTACATTATCAATTTTAACATTAATTCGTATTAGTTGGTAGGTAGGTAGATACTTAATTATGTTGGCGACTATTTATGGTATTACATTACATTATGTTTGTATCATTACTTATTTTCTATTACTCTTATATATTGTATTATTGGATGTTTTTTTATGATTATATATTCATTATATTATTATATTATCATTTATATTATAACGATTTCATTCTCGAGTAGATATATTACGTTAGGACCCCTCTCGGGTAAAGGCCTCCTCCAGCTGCTTCCACTGTTCGCGGTCCTTTGCTATCTCAGTTCAGTTCGGTGTGTTGGTATAGCAGAGATATTAGCGTACAAGAAGTATGTAATACAGCAATTATAGCGCAATTAACGCCTATTGTTAGTCGACGCGAGTTACGTAAACTAAAGGGATTATTCCCATCTGTCCCCCTGCTTTGTCCCCTCAGGGGGACAGATGGGCCAAAAAAGTTCGATCTGTCCCCCTCGTTGCAACGGGGGGACAGATCGAACTTTTATTCATTGAAAATGTTCTATCTGTCCCCCCGTCAATTAGAAGGGGGACAGACAGAACTATTTATTCTTGCCTGTCCTGTAAAGCTGTATTCACATTCCAGTCTGTTTATGTTATACAATGGCAAAATTCTATATAATGTCAAGCTACCAGTTACCGTCTCTACTAGAGCTAATTTAGCTTTCGCGGAGTTCACCTTTTGTACTTGTACTAATATGCCAGATTCTGTGCCAGATCTGAGAAAATTCCTGGCCTATATTCCCCTGCTTTGTTCCCCGGTGATAAAGCAGGGGGACAGATGGGAATAATCCAACTAAAGCCGGGGATACCCCAATATAGTTCACATACTACAATCACACAAAGATTTAAAGAAGACAAAAAAGACTTGTAAATTACTAGCAAGTAACACCCGTACCATAGCGGTTATTATATTTTGAGAAAAAAAAACTCTTTCTCATTTATGGTATAATTTTCTATACCCAATTCTAAATAATCTATGCGCATGGGAAGAAATCGTTATCTACAAGGTTAATTCATGCTAATCAGGCAGTAATATTAGTGTGTATTTAAACTACTGGATGATGAACGCTCTAGCAAGAGTCTCGTATAAGGATCCGGTTTCTGGCCCTTGCAAAACTACTAGAGAAGAGGATATAGTCTTGTACTGACCCCACTTAGTGGGGTAAGAGTAGATTATGATTATTATAAACCAAAAAAATATTCAAAACACTTTTCTTTACTAATATAATTAGTAACATGGTGTCTAAGTATGATTTGCCCTTTCATTCAAATGTCAACGATTACAGATGGCAACAGAAATTATGCGAGGTCGTGGCTTACCTCGCCATTTTAGATTTGTTTCCTAATTTAATAGGTTATAGGTTTCCATCTGCTTTTTATGTGAATGCGGCCTATAATAAGGATTTCTCACCTTAATAGAAATGAGGGTAAAATTAAATTTCGTGCAGGGATTTGAGTCGGGTCGCGCTGCAAAATTGCCTAATTTCGGATTCTGCCCTGTCCGTAGAATTAATATTCTGACTAGCGAGGCCGACCTTTTGTATTTTATTGTGATGTGCAGTGATGATTGTGACTTCATAAATTAAAGCATACGCCAAGCAAAGCAGATAAAATACAAAGTATTTTAGTATGAGGTGTGTGGTGCCTAGACTCAAAACCAGCCCTGCTAAAATGTCTCACTAGATAATTTTTATATCATTTATTTTTACATCATGTATTTATTTTACCATGCTACAGCTAGCTGCTATTTACAAGTGATTTGTCTTAGTTATTTCGTCCGGTTGTGAATTGCATGTGCAAACATGTGAATTTTTATTTACTTAATGTTTTTTCTTGCAGTAATCCTTTTTGTATTGTACTTTAATCCATCTCCTCCCCGTTTGTTTTTGATAAAACAACAGTTTTATCGTTATTTTTAGGCTAATACTTCATTCATAGAACCACTGAAATTAAAATACTTTCAATTTGATCTTTTTTTTGGACTCGCATTGGCTTATGCATTTGTCATATTTCGAGTTATATATTTAAAAAATAAAGAAACTTATTAACAAAGCAATAAAGTGGAGCTTGAATGGAAGAATGGGAAATAGATCTGACTTTCCAGTGGTGTTTACGAATTTAGAAAAATGAGAAATAAAGTAGAAAAAAGCGTGTTTTTTTTAACCAACTTCCAAATAAAGGAGGACGTTCTCAATTCGGTTGTATTTTTATGAGCTCAAATATTAATCAATGAAGTCGGTTGTCTTTTTAGTTTTTAAAATGTAATTATATAAAATGGTGTATTCTCATATAAAATATGTATCATCATCTTCCTGCTCTTTTCCCACATTATGTGGGGTTGGCACAACATGTGTTCTTCTTCCATTCTCCTCTATCAGTCGTCATCTCAACACTCACTCATTTCTTACTCATGTCATCCTTCACACAATCCATCCATCTTTTCTTTGGTCTACCTCTACTCGTAAATCCATCAACATTCATACCAAGCACTTTCCTAGTTACGTGCCATTCTTCCCTTCTCATTACATGCCCATACCATGGTAGCCTGTTGCTCCTCATCTTTTCATTCACTGGTGCCACTTTCACACTTCCTCTTATGTACTCATTCCTTACTCTGTCCATTCGCGTCACTCCACACATCCACCTCAGCATTCTCATCTCAGCCACGTGCACCTTTTGTTCATCCGTCCCTTTTGTTGCCCAACACTCAGATCCATACAATACGACAGGTCTTACGATCGTTTTATATATCGTCCCCATAAGCTTAAGGGACATACGTGGATCGCAAATTGTTCCTGAGACCAGTCGGCATTTCATCCATCCCGCATTTATTCGACTTCTTACATCCTTCTCTATCTCACCATCATTTTGTACTACTGAACCGAGGTACCGAAAATCGGAACAGACTGGTAGGTGTACACCATCTAAGGCAATATGGGCAAAACTGGATGGACAACCGAAGTCGCAGAACATGTGCTCGGTTTTTGTCCTGCTTATCTTTAGTCCGACACTCTCCAATTTGCCCTGCCATTTTCCCAGACTGTTCTGGACCTCGGTTGCGTCTTCTCCGATGAGAACAATGTCGTCGGCAAAAAGCATGCACCCGGGTGCCTCCTCCTGTATGTCCGATGTCAGAGCATCCATTATCAGGAGGAACAAATAAGGGCTTAAGGCCGACCCCTGGTGCAAACCTACAGCCACATTCTCATATAAAATAATTATACTGAATGAATCATTTTACTCGAATTATAAAGAAACAATTAAATAAAATCACCAAAATTACTAATAAAACCAGAAATAATTAGAGAAAAATAAATAATATCAGAGCAATGTTTGCTTCGCAAGACTGCCAAATGCTCCGTGCTCTATTTGGTATCCCTAACTTCGAGAATTAAATACTATGAGGACGATTCAAAACTTTTTATATTCACAGGTCTAATGATGATAGATGATTCGCTCTTTTGAGCAAGCTATAGTCCGTGCCGCTTTGTCTAGGCTATGAATAAGGTTCGCCATCTGTCTTATCACCATCGATCGTAAACATTTTTCAAGATATCTGGGTGATTCTTCATCTGTCATTTCATGAAATAACATGGCACTTTTAAATGAATTATTTTATCTCGTGCAAGTTTTATACAATAACCTTAACGGAATTTTAATGAATAAATTGTGACTTCATAGCACAAGTATGGAGAATTTAATTATAAGTGTATTATGTTGCAATGTGATTTGAACGACGAGAAATCTCGAGAAAGTTCTAGACGGCCATTTCGCGATGATGTTTAGAATTGACAAATGACGATCTCGTTGACACAAACAATGCAACAAGACAAGATGCTATTATAGGAAGAAAAGATACCTAGTCAAACGCAACAGTTTTTATTCTCAGAAAAGATTGTTTATCACGATAATAATAATACATTAAATGGAAAATGTAAATCCAAAGATAAAATGTAACTTTTATGAATACTAAAAGCAAACGACTGTCCGTAGGTATGAACTTGATCGTTGATAAAGCAATACGACCTTCCAGATCATTTTGTTTCATCTCATTTGCTCTGTTTACACGTTTAAGATGCTTTTACACGGGCGATTAAACTTAGAGCAACATATCTGCTATTACGGTGGAATTAGAGTAATATTTTTATTTCAACCTGCAGTTACTTTTCTGGCAATACAGAGTATTAGTATTAGAGTATGAGACCGTCTTAACTAAAACTCAACGCCGAATACCCTGTACCGAAATTTGTATTCAAAATAATTACGTTTTACAAACTAAAAAGACGACGACTTAAAAATATCATCGATGTATGTATACAATTTTTTGATTTCTGTTGATTTTTTAATAACCGTTAGACTGATTTCGATAAAATTTAAATGGCACCACCTGGGATGTACCCTTTGAAAGAAAAAATAATTTTCCAAATCGGTTTAGACGTTATTGAGTAATCGGTCTCTTCCTTTTTTGATGTCGGTTAAATAGAATTATACAGAGTAATTAGGGTAGTAGAGCGTCCATTTTGGTCTAGACGGTATCGTTTATTTAGGGTTCCGAAGTCCTCAAGTAAACCTTAGTTTCGCTATGTCCGTCTGTCTGTGGTTGTCAGTCCGCCCCTAATAATGGCACTTAATGGCATTAACGACACTTGCTCGCAGACTATTTGTCTTGATATGAAATTTAGGTTATACGATTATAAATATTAGTAGGTCTACAAAGTTATGAATTAAAAATACATAAAAAAATATTTTAGCGGTACCTCGCCTACGTGTCAAGTAAGGCTGTTTTTTTATTTTCTTCATCTTGTGGCATATCGTTAGATACGTCTTTTAAAGATATTACAAAATATTTTGAACAGTTTTATGTTTGTTTTTAAAATAATGGGAATATGATGAAATGACAAGAAAAATTAGCTCGTAAAGCTGACTATATTTATTTAGAGTTTTGACTTTGAGTAAATCATTCTTGTCCCTAGTGACTTAATTTATACCAAGATATTCACTTATCTATACAACTTATATGCTGAAATATTCGGCAACTGTTGCCTTACAATAATTGCCCGTGTATAAAGAACTTTTAATGTGTTTACACGGCGAGTACCCACCTAGTCCTGAGCAAATACGACCCAATGTTATGATGGCTATAATATTATAATTGCTTCTTTTAGTTGCTTGCGAGGGTAAAATGTGGAATAATGGAATTTTGTACCAAGTTAGGTATAATAAGCTGACATTGTTTTAGTATATTCCTCATTGTTATGTATATTTTAGCAGTTTCTGTATCGAGGTGAAAGATATTTGAAATAACATCTGGGATTTTCTTCGTATGACGTTTTATTAAGTAACATAGTGCTAGTAAATGGATTAGTTTATCTCTTTTATTTAATATTGGATAATATTGAGCGGAATTCAAAAAAGAAATTTACATTTCACTTATTATGAGAAACATATTTAGTAAGCAAGTAAGAGCTTCGAACAGAATCTTAAATAACATAAATTGACACAGATTATTAAGAATTGTAGCTAACTTAACTCTAGATGGTCATTCCGAGATGATGTTTTGATTAGACAATTTATTGTTTTCTTCTTTTGAATTTCTTCCTGATTATTAATAAATGTAGGTACTTAAAAAAATACCATTCGTAATTACAATCGTAATCTATGTCGCAAATTATGTTTGACGAGCTCTGTAGCGCAGTGGGCTTAGGTCCGGCTGAGACGCAGAAGGTTACGAGTACGATTCCCGCCGCGAGACAAATGTTTGTATGATCTGCAAGTATTTGTCTCGGGTCTGGGTGTTTCTATGAATAATATGTATGTATTTACAAAACAAAAAGTATATAAGTAGTAAGTATATCAGTCATGTGGTACCCATAACACATGCTCTGCTTACTTTGGGGCCCGATGATGTTGTGTGAAATGTCCGGATTATTTATTATTTATTATTATTTATGTTTACCCGCAATTAAGTGTAGAGTTTTGGGTATTGAGTTTGAAGTAAACAACGCAAATTCGCTCGGTGTGTCACATCGTAAGTTAAGTCTAGAAAGTCTAGATGGTCATTCCGAGATGATGTTTTGATTAGACAATTTATTGTTTTCTTCTTTTGAATTTCTTCCTGATTCTTCGTCTGGCATTTCATGGAGCAACATGGCTCTTCTAATTTAATATTTTTTACCCGTTTTATTGCATGTTTTATTTATTAATCTTGGCGGAATTTTAATAAATAAATTGTGGCTGCGGGACGGGTATGGATAATTGGATTGCATGTGTATTGTGGTGCAGTGTGATTTGAACGGCGAGGAGTCCCAAGAAAATTCTAGACGCCATTCCACGTGTCGTCTAGAATTGACAACTGACTGACTAAGACTTATAACAAACAAACTGACTATAAAAAATCAACACTTGACATTGGCAGAATTGACATTAGTATATCACAGGCCATTAACGAAGAAAATAAGAAAGAAAGAATGAATTTCTTCCTATAATGGCATCTGTCTTGTTAACAATTTTGTCAGTGTCAAGTGATTGTTTGATTAAAAGGGTCTTGTCGAATGTCGAAAAAGTCGAATGTCGATCGTCATTTGTCTATTCTAAACGTCATCGCGTAATGGCCGTCTAGAACTTTCTCAAAATTCCTCGCTGTTCAAATCACATTGCAACATAATACACTTATAATAAAATCGTCCATACTACTTGTAGGTACTATGAATTGACAATTTTTTTATTAAAATTCCGCTAAGATTACTGAATAAAACATGCACGAATTGCTTAGAAGCTATGCTTGCTATGCTACTTCATGAAATGACAAACGAAGAACCCCAAATTATTGTCATAATTTGTCTAAACAAAACGTTGTTATCTCGACTACGACTTTGTGACTTTAATAAAACCAAACAATACCATTTGACATTGGCAAAATTGACAACAAAACAGGCAATTAAGTGAGAAGAAGAACCACATCTCTCAAATATTGAAGGTACCTACCTAATTGCCCAAGTAAGTGTTTAAATCACTGAAGGGTGACTTGTACATGTCACTTAATAAATTACAATTATGCTTAGGTAATCTCGGATTTGTTTCGTTGAAGTTGTATTAGGTACTAGCTGTTCCGTTCACGACTTCGTCCGCACGTTTTAAAAAGAAATTTTTTTTTTTTAAATATATCTAATTGTAAATCTAAACACAAACATCACCAAAATCGGTCCAGTCGTTTAGGAGGAGTTTAATTACAAACACAGGCTCTGAAGATTTATATAAGTATACATATAAAGATAAAGGTTTATTGTAGGGAACTTCATTAATTGTAATATTATCAATTAAATTTGATATTTTCGGTTATACGTACTTATTCTACAGGTAATAAAAAATTTATTATTTTGCTAGGTACGATCACCTTCAACAAACTCTATGAAGCAATTACCTCTCTCTCTCGGACCTCTGAAACTTTCGTGGAATTTAAACAATTAATAGGTGTGGATGGTTTAATATCTATTGGGTAAGAACTATTGTAGACTATAACCAGTACTATCCCATTAATCTATTCTTATGAGTTAGACCGAAAAGAAATTCATAGAATTACATTAATATTAACAAAGAATAACATTTATTACGGCGCTTGAAGAAGCAACATGTCTGCAGTAAAGCTCGATACGAGGGATGCTTTTGGTGGTGTTGGTGTTTCTTCGGTCCAGCGCGGAGCGAATCAATTGTTCTTGAGGATGCTTCGAAACTCATGTGCAATTTCTATCAAACTCACAAGAATAGAATTGCGGGATAGTACCACATATTGGTCTATCTATTCAATATTTTGTAATGGATTTCGGCAAAGTCACGTCTGAATCAATTAACTAACCTATTGAATTCAAAAATAATGGCTCGAACGGAGAAGCTCCCTAGTTTTATACAATAGACAATAAAGATATATACCACAATATTATACCACAAACTTTAAACTATTACAAATAATAAAACAGAAAACGAAGCACAAACAAAGCCTAATTGTAATTAGAACAGACGTGCAAGCCACTCTATGACTTGTAGGCTTTCGAAGGAAAGTGATTTAAGACAGTATAAATTAGACCCAAAATGTGCCAGTAAGTTACTCGGACGGAACAAACGGTAGCTAACGACCCTTATTTCAACTATTTCTACAATAGACTACCCTTAATCGTATTTATAAACAGTTTTGGCAGACCACTTTTTACTTAGTATTTTTTTTTTATTTAGTTTAGGTATCTACTTACTCGTGAATGTTGCTACTGACAATGACCGCAATGGTTTCGATAGCAAACGATTCCGGCCCGTAGTAGGGTAATGTAACATGTAAGCAGCTCATAGCAGGGACACAAAAAATACAAAACACACATAAAACAGAAAATATACAAATCTTAATTATGACAAAGTAAGACGCCACCTGTCTGGTAAGTGCAGGCGATACAGCAGTAACGCACTCAGCTGAAAGCCGTCAGTATGAGTTTCATCATCCCCGACCCGCTGCATAAAGGCATGCAACCCTTCACCATCGTACGTCGTATTAAACCGTTATTGGTTTGATTGGCTAGAAAAATTTATAATAAGAACCAATAGGCTCCGTCCAAGCGATTGTGAATTACGTAAGAAAGAGAACGGCCAACCCGACGACGAGCAATAAATTACCGTTATCAGACTAGACCTCAATTGAACAACGTGAAACGGAACGTAAATCGCTTAGCAAAGTCGGCAATTAGCTCGAGGACGCGCCAATTGTAGCGAAGATCTGCGTGCATGAAACGTACTATTAGATGAGATCACAGGCGGTAGAACATATGATGATAATTGCCTTTCTTGGCTAATCGTCACGTTGTCCTGGATTCTGATGGCCTAATGGCAATGGTTTGTAATGGAAGGCTTAATGCGATGTTGCAGTAAGTGCAGTTCTCCTTTATTTCAAGATTTCTGTGTTCTTACGTGAAACAGATAAACGTGACTCGCGTTACTTAAATTAAAGCGTACAGAAGCTACAATGATAACAATATAATTACGTTTAAAAACTAAAAAGACAACCGACTTCATGTATAAAAAGCAAAATACATTTCTATCTAAATTTAGTTTCATCCAAGATGACATAATTTTTTCAGTTTTTTTTATTTAAAAACCTATCTACTGAACCGGTTTTTATGAAATTTATTTGCGACCAATCTGGAAGTATATCCTTTCACATGAAATCAGATTATTTTAAATCGGCTCATAAATGGCGGAGTTATAAGATAACAAACATTAAAAAAATACAATTGAATTGAGAACCTACTTTTGTGAAGTCGGTTGAAAACGGAAATCGTCGATAGGTACAAATGAGACCTTAATAATAAGCTGTGTCCTTGCCCAGAATTGACCTTGCCCCAGTCAATTCTCTAGGTACCAACGAATACTATCGAATAAAACTAAGTAATTTTAAAATTTTGCCAAGCACATTGCATTTCGGGAGAATTTATGTCTGCTTGTCCAAACTACACGTGCAGAAAGCACAATCACGTGGGCAACTGGGCGACACAAAGCGCTGCCACGTGTTCCGTTTTACCCGTAAAAACACAGTAAGATAACTAACAGTTATAAAACTTGCTGGAAAAGTTTTAAAGAAGCTCGCGATTGTAATTCCCAGGGTTGGTACCTACATAGATAATTTATTATATCTAAGAGGCATGTCCAAACTTATATCTGGCCAATGCGTAAAAAAATTATGAAACGACGGATTTATAAAACAATAATTTAAGAATTAAAAGAAAATACCTGAACAACTGAGAAAATAATAAATTTTGTAATGTAAAGGGAAGTAAAGTTCTCAATGTTCGGCAACTATTCATCTTGTACACGTCCCTTCAAGTACATAAACTCGTCCTTAATTCTGACGACTATAAAAGTATGCTTAAGCGTAGAATTTTAAACTTAGTGACGTCTCGGTTAAAACTTCTTTTGCCCTGAGATTTAGTCCATTTCTTTCAAATCCTACTCTACAATAAGGTTGCAAAAATCTGCTCAATCAAACACTGCTCAATGTTTGAAGCCAAATACTCTATAACTATCTGGCTGAAAACATTATCTTATGAATGCACAGAACTTCTTATTATCCCATCAACCTAATTAATTACAGCTATCTAATTAGATAGGATGATCTACTTATATAATTTTATTATAGTATATAATATTATATCTATATTATCTATTTATGTATCTTTATAAGAACTATATATATGTTAATGTGTAATTTTTTTGTACTTTTATGCAATGGTTAGCTATGAACCGAAGCTACAATAATTGTAGCTACAATAATTGTTCTATAGGTTCATAGCTATAAAGACACATAAATAGATAATATAGATATAATATTATATATACAATTATTATTACACGGGATAATTATTATCCCGTATAATAATAATCGTATATCAAGGTACCTGCAATACAGATATATATCTAGTGTGGGTACAACTGTCAATAATTCGAGTAAGTTTGACACTCCATGTGTAGAAATAAGACGATAGGTAGCAACAACTCATTTATTTTTAATAAAACTGTATCCATTTGTTCTATGTGGTGTGTAATAAATATTTTTCTCTACTTGAAAAGTTTTGGAAAGAACAGCTTTACGTTTTAATAAAATCTATAGTTTTAGATTTTACTTAGGTATTATAATGTTCGATAGTAGTTACTTGGAGGTTGTACAAAGTAAGTAGGGTCAAGTATATCTATTACGAACAAAACCAGACCAAAATCAGCAATCCATGTTTCGTAGTACAAATATACAACCTGCGCTGTATTTTTAACCGACTTCAAAAAAGGAGGTTCTCAATTCGTCGAAATCTTTTTTTATTTTCACCAATTTCTCAAAGATACGTGAACCGATTTGGAAAATATTTTTTTTGTTTTATTGTATACTTAAATTTTACCGAAATCGGGCGAGCAGTTTTTAAAAACACAACAAAAATCTAAAAATTGTATAATACATCGATGGTATTTTTGTTTACTCCGAAACCTCGCTCTCTCATTGGAGTAGTTCGTTTAGTTGGCCTACCTATATTATATAAACAAAATACATCTACTTTCCACTAAAAATTGATTGTAGGCTTAAATTTCATTCAATGAAGTCGGGTTTTAGATTTTAAAAAGTAATTACATATATTGTAATTTAAATAATCATGGAATGTTTCACTAACATGTTTTGTGCCAGCCTTTTCCTTGACACGCATAAAACTAGAACTGATCATCCTTACTTACTGCTCAAGTATATACTGTGACTCCACGTTCTCGTTGTTTGACGATGCAGAGGGAGTAACTAAGTACTTTCCTCTTTTGAGTGTTTCTTTCTTTTCATAACAAAACGAATCTGAAAAGACGAGTGCTGGTTTCTACCTTATCCGTGGACCAACCTGAGATACTTGGTAGCTCTAGCTACATCATCAACATCATCATCATATCAGCCCTTAAGAAGTCCACTGCTGAACATAGGCCTCCCAATTGAATTCCAGGAAGAACGATTTTGAGCCCTCTCCATCCACCGACTTCCCGCGATCTTTACAAGGTCGTCAGTCCATCGGGTAAGAGGTCGTCCTACGCTTCATTTTCCTGTCCTTGGTCGCTATTCGAGAACTTTTTCTCCCCAACGTTTATCAGTTCTGCGAGCTATATGGCCTGCCCATTGCCACTTCAACTTGTAAATTTTGATTGCTATGTCGGTGACTTTGGTTCTTCTACGGATTTCCTCGTTTGCTCTAGCTACATAGTAACTCAGATTACCTACTCACCTCGTTTCACAATCGAGTTAAACAGTACGGGTCAATACGGGTCTGTACGTGTATAACAGGATAAGCGGCCCTAGAGATACCTACGTCGAGTAAACTTAAAATTTCATGTTATCGATCGAGGTGCTCTCCTCAATTGAGAAGCTTTCAATAAACTCGTAATCTGCTTAGAATGGGCTGATTATGAGTTTTAGACTGGATCGAGGTAAGTCTCTTGGATCAATCCAGTTGACTCATTCAAAATCATCAGTGATTTGGCATTTTGTATGAATACGGGATAAGTGCCAGTAGCGATCCGTCGTCGGTTGGGTTTTAAATTAAAATCAAGTGATATAACTTTTAAAACTATCATGGTTTTGCACATGGTGTTCACTCAAAACGGGATATTTACCATGATATATGGGTTTTGAGTTAGCTCTGGAGATCAAAGTTCATATAAACAGGACTGTAAGTTAGAATCCACGTTGAAAACACAAAAGCGAGTTGTCCCCTACCAGACACATGCAGATATTAACTTACAAAAAACTCGAACGGTTATTAATTTGTCTGACAAGGTTTTGAATGATTCTGCTCTCAGAGTGTTTGAGAAGGGTCTAAATTTTGCCCCTACCACGAAACGCATCCCTTATGAGAAAGTGATCGGTAATGTGGAGGAGGTCATTCGTTATAATAGAATACCAGGAAGTGACGCGGAGTGTCTAAGACAGGACATTGCATTTATATTACGTCATACTAAACTTCCAGAACCCAACATTACTAAGGATGAGTTGATGGCGTTAAAGGAGTTCCGCCAAGATACCAACTTGTTGGTCCTTAAGGCTGATAAGGGGAACGCTACGGTAGTTATGAACGTCACAGAATACGAGGATAAAATCCTGAACTTGTTGAAAGACACTAACACATACAAGCTGGTGAATTACAATCCGACGGCTAGAATACATCGTAGTACCCAGAAAATTATAAAGGAGTGCCAATACGCTATAGGAGAGGAACTAACAAAATACCTGTTGCGCCCTAAAAACATCCAGCCACCTAAACTGTATGGTCTACCTAAAGTGCATAAACAGAATGCTCCGCTGCGACCCATCGTTAGTCAGATTGACTCACTTACTTACGAGTTGGCGAAGCATGTAGCGGGTGTGTTGCAACCTTCTGTAGGCCTGACATCATCGTTCGTGAAAGACTCACGTCACTTCATACAGATTCTTCAGCAGACAACGGTTGATGAGAGTGAGGTGATGGTTAGTTTTGATGTGGAATCCCTCTTTACAAACGTCCCTATAGCCGACTGTATGAAGGTGATAGAGACTAGAATACAGAGAAATGGGATCCCAGCAGAATATGCCAAGCTTTTATACCATATTCTGGCCACAAACTATTTCTTGTATAGGGAAAATTACTACCTACAAATTGATGGTGTTGCCATGGGAAGTCCCGTCGCTCCCGTAGTGGCCAATATATGGATGGAGTATTTTGAGAACCTGGCTATATGCTCTGCACCCTTGCCAATGAAGTTGTGGAAAAGGTTGCGTATGAAATGGAAAGTGATCGAAGCTTGGCTTTCTTGGACGTGATGGTACAGATTCGTGATGATGGTAATTTAGGCTATTCGGTTTATAGGAAGCCGACCCATACGGATCGATATCTCCATGCTGATTCACACCATCACCCTCGGCAGCTTAACTCGGTTGTAATGTCTCTCACGAACCGTGCTTTCGACCTATGTGATGAGTACTCCATAAAGAGTGAGCTAGCTCATGTTCAGCATGTCCTACGTAAAAATGGATATAAGCTTCGATCTTTCCCAGTTAGACAAAGGCCTAAGCCCCACAGATGTATAGTAGAACGAAAACCTGCTTTTCTACCGTACATCAAAGGAGTGACGGACAAAATTGCGAAAGCCCTGCAAAAATTGTCCATAAAAACAATTTTTACTCCTTTAAAGAAGATCTCACACTACCTGCGCTCACCTAAAGATAAGATTCCTCTTCAAACACCAGGAGTGTACAAGATTGACTGCAGCTGTGGGAGCTCTTACATCGGCCAAACAAAACGTACCATAGCTTGTCGAGTGACAGAACACATCCGGGCGGTCAAAAATATGGACACACAAAAGTCGGCCATAGCTACACATCTACTAGAATCTGGCTCAAACCACTGGATCGAGTTACACAATCCACAGGTAATCTCAACTGAAAAACATTACATCCCAAGATTGGTACAAGAGGCAATAGAGATTACCAAACACAGGAATTTCAATCGAGAAGACGGTTTTCAATTGTCTGGAGCCTGGAACCCTGTGGTGAGGATGTGTGGAAATCGTAAAAGTGAGGTACCGGTTATGCGTCCAGATACCGTGAGTGTTGTGTGTCGTTATCGTGATCGAGTTGTTAGTGACAGTGAAACCGGTAGTAGGGGTAATGTTCGCAGTAAAAGACTGAGAAAGAGGGTAGACCGTTTTGTCTGCCAATAATATCCACCCGCAAAGACTTCAGTTTATCTCGTGATCATGGCGCATGCAACTGTGCCGAAATATCGAGAAGCAGAAAAACTCATATATCATGGTAAATATCCCGTTTTGAGTGGACATTATGTAAAATCAAGTGATTAACTTATTTTGCTGAAACGAAAATATTGCTGATATTGCTGAAACGGTACTTATACCCAAGGTGATAATCCATCTTATCCTTACTAATATTTTAAGTGCGAAAGTAACTCTGTCTGTCTGTCTCGCTTTCACGCCAAAACTACTGACCCGGTTTTGATAAATTTTGGTATAAAGATATATGGCACTTAGGAGAGGGCTTTTTATGCAGGTACCACGCGTGCGAAGCCGCGGGCAGCAGCTAGTTGATTATAAAGGTACTAAAATAAAAAAAGCAAGGGCAGTCTTTGGGGACTGCCGATAGAAGTGAAAACGAAGTAACTTGTGAATTGTATCGTCGAGCTATTAGATTATTATTTTTGTTTTGTGAAAGACGTGTTAATGACCAATATATAATTATTTATATAATACTAGGTGCTGCCCGCGGCTTAGCGCGCGTGGTACCTACATAAAAAGTAGCCTATTTACTTTCCAAGGTCCCATCTATCTATATACCTACCAAAATTTATCAAAATCGGTTCAGCGGTTTTGGCGTGAAAACGTGACAGACAGACAGACAGAGTTACTTTCGCATTTATAATATTAGTAGGTATATATCGACGCTTGAAAGGCAATAATTACCAAGCGACATTTTGGCGATATTGAGTTTTATATATCATTGAAATCGGAAAAAAAATCTGCGTCGACTCTCATGCCGCTAGGACGGAGTTTGTTGTCGCTTGGTAAATCTAAAAAAAACGAATTTTTTTAGTTTTCGGCGTCCAAGCGACTAAAATTTTACCGATTTATGAATAACTTTTACTTAGTACGTATTCGATTTTTACTTTTTACACTTAGTAATATTTGCCTAGACTCGAAATAATGCTTTTAAACATAAAGTGTTTTTTGCCTTCCGGTACCTAGGGTATAAACATTGCTTAAGAAATTTTACCTGATTGAATTTCTTTGTTCTCGTAATTAAGACTTTTTAACACACCTTAAAGATGTATTCATTTTAATTTAGAACTTTTTACCTAAATACAATGAACTTAAAAACGTAAAGTAATAATATTTACCTGCCTAAAAAGGATATATTTTGTCGTTTGGTAATTTTTTATCTACCGTTTTTTTACTGTTTCTGTTATTTAGATAACTATTTCTGATATTAAATTTGTATCAAACTTCACTTATCCCTGATGCACGTATATTGTTTTGTCGCTTATCCGCACTCTAAAGCAGATTTTTAGTGGCTGTTGGTAACAAAAGGATTTAGTCTTCATCGAACTGTCGCTTAGATAACCCGCGCACTCACGCTCATTGGACATAGTGCTTCATCACGTAGCTTGAAGTGTACTTGGTAAGTGCAATGTAAAGATTTGATGTGTTAGGTTATTTATAATGCGCATTTTGTATTGATTTAAATTTATTGTTTAAGATTCATAATTAATCGAAATAAGCGAGCTATGTCAAACGCCGTTGTGGATTGCAGGGATTTGACCTTGGTAATGTAACTGCTTAGATAATAATTAAATTATTTATTCTTTCAATCGTAATTAATAGAAACAACTAATAATACAATCGTAATTTCTAGGCGCCAAGATATCGAGGATACACTCGTACTTACAATAATAAAGATGAAAGTCAACAACAATTGGAAAAAGTTCGCAAAAACTTGATTTTAATGAACCGGTATGTTTTTACACTTAGTAAACAAATAAGTCAATATGTACTAAGTACACATTATTATTTTTATTATGGTTTTTATTATTTTTCAGGGTGATACACTTTATAGGAAGGCCCTTCAATAACATCCGTTGCATGTACTTCTGAGACTCTTACTGCTGGCAATAACTCTGAGAAAACTGGCCTAAAAAATGATGATCAACTGATAGATGAAATTTGTTGTGGCTCATTTTGTCCTACCCTGGAAATGGTATCTGCAGATCTATCTGGGGAACAGAATACAGTCCCAGCAGATGATTAGTCTGTAGTCCCAATTGGCATACCAGAAAAAAACCCAGATAAAGAACTTACAAACATGGAGGTTGATTTGACTATACCGGAAACGTTTACTGCATGTAACGCCCAAAAACACTAAAGATGGATAGACTACACCAGAAATATATACTGCAAGCAACATCGAAGTAAGTGCCAATTCTTCAAGTTCTACCAATGTGGGATGCTCTGAATCTGGCGGATCAAAAACTATAAATCCACAGAGGTCATAAACATAAATGCACAACTAATGTACATTGATTATAAATCAGATAAAAATGATTACTTAACTTCTATCGATTGTGATGAAGTTACAATTTCAGATGAATCGTTATGATCTAAATCTTCTTATGGTGAAGAAGTTGAAGTAGTTTAAAAAACAGCAAACAACAAAAAAAGAAACAAATAAATAAAAAGGCATATACAAGTTTGTATGACATAAATGAAGAACAACACTTTCTAAGGAAAATGGTTTGAGAACAAATAAAATAGATTAGAGAAGAGAACGGTAACAAAAAAGAATTGCTGGACATGAATATGTGCGAAGTAGTGGTAAAATTATCAAACCTAAATCTATTCAACCTAACCCTTGCAATGGAAAAAAATTTTTGGGGACTCTCAGGAGATCGTCGTATAGACTTCTTAGTAGTAGTACTTCTTACAGAAAGAAGAGATCAAGCGTAAAGAATTTCTGAAAAAACTGTTATAAGTATATACTACTTGGAATTATAATTTTGGTAGTTCTACTTTGAATTCGCAAGTAGTAATAGTGTAAGACTGCTGAAGAAGGCTGATCTGAAACTTAAATACTTGATGTGGTTGATTAAAATTTGTTTTTATATAAGTAATGAATAGGTAGGTCCCAGAAACCCATTCCAACATAGATTTTTTGTAACAGTAGTTAGACATCAATTTTCTTCTTTGTATTTTACCTACCTACATGTACACATGACAGCTTATATGTTTTTTTATAAAATCAGCTATACACTTTGTGAGACTCTGCAATATTCGTATGTTGAAGGCTCATATAGACGTCATTAACATAGGGTTAGACACAGGCCTAAAACCTTCACCAACCTGCACTATGGCAGCGTGGCGGAGTATGATCTAATTCGTCCCTCGTCAGATGGGCCCATACTCAGTAGTGAGTGATTGTAGATTACTACAAGGGCTTTTGATGTTGATGGTGATGGCATTCATCGAAAACCTTTGTCCGAAAGTGTACTGAAACCTAAATTCTTTGTTACTTGTTCAAAACAGGCCTACACTTACCTTATTTAATTTGTACTATGGTTGAAATTGCCTTACCTTACCTATGTGTCAAACATCTGTTACTTCTGGATGCATCATTTTGCTTCAAACACAATTATAAAATACAGGTGTTTAGTTAATTTTTCATGTTTTATAATATAGTTTTGTTGTCGGTAAGTAGTTTTCATCTGTTTGTGATTTTTATTAAAACTTTACTAACCGACAGTATTTCTTAAAGTAATGAGAAAAATCATAATCTTTAAATGCCAGTTTATAAAGCTTTTAAACTACATTCCAAATTCGTTAGAATTGAGTAGCTATGATTAATAGGCGAATTTTGACGATTTTTTTTTTTTTCAAAAAAAAATACTTTAAAATGCTCTGGTGTAAAGTTGCCAATATGTCGCTTAGTAATTATTGCCTTTCAAGCGTCGAATTTATATTTAAAAACGGTTTTATAACGGTTTTTAACCGGTATCTCGTAATCGTAATCTCGTGATCATGGCGCATGCAACTGTGCCAAAATATCGGGAAGCAGAAAAACTCATATATCATGGTAAATATCCCGTTTTGAGTGAAAATTAAGTAGAAAGTTGTTCTTAACTCTACTTGTCACCTGTATCTATGGTGGGTTGTATTGCCTGTGGCTTATACCCGGCATCACAAACAAACTTGTCCATGCCAAGCCAACAAAACACAGGAGAACAATGGAAGATGTTACCAGTTAGGGGCTATTTCGGCATCAATACGCCACGATGGGGTGTCAATAACATTGTTCAGGGGTCCAATAATATAGGACACAGATTTCCTAAATACATAAGGAGATACTTAACTATCATATCGTCAATCGTCTAAGCATTACAGCTTTGCAAGCATAGCTTGGGACTAAACAAACGTAATTTAAACGGTATTTTTAACGGTATTATTCCTTTGCTTAGCAAACTAAGCAAAGGAATCTGGGGGCACGGCAGTGCCCCCGCCAAGTCGAGCAAAAAAGCAGCACGGCCTAACCATTCTTTTCTCCAAGCAATTCAGGCCATTTTCGACCCCCTATAACTTCGTTGTGGATAATTAGAACCCTCAATTTTCAGTAACCAAGCAGGCATTGTATAAACACGGTATATTTCAAATTTCATTCAATTTGAACCAGTAGTTTAAGAATTATAAATAGTCAAAGTTTCTTAAACACTCGGTTAAGATCTATCCGAGGGGGGTAAATTGAAAATCAGCGCCGTACCCAGCTTTCTGCAGAATTTATCCCCTTTGCCCTGTGAACTAGTTTAAGTTTATATAATTAAATATGTTTAATTTTATTTTTTGTTTTTCTTTAGTATATATTTGGCAATAAAGGATTTTTTATTTATATATTTTTATTTTTCCTTAATTTTGTCAATTTAGTGACTGACTGACCGATCATCAAAACTCTAAGGCACTTCTAGCAGACATAGAAGCTTCAAATTTAGATTACAATTTGTGTTTAGTGTAGGAAAACCTAAAATATTTTGCAATTTCAGTCCAGTTTTTTAGATACACCAACCTTTTACTCCATTATATTATAATGGAGTAAAAAGTATCTAGATACAATTATGTTCAAAGGTAGGTAACATAACTTGTAAAAAAAAACAAGTCTCGCGCAACTCAGTTCTTCTACCGTAAAAAGTTGTGAGATCCAAGTAATACCAAGTCGGTTTATTTGTTCAGTCCCTACTTATGGGACCTTCTGTCTTAAGTTATTGCGTCATTAGCTAACCAAACAACAACTTATAGTGACCATATCAATATTTAAAATATTTTATGTTATAAATAAATAGATTGACTTGGCCTCAAGTTTTGTATCCGCAACGCACGCCAAATAATGGCTTTGATAAGCAAATATTTGATACCTTGTGTAACGTTATAAATTAAATACTATATTAAATAAAATACAGCCAATAATAATGCTTTTTATATATCAGTATCAGTATTTTTTGAGCCATTACAAACACACATAATTTTAAACAAAAAAAAACAACTTCAAACATGAAACTTAAGAGTAAGAAATGCCTTGAATGTCCTTTTCTTCATCATCAGACCCCTAATGATAGTCACAACCTATCTAGGTGTAAAGTTTTCATCAATACAAATTAATTAAGCCCAAATACCCAGGTATTTGCTGTAAATCGTTGATTAGATCTCTCGTCTGTCTTTTGCTCCATCACCAGATTGAATTCAGACTTTCATTAAATAGCTTTAAAACACCTAATGAAAAAAAAATAACAAACTCACTAGTCGCCACTACGATTTTCGAAGGTTCCTCTCGATTTCTCTGGGATTTCATCATCAGATTCTGGTTTCCTTGTCATGGTACGTACCTTCCTTGGGAAGGTACCAGGACAAAAATAAAAACTCCTTGCAAAAATTCCATTTACTGTGGGTTTGGAGTAGCTCAAATAATTTTCCTATTTACTTAATATCATGAGATTCAAAACATGAGCACAAAATTGTTAAACGGTTTTTAACATAAATTGTGTTCCTACATTTAAACTTGATTAAAGAAAACTCTTGAAGTATTTTTTTCTTAGTTTAAATGTTTCTGACATTTTTAAGCAGTTAGGTAGATAATTATTAATATCTTATTCGGATTACGGCTGCGGTCACTAATTCAAATCTATCGATAGATTTCAAATTTGATAAATTAATTATTAAATTGTTCTTAAGGTATATTAACTTATAATTGAAAAAGTAATTTCAATTGAAACAGTTGAGTTGAGAACTCAACTGTTAAGTTGGTTTTAACAAATCGATCATTCCCACTTGTCCCATTTCCAGTAGCATTGATGGAACTAAAAAGTCTCATTTGTTCTATTGTCTCCTTTTAAAACAATGATTAACACTTGACAGAAGATGAGACATGTTCCTTTTTTATTTTTAGTGCCTACTAATTGACTATTTAACTGAATTTTATTGAGTGGAGTCTATAGAGGAGCACCCGGGCACTTAAATTAGTGACCGCGGCCGTAATACGATGAAGATATTAATAATTATCTAACTGTCATGTTTAAAAACGTCAGAAACATTTAAATTACGAAAAAAATATTTCAGGTGCTTTCTTTAATCATGTTTGAATTTTGGAACACAATTAATGTTCCAACAGAGCTTATATAATTGTATGAGATTCAAAACAGTCAGGCACAAAATTGTTTAACGGTTAAAAACCGGTTAACCATTTAGTGTCTGACAATTTTGTGCCTGACTGTTTTGAATCTCATAAAATTATATAAGCTGCACAAAACCCACAGTAAATGTTATTTTTGCAATTGATCTAATCGTCCATTTGGTACTTTGTCCATTTGCCTGTCTTTTGGTCAATAAGACAGTTGAGTGTTTTTATTAATTGCCACGAAGTTCAAAACGCTCTACAAATTTGCAGCTGCTCTAACAGGAAGAATTTGGGAACCAGTTTGCGTGTGAAATTGGCCACCATTACCTACTGGGAAAATTAGATAAAAATTTCACATTGGTTTTATTACAAGTGCTCTTGGTTGTATAACAAGTACTCAGAACCGCCAAGAGGTCACTTAAAGTTTGGATTTACCTAATTTACTTTGTTTGATGCTGGCTTTAAATGCCAACTTTCTCTAAATTAAGTCAAGTCTTCAAAATAATATTTTAATGACCTGATAAGATTTACAGTTAAGTAAAACGGTAAATAAAACGAACAAAATCAAACCATTATTGTTTAACTGGTTACTCTTCAGCATCGACGTCTTGGTGGGTACCAGCATGCCAGATATTCTACCTCCAAGGAGTGGTGTGCAAGCATTACTGTGTTTAAGTTTGAAGGTCACTGGAACAAATGAACCTATTGGGCAAACAGACAAAAGAACTACATCTAAGGACAGCAACATACGTGTGATACCTTCTGATATTTCAATCTTTATAGGCTATGGCGACCTCTGTGGCGCAGTGGGCCAAGGGCCGGTTGAGACGCAGAAGGTTGCGATTTCGCTTCCCTCTTCGAGACAAACGTTTGTATAATCTGCAAGTATTTGTATTGGGTCCAGACCCAAAACAAATACTTGCAGATTATACAAACATTTGTCATCAAACATCCAGATGTTTCTATGTATAAAATGTATGTATCTACAAAACAATAAAGTATATTTGTAGTATATCAATCATGTGGTACCCATAACACAAGCTCTGCTTACAAGCTCTGCTTACTTTGATGATACTGTGTGAAATGTCCGGCATTATTTATGTAGCTTACCACTGTTCGTAGCTGGCTCAGTTTTATAAAAAATGACAGTCAAAATAACCAGCCTCTTTCTATCGTTCCAGATTCGGAGCTCGAGGAGTTGGGTGAACAGCTACCGCGGTACCGGCCAGACTCCATCGCGGCTCTACGGCGGCAGACACGCTTTACAGAACCAGAGCTTAAGAGGCTGTACAGAGGGTTCAAAGCCGAATGCCCCACTGGCGTCGTGAAGGAGGAGACCTTTAAACTGATTTACAGTCAGTTCTTCCCGCAAGGAGGTAAGCACGTCTGAGTAAGTACTTAGATCCAGTCTAACAAGGTTTTAAGTTCCTATGGATTTCTATAAAAGATTTCAACCAATTTTGGGACACGACCATAGAGAACGCCTTTCATAATGACTGATTTTTGTTTACAAATAAATAAATTACACTATCTTAAAATACATAATTTTACGGAAGAGGCTCTAGCTACTCACGACACATGGAATCCTAGTGTGAGAGCTAGTATCCACAAGCCCCTAATATATTTAAGCTGCCGATAATTACCTACCTACTAACTTAATACTATATACCAGAACCACTCACTTTATTATTCAATGTAGGTATAGTTTTTTGTATTTTTTTGTTAGTTTGTTATTGTTTCTGTTCCTTGTTTTTAGGTGTAAATAAATTTATAAAAAAAATAAAAAATCTAGGAGTTGTTTTATTTACCCTAATCTTCGCTGCAGAGCCTGCATCGACTTCATAATGACGTCATCAAGGTAAGTGGCACTTCCAGACTGTTTTTATCTGCTTATAGACTCATTCTTACGACGGTTCTCTTAGTCGAATGTCGAAGTATTTGTATGGGTTTTTTTTTATATTTAGAGGCAATCTGCTCGTTATTTGATGGAAGAAAATTATTAGAAATGAGTTTGGTATGTATTTTGTCTTCAACTTTTTCGATTCAAATTCAATTTCTGTAGTAGCAATGAAATAAGGATTAAAATATTTATTAATCATCACGTTCTCTTAAAGTAGGCGTCCGTCGTTTTAACTTGTAGCGTTCACTCAATGGTAGAGAATAACCTAATTAAAGCATTACCAGCTTAACTTTATTTTAATTTAAATATTTTCTGATAAACAATCTTAATTTAAGCGCTGCCAAAACACGTCAAGGTTATTTGCTCAGTTATTTGCTAAGGCGTCTTAAACGTAAAGTAATTTTTATTACCGATTCCAAATTAGTGCAATTGCTGATTTTAAACCCCAAATTTACAAAGAAACTAATTGTTCCAAAAGAGAACAAAGCGTTTGAGCGTAGACAGGCTATAGAACCTAAGATTTTGCAAAATGACGTTCGTATTTTCATATTTCTTCAGGTAAGGCAAAAGTTTATCTACAAACAGTAGTAATTCGAACAATGAAATGAGAACATAAAAAACTCTAATGAGTTTTTTATGTTCTCATTTCATTGTTTATGTATTATGTAATCATAATCATATTGATTCCCATCTAAGTTTTACATTCCTTGAAATTGTCCCAAACCAGGATTGGAGATTTCTATAACCTTTGGACACCCAAAAAGATCCCTATGTCCATAATCATAAAGCTCCAATTTCCGAAGCATTGGAAAAGGTAAGAAAACTAAGAACAGGCACAATATAAGAAATTTATATAAATAGATTTCAAGTATTTTTAAGGACTTTTTTCCGGTTATGGATTATTCATTTTTCTCAAAAAAGAAATTATAAAACTTCACTTACATGAGAAATAATATTTAACATAAAGCTATCCTAGCAAATAATCGACGTATCCAAACAATTCACAAACAAATCGTACCTAATTGCGTCGTCGCAGGCGCCGAACAGTCGCATTGTAGTGTGCTGATTCATTTGTTAGGTACCTAACAAATGAATCAGTACGTAATACATTGAAATATTTAAAAATCTATATATTTTTTTACCAGTGCGTAATTCCAAAAGATAATAGAAGAATAAATTGGCCAAATGCATGTGGCCACGTACAGTAAAGGTTTCCGAAGCCAATAAGGATAAGAATGACTAGTGGTCAAGTTCCAAACCCATTTATCACCACAATGAAGCAAAATAAATTAATTTAGTATGGAGCTTCCTTGCATTTTTTTATAATTTTGAAATAAGGTTGTAACTCTCAATCTAGTACAACCTTACTATCAGTCAAGTGGTACGCATAAAACAAGCTCTGCATACTTTGATTAGATTAAATGATGCTGTGTAAAATGTCCGGCATTATTTATTTGTTTATTTATTTATTAAAATCAAATCTTGAAGCGAAAAAAAAAACTTTAAGTAACAATTAAAAAAATATACATATTTCTAAACTCGCCAGTAAATCAAAACCGGGGTACTATTCGTTTACCTAGTATCATGAAATCTGGCAAGAAGCAAGGACTCAAAGCACTGCTCGTGCTTTGAGTCCTTGCTTCTTGCCTCCTCTTGAGGAAAAATCCGATAGTCATTAATTATAGAGACTAATGACAATTTTAACTTATTTTAGAACTGTCATTTAAAACCGATACTCAAATTTGTACTTTGGTTCGAACAAAATAAGGTCGCTCGTATTTTAGAAAATTTTACCTAGTCTGGTGAAACAGTAAGTTACCTACACTTTACCTCTATAGACGACTCAGCTAAGTTACCTACTTCTACCAATCTATCTTCGTAGGTATATCTATAAGCACTTGTAAAAGAACTGACTGACTGACTGACTGACTAACTGACTGATTTATTATTGCCAAACTGCTGACCGAGGTTACTGTCAATTTATTAAATAAATCGTCTCTCTGGTCTTCACGATACAGGCTTGTCTAGTGTGAAGACCGCTGAAAGGTCTACCTATTTAAAATTCGAACAGCATCAAAGTGCATATTTTAAACATTGTATATATATGCTATCATATGAATGCTGAAATAAATATTTTTTCATTAATTTTTCATTTTTTTTAAACCGAAGCTGGAGCTAGAAACCTGAAATTTGAATGGTAGCTTCCTTTTATAGCAAAACCACTTACTAAGGCAGGGTTTTGCGATTCAACCCCTAAAGGGGTGAAAAGGGGTAAAAACATTGTATGGAACTTTTTAACTCTTAGTGAGATTTGCTTGAAACTTCGTCTGGATATTTAAAGTACAAAATAATTGATCAATTGTTTCAGGGTAATAAAAAAATTGCCCTCTAGGGGTAAATTGAGATTGAATGTGAAAGTGTGTATAGTATCTTTTTAAAGGGTGGTGCGATTGGCTTGAAACTTGGTTCGGGTACTTTAAATTTAAATTAAATTAACACGCGTTTCAAGGGTTTTCAAAACAACAAGGGGGTAAAATAGGTTGTCAAAGTTTTGTACACTGGCTAACAATTAAAAACTGCACTACGTAGGATGCTTATAAAAGTACGAGTAATCTTCTAATGCGTACTAAGTCACGGGTAACAGCTAGTAGTATATATACCTCCCGAGTTGGCTTGCATTATTTAAAACTGCTCTCGGATCGACGACATTTATTCCGGGCCCATTATGCTCCACGGGCGCTGCATTTCTGCAATCGAGTGCGCGATTACAAGCAGCCCAGAAATATAATAGGCTCTTTCGTTCGGTTAAAACTGGGAAGGTAGAAAAATGGTATATAGAATGTGGAGGTAAGCACCTACATAACTATACAATCTTTTCCGGGTTCCGAAGAGCACAAAAAATTGATAAAAAAGATATTTTGTTCAATACAATCACAAGGATCACTTTGAAACGTCTTACATACATACATACATACTACGAATTCCAATTCCGCCAATTCCTCCTAACCCAAGCCTGAGATGAACTGGCATGAAACTCGTCCTGGTCCTAGCGCTTTTTGTGTCGGTTTACTGTCTGAGGGCAGATCAACATGAAGCCATACACTTTTATCAATAATATAGTAAATCATATTATAATACGCACTTTTCAAAAAACTGCCATTTATTTAAGCTTTAAATTTCTTAACAGGTAGTTTAGTTGCATTTCCAGGAAGCGTATTATAGAAGCGCACCGTGTTCCCCATAAAGGACTTATTTACTTTTTAGTCGAAACCTAGGGATGTACTATAATTTGTTTCTGTTCCTAGTATTGATTCCTAATCTGCCTAGCTGTTTGTCTTTCTGACAGCGCCCCTAATCAGAGCTTTATCTCACAGACTGTATCTTATTACCACACTAGCGATACTTTTTTTTTTTTGTTTATTTATATCTTGCGATCAGTCCCAAGACTATGAGCGTAGCGTGTAGAGCGAAGTCCCCACCGGAGCTTCCTCTTTATGATTCATCCATTTAGGATGTTACGTCTTTTCAGGCGCCCCTGAGCACTAGGTGCTGTTAGTTCTACTGCCAGTTGATTGGGATGGCAGAGAAGGCGCTCGTTGTAGTGCGTAGTGTGGAGTTTGATTTCCTCCTTCACCGTGGCGATGTGTAGGTTGTCATGGACCTCTGGTGTTTTATGAACCATGGCGAGTTTGCCAGTTGTTTGAGAATTGCATCTTCAGCTCTTTGAATGATTTTGATATTGGAGTCACAAGCTGATCCCCAGAGTGGTATTCCGTATGTCCATACTGGTTTTAAGATGGTTTTATAAATCAGTAGCTTATTGTCCAAAGACAGTCTTGAATTTCTGCCCAGCATCCAGTGGAGTCGTCGGGACTTAATGTTGGGTTCGTTTCTCTTGGTTTCTATGTGCTTTCTCATCGTTAGTCTGCGGTCTAGATGCATCCCGAGGTATTTTACTGAATTGTTGTGTGATAGTGGGCTACCACCCAAGATTACTGGTGGACAGTCTTCTCTCCTCAGCGTGAATGTTATGTGGGCGGATTTTGGCGCACTGGCTTTGATTCTCCATTTCTTAAGCCATGTGTGGATATTGTCCAAGCTGCTTTGTAGCTCCAGTAAGGCTTCATCATGGTCGTCACTAGATGCGAGTATGGCGGTGTCATCCGCATATGTAGCTATTGTTACTCCATGAGTGTGTGGTAGATCAGCTGTAAATAGGGTATACAACACCGGCCCGAGTACTAAACCCTGGGGTACAGCAGCTGTGATGTCGTAGAATGTTGATGTGGTGTCATTTTCCCTTACTTGAAATATTCTCTCGGATAGATATGACTTGCAAGACATTGAAAAAATCACACACTAGCGATACTAGCGAGAGAGATGCCGTCCTTGTTTACATCGGCTTCATGTAATTGTATTACGAAAAATATAAATAAAGTGATCTCAAGCGGAAAAACATTGCTAATCGGTGTAATAAACTTTGAATATCTGGTACAAACGTTATCCCGGCGATCTGTAGAGAACTGTGACCAAAAATAGCAAGTGAATATTGTACTAGTGTTTGTAGTGAAAATAGAAAAAAATCAAGACTGGCCGAATGAATGTAAGAAGTAGACTAGCATGATTACACTACATTTCATAGACAAGCTCTTATAAACTAATATCAAAATATTCTACGACCTCACATCTTCGCAAAACAAACCAAAACAAAATCTGTTACATACCACATCACAGTGACTCATTGCAACATTTCAAACTCACCGGTAAATCATAACGTCAGCTGAGAAATCAGCTGCTTCTGACACACCATCTAGCGATAGCGCTGCGAACTAACACGACAAACACCTACACAACATTGATTTGCGCACGACACAACACAGTGGCGGCGCCCGCGCCGTATAAACCCAAGATGTCAAAAGGCTCAGCCAAAGCTGCCACTAGTGGCTGCAAGATGGCGTTACATGTCACTCGTTTCAAATGCAAAAAAACAGTCAATGCAATAAATACGATTATTTGCTCTGAATGCGATCATAAATTTGAATTTGAATGCGGTGGGTTACCAGAAAAAGTATACCGTTTAATGGAACCTGAATCGAGGGAAAATTGGAGATGTAAGTTCTGTGTACGGAAGCCTAAATTGATGATTACTAGTAGAGATGCTAGTAATATCACGAACAGAAAAGAAAACATTGCTCCCCCTTCCTGAACGACAGTAGTGAGTCAATTAAATTTTCTTCTCCTGCGAGTGAAAGCAGATGCAGATGGATGATACACACATTCATACGGAAAATCCGTTTTGCGATTCACCGCTACACCTCTCTAGAAGTGTCTCTGACTCTGTCTGATACCACTTTGTGCATGAAATGAAAGAGTCTATCACAATGCTAACGTCCCAGCTGGCTAGCACACAGATAGAGCTGGAGAACACAATACTTGATAATAATGACTTACATAGACAAATAAATAAACTGACCAAAGAAAACGAACTTTTAAAGACACTATGCCAGAGACCTCTGCCGGAAATAAAAATTGACACCAATACAATGAAGAAAAATCGAAGGTGCTCAGTACAGTTTCCAGAAATCAAAAGAGCACTGTTCACGTCTCCTGGACCTCAATCTTTGACGAAGACTGGCCCAAAAGCAGACGAATATGCGGTTTTCCAGTCACTGCAATCAAGGATAACCGAATTGAGTAAAAAACTTCAAAAAGCTGAAAGGGAAATAATATATTTGAATAATATAATGTTGGACCCACCTAATGATAGTCAAAATATTAATAAAAAAACAACAGCAAAATCGAAACAAGATCTAGTGAAAAAAATGAAATCGAAACAAGAAATTATTAAACCAAAACAAGATATAAAAGTCTGTCTTCTTAGTACAAATAAAGAGAATAATATCCTGGGTCTCGCAAAGAACTGTCTCGGCCAAAACTCAAAAATATGCCATTTTTTGAAGCCTGGCAGCACAGTAAGTGGCCTACTGGCTGGTCTAAGTATAAAACTGGTAGACTTCACGATGAATGATTTCTGCATAATCTTAATTGGAGAAGAAGAGTTCAGATCGACCCATGACTACTTTCGTACAATAACTCTCATGAGGGAAATACTAAATAAAATTAAACATACCAACATAATTGTATGTCTCCCTAATATGGAGAGATGAAAGATATGTATAACTGGAGGATAGAAAACTTCAACAACCTACTCTACCTTGATATTAGTACACATGAGCATGCATATCTATTTGACTCAAATGAAAACTTAAGATACGACTACACTATGTTTAATACTATGGAATGCGATCGATTTTCAATAATTTGGGAAGTTACATGAAAACTTTTCAGAAACAATGTGTAACTGATCTTCAAACACTGCAATTTACCCCTGACGACACGGAGGATTCTACGTTTTTTCGAGACTAAACATCTACATTTAATGCACCAAAATATAGCGGGCCTACTTAACAAGAGCGACGCCCTAATTATTAATCTACAAGAAATCATCGATCAAAAAAAAATGTACATTGATGTTTTATGCATCACTGAGCATTTTATGAAGCAGGGATCTGAATCATTCTTAGACATAGATAATTACTCCTTAGCTACATGCTTTTGTAGATGTGATAGTAAAAGGGGCGGGGCATGTATATTAGTAAGTTAATAGCACAAATGAACAGAAATATTAGAGATAAAATAGTTATCTGTTACAAATGTATTTATTTGAATGTTGTGCTGTTCAGTTAATTGAATTTAAAATTTTAATAATATGTATTTATAGAGTACCTAAGCAAAGTAATTTAAATATTTTCTTCAATAAATTGGAAAAATTTGCTGACATAATATGTAACAAACCTAAATATAAATAATATTATTATAACCGGTGATTTTAACATAGACATGCTAAAATGTAACATTAAATATCAAGAGTTTGAATGCTTATTGTTAAATTATAACTTAAAATTAACATTAGGACAGCCAACTCGTTTGATCAGCAAATCGTGCATTGATAACATCGCACATAACTACAAAACGACTTGTAAGACTGAAGTGTTAGAATTTGGCCTATCAGATCATACAGCTCAAATTATTAAACTCCCAGCTAAAAAAATTCCTAAACTTACATATTGGCATAAGGAAATTCGAGATTATAATACGGATAATATAAAAAAGTTCAAGTTATGTTTAGATGGTCTCTCTTTTTCTGATATGTACAGCGCTGAAGGCTCTTCTGTAGCATACCGGGAATTTATCGAAACATTTGGGTTGTTTTATGAGTTATGCTTCCCTAAAAAGTATATTTTAATTAAAGTGTTTATAAAACCTAAATGGGTATCACGTGGTATTCGAAGCTGCAGTAAACGAAAAAGGGATCTTCCCTGGAATTATAGGTCTAAGCCCAGTAAAACAAATAAATTAATTTATATCAATTAAACAAAAAGATTTAAAAAATCATTTCACTTACAAAACAAGCTCAAAATAATCATAGGATATTGACCTCAAGCTACAAATCTAAAACAACATGGCAACTTATCAAAAAATGTCGACCGAATATACCGAAGGAACCAATATCTAAAATAAAGAATAATAATGTACTTACCTTGTTATGACCTTGTTATGACCTTGTTATGACAACAAACCCACAAGACATTGCTAATATCTTTAATGACTACTTTATAGATAAGATAAAACCGATACCAGGGATAGGTAAGAACGTAACAGCAAATATAAATAGACAAGAAAGATCCATGTTCTTAGCTCCCTGTCTGCCACATTATGTATATAAAATAATAAAATCCCTTTAAAATACAAAAAGCTCAGGATTTGATTTTAGATTTGGTATTAGTACTAATATTATAAAAGCAGTGAATGAAGCTATAAGTCCCCATGTTAGCTTCTTGATAAATCTCAGTATTGAAACAGGACAATACCCAGATGAGCTGAAAACTACTATTGTCAAACCAGTATTTAAGAAAGAAAATAGAGAACTGGTGGAATTTTATAGACCCATTGCTCTCATTTCCATATTTTCGAAAATATTTGAAAAATATATATACGCCGAAATAAACACATACCTGGAAAAAAACAATTTACTTTGCGAAGAACAAAAAGGTTTTCGTGAAAAGAAAACAGTAAACATGGCAATATATGACTTCTTCTATAATGTTATTTCTAAAGTTGACCAAAAAACACTTATCTGTAGTATATTTTGTGACATGACACAGGCGTTTGACTATGTGGACCATAACATCATACTAAAAAACTTGAGTTTTATGGAATTAGAGGAAACGTATTAGACTTAATTAAAGCCTATCTTAGTGACAGAAAGCAAATCACAGAGATATCAAGAATAGAGACAAAAACCAAACTAGAAGTTGCACACAGATCCAAAATACGATATCCTAAATACGGCGTACCCCAAGACAGTGTACTGGGACCGCTGCTATTTATTATATATATTAACGACCTGCCAAGAGCAACAACTAATCCCATGACATTATTTGCTGATGATAGCACAATAACAATTTCTTGCAATGACATTAAATCTTATGAAACCGACAAAATGAATCAATTCAATCAATAATAAAATGGCTTGACAATAATAATAAAAATTATTTATATTAAAAATTAGTTTAAGTAAGACCATGATTATGCATTTTGACCAAAGATCCCAAACCCCATCTAACATAAATATAACATTTAATAACAATTTAATTAATCAAGTTGATGCTACACGATTCTTAGGACTTATAATTGACAAAAAACTTAATTGGAAAACTCATTTAGAAGGACTGAGTAAGCGTGTTAGTAGTCTTGCATATGCCCTGCATAAACTGTCATCAACAGTCAATACTGATGCCTTATTGATTGCATATCAAGGTATGGTAGAGTCTGTTCTGAGATATGGGCTAATATTTTGGGGCAACTCTACTAATAAAGACATCATTTTTAGGATACAAAAAAGATGTGTGAGAGCCATGTTTAAAATAAAAATTACTGATAGCTGTAAACCATTATTTTCGAAGCACAAAATTCTGACACTTCCGTCCCTCTACATATTAGAAGTAGCTCTTTTTGTAAAAAAACAATCCCCATCTGTTCCCCCGGTTATCTGATTTTGTAATTCGAAGCAGACGGGATAATACTAGGTTAAAATTACACCCTGTAAAAACAGCACTAATGCAAAAAAGTGTTGTTGGTGTTGCTCCAAAAATTTATAACAAATTACCTACACTATATAGAGACCTGAACATCTAAATGTTTAAACTAAAACTAAAGAAATTGTTAATTGAAAAGTGTTATTATAATCTTGACGAATTTTTTAGCAATAAATTGTAATTATTTTTAAACTTGCATGCCATCTCTCTACCTAATTTACATACCGTAAACCGGTCAAGCATGTTGTTTCACATTGTTATATTTTTGTCATCTTCTGTGCACATGTTTTCTGGCAAATAAATATCTTTGAATCTTTGAATCTTTGAATACTAAATACACTACAAATGTGTTTATTTACGACATTACATTAGAAACCTCTAAAATTATCAGTGTTTCTCCACGATATTATGCAAGTATCATACATATGAACCTTCCTCTTGAATCACTCTATCTTTTAAAAACCGCATCAAAATCCGTTGCGTAGTTTTAAAGATCTAAGCAAACATAGGGACAGACACACAGCGGGAAGCGACTTTGTGTTATGCTATGTAGTGATAGTGCGAATTAGCCAGCATAGCGCTAAAGTACCTATAGTTTGTCCTTGTCGTTCTAATATCAATAAATAGAGATAGCAACTAATTTAAATAATACATTAGCTATTGAGCGATTATAAGGGACCCTTAGGGTCTATCTCATAAACACTGGCTAATGAATTGTTGAAATCTGTTCCCATCTTTATTCTTTGTCATTAGAATGACAAGGATAGATTGTACTTTAACGTCACGCCAGCTAATTATGTGAATAGGATTGAGAGTATTATTAACATGTTGGTAAAATTGTGTTGTTAACCTCTAATAGTACCTCTGTGGTGCAGTGGGCGAAGGTCTGGCTGTGACGCAGAAGGTTGCCGGTTTGATTCCCGCCACGGGACAAATGTTTGTATGATCTGCACGTAATTGTCTAGGGTCCTGGGTGTTTCTATGTACCTACCCACTAATATGTATTTACAAAAAAACGTATATAAGTAGTATATCAGTCGTGTGGTACGAACAACACAAGCTCAGCTTACTTTGAGGCCAGATGATGCTATGTGAAAGTGGCCCCTAAAAAGTTATGAAAAAAAAATTATATGTTTATGAAAATATGTTTTTAGGGGTAGGTAGATACTTATCACGGGGGGCTAATAAAGCTTGACAAGATTGAGAGGATGTCTGTAAATAAAATGATTTGTAAACCTCAAAAAAAATCTATAGGTACTTTCATGAGTAACACAATAATTTTATTATCAATTTTGATTTGTAGTTCTTCTAATCACAAAGCTATTTTGAAGTAATGTTGTGAAAGTAAAGAAACTTATTTACAAAGCAATAAAGTGGAGCTTGAATGGAAGAATGGTAAATAGATCTGACTTTCCAGAGGTGTTAACGAATTTAGAAAAATGATGAAGTAGAAAAAAGCGTAATTTTTTTTTACCCGACTTCCAAATAAAGGAGGACGTTCTCAATTCGGTTGTATTTTTATGAGCTCAAATATCATTCAATGCCGACTTCATTGAATGATATTGTCTGGAAGTTTTCTTTTTAGTTTTTAAAACGTAATTACCTATATAAAATTGTGTCTTCTCATATAAAATAATTGTACTGATTAATTTTACTCGAATTATAAAGAAACAATTAAATAAAATCACCAAATTACTAATAAAACCGGAAATAATTTGAGAAAAATAAATAATATAAGAGCAATGTTTGCTTCGCAAGACGGCCAAATGCTCCGTGTTCTATTTGTTATCCCTAACTTCGAGAATTAAATACTATGAGGACGATTTTTATATTCAGTTCAGTTCTTGGAATTTTTATATTCTTAAACGAAACTTTTTATATTCTTGGGTCTAATGATGATAGATGATTCGCTCTTTTGAGCAGGCCATAGTCCGTGCTGTTTTGTCTCGACTATGAATAAGGTTCGCCATCTGTCTTATCACCATCGATCGCAAACATTTTTCAAGATATCTGGGTGATTCTTCATTTGTCATTTCATGAAATAACATGGCACATTTAAATGAATTATTTTATCTCGTGCATGTTTTATACAATAACCTTAACGGAATTTTAATGAATAAATTGTGACTTCATAGCACAAGTATGGACAATTTAATTATAAGTGTATTATGGTGCAATGTGATTTGAACGACGAGGAATCTCAAGAAAGTTCTAGACGGCCATTTCGCGATGACGTTTAGAATTGACAAATGACGATCTCGTTGACACAAACAACGCAACAAGACAAGATGCTATTATAGGAAGAAAAGATACCTAGTTTTTAACAAAGGTAAAGTAGGTACTTAATAAAAACATATATTAAGTAAATAGTGGTAAGCACATTTATAAAACTTCCTCAGTAATTATCTTCCTGTTATGCTCAGATTTCTGTAACCGACTATAGGAAAATAAAATGCTTCCCACCATTATCATGGCCTTATTTTCTGCAAATAACGAATTACTTACACACTCACTCAATAAACAATTAATTACCTGGTATCTTCTTGTTCCGTCTTTGTGCTTGTTTCCATTTTTTTTTAATTCTCACATAGAGTTGGGTCCACTAAGTTTCCAACTTCAAGTCGTATTGCAATCTCTATCAAAATTACTGTCAGTTTCGAAATATACCACGAGAGTAACGATATAAGTTATACGTTTACTTCAAAATGTCTATGTGCTTGGCCAGACTGCAAACGCGGGCGCGGCACGGCAAACTCAAACATATGAACTTCATTTGAGTGTCCGTAGTGAACACGCGGGTGCGGGGCGGACGCGGGAAACAACGGCGCGGACTACCTACATGGCGCGGGAAGCGCCCGGGCAACTCACGCCATACCTCGTTCATACAAGTGGTCGCAGTGAGATCGAGGGGCGTAAAGCGGCAAACCGCGCGGGAGCGAGGATCTCAAACTGTTTCTAGCTAACCGCGCGCGTTCTTGTGATGGCGTCTTCACAAATTAATGTAGAAGAATTAATAAGTCCTATTCAAGCACGACCTGCACTGTGGATGTCGAAGATTGTGGATTATAATAAAATCATAAAACTTTGGAGGTTGCTCTCGCAATTTTTCATTTAATTTAAAAATTGCCATTTAAAATAAGAATTTTCTAGTAAAAAAAATTACAGTTGAATATAGGACCTCCTCCTCTTTTGAAGTCGATTAAAAATAAGTATTTTTCATCCATATAATATTTTGACAAACACTGGACACGATAACACGCGGAACGAAGCCACGCTCCACTGCGGACAGGCACAAACGCGCGCGTTGCCGCACCCGCGCCGCTGCCCGCCCCACGCTGCCAGTCTGGCTAAGCCCTATGGTTTCAAGCTACGTAGCGTCGCGTCGTCCCAACTAGTGGTTACACTTTTCTGACGCGTGATGGAAGAGGTTTACTACTCTACTCTTATATTTATATCTCAACATATGCATTAATCTATATCTATAACAGAGCTTAACCTGACTGACTGATTCATCATTGCCGAGCCGAATACGCAGAAGCTAGAAAGCTGAAATTTGGGAGGTAGCTTCTTTTTAATAGCAAAACCACCCACTAAGACGGGATTTTTTGAAGTTCAACCCCTAAGAGGTTGAAAATGGGTGAAAACGTATGTATGAAACTTTTTAACGCGTGGTGTGATTTGCTTGAAACTTGATATGAATACGTAAAATGCAAAATAAATGGACGTGTTTCAGGATTCTTCAAAATAACCCTTACAAAGGGATAAAGTGTCTTGTCAAAGTTTTCATGGGATTTTTTTTATTTTTGATGGTGTGATAGGTATCTTAGAAACTTGGTTTGGATACTTAAAATGAAAAATAAATGGACACGTTTTTTAAAATAACTGTCATAAAGGAGTAAAATGGGGTCTGAATGTTTGTATGGAAATTTTTCTGGTGCGTGATTGGTTTGAAACTTAAATTGGATAAAAAAATCCTGAAACACGTATCCCTCTACATTGCATAAGCTACAATTCCTTTTAAAAAAATGCGGACGAAGTCGCGGGCAACAGCTAGTTTAATCTATAATATAAGTGATACGATTGAAAGGGGAAAATACCTTTTAATACGATCTATTAGATAGCTCAACTGATAAACGTAAATGTAAATCAATCATCAACTTGCTCGAGTCAGTACACAATAAGTTGTTATTGTACAAGCAAGTCCTGATGCCAGTATGGACCTATGGCATACAGCTGTGGGGCTGTACCAAAAAGAGCAATATCCGTATAATCCAAGGATTCCAAAATAAAGTTCTAAGGGAAATAGTGAATGCCCCGTGGTACATAAGAAATGACGATCTCCATGACCTTAGAATAGAGTTCGTTGATACGGTGATACAAAAGTATGCAGAAGCTCACGAACAGAGGCTTCATCACCATGTGAACGTCGAGGCAATCCAGCTCCTCGACATCACGGACATTGTAAGAAGGCTTGTGGGAATAATCTACATTCCCGCTAAAGATCGACGGTGGGAAAAAACCATTTGAGTTAGTGTAGTTTAACAATAGTGAAGTGATAAGTAACTATATAAAACACAAGAAAAAAGTGTCTTCCCCTTAACTAGAGACTGTAAGAAAAGTGCTATTAGACACATTCTTAGGTATAATTTATTTTATAAAACTATGTCAAAGCAAAATTACTCATTAGCTTATTTGGCTAGATTGTAATTTTATTTAGAGTATGATAAATATTGTGCACTAATATAACAAAAAAAAAAAAACTTGCTCGCGTGACTTGATTTTTGAAATACTTCCCATCACAAACAAAACTATTGAATTTATTAAAAAAAGTACCTTCCTAGGTATGTTAACATTATTATTTAACATCTATTTATTCTGAAGTAGCTATGTACCTACCTATATATTAATTTAGATTATAGTATATACTTATATACGAGAATTGCTTGTTTAAAAGTAGGTATTAGATATGTCTCTTCTCTGATGCCGAAATCCAAAGACGAGAGGTATGTTTTCGCTTGGCAGAATAATAAATACCTACTTTGCAAAACCTGGATTTGCTAATGACTAGCAGCCGACTTATGACGTAGGTCTATCATAATAATAATAACACAAAAGTATTATTAGTTAAAAAAAATGTTAGTTCGGAAGCTATGTATTTGAAATAAAAAATAAAGAGCCTAGTGGTGCGTCCTATACTCAAGTACAGAATAGATTGAACCTACTACGACGAATATCAGATTTATATTAGACGGGCCTTTGACCGACTCGACGACTCGACGACAGGGCGACGACCGACACGACAGACGACATGAATAAAAAAGCCGGATATTTTAAGCTCTTGCACGCCCTAGTCGTGTCATATACATTATTACATTAATCTACGATAGTGTTAGCATTTTGGATGGTATAGAATACCTACTTACAGTATCTAATATCTATGGTCACCAATATATTTTATTATAATAAGTATGTACACGTTGAGACTTGTTTATATATTTTTTTTATTATTATTTCACAACAGTCTATGCGTAACATGGAACGTAGAATGACTCAGCAACTTCGACACTTTCACAGCACTATCCATATCCGGTCGATATAAAAGTATCGATACTTTTCACAACACTAGCAAGCGGATACAGTTATTTTGTTCGGTTGGTAGATGTAAAAAACACGGAAGTCATACTGTGTTTTTATTTCTAGTGCATTCCTTTTTTTATCATTTAGTGAGATATTATAGTGTACCGAACAAATTATAAATATATTTATAATTTTTAAAACTTATTTATTGCTGCAAGCTATATTTGGACCGATATTATAACGTATGAAATTATTACAATTAAAGCAGTAAACATAAATAAAATGTATTGTTTTTGTTTTACAAGCAATACGTATTCATTATTGTAAATGGCAATCTACAAATTCGTGATTCATTGTGTGCAAATGCGCGCCATTTTCCGTTATTTACCGCGCATCTAAGGTGCGCACGTTCCTTAGGTTGGCAGCGCTGCTTCCTCCAAGCTTCGGTCATTCGGCCCGGACGCCATTACCACGCCATCGCAGTACAATCTGTCAATAGTGCGTGTTTTGGGAATATTATTTCGAATTAATTCGGATTTGTGTTCTTGTGTTGCTAATATTCTCAAAAACTAATAGATCAAAATGTCTGACGAGAAAAAGGTACGTGTTTCGGCGTAATATCAGTGTGTTATCCACAAAAGTGCTTCACCGACATGGCGTTGCTAGAAAAATGTGGTTACCTTACCTATTCCTTGTGACGAACGCGAAGTATAGCAGTGAAAGCATCGTAATAGTTTAAATACAGTCTACTTCGTTTTCAGGGAGAAAGCGAGCACATCAACTTGAAAGTGCTAGGTCAGGACAATGCCATCGTCCAGTTCAAAATCAAAAAACACACACCCCTCCGAAAATTGATGAACGCGTACTGTGATAGAGCGGTAAGTACACCATTTTACTACTTAACAATCGGGTTTTTCTATTCACAACATTATCTCTCCTCGTTATTTTTGACAAATTATTCCAAAGTTTAGTAACTATCTACAAATTTAGTAACTCTAGCTTGAAGTCGGCTTTGAACCGCCTACTCATTGTCCTTACTGAAGTGTGTTCTTGATTGTCTTCAGAAAATACAAAGTTATTAGAGCCCAGACTGTTCATTTGCATTCTGTGTTTGTTTCATTGTTTTATTACTTTCTTGTGTCACTTAGCTTCTCAGGTTATAAGCTGGGCCTAGTACAATATTACAAATATTTGGTGAAGAATCAAATCCATCATCTTAATTTTTTACTATCTTTCTAAATCAATACAAATAAGAGAACATTTGGAAAGGTCAAGGACCTAATAAAGTGACACATCTACAGCTTTCACAATACAAATCACAAAAAAATTTGTAGGTTTTCCAGTATCACATGTTTTTGGGTCTGTTTTGTATCAGAAATTCTAAGACAAAGTGTAGCTATTATTAGTCTTACAAAAATCAGCTGAATACTTGAGAGTTCTAATGCATTTTAGTGTATATGACCTTACAATATCTAAGTTTTAAAGACATGGTGCACCAAGTGCTTGAATGGAGCCTTCATTAATCCATTCGTTACTACTGGTTAGAAATAACTAGTAATAAAATCCAATCAAGAAACATTTAAGTTGAGTTTCTTTTTTGACTTGAAAAACAATCCTTTAAAATAATTTCAGCTTCCTACTGCCTACTTCGCAAATGGAAAATTATGATCTTCGACAATGATATACATGATACATAGATTCAACAACAATATACAACATTCAATTCTTTTTGGAAAGAAAGAATACTATAACAAACAAATGTTTCATCTCATTCTTTCTCGAATGCGGCATTTTCATTTTAATCAATAATTCAAAGCTATGTTGAAGAAATTGAAATCTGGCCAGAATGCGTAATCATTTGTTGAATTCAATTGAATAATGTACTAGCCTAGAGCTGTAAAATAATAATACTGTATCTTTTTAGGGTCTATCAATGCAAGTTGTGAGATTCCGATTTGACGGGCAACCTATCAATGAGAATGACACCCCAACATCACTAGAGATGGAAGAAGGTGACACAATAGAAGTTTACCAGCAACAAACCGGAGGCGCATTAGTATAAACTCTTACTTATAAGGACTTTTCATCTCCCGTGAGAAATAGCTATGGCGTGCCCATTCTCACTCTTAATATTAAGTTAATTTTAAAAACCATTGTAACGGGGAAACTTTTGGGATGAGCAATCGCCTGGCTTGGCTACCTTTGCATTGGACATCTCAAAACTTTTGCGTAAATTAAGAAATTTTGAGGAAAACCAAATGTCTTAGGTAACTTCAACAATTATTCCATTGTGATAATTTTTTTAGTGACACACAGAAACATTAGTATTTAACTTAACTGCTATGCTGTTGTGACACGGCTTTTTCTGTTTGTGGTAACTAATTTATTGGACTCGTGTCCATTCACACTGATAATTAGCATCGTCTTTATCTTTGATGTACCTACCTGAAATAAAGTAAATGTAATGATATCAAGTTGTTTGATTTAGTAGTAGCTGACTTAGATAAGGTAGGCTGATGCGCGAACGTAAGGGCTCGATTCCCGCAGTTCTTGCGAAATATAAATATTCAATAAAAAAGAAGTGTACTTGCTCGCTCATCACGAAATCCAAAACTGCAAAGGTTTGAACTTTGGTACGTACAAGCATTCTTTCAAGGGGTGTAGGCGCGCACTAAGAACGGATATTCTAAAATTCACCCCTAAGAGGGTGAAAAGGGGTAAAAACGTTTGTATAAAAAAAAAATAGTATTCCTTGAACTTGCAATTCTGAAACTGCGCAAATATGCTTTGATGCAAAGCAAATGATAAAAGATTTATAAATTTTTTTTTTCGAACAACCCCTAAACAAGCGTGCAATGGGGGTTTAAAATTAGTATCGGGACTTGCGATTTGCTTGAAACTTTATACCTTGAATACAAAATTGATAGACACGCACTCTAGGGTTTTTCAAAACAAACCTTAAAAAGGGATGCAATACGGTATTCAAATTGGATGGAGACCATTTAACTCATGGTCCGATTTGTTTAAAACTTTGTTTGTATATCTATACAAACCAAGTTGTAGGTACCTACTATCTAGTAGGTAACTTAAGTACAAAATAAATCGACTTAAGGGTTTTTAGACAAAAAATGGTGCAATGGGTGTGCAAATAATTGTATGGGGATACGTAAAACGGGATTATTTATTCTGGAGTACCTACATACGGGTACGGGTAAGCAATGCAAGGAGAGAAACTGACTGCTAGTGCTGATTTTCCGAATCATTATAATTTCGAAGACCGGATAGTTATGAACTACTCGTTATAATTTACTAGCTGTTGCTCGCGACTTCGTCCGCATTTTTTTTATGCGGTTAAAGTTTCCATACAAACATTCACACCCCATTTTACTCCTTTATGAGGGTTATTTTGAAAAATCCTAAAACACGTGTCCATTTATTTTGCATTTATGCATTAATTATTCAAATCAAGTTTCAAGCAAATCGCACCACGCGTTAAAAAGTTTCATACATTCGTTTTCACCCCTTTTCACCCTCTTAGGGATTGAATTTCGAAAAACCCCGCCTTAGTGGGTGGTTTTGCTATAAAAGGAAGCTACCTTCGAAATTTCAGCATTCTAGCTTCAGCGGTTTCGGCTCGGCGATGATAAATCAATCAGTCAGTCAGGTTAAGCTCTTTTATAGGTATAGATAATCAGCAACGGGACAACTGGGTTGATACCCTGTTGTCCCGTTGCCGATAGAGAAAATACTTAATTTTCAGACACTACTAAGAAGTGGAACTGGTTTCTTTTTTTTTAAATCGTTATAATTTTTCAAGATTAGAATATTATGAACTACTTCTGCATTCCAAGCAACGGGACAACATCAAAGCTATTAGGGAAATACTCTATGAAGGAGTGGATGGAAGTAATTGCTTATTGCATTGCAATGATCTTTAACACATTCACTGCCACTGACACGCCTCGCGTGTTCAGGCTAATCTAAGTCTCTACGCCAAGAACACGCCAGGCGTGTTTTGAATGTTTCGGTTATATTTCCAAAACTAGGCCAGATTTTCTGTTCAAATTTTTAGTGCATCATTTTTAAAGGATAAGCTATGGCATATTGAAGCGGTTCCCTAAAAAAACTAGTTAGATTTTTTTACGAAAAATAGGTATTTTGTAGTGCCGAGAACACGCTAGGTGTGTTCACTTACTGAAGCTACCCTTAGGTTCCCAAACTTTTTTATTCTTTTAAATGCTTCGCTAATTTCAGAGTTATAAGCTTGCGATATGAGATTTTTAACCAGTATTTGATGACAAAACGGAATGTCATAATTTATCGAACCGTTGTTTTTACCGTATACAGTACTGTGTCATGTATGAATAAATAATAAATAAATAAATAATGCCGGATATTTCACACAGCACCATCTGGCCTCAAAGTAAGCAGAGCTTGTGTTATGGGTACCACATGACTGATATACTACTTATATGAAGTCGCTTATACAACTTCATACGCCATCAATGAAAAAAAAACGTACCTATCCGATGTATATCTTTATATAATTATACATACACACACAGTGACATACACACGTACAGTAAAATTATCTCTATTATATAAAAATCAATTGATGTTCGTTTGTCTCGCTAAAAATTTTGTCATCATTAATATCTTCCGTTTCCGGTACAAATTTAACTTTTCTGAAAAAAAGATAAGAAATCAATTTATTTCATTTGAATATTTTGAATTTAATTCATACTTATGTAATTAGGTAAGGCCAATCAACCAACATTACGATAATACGAGATAAATAACGTAAACAAACTTTCTGCAGTTCAAAGCTTTTTATCGGTTTAATAATTTAGATGAATTCACTCATATAAGACTGAAAATATGTTTAAATATGATTGTCACTCAATATATTATTAAAAAAAATGTACTTGCACTGTTAACAATGCCAATGTTACAGTTCACAATAAAACTTTATTCATTTATGCATGGGAATTTTAGTAAAAAAAGTTTGAGAACCTTGAATTACGTTATAATAAATTTACTTACTAAAATCTGTTTTTCTAAGCAATGCCGCGAGCACGCCTAGCGTGTCCGCGGTTTTATACGGTGGCATCTCGATAAACTTCAAGAAAATCGTGGTGGCAGTGAATGAGTTAACCGTACGTTATAATTTTAGTCTTTAAGCATGTGCAAAAAATACCTACTTTTCAGACACGGAATAAGCACTACTAAGGAGTGGAAATCCTTACTGGCATCTGTTTATCCCGATCCTTATAATATTGGTTATACGAGTAGAATATTCAAAATAAGTACCTAAACGGACAACGCTAGGTATAAACCCTTTTAAATAAATACGTATAAGTAGACACGTGTTTTTTTTTTCCGGATCATTATAATTTGAATGTCTGGAACATTATAAACGACTTACGCATAATAAACAACGGGACAAAGGGAAAATACTTACTTTTTTACACAATCTGGATCATTACTAAGTACCTATAGCAAATAAGCAACGGGACTGCGGGAAATTAAACCCTGTAGGTACGAGACATACCTACTTACTTTTCAGACACGGGCTAAGCACACTTACTAAGTAGTGGTGGTCAAACGCTTTATTAGGTACATTTTATAGAAGTAAAGTTTGTAGGTTTGTTTGTGTTTTGCGAGTATCAGATGTATCTTTGAAACTAAACAGATTCTAAATATTCACAGATAGATAGCTAGATTATCCCGAGTGCTTTATGTTGTGTGTAATGTGATATATTTTTCTTTTTAAAACGCGCGTGCAAAGTCGCTTACGCTAACTATAAATACAGGGTGTCCTATGGCTATGCCACATGGAGAGAAATATTTATAAAAAAAATATACTGAAAAATGACTTGCATTTGTAAACAATTTAAACTGAATTCAATGATTTTTGAATAATCGACTGTCTGAACCGAGAATCGAACCCGTCAGATTATAAAAAAACACCTTTCATTTTACGATCAAATGCTCAATCGTAAGGATTATTTTGTTCCAAATAACATAGCAACTTAGGTAAATAAAATGAAGTCCATGAAATTTTACATTTATTTAACATTTAGGTATTACGTAACGTTTTGCCTACAACGCCCTGTAGGTATATAAAGTCGGGCCTGTCTGCTCGGTTGCTAGTTGCTCTGCCTTCTGCGCTGTAGATTGAGGGTTTGATTCCCTCCCAGGACAAACATTTGTGTCATCACAACATAGGAGTTTGTTCTGTGTCTGGGTGTTTTATAGTACTTACTTATCATAAGTATGGTATAAAAAAATTACAAATATTCAATCAGTCAACTGGTCACCATAATACAAGCTTTGGTTATGGGGCTAGATGGAGTTTCAAAAATCTAAAATTTTAAAGCATAGTCCATGGTCCGTACCATAGCTTGATTCAGTTGTCAAGTTGTTACCTACTGCCTCTACAATATTTAAAAATAAACAATTTGCTGCATTATAACATTAAATTTTAACGCTGAAAATAGTCTATTAAAATTAGTGCTAGTAAATAATTTGTCATTTTCACAACAAGAGCTGCTTAAATAAATAAATACATAAAATAATATATTTACCTATAGAACACATTTTAAATCTGCTCAAAGTACCTGGGTATGGTACTCCGTCTAAGTCTCACGTGTCGTCGTTGACGTGTTGACGGGTGTGAGTTCGATTCCCGTCGCTGCGGGACAAATTGTCTATTCATGATCAAACCGCAAAGGAATTATTTATTTAGGTACCTAGATAAACAAACAGAACAATGAAACATATAAACTAAATCACTAAAATATAACATAATCCACTAATAAGTTAAAGCTTAAAAAATGCGAAGAGAAAGTGGATATACTGAAAAGGAAATAGGTTTTATAAATAACTTATTTAAACATTATTCAACGATATTATTATTTAAAATTATCTGATGTTCGTATGACAGAATACAAGGGTTGTACCTACCTACTGCCACTGCTGTACTTAGGTACTTAGGTACCTATGAGTATTTCAATGACGCCATTTCTAAAAATACTGCGACATGACGTCATCGTTTGATAAGTGCGTCCGACTAAGTTCGCGCAAAATCGGCGGCCTCATCCATTATGATTAAAAATAGTCCTTCCATCTACCTTAATAGGTAATTTCAGGAAAAATAAGAATTCACGCAACAAACCACCAAACGTACCTACTTACTTACGTAACAAGTACGTCAAAGTGCAGTCGTAACAAAATAGTATTTTTGATTTTTCAGCTAACACGGCGCAGTACGCTCACCTAGTTTTCAACACATTGGACCAAGACCGAAGTGGCTTGATTAGTTTTGAGGCAAGTTTTACCAAAATGCGACTTATTTTCCTAGATATTTACACCACCATTTGTACCTACACATAGTTGTCTAACCCTTTATCTTAAAATCATTTAAGTAGCTGGCTTGGCGTATGCTCTGTCCTTGTCATTCTTATGTCAACAAATATTGCAATAGATTAAAGTAACACGTAACACAATCGGCTTTATTTATAAACGCCTCTTAACTTGAACACTGCATAAGACTAGTGTCGCCCTGTCACTAGGTATATGGTTTTAGGATACATCCGCCAGATTTGCCACTGGGTATTATCGAAGCGACGGACGGGTATAAAAAATATTGACGAACGAAATAGAGTAAATATTTTTTTAGGTAATGCTTTGAGGTGCAAAGCATTATTTAAACCAACTCAGAACTCCGGGGCTATGTCGGGCTTTCCGCCGATTATTAATAGGTAGTACCTAAAAACCCATCGAATGTTTCTTGCTCACCTTAAAGGCTAATGCATAATCGAACTACCTACCTACTCATCATCTGCCACCTACTCTCATTAGTTGCTCGACTGCATCAACGCTCAACGTTCGACGTTGGACTCTACCTTAGCAAAGGAGTACCTATGCCCCAACATAATATCTAGCTAGTAGAAGGCTTTTTAGTCTGGTACACCAAATTTGCCGTTTGGGGTTAGCTTTTACCGTTAAAACAGTGCCCTAGATATTACCATTACCTATTTTCCACAGGAATTCGTAACAGGTCTCTCCGTCCTCTCCCGGGGAACGCTCGAAGAGAAACTCCGCTGGACCTTCTCTCTCTACGACATCAACGGCGACGGGTACATAACCAAGGAAGAGATGACGGAGATCGTGAACGCGATCTACGACCTCATGGGCCGGATCGTGGACCCCAATGTGGATGACGAGATTGTGAGGGACAAGGTGGAGAAACTGTTTCAGGTGAGTAACAACCATGCTGCCCAATTCGATACATTGCTGGAATAGTACATTGTACACCTAGGCGAGAAAGTGCCCAATTCCTATCGAGTGTGTTATTTGAGGCCCAAGGCGCAGCCGCGGGCATTAAAATACACGAGGTAGGAATCGCATTTTCTCCCGAGTGATACATAGTGCTTTAAAATACACCTACGAGGAAAAATCTTCACTATTACTCGACGACATTATGTAGAATTAATAATATTACCAAACCCAAGTCAAGTTAAAATTTCGAAGAAATTCCCGCACATGCCTTTATTACTTGGGTTCTTTTTTCAAAATATTGTTCGGGAATCGGAAGAGGAATAGGTAAATCATTTGGCGGACTTGGAGTAAAAACTTTTTATCGTTTGACCTATGATGAAAATAACCATAGCTACCGGCTGATCTATAAAGAAATAAAAAAAAATAACACGTTAGAAATGGATTTCCAAACACTTTTCTCTCCCGCTAAACGTATTAGAAATGAAATTCCCTAGACTTTTCCGTCCCGCATTTTAGTAGGCCTGAAAAGATGTACTTTCTAAGTTATATTTGGAAAAGGAATGGGCAAGTTTCTCAGTAGGTGTGGTATAAAATAACATTACTAACGACTGCGCGGTAAATGCCCCAAATTGAGTAGACATGCGACTTTTTTTGGTTGCTGGTGAAAGGACTACTTGTGTTCCTTATCTAAAATATGGTCTTCGTCGTTTGGATGGAAAAATCCAAGTCCATGATTCGACCGCATCTTCATAACGGTGCTAAAGCTGTCGTCCAAATCACGCCCTGGCATAATTAAGAAGACAAACGTCACGCCGTCATGTCATTCATGAAAGGTGATATGGTAAGGCAGCCTAAATAGTTATCATAAAAAGAACAATGACACGAAGACAAATGTAATTTTATTATAAATATAGTCTAAGCTTTGGTGTATTTATCGTTCTTCCAGAAAATGGACTTGAACCGCGACGGTGTGCTGACCTTAGACGAATTTCTGGACTGCTGCTTGCGTGACGAAGCCCTGGTCAGATCCATGGGGGTTTTCGACAGCAGCTTCTGACGTTCTGCCGACGGCCACCGACGCAAGCGTCGTGTTACCGCCGTGAACCCTTAATTTAATAAAGTAGAGTAAAAATCTTTCGGGGCCCCTTTCAAATTGTGAGGTTGAACTGTGAATTTTTAGGCTTGGTTTTCGGACCATTTTGAGGTGCGAGGTGTAAGATGTATTCGTAGGTACAAGTTCGTGTGTGGTGAAGTGTTGTACGTACCTATTAGAGAGGCACTTGGACCCATGTGAATTTTCTTCTAACTAAATTAGCTAAATAACAAATCTATTGTCATATGCATAGAGAGGTATTAAATTACTACTGGCGTCTGTTTTGAGTTGTACTCTTAGAATAAACTATCCCTATTTCTGCTTAGCTTTAGATACATTTTACCTATTTATCTGTCAAACACAACATGAATTCAGATTAATGTTTTGTCGCCTAATACCTAGAATGGGTAGGATTCATACAATTCTTGAAGAAGTATCTTCAATTAAGTAGTTATCTACCTACTGGAATTAAAGTATTTGAATTCTATTATATTTCAATTCAAATAAATTCAAATTCAAATTTCTCCTTACTAATATACTAAAAATATTTTCAGTGTTAAAGCCTAGACCTCGTGGGCAAACCTCTTTCAGCAGATCGTTTAGATCTCTCTTTCAGGAATTTATCTCATCCATCTCAACTTGCACTGGCAACGCTTTTAAATTATAAGGAATTCAGTCTTAGAATAGGTCCGATATAATTTCCTTAGTTTTTTAAATTTACACCAACACTAGATACTTACCTAAATATTATAGGCCTGTACAACTTTTACTATGATTTCTAATCGTACATTCCCCAATTTGTTTTCTAAACAATTGAGAAATGTGTGAAAGTGTAATTTGAAAAAAAATGTGTAGGTTCCAAATTGCGTAGGTAATTTCCTCCCATTTAGCACAGAAGTCGTAAGATTAGGTAGGTATTTAGGAAAGTATATCTTTAGTGAGATTCTGGCCAAATACTGGCCCCTTCATAGATAGGATTTAAATCTAAGATGTACCAAAATAAACAGCGTCATTATTGTAGTACTGAAACATTTTAGAATCAAAATTCTCTTCAACGTGGTCTTAATCTAATTTTAAGTCTTAATTAACTTCTAAAGTTGTAGTAGTATCTCCTAAAGTAGTAGGTAATCTATGTACTTATGAATTAAAAAATAATATTTAATGTGTTCTAGCTTCGTCTTCATTGCGTTTTTGACAAAATACTCTTACAAACTTACTTACAAAAAAAAAAAGGGAATGTATCTATTTAGCAACACAATTCATATTTTTCACATTTCAGTGCGTGTCATTTAAATAAGAAACTATCACCGGTGTCAGAATTAAAACAAAAATTGGTAGATATTATAATTCAATAAACAATTATTTTTGTGTAGATAAGTAACCCGAAACAGGCGGTGAAGACGAAGCTACACTTCTAGTGAACCCTGCTTCAACTTGAAGCATTCGTCGGCTACACAATTGAATTAGCATGTAACAATTGATGGGCTATGTAAAATCAAAAGTAGACAAAATGTCCTCTTTCAATAAAACTCAAGGCTTAGTGCGTGTTTAACTAGATACTTTCTTAGGTGATAATCGTGTTTAACCTTTACTGGACTTCTTTGAAACCTTCTCTAAATCTTGAATCACAAGCTACAAACTTTTCTTTTTTTTCTTTTCTTGATTTTTAAATCGTTCCGGCCATTTTTTATAGTATTTAGAATAACATTTATTTAAGATGTTCGAAATAGCATGTCCACCATGATATAAATAATAAATATCGAATAAGCTATTGTTCCAATGTGTAAGAATAAAAACACAAAGAGTAAAAAAGAAAAACGTAGGTACATTTTGCACTCAAATACATAGGTAATGTACTTAGTTGATGTTATTTTGTAAATCAGCATATACATATTTTTAATACTTAGATCTAACAAAGTATAATTTGTTAAGTGTGTATACCTACCTTACAAATGCCTAAATTACGGCATAGTAAAACAGTTGTTTTAAATTAAATATAGTTTTATATTAACACTGCCGCAAACCACGAAACCTATTAAAACTGTTCACCAAACACGTTTCTATATGAAATAAATCAATAAATAATAATTATCATAATTGCATGCATTTGTGATTTTATGTATAATCTGATTTTTTATAGAAACAATGGCCCTGATAGCCTTTATTCTGAAGTTTCGCCGTTTCGTCAATTTTCGTAAAACACGAACGAACTTATCATCAAGTCTAAATTAAAAATTACATTTTTAAATATACTAAATTCCCGTATGGTTGACGTGTAGCTGATTTTAGTAAAATGAGGTGTTATTAAACACTGCGGAGAATTCAAAAAAAGAACAAAATTACAATTTTATATTACCTACATATTTTAAAAATGGTACCCTTTTGGAGTCCAAATCGCTAATTTTGACTTCGATGCGAAAATATAAGGTATTTCGTATTTTACCTATGAAATTTGAACAATTACTTTCTTTTTATTGTATTACGTTTATTTTAACCGAAAAACTAGTCTACTACTTAAACCCTATCATAATGTGTTCCAATCTAATGTCTTTACTATTTTATTTAATATCATAGCATGTAAATAGAGTGTACATAATACTTAATTTATAGACCTTATGTACTTCAATGTGTATATTTTCATAGTGGGTGTTTAATGGAACCAAATATTATACCTACCTACTAGAACAGATTTCAAATTATTGCTGTCGAAGATTTGATGTGATTTAGAGTGATCAATAAAATATAATGTTATTCCCATGCTTATATTTGTAACGAATAACAATGCGACCTATTGATGTTAACAAAAATTAAAAGCCTACAATAATATTATGTTTATAACCGAATAAGTAATATTTTTTTAAAAAGTAGTATATTTATGTTGATTTCGTTTTTCTATTCTTAATTCTCATACGTAATAGTAACTCTGTGCAAAAAGCGTGGGCATGTGCTGAATAAACCTACTGTTTGGCCGTGCCTCTGACTACCCTCGTTAGACATCCTCTAAGATCTAAGGTGTCTACCGAGCCTGGGGATTAGTCATGAGCATGGTTTTGATATGTAACATCTTTGCGCTCGCTTTCCTGCAATCTATGGGAGTGATTTCGTAAAAAAAGGACGGAAGTGTGTAACAGGAAGCCAAGGAAGCGCGCGCTATTTGAGTTGAACAATGAGTGCGTGCTGATAGAGTTGGCCGTCAGATGGTACCGACCCATTTTCCTGATTATGTCAGATGTTACACATACGACTACTGTAAGTTCGCTCGTTTTTTTTTATTGTCGTAATAAGGATTTGTATATTCTGTCAGAATCAATTTTACCATGACGTCGAAGAGAAAATATTTTCACTAAAAGCATAATGTTATGTCGAGGTCGAGCTTAAATAGATAAGATTTTTGTGTCTTCCCCCATTTATCCTATTCCCCTACCATTTGTTGTAAACACGATGTAAGTAGCAAAAATACATAAATATGTGTAAAACATTTTACTTAGAATTAAGGAGTGAATTGAAACGTTCTTATGATGAAAAATAGTCATTACGTAGATAATCTGAGCAAAATACATTGCTTTAGAAAAATAACGAAAATATACTATATGGATGACATGGCCCGTTTCATAGATTCTGATACTTATTTTAATTGGTATTTTTCATAATTATCACATTACCTACCAACTGACTTCCTTATTCAAACTTTTTGATGAGTACAGACTATAATTTTATGTGAAGAGAATTAACCATAGATTTAAAAAACACTTCCGTAGTAAGTATACTAAAGGTCTATCTTATAATCACACACTGGCTAATGAGTAGTTTAAATCTGCATCTTTATTCATTGAAATTAAAATGTCAAGAATAGAATATACTTTAATGCCCGCTAGCTAAATATGTGATTATATAGAAGGGTAGAGGGAAAATCTATGGTTATTCCGGCATTCCTGCATAAGTACCTATAACCAATTCACATTATTTACCACTTTCCTTTAAAAATATGTATTCAGTAAAATAGTGCCAAAGAAATCTGATGTCGGAAATGATAATGGCTGCAGCAAGCTGGTTTCTAGTTTTAAATAGGCCTAAAAGTTAAAATCAATTTCGTATGTCCATGTTTTAGCTACTACAGGTATTCGATGTTTAGCTTTTTAGAGTAGTCGCCAGTCCTAAGGACTTGTTCTGAAAATACATGCAGTGTCGTAAACGTTTCAATAATATTTCTAAACCACGTTTTCAGCGCTTTTTTTGTGTAGCGTGCAGTGTGGCATAGCTAGCTTGTCGTTAACAACTTAAAGTTTAATTCGGTCCGAAAGAACAAGCGACACCTTAAGAACAAAGTTAAGCATCGCTCTGCGTCGCTAGGTACCGTGGATTAGTGAGCGCAGAGGCATTTTCATCAGAGCGGTTCTCGCGGTGTCTCGTAGGGCACTTTTAGTCACGGCTTTTAAAATATGTTAGGCTATGATGGAGCTCTTTAAGCGGCCTACTATCGCTGATCGCCCACAAAAAATAAAATTATTTCACGGCGGCGGTAGAAAAAACGCGTGACATGTTCTGGCTCGTATCTGTTCCAGCGCGTTAGCATTGCCATTCCACATTGCAATGCCGCCAGTGTCTGTCGGGGACGCTACACTCTGGCATTGATCTGGGTCAGTGCTATCTACATATCGATCATGTGGTCCTTAGATAGCTCAAATGTTTCACATGCATTTTATATTATTCTGTAATTAAATAAATCAAAACATATTTAGTACAGAATTAACAGAGGAGGATTTCAAGTCGGTGTTTTTTATGTATGTCTTTCTTCAAAGCTCTGTAATTATGAACAGATTAGGAAAATTATTTTTTGTTTGGGAAAGCATACTTCCCGTATAAAGCCACACTAAGGGTGAAAACATCATCATCATCAAGTCTGTTTTCTTTTTAAAATGTTATAAGTAAAACGGAACAAGACATTTGGATTTGGACCCTGTGGAGACATTTTCCGGATTTTAAGTAGAACTAGTTTAAAACATGCTTTTGTGTATTATACCTACTTAATATTGAGAGAGCGCTGAAAACGAGGGTTTATTGGTGTGTAAATTTTTATATATCATGTGATTTATGTTAATTCATCGAAAATTGAATAACATATCAGTCACTGAAGTACAGTCCATAGCTTTTTGGAATTGATGTTTCTATAATTTGTGTAACGTGAACCAGTGTATTGAAATAGCATTACATAGCGTGGACGTAATGTTTAGGTAAACGATCTGTAAAATTAGATAATTGAATATTAAATTGTTTATTTACAAATTGTATGTGTATTTTATAGAAAAATAAATAAACTGAAATAATAATTTCGTATTATTCTAAACACCGGAACCATAGAAATAAGTTGAAGGAAAATATTGAGCAAGGTTTAAGGAAATTATTGTAGATGTATAATAAAAATACAAATATTTGTGCGTTATTTTATTACATAATACAATTAGAAAAGTCAAACCATTCTCAATTTACATAAAGTATTTGTTGCGTGATTAATACATCAAAATTTGAAATAAAAATAGCATGGCACCAATTTTGATATCAAATCTAAATAGGTGATTTATAATATTGATGAGTTAACTTACAATATTAAAGCCAAAATATTATGTGTTGGTATGTATATTCTATTGTATATTGCTACTAGTCGCTTAATTTTCACTCAAAACGGGATATTTACAATATGCGGGTTTTACTTCTTCCCGATATTTTCGCACAGTTGTATGCGTAATGATCACGAGATAAACTGAAATATCGGGAATATACATACATTTATTGAATAAAGGTAATATAGACTGAGATATCGGGAAGTAAAACTCACATATCACGTTTTAATTGTAAATTATGTTCAAAAGTTAGGTCTTGAAAGTCTTAAGTTATAAAGTACGAGATTTCATGTAAAATATAACTACCCTCATAAATTACATTGCATAACTTGAAATTAATATTAATAAGTATAGGTACTTAAACATTTTGGTATTTATTATGTAAATATAATTAATATTACTGAAGGCAATGCACGGTGGTCTAATTAAAATTCGTATTGTTATGAAAGCCTAGAGGAACACATCGTTTTCCTTCTCCTTTGCGGAAAGATCAACGTTGACGTTATCACTGGAAGATAAAATTGTAAAAAATAACAGCAGCAGACACACTTCATTCACGTGACTTGGCCCAATAATCCATTATTTCAAGCCAGCGTGAAGATAAAATAGTATGTCGTGTGAATAGTACGACATTCGCCTGTGACGTGTAAAGACTGCATGACATTACTGCATTAAGTTAGACACCATTTTAGTCCATTGAAAAGTTACATTTGGGTATGCATTTGTCAGAGGACGCAATTTTATTTTTTTAATGTGTAGGGGGGGTCAGTAGAAGCTTAAGTTCAAGTTTGTGGGGTCGGCACCCTTGTCCCCCGGCCGCCATCTTGGAAAAGGGGGTGCAAAGGGTTTTCGCGCTGTATCTCGTAAACTAGTTACCTTACAGAAAATTTAATCAAACATAAAATGTAGCAAATTAAATTTCCTACAATTTTATTTCTATTACTTTTTATCGTCAAGTGACCAACAAAAAAGTTATAAACAAAAATAAATGAAAATTTTGTTTGTTTGTTCTAGGTTTTACAGCGCTCCAAACTTAAACGGATTCTCGAATGCTCATAGGGATGCAATAAAAACTAAAAATTAGGCTTACTTTTCTATCTATATTTTTTTTATTCATACAATTTATTATGATCTTAACATTCCTATGCTATTATTGAACTATGTTTGACCCTTTTACCCACCACCTATGAGGTATAACATGGGCAAAGTCAAATTTATAAAAATTTTGCAGAAGCATCCAGAGTTAGCAAGTGGAACTAAATTATTTATGAGTGAGAAAGTCGAGTCATCGTTACTCAGTGTTGTTGGCGAACGTTTTTTCGTCTTTTTATATGGCGGAAATAAAGACGATACTCTAGACACTCTGCGATACAAACGATTTGCTAAGACAGTGACAAAAAATGCATTAAAAAATGCATTAAATTTTTATAAATTTGACTTTGCCCATGTTATACCTCATAGGTGGTGGGTAAAAGGGTCAAACATAGTTCAATAATAGCATAGGAATGTTAAGATCATAATAAATTGTATGAATAAAAAAAATATAGATAGAAAAGTAAGCCTAATTTTTAGTTTTTATTGCATCCCTATGAGCATTCGAGAATCCGTTTAAGTTTGGAGCGCTGTAAAACCTAGAACAAACAAACAAAATTTTCATTTATTTTTGTTTATAACTTTTTTGTTGGTCACTTGACGATAAAAAGTAATAGAAATAAAATTGTAGGAAATTTAATTTGCTACATTTTATGTTTGATTAAATTTTCTGTAAGGTAACTAGTTTACGAGATACAGCGCGAAAACCCTTTGCACCCCCTTTTCCAAGATGGCGGCCGGGGGACAAGGGTGCCGACCCCACAAACTTGAACTTAAGCTTCTACTGACCCCCCCTACACATTAAAAAAATAAAATTGCGTCCTCTGACAAATGCACACTAAGGCCTAAAAAATGTAACATTTTAATGGACTATTTACGCTGACGCAAAGACGTTAGAGCTTAGGGCTCTCACACATAACTGCGAGTTCGCATTTAAAATATCTGCGAGCTCGCACGAACAAGTTCCTGCAATGCGGCGTCGTATCGCATCGCATAGCGGTTTTGTGTGGGAGCCCTTAGAGCTATTTGTCTAGACCAGGGATTCACAAAAAAAGTCGTTATCGACCCATTGAGATCGAAATCGGTTTCCCAGGTATCGACATAACGAAAACTGATTTTGGGGGTCGATGAGATCTAAAAATCGACCGCTATTAATTGACACAAGTTCTTATTGCGCTGTAGGTTGAGGATTCCTTCCCAGTATAAACATTTGTTGAAGAAGATAGATGTTTGTTCTGTGTCTGGGTGTTATAAAGTATCATAAGTATGTATTTAAAAATATATAAGTATTCTATCAGTCATCTAGTCACCATAATACAAGCTATGCTTAGTTTGGGACTAGATGGTGTTGTGTGCATGGTCCAGCAATATTTATATTTATTTATATTTGAAACTTTCGAGATACTATGTAATTTATTTTGTTGGATATTGATGAGGAAATGATGTGAAGTTTACTAAGCATTTGTGTAAATAGGAAAAGGGGTCTCTGGCCAAAAACAGTTTGGGAATCCTTGGTCTAGACCCTTTTAAATTAAAATAGAATCAGCAAGGATATGACGTCAACATATGTCATTTTCCCGATGAAGACGTTATACTTGATTAAAGTACTACGACGAAAGCTTGGCGCCTCGGGTGTCGTTCGTGATTCCTAATCAGTACAATTATACAACCATGTCCAACTGGCCCACGCCACGGTTCGTAACGGCTAGTCAGTTACCAGCGAGCTTCAATAGCCAGTAGCACGTGCGGTTTCAGAATTGGATGTTTATAGAGATATTAGACCCCCCAGTTGTTACATTTCATAGCCGTAGCCTATTTTTTGGATTTTGACATCTATTTTTTTAAGTTAAAGTTTTTAAGTGATTCCAATTGATTCCAGTCAGAATACAGTTAATGTGAGGCCAAAACATAATATATTAGACTGACACTTAACAGTTTCATTAGAGTAGACATGGTATAATAATTTACATTTGATATTCATGGAAGTTTCTACAATAAATCAATCCAATATTTTATTTCATTAATATCCCTACTAATATTTTAAATGCGAAAGTAACTCTGTCTGTCTGTTACGTTTTGACGACTAGGTATAGAGATAGATAGGCTACTTTTTATGTATGTACAACACGTTCAAAGCCGCGGGCTGCAGCTAGTATCATATAAATATATAGATTACTAGCTAGCTGCCCGCGGCTTCGCACGCGTGGTACCTACATAAAAAGTAGTCTACTACAGGCGTGTAAACGTAACAGACAGACAAACAGACCGTTATATAGTAGGGATTGTAACAGCTCTAGTTAAATCTCACTATCGGGCGTTCGTATTTCCGATGATAGACGATATAAACTGAGACGCCAAGCTTCAATCATAGTACCTACTGTATGTTTATATATACATAATTAGATATAAAGGATTATACATGTACATTTTTGCAAATACCAGACCTCTCCGTGCAAAGGATAAGCCTAAAATGTGACATTAGCATAATTAGCGGTCTCTTCTACAATGGTCAAGAATTTAATTGAATTATACACATCTCTGTTCAGCATTGCTGTGGGATACCAGCTTTAAAACAGTGATTTTTCTTATCTATAATAATGCAAGTAAATCCATATCTTAAGTACATACTAACCTAATTTTGTATGTATGTCTAAAGTTTGAGCATTATGCCTAAAATCATGGCACGAAGTCTTTTAGGCCTACTAAGACTACAAATTTACCTGCTTTTCAAGCTCACATCAATGTTATAACACCCTTAATAATTTTGTTTTCACCTTCGATATGCCTACTTAAAGCACGTATGCACTTATAATTATAACTAATGTAACTACACATTGTAGAGTTTGCAATACAGGCATATAATTAATACGATAATACCTTCTACAAAATATCATGAAATTCAGTTAAGGTCAGGGTTTTAAAGATCTATATTCCCATTTGTTTATTAAATTCATTATTTTTAAGAAAATATGTACTGTTTGTTTCTTGAGTTATATTTCTATTTGTTTATTAAATTCATTATTTTTTAAGAAAAATAATTGTTTCTTGAGTAACAACACTATTATTAGTACTAAATTAAAGCTAAAAAGCTAAGTCTAAAACACATGAACTACGTATGTTCCAATCAGAGAGCAAAAAACTATACTACGCGGTGGTTTCAAACGGCAGAATCTCAAAAGCTTAAAAATAAAATAATTATTAAATAAAAATACCTAATATGCTTAAATTTCCAAAATAAAACTATTTCTTAGATCTTTAAAATAATATCTCTAGTTAAAATTTGTGATAATCTTTTAAAATACATAATTTGTATGTACATTAATATTATTTTACTAATATAAAATATGCGTACAAAAATCTGTCTTGTATAAATTTATGTAACTTTGTTGTAAACATGTAAGTCGAATAGGTTGAAACTCTATTTTAGAAAGTACATAATCAAAAATGCATTACATTGTAAAAATTGTCATACAATTACATAAAATTTTGAATAACAATGAAATAAAATTGATCAAAAATTTGCGAAATGAACTTGTGCGAAACTACCATAATAGTAAAATCTCTTAAAACTATCAGAAAATACAATTACAATACCTTAGGTATAATAACTGAAGGCACTTTCTTACAATACCTGGTCCAAGCGGATCCGTAGCGTCTTTGGCACCTAGCATCGTCTCTCCGAGCCCTGAAAGAGAATAAAACTCACTCAAGACATGTGTTCAAATCCGGCCCATCCATATTCAATGACGTTAGAATAAGGAAATGCTATAGTTACGGCGCCACCATCGATTTAAATAATTCAATTTAAAATAGGACGCGGCAACGTAAAACTCACAATAACGAGTCTCTTCGATCAAAATGTATTTCTTTTCGCGTCTGCTAAGCTACGGCTGACATTTAGCTATGCTGTACACTGAATAAATAATACAATGTATGTACACTGAATGTTGTATTGCGCTCGTTTTCGGCTCGTCATCTCGAGTGTAATAGCTGAAAATCAGTGTTTGCTTCGAGTGAACAAGTCGATTATCTTTCCATACAAACGTCGAAGGGTGATCACACCACCGTCTGATGATGAACAACCAAAACTAAAAGTGATATAAATTTGTCTTGTCATAATCTATGCTTGTATCAATACAGAATTGTGAAAATAATATGGGTTTGAAAGATACAAGACTCTAAATGGAGTACGCAAACTAAAAAATTGTTCCTATACAAGCATAGATTATTTATTCAAGAGCTCAAATAACCTTTCTTTTTTTTTCAATAAATACATTCAGTAGTTTTTTCATGAGAACCCTTGAGCCAAAGGTCTATTCATTATTTTTACACAATGGTTTTATTTAGAAATCATAGATTAATCTGATCATATGACTCGAAATTATAATCACGCTATCTCCTTACTGCTCATCTCTATCCTTGGTGCACATCTATCCTTTTCTCACACTAAGCTAGGCGAAATAGCATGCATTTTAGCTGCGCCCACTAACGAGTTTGTGCCGCTGACTTGTGTATCCTTAAGCAATATTATCGCTGAGCTATGACTCTTTTGAAATTGCAACAAACACGCAGTATCTAGTGTCTAATCTAGTTTTATGTGTTTACCATTATGTACAATGGTACCATTGCTTGTACGTGTGTGCTGGTTTATTAAAAAAATGTTGTACCTATCTATCTATGCTGGTGGCAAAAGCCAGGACTATTTTTTTGGGTTGTTTTTTAAATAATTGGCAATAATATTACTCAATAGATTAAGATTGCAATCGACTTTGACAACACCATACTTAATGCCTATCATTACTAATGATTATAAAATAGAACAAGGGGTATATCTTATAAACACACATGAACACAATGAGTTGTTTAAATTTGTTGCCATTTTACTTGTACAAAACTTGTACAAAACATACTTAAACGCTACGTTATCTAATCAATGGAGGGTTATTATTTACCTGTGCATTAAAACCATGATAGTGATCAGCGCTGGACTAGCTGCTATGATTTCTCCACTGAGTAGTCCTGGGATGGCCAGCGCAATATGCATCAGAATATCCCCGGCGTAGTTCGGATGACGGAGAACACCCCAGACGTGAGAAGTGATGAGACGCTTCCCGTTGAAGGTGATCATCGATTCCAAGTCTGAAGGAAATAAATAAATATTGCTAGACAAGGCACACAACGCCATCTAGCCCCAAACTAAGCATAGCTTGTAATATGGTAACCAGATGGCTGATAGGATACTTATATATTTTTAAATCTATACAAATAAAAGAGCTTAGCCTGACTGACTGACTGATTCATCATCGCCGAGCCGAAACCGCTGAAGCTAGAATGCTGAAATTTGGAAGGTAGCTTCCTTTTATAGCAAAACTACCTACTAAGGCGGGATTTTTGAAATTCAGGGGTGAAAACGAATGTATGAAACGTTTTACGGTGTGGTGCGATTTGCTTGACACTTGATTTGAATACATAATTAAAATGCAAAATAAATGAACACGTGTTTCAGGATTTTTCAAAATAACCCTAAAAAAGGGGTAAAATGGGGTGTCAAAGTTTGGGCTTGACTTTTGTTTCTGGATACACAAATTGGAGGGTGAAAATGTTCAAATCTGGTAGGGTATTGCTTCCTGATATACGTAAAATCCGATATCTTTGACATATGGCTTCTTTCGACGACTTTGGCTTATCTTCACTTCACTTGGTTACTTATCACTTGGTAGGTTATGTTGGAGTATAGAAAACAACGCGCAAGGCGAGCGAGCGAAGCGAGCGTGCCGCGGCAGCGGTAGCGGCCGCCGAAGCGCCAAAAGAATAATACAAGGTCACGGTAGGAGCATAAGGACATATTGGTCCTTTTCTCGAAAACTAAGGATTTCCTCAAGTTAAAAAAGGTAAATATGTAATCAGAAAGCAAAACCCTGCCAGATTTGAGCATTTTCACCCTCCAAATCGTGTATCCAGAAATTAAAGTTTAACCACTTGATATGAATAATAGTATAATTAATATAAACGAACACGCGGGCGAAGTCGCGGGACTTCCAGCTAGTACCTACATACATGTAAATGGAAAGTCTGAAAGAAATGGAAATCAAGTTTAGCTCAATGTTTTTGGATCAATGAGTATGAAATTCCATTACTAGTATAGAATTGACGATAGTCGTTTGTATGTAACAAATAGCAACGTCTAGTGCAGTCATCACAAAATTTTTGTTAAGCGATACACTGATTCCGTGTTATGAAGGACAGGACTATCTGGACTTCCGAATTCTTCCAATGAAACTCGGTTCGTCCACATGCGTGTAGAAATAAAATAAAGGCACTCTTTCATCACCGGATTCAAATAATAAAATCTCAACTTACATGCCGAGCTCGACTGAAGTGGGTCCCTCCGAAATTCATATTTAACGTCGTTGCTAATATGCATTAGCCAAAATCCTATTGAAAACAGCACCGATGCGATAATTAGCACATAAGTGGATAAAGACAGACTCGTATCACTGATGTGCTTAGACAGTGTTGTGAAGTAGTAAGGGTATAATGCACTGGAAACCAACTGTAGATACCCAACCCCTTCAGAATGCCAGTAGAACGTCGTAGTCACTCTGTATTCCTTGACTATGTAGATCAGTATGTAAACAATTTGCATTATGGAGAACACAACTACAGTGGGGTTTGATATCTCGTAGTGTACTTTTCCGATAAGATGGATGATATTGGCTAATGTGATATCTTCAGTGCCAGTCCATTGTATCTTGATTGAGCTTGTGAATATGAACAGGGCGAGTATGAGCTGAAAGAAAAATTAAAAGTTCTTCTTGAACTGAGAGGCATGGACGCGCTCAGATGAAAATGTCCCTGTGGTCTGTGCGCGGTCAATACCTTGATACCGTGTTAGATTTGTCTATTGGCAAATTTAAAAACGTAATTAAAAAGAAACTGTCTATTAAAGCATATTATAAAATATCTGATTGTTTAGATGACAAAACAAGCTTGGGATGGTTCTGCTCCAACACGACTCGGCATCCGTAATAAAATTGGCAAGGATCATACAAAAAAGTGTTAAGACCAGACGAGTTTCTTGCCGGATTCTTCTTGAACTGGGGTTAGGAGGAACCGGCACCTAGATTCACTAGCATGTAAGAAGACGATTCAAAGTGGTCCTTGTGATTTTATTGAATAAAGAAAGAAAGTTTTGTATTTAATAGGTCAAGGTACTGACCGCGCATACAATCGCTAACTTTGTTGTTCCTATGGAAACTACTGGGGAAGTTATTAGCGATTTGGTAGTTTCCCCATCATGTTTTCCTTAAACATTGATTGTCGACTTGTTTTGAATAGATTTCTGCTAATTAACTACGTAGGTACGCTACCTATTTAGGTAGGTATGTGCCAATCCTACAAGTACAAAGCTAGATAAAATGAGGTTAGTATTTTTTTAGCTATTATTAAATGTCACAGTAAGTACCTACCTACATAGTTTTGACTGTGACATTTAAAAATAGCTAATTAGTTTAAAGTACTTCTGGTCTGTTCATAGTTTTAGTAGATTGGTAGGTGAGGAATAACCTTTTAATATGAACAGCAGTGCCATGTCAATTAGGTCCTAATTTCTTCGAAGTGGTCGTAATATAATTCAACTTGCACATGCTTTCATTGTAATACGTACAGACCAGAGTCAAATAGTACATTGGATCTTTTTGTTGGTAGGTTGACACATGTGCTTAACGTAGTGATGTGGATTTCTTACGTATGAAATTGATGCAGCTTTGCCTGTGTGTAGAAGTAATTCCAGGTTCTACACAGAGTTTGAGTGTAAAGACATAACAAACAGACACACAAACTAATGCATTTAGAAAATAAGTGTGGTAAAATACTTACAGTATTAATGTTACAAATTCTGGACATCCAGATTTTGACATTTAAGCTTCCGAAGCTGGGGTGTATTTCCCTACCGAGAAAGAAATCGTACAGTAAGTAACCAGTTTTGGCGTATTGATTCAATTTCTCTTTTTCCAGTTTACTACTCTTCAGGTACAAAGCGATACTCAAGAGTACAGCAAAAATATAAGATGCTGTTGCCAGTTTCAAATATTGTTGAAGTATGAGGTCTTTGTCAATGAACTTCCAGTAATCTAATAGGAAAGCAAGGGGCACAACGATAATGCTTGCTGTAAGTGCATTAAAACAGTGTTTCTTGCCCGTGTTGTCATCACTTATTGATCCAGGAAAAATAGCCATGATAGCTTGTATCAATATCTGTGCAGCAATGAGAGTCGAGGTCAGTAGACTAAACCATAGAGATAGATATTTAAATGGTGAGAAGTTAAGAAGAGTGTAGATAGAGCATGATTTCATACATGATGCAAGGATAGATATAACTGTTAATGGTATCAGAAGTATTAAGGTAGCTGTCCCAATGCGACCACCGAATTCCCATTGCCTTGCAAGCTGGGTGAAACTACTGACACTTGTTCTCAACGGAGTCGACAGTTTTCTATTTGATTTAGTAGAACGCTGTACCTCTTTCGGATTATCATCATGAGAACTTTCCTCATCTGAGTAATTGTCCAGTGATTTACTAACAGATTTACTCGGGGTACGACTGTTTTTGCTGATAGACTTGCTGACACTCCGTCTGATGTCCGGCAAGGAAGGGACCACATCAATGAACTCCCGTAGCCTACTGGATCTACGAGGTGTATACGGAGCCTCATCAGCCGAATTTCTATTTTTCAACCCAAATATTTCAGATATTCCATTGTTATCTGGAGTAGATTCCCTCAAGGAGTATATTGCATCCTTCACGGTATAATCCGTGCGCTTCGAACGTGTGCTACGATAAATGGAAGAGATAGCGTCAAGGCGTTCAGTTACGTCTGTTTGTATACCGCGACGCTTAGCCGGAGACCTCGGGACAACGATCTTCGGTTCTGGTTCGATCGGCTCCACCGCTTCCTTAACCGTCCGCGCAGGGGACTTACGCGCAGGGTACTTGGATGTTAGATTGCGACTAGGAGATTTTCTTGCAGGCGATTTAGGTTTCGGCGCGATTTGGCGCGCAGGCGGGCTTTTTCGGGCCGGGGAAACTTTGCGGGTTCTGGCGGGAGAACGGGATGGACGAGTCCTTGGTGGACTCGGATCGGGGATCCGAGTTTTTCTTCTAGTTGACATGTTTAAGTAATATTTGCCTCCAAAGAAGAATGCATGCAGTCTATTTCACTGTATCTATAATTAACACTCAACCACACGCATTGATCACACACTTCATTCTGAAATTGGCAGTAGGGCAGTAGGTACTTTTTTTTTTATTGGCACAATAAAGAAAATATGATTTAGTTTACTACGCTACTTTTTACGCAAATCAAAACGAATACAATACAACGTAAATCCAAAACGTAAATATATGTTTTGCAGATACCACACAAAGTATAAATTCAAACAAACAAAACGAAATACGAATGAATGATAAAATGAAGCCCAGCCAAACGCCAGCGAGCGACGCCGACGCCAAATTCAAAATATCACCCGCGATTGGCTATAAATAAATAATGTATTGTGTTTTCTCTTTCTGACAAATATAAAAAAAGAGACAGCATAGTTAAGTTAACAGATTTGACCGTTGACAGTAGGTTGACAGATTCAGAAATATTTAAGGTAAACCATCAAACTATATCAAGC